>OU383776.1:39274650-39940509 GCA_910950805.1 Acrocephalus scirpaceus scirpaceus
ATCACAGCATCCAAGACTGATCTGGATGAGTTTCACGGGTGGGTGGTAAGCCTCGTGGAACCCATCCTGTACGAATGCATACTTACATCCCCAAACATTTCTTCCTTCCCACAAGCTTGCATTCGTGACTTTTAGCATCTTGTTTAAAGCCTTAAAAGATCAAGGGTCATAAGCTCTTCCTTGGCACCTACATGGTATTGTGTTAACTCTTGTTATGGCTAAGGTAATTACTACAATATTTACAACCTTCCACATAATGTCTATAATAACTATTAGTCCATTTATTCGTGGTTCCGAGTGAGCTTCAGCTTCAGTTTGTTATTGCCTGGTGTGACCTTCCAAATTCCGTCTGGGGCTTTCTTCACTCGGGGATGGTGAATCCAGGCCTTCTGTTCTTTGATCTTGATTGCAGTGATGGTAGTGAGGAGCACCTGGAATGGTCCTTCCCACTGTGGTTCCAAGGTCTTTTCTGCAAAAGACTTAACGTGCACATAATCCCCAGGTTGTACATCATGTACTGGCCCATCTAGTTCTCTGTTTTGAGCTCCAGCCACATATTTCTCAATTTCTCTAAGTTGTTTATTTAAGGCCACCATACATCTGTGTATGGTTTCTTCCTCCACTTGAATGGGTGTTGTTCCCTCTTGAACTGCATACGGCCTTCCATACAATATTTCAAAAGGGCTTAGTTTCTCTTTTGCCCTTGGTTTTGTCCAAATTTGCAATAATGCAAATTTGGGGCAAATTTGCTTCCTGCCCCAACCTCATAATTTGTTGTTTGGTTAATTTTTTTATTTGCTGCACAAATTTTGAAATAAAGTGTGGCTCTCTGTCTAAGGATATGGTGGCTGGAACTCTAAATCGTGGTATTATTTCTTGCAACAGTGCTTTAGTCACTTCTCAGGCCTTAGCTGTCCTGGCAGGAAAGGCTTCTGGTCATCCTGAAAAGGTATCAGTTAACACCAATAGGTAACAGTACCCTCCCTTTCTGGGCAGTTCTGTAAAATCAATTTGCCATTGTTGCCCAGGTCCACAACCTTTCCCAGTTTGTCCCACTTTAGGCTTTGGGGTGTTTTTAGGGTTAGTTTGGAGGCAAAGACTACACCGATGAGTTACTTGTATCACTGTGCCCTGTAATTTCCTGGCCATATTCTTTCTTTCAAATGGTTATACAGGGCATCTATTCCCCAGTGTGTTTTCTTATGTTCCTTCTGTACTAATGACCACAACAAATAGGGGGGTACTCTAAGTTTCCCTTCTTCTGTTACAGCCCATCCATCCTGGTTATAACTTGCCTTTTCTACTTTAATAAGTTTCTTATTCTTTTTATTGTATATTGGCTTACTTTCAATAGAAATTTTTCCATCTGGAATCAATGCTGCCTCAATCAATTACCTTTTGCTGCTTCTTTTGCCCCCCTTTCCTCCAGCATATTAATTTAGAGCTCACTTTTTGGTGCATTTTAATGTGCATGATGGCTAATATTCTTCTTTTGTGAGTTCAACAGTCCTTTCTCTTTCCAAATGGCTCCGTGTGCATGAACTACCACAAATGCATACCTTGAGTCCATATAGATGTTAATTTCTTTTCCTCCTACCAGCTCTAGGGCTTGAATTAAGGCAATTATCTCAGCCTTCTGCGCAGAGGTATTTGTTGGTAATGGTCCAGACTCTCTGCTTGTGGTAACTGCACACCCAGCATGCCTCTTTCCACTGATGACATCCCATCAGTGAACCAGGTCTCAGCATCCTCCAATGGGGTATCCTTCAGATCCGGGCAGCTGGAGTAGGTGGCTTCGATGGTCTCCAGGCAATCATGGATCACTGGTTCTCCCATACTTTCACTGAGGAAGAAAGCTGGGTTCACAATGTTAATTACCACAATCTCAACATCATCTTGTTCTACCAGTATAGCTTGGTGCTTCAGGAATCTCTGTGGGGAGAGCCAATGCCCCCCTTTTGCTTCTAGGACTGTAGACACTGTGTGGGACACTAGCACAGTCATCTTCTGGCCCAGGGTGAACTTGCGTGCCTCTTGGATGTTCACCGCTACTGCTGCAATGGCTCTGAGACACCCCAGGCACCCTTTAGCTGCTGTGTCCAGCTGTTTGGAGAGGTAGGCCACTACCCTTTGGTACGGGCCCAGATTTTGTGCTAGTGTTCCTAAAGCGATTCCTTGCTTCTCGTGAGAAAACAAAAAGAACGGCTTACTCACGTCAGGAAGTCCCAAAGCTGGTGATGACATGACGGTCTTCTTTAGCTGGTCGAAGGCTCGAGTTGCTTCTTTTGTCCATGGAAGATCTCTGCTTCCTTCCATGATCAAGGCATACAGAGATTTAACTAGCAATCTATAATTATAAATCCATAGTTTGCACCACCCTGTCATGCCAGGAAAGGTTCTCAGTTCTTTCACTGTCTGAGGCTTTGGGGTCTGGCATATTGCCTCCTTGCGACCTTGCCTTAAGGTTCTCTGTCCAGTACTCACTTCATAGCCCAGGTAATTGACTGTCTGCTTTACCATCCGAGCCTTCTTTAGGGATGCTCGATACTCTTGCAGGCCCAGAAAGTTTAGGAGGTTTACTGTCCAATCCACGCATTGTTCCTGGGTCTGGGTGGCTATTAAGAAGTCATCTACATACTGGAGGAGCTGTCCTTCTCCTGGAGGAGGTTCCCAGGACTACAGATCCTTTGCAAGCTGCTCCCCAAGGTAGTGGGCGAGTTCTCATACTTCTAGGGTAATATGCACCATGTGAGCTGAGTTTTATGTCCAGATTTAAAAATTTTCCAGCTGGCTTCATGGAGAGGCAGGCAAAAGAAAGCATCTTTAAATCTAAAATGGTAAAACAGGTTAATTCAGGTGTTACACAGGTTAACAGGGTATAAGGATTGGCAACTAAGGGGTACGAGTCCTCAGTTACTTTGTTAACAGCCCTTAAATCTTCTTAGGGGGTATAGTTTAACCTTTACTGACTGTCTGATCTGTACTGGTAGTGCATTCTTTGCCCTTCCTGGTATATCAGAAGCCCACACCCCAGGAAATACTTGATCTAGTGTTTTCCTAAAATCTTCCTCTTTATTTGCTACTTCAATTTCTTTGGTTATCAACATTAAACCTAACAGTTCTACATATTGTAGATCTTTTACCTCCAAAATAATTTCCCCATTCTTAAATATTATTTTTGTCTCCAGCTGCTCTAGCAGATCTCTGCCCAAAAGTGCAGATGGAGCTTTAGGCATGTATAAAAGTCAGTGAATTTTCTACTGTCTTCCCAATTTATACTTCAGTGGTTTGCAAAAATAAGCTCTTTCAGATTGGCAGTCGCCCCTTTTACCATAACATAGTCATTGGCTACAGGTATTAGGGCCTTATTCAACACTGAAAATGTTGCCCCTGCGTCTATCAAAAATTTTACTTTCCCCAGTTTGACTATAACGAGAGGGTGCCCTCGGGTAGGCCCCTCTGGTCCCCTTTAGTCCTCCTTTACATGAGCAACCACTTTTGCCTTTCAGATCACCTTTTCTATGTTCATCACCCCTTCTTAATTCTGGACACTGGTTTTTCCAGTGACTAAATTTCTTGCAAAATGCACATAGATCATCTCTTGTTTATATCCTTCTCCCTGGTTACTAAAAATTCTCCAGGCTTCATCCAGTAAAGTTTCTGAATTCCAGCTGTTTGGATCCCGGATCTTCTGGAGTTTCTTCCTGATGTCTCCTGTAGATTGTCCTGAAAATAAATTTATTAATTGCTGCATCTCTTCATCCAGGATCCAGGGGGGTGTCGGCATATTGCGTCTCGCAGGTGATCTAAGAATTCAGAAGGTGTTTGAGAGGGGCCCTGTTTGATAGCATATAAGACTGACCAGTTTATGGTTTTGGGGACTGCTCTTTCCAGCCCTTTTACTATCAGTTCCTGGTATTTCTTTAACCGTCCCAACCCCTCACCATTATTAGGATCTCAGCCTGGGTCTTGAAGGGGAAATACCTCTTTAACATCTTCCTGTGTGTTCTACAGTCATCCTAGGCTAGATGCTTTGCTACTTTCAAAACTAATTGCTTCTCAGTTTCTGTTAAGGCATCAAGCAGCAGTTGGAGGTCTGCCCAATCAGGTAAATGCTGCTTAATCATAAACTTCATTTTCTTAGCAAGTCTTATTGGGTCACTTCAATAACCCTTAGCACTCTTTTCCCAAATCTCTAAATTAATCGAGGAAAAGGGAACGTTAATCAGTTTTATCTCTTCATCAGAGGTCATTGCTTATCTTAGAAGTACTTTTATGACCTCTCTGGTTTGTTTTTCAGGTCCTTGATGTTATAGATACTTTTACCTAAACACCTTTCGAACCCACAGCTCTTAACAAACCACACAACGAAACACAAGCCCCGGGTTGCAGTTACAACCCTCCCTAGGGCAGGGAGACTCCTCTGAACTAGGCTCTCGCTCCCTATTCCTCGTGCTCCTGGACATATACTTTTACTGAAGAGAGAAGCAGGGTTTACATGCACACACACCACGGGAGGGAAAAACTCCATTTTATTTTAATCTTGAAAGGAAACAACACAACACAATCAAACAATTTGACAACACACACACTTGTACCCTCTTCCTTGCTTAAATTGCTGATCACAAATCGTCATCAAATGAAACCTTCTGTTATACTCTACACTGGCTATATTGCAGCTAAACTGCACTGAAAAATTGCAAGCAGTTTCACACACCGCAGCAAGCATACAGTTAAAACTAACACAATTCCTGTCGAGCCGTAATCTGGATACAGATGGGGACTTTTGCAAAATACTAACCGGCTTCGGCCAGATATTAGCAATTCCAAACATACACACTCAACCAAGGGTTTTAATAAAGTCTCGCTGTAGTCAGAGAACTCAAACGGGACACAGCACAAATCCCTCTGCAAGAGGGAAGCGGGGCCACTCCGGCCCCACACTGTCCCGAACTATCCTAGGACAGGGATCTCCAGTTCTTAATTAAAATACCACTCCACACACACACCGGCAATCTCAAAACCTCACAAAAATTAAGTATGTTCTTTCACAGTGGAGACAAGCCGCCACCGCGCCCCCTCCCCCCCCTCCCCCCAGTCAAACCTTTAGAGGGTCGGAGCGGGGCTGGAAAAAAAACCAGTCAGGAACTACAAAACCTGAATCCTTCCGCCGGTTACCAAGGCGATACTGGGTGTAACTCCACACCACCTGTCCTTTTACACGCAAAATAAATAGCTTATTCACTCACAACCGTTTTTACTTAACAATACATTGGTTAAAATTCCGCTGCCAGCCACACAAACAAAGCTCACACACAGCACTTCTCCTGGCACACACTCCAAACACGGTATAAGCACTCCAAACACGTCCACTTTCTCAAACGCTAACACAGATATCCCTCCGCTGATCAGGCGGGGGTTTTAAAATTCTTTTACAGCTTAAACAGGCACAAACCCAAAACACTTACCACACACTAATGACACGCTCCAAAAGCACACAAATTTCAAATTCTTGCAACACAAACCCTTGCAAACCACGACACATACGGCACGTCAATAAATTTACTGCCTGAACGTCCAATTGCAGCCGACGCGCCGAGACCCCAATTACGGTCTCCTGCGACCTGGTCTGGGACCGCTCGACCCAGAATTCACAAACCACAATCTACCAAGCCCCTTATAAATCGCAACTAAACCTGGAGCCACAATTGCTCCCGAACAACAACAATACCAGACCTGCGGCTTTCTGTCGCCTCTGTCTCACCTCGAGACACCTGGTTACAGCTGTAGAGTTACCAGCTCTTACTTAAAACACAAGTAACCATCAATAACAACAAATAACCACCAATACCAATCTCCGTGGAGCTTACCAAACCCAATCAGGCCTCTGCTTTGCATAAGACGTCTCTTTATGACTTATAAGCTGCCTGTACTCAAAGGTACCTTTTCCAATATTTATTAAACATACCTTTTTATCCGTAGCTTTGGCAGATCTGGTCTCTCCCCGGGGTGTCAGCGGGGACGCAGGAACCCTCTTCCCAGAAAATTCTGGGTGGGCGCCCAGAGGGGTCCCAGACCCCGATGGCCCCTCAGCCAGAGAGAGCAGCGTCCTGCCGCGGTTGCCAAATGATTTATTAAAATATGAATATCAATCTAATATCGATACCCAACTGTGACGGACAAAAGACTCCCTAACTGTTAAAGTTAGAAAGTGTATGTTTATTACGACGCCGGGCAGCGCTGGGATATTTCCCTAATGCGTGCTACCAAGATCACAGGTGATTACAGAGCCTTTTATCCACAATAGTGTTGAATACACAAAATACAAATGCATATTCATACCCTTGTCACCCTCCTCTTCTCCGCTTCGTATGCTAATTAACAAAAAGGCTATTAAGCGTGCATAGTTTGTTCCCTGAAATGAGTCGGGGGGGGGGGGGGGGGGGGGGATGTCTATTCTGGGGCGGGGTCACTAGAAATGAGGAGGTAAAATTAGTCTGCCTTGTTCTAACCTTTCAACCTTTTGCTGTGTCATGATTCATGGATCCTTGGTAGGACTCCCTGTTTCCTGTTTTCCAGGCCTGTTTCAATAGGTTGTTTCTGAAAACAGGAGGTTTGCAATTGTTTTGTATTCCTGGGGTATTGATTAGCTTCTGCAAGGAAGCTTTACACAAACACAGAGTTGACAAGCAATGAGTTATTAGATCCAGGATAGCTTATCTAAAATCCGGTCTCTCTTTAACCATCCTCTAAGTTTTAACTGATTTCAGCAAAGCTTATCTTTTCAGCTAAGTCAGCAATATACATAGCTTTTCTAAAGTCTTCAAAATTAGTGTCTCAGTATGAGTGCTCAGTGGAAACAGTTTGCTGCTGTGCCTTCAGGGTTCTACCTGTCAGCCAAGAACAGGGGCAGTGCAGTAGATTGGTACTGGTGGAATGAGAGTGAGATGACCAAAGCTTCCTTCCTACTGCGGTGGTATTTGTATCAGGTATTCATTCAGTGAGACAAGACTTTTAATATGTTTTATTATGATAACAAACACTTAGAGTGGCACAAAAGTTATTTTAACTGACATGTATTGCTCTCTGTTGTATTGCAAGTATTCCTGGAACCTCCTTTTTTGTGGAACATCAACAGTAGCACAGCAGGAGGTGATTGCAGTGCTGAGAGACATCTTCCATTCACTCTGAGAAATCTTGGAACATTCAGACTTCACAACTTGACGAATAGAAGTCTTACCTCCATCTTGTTCTGGAACTGTTTAAAGAAATTATTTGAGGTGAAAAAACCACAGTAACTCATGCAATTAAATTTTTGTGGAAAAAAAAGTGAAGGAATGCACACCTGATTTTCCCCTCTAAAAAGAAGCAATCATCTCCTGCTAATTAGCAATTTGAGTAGAGCTTGATGGACTCTGAGTAACTGCAAAGGAAAAACAGGCACCACATGATAAGACTTAAAAACAATGTAAGCTTTAAATGGGCAGTTAATGTAATTCACGTTCCAAATTAGATCTAGGTGGTACTCCAGATCTTGAACTCCCATTGAAATTTACAACAGCTTCAGGAACATCTAGTATTAAAAAGCAGTAGAATTTTCATTGTGCCTGAGTAGATGTCAGCTATTCAATCCTGTATGGTTCATTTTTTAAACATAGCATTAGTGTATGAATACCAGTTCATATCAACACTAGGTATTCTACCAGACCAGGTTCAGCAGTTTAACAAGTTACCCTTTGCTAAATAGTACAAATGATATTTCTTTTAACCTCCCAAAAACAGTCCAAGTAAATTCTTACTTGGACTGTATGAATTGTGTTTCCGGTTTAAAAAACCTCCTTTTTTAAAAAAATGGAGAAAGAACCATTTCCATGAGGCCTCAACAACTCCATACTCCTGTGAGGATATAAGAAAATAGAGATGTGCCTTTCAAACTGAGTGAGTGGTATGTACTAGCAGGAGCACATTTGCAAATAACAGTGTATAAATACAAAAATTCGTAAAAATAACATTTTAACACTGCCTTTAACAGACCAAGTGGCTGATTAAAACATCCCCATTGTTCTTGTTTATTCTCTTTCATATCAGTGGTTCTGCTGCAATTCATATTGTATTTTTGAGTCATTGTCAATGCTGCTATCTGGAGAGAAACAACTGAAGCAACTTCAGTGATTGCTGTCTTTATATAGTCACAATATGCCAATACTGCAAGCCTGCTAATTCTGTAAGATGACTTTTTGTGCCTCTATTATCCCAGATAAAATAATTACTGCAGAAAATGTTGTGAATAGCTCTGTAATATCTCCTCAGGCTGGCAGCAAGGTGCTATAGAAAGCTGTGTTCTTAGCTGCTGCTTCTCCTACACATCTTTCCCAGTTGTCACTTCACTCTGCTGTCTTTGGTGAAGTAGGTTTGCAGTTGCCAACAGTCATAAATCTCTTGCAGCAATGCAGAAATAAAAGAAAGAGAGTTACTGGCAGGGAGAAATGAAAGTACTCATGGAACAAGGGCCCTTCCCTCAGTATCCTCTTCAGCAAGTGAATAATCTCCTTGGCTTGTGATTTTGACTGGGTTAGACTGAATGAACATCCATTCTTTGATGATGCAAAGGATCCCCATGTCTGTTAACCAGAGAACAAGAATAAAAACCAAATTCCCTAACTTGCTTGAAACACACGTTGTGGTGAACAGACAAAATGCATGCAAGTGACCCTCTGTGACTCAGGCCTGCAAACAAACTCAGAAAGATGGTACAGTATATTGCTTATGTTTGGGTCTCAGGAGATATTTGTAGGATTTAGTTTTCCCTTTTAGTTTTACCCTGAAAATATAATTGCAATAACAATTACATTGCTAAGGCCTTGGCCCTTCACACATCCATGTCAACTTCATACAGAGAAGTTGTCTCATTCACTTAACAAGTCTGAAAGTGCTAAGCCATTCATGTCTGACACTGCCTGTCACTGTGCTCTAGCTTTGTGCGCTTGCACTCAAAGTGCCTGTTCTGAAGGGAGTGCAGGTAGCCCAGCAATGAAATGCTGCCTACATGACCTGGTAGTCCACCTCCAGAAGCTGCAATTTTGCCTAACAGATTGCCTGTGGATAACTCTAGAATAGCAGTCTGCCTCATAAGCTAACAAGGCATATTTTTCTTCTTTGTCCCCTAGTATGGGAATACTTAGATTGCCTTCAGTAAGACTGTTCACAAATCTGAATGCAGATTGATATCCTGCTATACATGGAGAAGAAAATACAAAATGCTGATACTGCTCTATGTTGTTTCACTTCTCTGTCTGATAGATCAATTCAGATTAAGAGTTCAGTGTTTTATTGTTATTTTAAACTTCAGTATGAGGAGAAAATTAATTGTGGAGAGAAGAAACTTTCACTCCATTTGGAGCTGAACTGCTGAACATGAGAGGACGCTCAAGATGTTGCAAATATTTTAAGTCTTAAAATGTCTTGTTACTAGCCAGAAGCTTTTATTATGCAAAGAAATACTTTTCCTGCCTCATGTAATCTGACGTACCTTATTAAAAGTCTAATTTTAACAAAGCTGTTTTTATTTTCAGGAAGTCATAGTTTATATGATTTAAAACATGAGTACATGGAGGACAGCCCTGGGGAAACTAAGCCCATATCTGGAAATGCAGCAAAAGATCACTTGTGCCGGTTTTTAATTTAACAAATTCTGTTTGCAGAAGCCAGAACTAGTAGTGTTCATTCTCCCAGTTTACTCAACATAGCGGTCTCTCAGCACTAAATGTCCTCTGTTTTATTAGTGATTTCAGCCTTGTTCTCACAAATTACCATTTCTTATAGCTCACTTTTCCTGTAATTAATTATCTCTATTATATAAAAAAGCAGGTGTGAATAATGAACTGCCTTCCAAAGAGTGTCACTTAGATCAAGGTCATGAGAATTAGTCTTCTTGAAATACTTTCAGCTCTGCCACCAACTTTATCTGAGACCTTCAATAAACACTTAACCTCTCCACATCTGTTACTCCACCTGTCAAATGAGAATGGCAATACTTTCCAAGCTTGCCAGCTACATTTTACCATGAAAGTACTTTTGCAATTCATGAGTACAGAACATCTCTCCAGAGCCAAGTGTTAGTGCCCAGGCCTTGATGGCCTTGGCACAGTATGGACATAATCCTGGTCTGAGCTGGGGGTTTGTGCTGCTGGCTGACCACAGCTACTTTGCAGATTGATACTATAGTGGAGGCCTATAATCACTTCATTGCAGAATTTACCTCATAGGTTTGTAGGTCTGGGGGTTATTTTACACATAAATTTGTTGGCAGATGTCCCATACTAATCTGGCAGAGAATAGTTTAGAAACCCCAAAGTAAAAATATAAGCAATTTATTATTTTCTGAATGGTTTTAATCCATTAAAATTGTCTGGCTCAATCTTCTTGGTGTATCTTGAAAACTAACAAAATTTTTAGTAAATATACGATTTGACTCTTAATATGAAGATTTTTCTGAAATTGAGAAACATGGAGCATTTGGGAAAAGTGGAAAATGATCCTGAGAAGAGGTGCTTGTCACTCTGCCAATCTCCCCTCTTCTCCTGACTCACCCCTTCCCCTTCCCCTTCCCCTTCCCCTTCCCCTTCCCTTCCCATTCCTTTCCCCTCCCTTTCCCTTTCCCTTTCCCTTTCCCTTTCCCTTTCCCTTTCCCTTTCCCTTTCCCTTTCCCTTTCCCTTTCCCTTTCCCTTTCCCTTTCCCTTCCCTTCCCTTCCCTTCCCTTCCCTTCCCTTCCCTTCCCTTCCCTTCCCTTCCCTTCCCTTCCCTTCCCTTCCCTTCCCTTCCCTTCCCTTCCCTTCCCTTCCCTGAACTTCCCTGAACTTCCCTGAACTTCCCTTCCCTTCCCTTCCCTGAACTTCCCTGAACTTCCCTGAACTTCCCTGAACTTCCCTTCCCTTCCCTGAACTTCCCTTCCCTGAACTTCCCTTCCCTTCCCTTCCCTTCCCTTCCCTTCCCTTCCCTTCCCTTCCCTTCCCTTCCCTTCCCTTCCCTTCCCTTCCCTTCCCTTCCCTTCCCTTCCCTTCCCTTCCCTTCCCTTCCCTTCCCTTCCCTTCCCTTCCCTTCCCTTCCCTTCCCTTCCCTTCCCTTCCCTTCCCTTCCCTTCCCTTCCCTTCCCTTCCCTGAACTTCCCTTCCCTGAACTTCCCTTCCCTTCCCTGAACTTCCCTTCCCTGAACTTCCCTTCCCTTCCCTGAACTTCCCTTCCCTTCCCTGAACTTCCCTTCCCTTCCCTTCCCTTCCCTGAACTTCCCTTCCCTTCCCTTCCCTTCCCTGAACTTCCCTTCCTTGAGCTTCCCTCTCCCTCTCCCTCTCTCTCTTGTCTTTCTCAAGAGCTGTTTAACTGATGGTACAGTACCTTTTTGCTAGAACACTGCCAGTCTTCCTGACACTAGCAATTAGTTTCAGCAATTATGGGCTATATTATACCACTGTGCAACACTAGGGGGTAACAGCTGGTTGAATAAAGGATACATCTAAATTTCACCAATTTTTTAAACAAAAAAAAAAGATGGTTTACATGAGGGCTGTTTCATGGAAAGGAGTCAGAGAGGTAGATAGTTCCTTGGAGGTCCAGTAAAAGACAGAAAGTCACATAGCTGAAAGGAACAGCCTAACCTTGGCACTTGATTTGTCCTTATGTAATTCCGTGTGGAGAACTTACTAATAATGGCCTTTATGAGCACCACTTCTTAGCACATAGTTTATCTCAACCAGTGATGGGAAAGCCAAGGGTGCAAACTCCATTCCACCACTAAATTAGACATCAAAAAACGTAAGGGATACAAGATTCAGAAGTGCAATGGCTTTGTCCCTTCTGTCTAGATGCCTCTAGTTTTTTCACGAGTGGCAATAGCAGGAATATCTCCATCACGTGATCTAGGTCTTTTTTGGGTAACTTATGGTATGGAAGGGAGGAGAATAAGGAGAAAAAAAGAATCACATATCAGTCATCAGAGTAATAAATTTCATTTTTATAATTGACCTAAATTTCATATTATTGGTACTTATTACCAGCAACTTCTATATATTGAGGCAGCTGTTATTTCCTTTAATAGGCTTATTTTACTCCTCTGCTCACGTACTTCCTTTGCCTTCCTTCAGGGAAGTTCAGGGAACAGTGTTCCTGGCAACATTGATTATGAATCAGTTTACTTCTGACAACTATTCTGATTACAGCTTTTAGAAAGCCACAAAATCCTTCCTTTCCCGAGGTGTTTTAGGTACCCAAACAAATGCTAATATTATAAAAATTAATGTTTTTAACAAGCTTGTCTTCAGTGAAGAAAGAGAAACTGGTTCATATTTTTACCAAGGCAGAGACAAAGTTATTTTTGTTCAATGATGTTCAGCAAAAGGTAAATGAAGAAATTTTATGTGACAGATACCCATAATAACTCTCTGGGACAAGGCAGGCAGTGGTTATAAAGCAAGACATCAACTCCACAAAAATATATGCTCAGATAATTATAAATGGGAGTATGAGTTGTGACAGCTGCTGGGAGGGCCTAGATCTAATGTTCATTTATTTCCGTCCTTTGTTTTCCTTCAATAACGAGCATGCAGCAGTACCAGTTTAGTGAAAATTTCCATCAAGACTACCTAGTACCTTAGAAGACTAGAAGCCAGTCTGCAGATGTCCCCATCTGTAAAAGAAAAAAGAAAGCACCAACAAACCAAAAATCATTCAATTAATGAGAGTCACATCCAAATCACCTCAGAAATGCAGAGGCATAAATTACCTGTGGCTTCTTTAAGACTTTTTCAACGTAAACCAGATTCCTTATGAAACAGGCCAGTAGCTGTTTCTTTCCAGGTGCTCTGTTATCCCCTAGGAGTCAGGAGCAGCACTGAGTTGATCCTGAGTGAGGGTGTGGTTTCAGTGTCACCCTGAGCTGATCTTAGGCCCTCTTGCTGTTAAAAGAAGCAATTCTGCTTCTACCTATGCTATCCAGCTGCTCAAGCTTACCATGTGCCTGCACGCTTGTAGGGGTCCCTCAGCCATGAGACGTCAACTCTCTGATCTTACTGAAGGCCAATATTCCTTTCTTGAAGGTACATTTTTCAACCAGATCCACAAGCTTATCTCACTTGCCAAATAATTTCTAATTTTGGTAGGAAAGAGAACATGTTCCTGGGAGCAAGGCACAATCCCTTTTTCAGTGGCAATTCCATCGTAAAGAAGCTTAACCCAACAATGATATGGTAAGTAAGCGTCTTGGACACATTTTGCACCACCAGAACCAATTGGTTTTATGTCTTCAATGTTTCCTTATGTAACTTCCTTTAGCATTATGGGTGTTGAAGTGTAATTTTGTCAAACACAATCTGCTGGTGTTAGCATCTGGTTAAGCCAACTTCAAACACAACCATTACAGCTGCATGAGAAATTTGCATGTTGGAGCAGGAAGTGTTTGGGTCTGTCCTTGCGCCCCTGCAAGAGCACTAGCCCTATACTAAGGCAACATCCAGTTTGTGCTGTGGAGTAAGAAACCCACAAAGTTCAGAACTTGAGCTGAGCTCAAGGGCAGCCACCCAGTGTTAGAGCCTCATGATCTAAGTCTCACCTGATGGCTCAAGACATTGAAGCATTACCTATATATATAAACATGCAAGCACACAAGATCGTGAACCATAATCTGGCACTTTATTAACCATACAATCATATGTCTCAGAGCTGCTTCTAGGACAAGCTGAAGGCAGTCAGGCTGTGTTTTTTCTTTATGTTGTAGGAGTGTGTAACATCAAACACAAGCACACATAAGATTTATTACTGTGATTTATAAACTTCCAGCAGTTTTCTATAATCTTTCCTATCCTGTTGTGGGCACCAGCAAATTGTCCCCAACTTTATTCTGGATAGTGCATGTCTGACAGATAATTATTGCTCAGAAAATACATTCCATGTGAAATATTTTGTAGCACACTTACGCTGTATGCAATTCATTAGAGAATTGCAGCATTGTACTGAGATTGACTTTAAGGAGTGATTTCTAACAAAAATTCTTGCTGTGAGAAGCAGAAAAATTGGAGCAATATTGGTCCCTGGAGATGTATTCTTCAGATCCCAGATTTTGTATTCCAGATACAAAGCCCTAAAAAGTACTACTGTTCCACTGTAAAAACCAGCAGAAAGTAACCTTTCAACCTTATCAAGCATGACCTATGACAAGATGACAATAGGGCTATCAAGACTTTTCATGTATGTGTTTGTGAGTGCATACAGAAGCATGCAAATCACATGGATAGGCATCAGTCTCCTCATGTAAGGGAGGAGGGTTCTAAAACTGGGCACTACAAAGTGAATAAGACAAGGTACAGTTATTTGTACAAGAAGTAGACTAAAATAACAAAGATATGACCTATATGAGCAGGACCTTTTTCCTCAACAGTATTGTTACACCCATCTTGGACACACACTGTGAAAAAGAGGACTTGACCTCCACAACATTACCCAAAGTCCCAGACCTCTGCCTTCCCTCCAGACCTTTATACGCTGGTTTAAGGTCTGCTGATATGTCATGGAAAATCAGGTTAAAGAGGCAAAGGCAGGTATTTTCTTCTTACCAAACTAGTGAACTCTCCACCCCCCACCCCCCCACCCCCCCCGATGTTATTTCACACAGATTCCTCTTTGGGGGCAAATTATTTAAAGATGAGAAATGAGAACTGCTTCTGCTGATACGTTTTCACAAAGCTGTGCAGAGAAGGCCACTCAGGTGCATGAGCAGGTCCTGGAGTGCATAATGAAAAACCAGTGCTTTTAAACAGATAGCCTTATTCCTGTGCCCTGGAGGACCAAGCCCTTGATTCTATTAATATGGAGGAGACATTTCCCCCTAAGGAAACTCTGCAATGCTACTATAACCTTTCTCTTTTTCCTAGCCCCGTTTCACAGGTCTGCTTATGGCCAGCTGTAGGGTGGTGCTATTCTGCTCCTTTGGCTATTCATGTTGCATATTCTAGTTTAGGAAGTGTCGTCTTTGTTGTGGTTATGTGCATAGATGCTGATCATCCATACTCTTCCCTGGGCTATTTCTCACCCCATCCCACCCATGTGCCCTGACATTGTACAGGGTATTTGGGTGAAAACCAGAGGAATCTCTGGTTATTCTGTACTGTCACCAGGGTACACACTCATCACCCTGCTGCTTCTGTGCTGTGGATGCAAATGCACACCCAACACTGCTGAATTTTGCAGTGGTCCTGTTCCTGCAGCTAAATGCAGAAGACAAAAGAGACACATGGTCACTCTGAAAAGCAACTGTGGTGTTGTGCAGATGGCACAACCTGACTGTGGCTCTCTGGCTACCTTTCTCTGCCTGTGGGAACTTTAATCTGCTCTAGTCCTTTCTGCTGACAGCATCTATTTTTTTACCCTCAGCTGCCTCTAATGCATGGACCATTAATGCACTGCGGATATACAGCTAACATTCATCCGCTCACTCATCCATCATCTGGAGCTCAGTGGCATTTGACCTCTTCTTCACTCTGGACCAGGCACAATGGGCAGGTTTTATTACACTCCCTGGTGCCTTTATGTTGCCACACAGATGGACACTCCAGACCCTGATGTGGATACATCTTGGCTCCAGATGTTTTCCTCAGACAGTATATGTAAGTAAAGGAATCAACAGCTAATTTCATGAAGGGAGGAAAGGAGGGGAGTCATTACTATGAAGACAATATTGTGCTTGCAGGGGAATACTTTGGACATAGGAACTTCAAAGTAGGACAAGAGTGATAAGAATCAGAGCTTAATTTCCTGTTTTCTTTTCAAAACAGTCCTATGTCACAACCAGTGCAATATTTCTAACCTAGCTAGATCAGGGAGATTTTACCCTAACCACTACCGATTGCTATGATCAGAATATGAAGAAATAACAGCATGCAAAATATCTTTTCTATAAAAGATTTTGACCTGCTCTCTTTCTGCTGTTCTGATAACCCAGCTGCGAGTATGGATTCTAACAACTTACTACCATGATTACTAAAACTTCTTTCTCTTTGGCTCCCCACTGTAATTTAATCTATAAAGCAGATCTTAGAACTGTTCAACTTGTCTATAAACCTGGCCTTGTCAACCCTCTTCATTACCTTTAGCTCAAGGCAGCTGTTCTGATCTCCTATTTAAGTGAAAGCCAGCTCCCCTCTAGGAATTTAATCTCTAATCCATCTCAACCTCTACACTACCAGGCTGCTACCCTCACATCATGGTTTTCTTTCTCTGGAGGTGCCCTCAGTCTGTTTCTGGCCATCTCTGGGTTCTTTTATTCATGAAAATCATGGAATCACACAGAATCACAGAATATGTGGAGCTGGAAGGTACCCACAAGGATCATCATGTCCAACTGCTTGTCTTGCACAGGAGGCTGCCAAGAATCACACCACGTGCCCAAGAGCATTATTCAAATGTTTCTTGAACTCCGTCAGGCTTGGTGCTGTGACCACTTCCCTAGGGAGCCTGTTCAGTGCCCAGCCACCCTCTGGGTGAAGAACTTTTTTCTAATACCTAACATAAATCTCCCCTGACGCAGCTTCAGGCCATTCCCTCAGTTCCTGTCCCTGGGTACCAGAGAGAAGAGATCAGTCTCTACCCATCTGCTTCCTCTCAACAAGGAAGTAGTAACTGAAATGAGGTCTGTCCTCAGTCTTCTCCAGGCTGAACAGACCAAGTGATCTCAGCTACTTCTCACAGAGCTTCTCCTTTAGGCCCTTCACCACATTGTGGTCCCCCTTGAGATATGCTAATATCTTTCTTATATTGTTGTGACTGAAGCTGCACAATATTCAAGGTGAAGCTACAACAGTGCAGAGCAGAGCAGGACAATCCCCTCCCTTGGCTGGCTGGTGATGCTTTCTCTCCTTAGTTTCCATTTCTATTTCATAACTCTATATCAGTTTATGCATCTCTGTTCATGGAGTGCACATATATGTTCTAAAATAAAACTTTGTGGTGTTTGGCTGGGTAGATAGGTCGGTCAAGTTTTTGTGGTGCCCAGTTCCATTTCTACCTTTGTTGCTTTTTAAAAAACATTCATTATCTCTTCTTTGTATTTTAAGGCCTTGTGCTCCTAGCATTTGCTTTTACTACTGTTTATAATTGCAATAATTGTTGTTGTTCATTAATAGAGAAGCTTTTGGCTTTGCAAAGTTTGGCTTGAACCACAAAATAATCTTTTTGGAGACTACAAGGAAGCAGTCAGATATCACCAAGTAATTAAATTCAACAGACTATAATTTTTGAGATCTTGCAGTTTTTTGTTACTTTCTTTGTTCATTTAATAACTATAGGTTATAACTATATACCCTCAACATCTGACCTACCAATCTGAGACATGGATAAAAAAGTCCTTCTTTGAAGTACCCAATCTAACTAGTTTTGTAACTGTGACATATGTAAGGACTTACACACACACACTTTATTTTTATTTGTTGGTATTGAGATTTGAATATCACACAGTCAACTCCTTTGACAGTTTGCATCCAGCAGAAAAAATCGGGAAGTTAAGGAAAGTTAAGGAAAGGAAAGTTAAGGGAAGGGAAAACGAAGGGAAAGGGAAGGGAAAATGAAAGGAAATTGAAGGGAAGGGAAGGGAAAAGGAAGGGAAGGGGAAGGCAAAAGGAAGGAAAGGGAAAGGGAAAGGGAAAGGGAAAGGGAAAGGGAAAGGGAAAGGGAAAGGGAAAGGGAAAGGGAAAGGGAAAGGGAAGGGAATGGGAAGGGAAGGGGAAGGGGAAGGGGAAGGGAAAGGGAAAGGGGAAGGGAAAAAAGTATTTGCAACCTAAAACCAATACATGTCTACACCTAATGAAATAACAGGGACAAATCTGGGCTTCCTGAACTGATTGTGGCTTGCAAGCAGTCCAACTATAGGCAGTACCTGCTGCTGACAGATTGTTCAATGAAGGAGGGCTCTGTAGGCCCAGAGGCTGTTGGATCACATCAAATTCTTTGACTAAAGAAGGAAAAACTTCAGCCAGAAGGAAGAGTTTCTGTGGTCAACATAAATAGATTTTCCTAGCACTTCCTCTGGTTGTTTCACTCACCTGGCTTAACTGATAAGGAAATTCAGGAAAGAAGCTCTTATACTACTGAAAGGAATTTAAAAACTCCTATGGATTTCCAGGGGTCTGGAGGCAGCCATTGTGGAGCATTACGATCTTTCCAGAAATCCTCTGCAAGTCATCTTAACAGCTCTTCATGCTGGGGCAATGTCCATCTCCCACAAAACTCCAGTCACTTCTCATGCCTTCCCCAGTACCTCCTCCCTCTGCTCATGCTCAGACACTGGGAATGGCCAGTGACCCTGAGGCTGGTCACTGCTAACCACTCCTATCTAACAGAGCTAAGGGCCAGCTACTGACCAAGGTGTTAGATGATGCTGGGAGGATCCAGTCCTGCCCATTACATTATGGGAGAGGCTATAATGGCAGCAGCATTGTTTCAGATATTGAAAGTCTGAGGATGACTGTGCAAGGAGATGAGGACCCTGAAAATTGCAGCACTCCCAAGTCCTGCACAGCCCACTCCCAAGTAGTAACAGCAGCTGTGGGCTGAGTGTGGGTGCAAGCATCTCTTTCTGCTCCCTTGCCATGCACTTCCCTGAGCAGTGCCCTAGGGACTGCCTCAACTCTCCCTCAGCTGGGTCATTCATTTGGCTCCTTAGGGTCAGCTGGAAACAGACCAGAGTACTGTCTGCCATTTGGAGCTCTGAGAAGGCACTTCTCATGGAATCAAGCTTTTGCTTAGAATGCCAAGGATCAATTCTCCAATCACATCTCTAGCTTTCCTGTCATTCCTGCAAGGACACATTATTACATATAATAAAGGACCCAAAAGCACAGGTGAAAGCCATAAGACAACTATGTGTAAGTCTTTGTGTTTGACGTGTTTGTGTCCTGGTGTTCAGGCACATAGATGGGCAGAAAACTAGAATACTTCATTGTGTCAATCAAACATCGTTCAAACTACCCTTTAAGTCTGGTGATATCTGTTAAAGCATTAATATGCCATATGTAAAGGCATAAAGGTGAGCATAACAAATGAGAGGAGTTAGAACACTTGACACAGTGTCTAACTTGGCTTTGAAGCAGCAAGTCCACAGCTGCACAGCTGTGCAAGCATTCTGTAGTGTGAAGCTTTGTTCAGTTTCTTGGACAATTTTTTTGCTCCATACCAAAATGCCATGTGCAAGCACAGGTTAGAAGGTCTGAAAAAAGCTTTGTTTGTGCTCTCTGCAGTTGGTTCTGACTATCTTTTTGGACTGATACACTACACACACATATCTATATATTCAACTGTATTAGATATACTTCTTAGATAACAGCCACATTGTCAGTAGAGATAAAACACACAAGACATGAAGCACAGAGCTACTTTCTTTGAAGGTAAATCAATCACCGTATTGAAGACCTATACAGATATTTACCAGGGTAAAATTTAAAATGGCTCCAGAAATAAAATGAGTGGTTATGTATTCTTTCTGTTGATTTCTGTATTGCTTTTAGGCTACTGCATACACAAAGGCATGCAAGTACACACAGGAGCTTGGCATGCTTCGAAGATGATGCCAAATTTTGCTTGCTTTATGCAAGACGGTGAATTCAATGATATTGTTCCTGTATAAGACAGAAAAAAATTAGTCCCAAGTTCTTTATCTCCTTGGCAAACTGTCCTTATGAAGCATGCTGCCAGCTCTGCAAGCTTTTAAGCAGTGGATTTAATTAGGCTGTTTTTATAAGTGGAAACATGTATTTGTTCAAATGCTGCCCAGTTCAAATTCTATGCCACAGCTGAAATTTTCATATGAATTCATGCTTTAAGGAAGTAAGACAGTCCTTACTGAAAGCCCTCTCCCACTGCTGTGGCAGTAATGGTGTGGGTGAGGGCCACATAACAAGGGGCTTTAAAACTGTATTTCCATACAGCACCTTTCTTCTTCCTTATTGTGAGATTGATAAGCAAAGATAAGGCAACAAGAAGCACCTGCCTTTCTGGTTTTAATGGACTCAGGATATCCACAGTGATTTACATGTTGCATATACAGCTATCTGGCATGGAGTAGGCTGCTGTCAACTCTTCCCATAATTCAGCAGGGGTAGCAGAAACCATCAAAAAAGATCATCTGAGATATCTGGTACATGCTTAGCATCGTCCCTATATATTGAAAAAAAGAAGAATTTTAGTTCTCAGCAAGAAAATTATAAAAATCTTGACAGAAGAAAGACAAGATAGTGATCAACAGACAGAAAAGATAGAGGAAAAAAAAGACTCTTTTCTGTACATAGTCTAAGTCCGTTCTGACTATTGTACCCAAACTGGAGTTTGCTGTGGGCCAACATTACATAGGTAAGGAGAACAAGTACTTAATACATACAAGAAACTCTCTCTTACATTCCTAAATAGCTTTTAAATGAACCTGAAATCTGGAGTAGGAACAGTAGAATCCCACTGATTCATGTGGAATTGATTCATGTTTCACTTCATGGAAATACCAGGCAAGTCCCTGCAAATAATTTTTAGGTGTTACCATTTCAGGAGTAGTGTACTCAGAATCCATCTGCTGGGTGAGGATTAATTAACCCACAATAATACAGTGTTGAAATCCAGTAATTTTACAACATCTGTGAAAGTGGCTCTGCATGGAGTTCATGAAGAGTGTGGTGCATTGGTTTAGCATGGCAAGGTTTTGATAGCTGAGGGGTTTCTGTGAAAAGAGGATCCATTGCCAGCTGGCTCCAAGATGGTCCAGCCATGGTCCAGCCACTGACCAAGGTCAAACCCATTAGTGATGGTGGTAATGCCTCTGGAATAACGTACTTACAAAGGGGGGAAAAAAACCTGTGCAGCAGCAATCACAGCCAGAGAATGGAGGAGTGAGCATATATGACAGCAAGAGCCCTGAGGACACCAAGGTCAGTAAGAAGGAGGGGCAAGAACTGCTCCAGGTGCTGAAGCAGATGTTTGCCTGCAGCCCATGTGGAAGACCACAGTGAAGCAGCTGTGCCCCTGCAGCCCCTGTGGTTCCACAGCAGAGCAGAGACCCACCTGCAGCCCATGAAGGATCCCACTCTGGAGAAGGTAAATGCACCTGGAGGACACCATGACCCTGTGGGAAACCTGTGCTGGAACAGGCTCTTGGCAGGACCAGTGGAGAGAGGAGCCCAGACTGGAGCAGGTTTGCTGGCAGGATTTGTGACCCCAGGAACAGAGCAGCCTGTTCCTGAAGGAAGGGATTAACACTGAAGCAATTTGTGAGAAGAACTCATTTTGGAGAAGTGTGTGGAGGATTGTCTCCCATAGAAGGGACCCCAGACTGGAGCATGGGAAGAGTGTGAGGAGTAAAGCATGCATAGAACCCATTTTCTACCCCTCTGCACCAGGGGTAAGAGGCAGAAAAAGCCAAGAGAAGTCTGGAAGGAACAGAAGGGTGGGGGAAAGGTATTTTAAGATTTGGTTTTATTTCCTCGTTATCTTAATCTGACCTTATTTATTATAAATTCAACTACTTTCCGCATATGGGTCCTGGTTTACCCATGATGGTAACAGATGAGTGGTCCCTCCCTTATCCTTATCCTACAAGCCTTTTGTTGTCTTTTCTCTCCCCTGTCCAGCTGAGGATAGGATGGATAGAGCAGCTTTGGTGGGTGCCTGGCATCTGACCAGTGTTAACCCAGCACACAGAGGTAAAGGTTCAAGGTGCAGTTCTCATACAAAAACTATTAAGACAAAAAAAGAAGACTAGCATCTCACTGGATTTTCATCTTGTGTCATCTGGTGGGAACACTTCCTACTATAGAGATCATGAACTACAGAGGGGTATAAGTATACTCTCACCAAGTGCAGCACAACACCTTTTTTTGTTCTATGTCTCTTTTTGTCTCCTCATTTTCTTGTAAGCAATGGCAGAGATGTAGGAATCTCCTTCGTTTTCAGCTTCCGCTGCCTTCAGTGTGGTTGAGCACATTGCTTCTAAATTACTTTAACAAATATATAATATAGCTGGTATAACACATTATTTTCCAAGCCTCCAGCTGAATCCTCGTTCCTACTCATTCTAATATTTCTATTGAACATGCTCTGATACTGTGGGTGTTAAGACTTCAAATATCCTAACAAAAAGGGTGTCTGCTTTACAGGAGACAATACTTCACTATGAGAAGTCACTGATCACAGTCTAATTGACATCAGTGAGAACTGTGCTTCATGCTCTTCTTGATTAGCCCTGCTTACAGCTGGTAAATTGTCCCAGCATTACCTTACCTTCTGAGGGAATATATTTGCAGAATAATCATATTACACAAGTGTGCTATTTTACACCAGCCAGCACTATAGCTCATTCTTCTGATTTCCTTATGTTTATGGCTCCTGCCTTGGAGATTTATTTAAAAACTGTTTAGTTTATCTTAGTTTATTCCTAAATTCAGATTGGAATGAATACAAAACATTATTTCTACACCTGTTTAATAACTGTTATGGTAGCTTTTGCACATCTATTTAGCAGCCCTTAGCAATTTCCACATATGAAACAGCCCTATAAATAAAACAAAAATAAATACATACATAAAAATAAACACAAAAATTCTTGATTTTTGTCTTGTTGCTAAAATTTGCAGAGCCCCATTACTTCCAAAAATCCAAAAAGGGTTTTTAGGATTCAATGGGATTTTAGCTTCAGATCTGTTCCAGATATTATATCTGGTCCAAAACCATGCAGCTCAAATGCTACTGTGAGGGTTTTTTTGTTGTTTTTTTTTTTTTTCTTTAAAATTTTGCCTTTTAAAAATTATTTTCTTTCTTTGACATGGAGTAGAGGAAATAGCACATAGGAGAAATCCTTGAGAGACCATCTCACTTAACTTTTGTGGTTTGAGGAATTACTTCACCTGTTAGAAAAGTGAGTTTTAAATGAATGGAACTGTACAAGAGTACAATTCTTGTACTCTTGTACAAGATGATGAAATCTGCAGCAAGCTTTACTGGATGTCTTGATCACAGGCACAGTATTGTTTACTCTTCTCCCAGGTTTTGGGGGCTTTTTTTGCACTGCTTTTCTCCTGCATGTTTGAGGTATTCTGCCCTGAAATGGAGAAAAAACATGTGCCAACATTTGCATGTTTTTTCTCTATTTTAAATGTTTGTAGTTTCAAATATTCATTGAAATGTGGTTTAGAAAATAATGAAAGAAATCACAACATGCATCTTAAAACAGAATTTCAACCAAATATCTCTTAGGGCAATGGAAAGTACATCAAACAGCATGCTTTAAAGTATGATTCATCATTTGATGTAGCTGGTGCATATAACACGTTTCCCATCTGACAAAGGCAGGTAATGCACCCTTTACAATTGTGTGACAAATGTTTTGTCACTGGAGCCACAAATTCCCTCAATTTCACCTTTTGCCCAGCAGCTAAAGCAAAGCAGTACTGAGAAGATACCTGCCACAGTTCTGCCCACCTGAGATCTTTCTACATGGCTTCTTCTCTGAACACACATTAAAGGCATTTCAAAAGGAACCTCACAATTTCTAGAGTCCTTTTGTTTGTATTGTTAGTCTGACATAAGTTGACCTGTTTCATTTTCTCATACCTAACAAGCTTATAATGATTTAATTATGTATTTTGATGAAATTGTGAGAAGCTAAGAGCTTCCTAGCTAATGTGTGCATAGCTGCAACACTATCAGAAAGTAATATGCATAAAGTTTTGATATGATCTTCCTCCTTATAACATGTAAGAGATTTATAGTCCTCTTATAGGGAAATTTTCTTCCTTCATTCTCCATAAGGAATAAAACATACAGCCAGAAATCTCCACAAGTCATTGCAACAGAGTAATTTTTTATCTAAGTCCCACCAAATGCACCTGAAATAAAGCAGAAACAGGCAAAATTACACAGAAAAGTTACTGCAAAACAGGTAATTGACCCTAAACCTTCCTGCTCAAAGAAATTACTTTCTGAACATGCTGTATTTCTAATTATGACTGCAATGAAGCCAGACCAAACACAAATTAATGCACTCTTTGCCTTTACTATTTCTATATTCAGTCCTCTGCTCCTCTTTAGTCCAAACTAATCAGTCTTCTTTTCACCTCCAGTCTGCACTGCAGACTATAATTAAACAATGAAAATCTGACATTCATCTAGAGAGGAAAATTGTTTAAAGAACCACTTATTACATGGAAATTTTTGTCTCACTCATGCAGAATTAGTCCTTAATATTCCTTTATTCCATTTACTCTTCCTTCTTTGCATTTTAATGCTCTTGTTCTCATTCCTATGCTCATTCATTTTGGACTTCATGTATTGGTTTGACAGAAGCCAGACTTACCTCAGTTGCTATTGGACAGTACTGCAGGGTCCAGTGAGACCACTTGTCTGCTTGTATTTCCACAAAGGAAGTTTGGATGGAAATTACTGAAGAAACCAATGCATAATTAAATAACAATGACCAAAAAATTTTAAAAATCTGGCATATTCTCAGTATTAAAGGGAAATTCCTTCAGGGGCTATTTTCAGCTAGATAAGAATTGCTTCTTTGTCCCTTCTCAATACTATATCTGAGATGTCTTCTGCTGATACAGTGTGATATGTTACATAATAACAAGGCAAACTGCTACAAAGTACTATTATATTATGTAGCCTTTGAAATATTATCCATTACAGCCTGACAGCCACTCTCTTCCCCTTGTGACATCGATAGACACAGCTATGTGTGAAAAATGCAGGCTTGTCCTTCCCTTGTCCTTAAAAGCACTTTTTTTTTAATGAGTAGTTTGTGCTGAGTTTCCAAAATCTCTCCAAGAAACTGACTTCAGACTGTACCTTTAAGCATCAAGAGAAAATCTGAAGCAATGGATAGTAGCCTTCCCAAGGACGAAACACACAAACTGATGGATCAAAGATCCACACAGAAAAATCAGTGCTGGCTCATGTGCAGGTGGACAGCAACAGACCACTTAATAAATGGACACTTAGAACAGTAAGAAAGCATTGCAATGACCTTTTTGTTTTTCCTTTACAAACTGACAGGGTAAAGTGTAGAGTATTGTGCAGGTCACTGCCTGTTTGTTTTGACTACCACAATTCTGGTGCACAGTGAGCAGAGTGACAAAGTTCCCATGCTCAGTTATGGAGATGTCTTTCAGGTGGAAAGGGTGGTTCAGGGAGGCTGAGTCAACCTTCACCCACAGCCACTGATCTCAGAGAACAGGGCTGCCACTGCTACAGAAGCAGGTATAACAGCAGAACTCATCCTGCTTTTATGGCCTAACACAAAGCATGCCATCCTCTCCTCCAGGTTCAAGAGGCCATCATTTCACCAGCTGTTTATTTAATCCTGACTAATCCTGGATTCAAGCTACAGCCTTTTGTAGATGAGATGAAAACCTGAAGGACATACAGCAAGAAAAAGGGAAGCATAATTTGAAATGTAGATCCTTCTACTCCTCCGTCTTGAAGCAAACCAGATTACTGAAGCTCTAACTAAATGGAGATATTTATTTATAAAAGGAGCAAATTATTTAAACTTATTGCTATTTTTCAAAGTATAAAGACATGACCTTCCTCTCTTTTCCTCTCCACAGACTTACTCTTGCTGGCAGAAAAAAAAAAGTCATGGCATACAAACTTCACTAGTGAAGTCTTTCAACACAATTAGGTACTTGGATATCTAGGCCACAGATGTACCTTCAAGGAAGTTACATATATTTTAGCCTCTAAGATGACTGGATTTTGACTATTAAAATATCAAAACTTTATAACTGTAAAATCATATAATCATCAAGGCTGGAAGATTGTCAAGACCAACCATCAACCCAGCACTACCACTGTAACCACTAAACCACTAACCCACATCATTCAGCACTGAATCCAGATGCCTCTTAATCACCTTCAGAGATGGTGACTCCACTGCCTCCCAGGAAAATCTATTCTGTTATAAACGACAGTTCTCCAATATTCCGTTTTAGAGGTTTATTGGAAAATGACAAAATGAGATCGAAAAGAGACAAGTCCCACAATCAAACGGCAGCTCTGAGCCCGAGTTTCGATCTGCCGGGTGAACTAAGGCCCCAGCCTCTATCGCACTGGGTCCCCCATAGTTCACACCAACCATCTCTCGAAGGTTAGTTTTTATAAGGTTTTTAGGCTCCGAGGCTAGTTTTCTGTCCAGTCTGAATATGCAGATAGGATTTCTGTCCACGTGGAGTGAGAGTAGAATAGAATTCTGGGAAATCTGGTCACATCTCTGGATCTGTCCATGAATTATTCCTAAAGTCTTCACTAAACATGTCTATGAATTATTCTTGAAGCTCCTTGCCAGACGAACACATCTTGGTTTGGGTTTGGTCTCAGCCTGTGTCAGGATTTTCCAGGAGTGATGGGATTTTCTGAGAGCTGAATCAGTTCTGATGGGTCTTAGTGATCGTTATCTGGCACCCTTTTGGCATGGGCCACCTCTCATTGATATGGAGAATACAGGGCTATTGTTCTATGGGCAGGCTAGTTACCTACCCCCCCCTCCCCCCCCCCCCCCGTTGGTTTCTGTGCAAGGGGGTACTTTTAGCATATTTTAATCAAACTATATAATTATAACAGTAAAAAAACCTCGAATTAAACTACATATTTATAACATATTCCAATGCCAGACATGCCCTAACAATGAAAAAAAATTCTAATATCTAATCTGATTCTCCTGTCTCAGCTGAGGGTCATTTCCTCTGGTATTATCACTTGCAGGCACAGTAGAAGTGACCAGCCCCCACCTCACTGCAACCTCCTTTTAGGGAGTTGCAGAGAGCAAAGAGGTCCCCCCTGGGCCTTCTCTTCTTGTGACTAAACAAACCCAGCTACCTCAGCAACTCCCCATAAGTTGTGTTTCCTAGACCCTTCACAAGCCTTGTTGCCTTGCACTGGCCATGCTCCAGCATCTCAATATCCTTACTACCAAATACCAACCTTGATACTCAATTCGTGTTCCTATTTGTGCTTTGTTCTAAGTAATTATTTTCCCATAAAACTAAAGATCAAAGCTTTGACAGCCTACCAATCTTCAGACTTAAGGATTGAATTTTGCAAATAGTTTGGAAAGAGTTATTGTTGGGGGTTAGGTTTCTTTCTTTTTCACCTATAGAATTTTTTTCCCAAGAGTTGCTTGGCAACTAATTGCTGGGTACTTATCAGTGCTCAGCTGAAACAAAAAAAAGATGGACCCTGGCATTTGGCTACACCCTTTGTCTCTGCGACTTTCTCTGGAGGGGGAGAGAAAGACGGTGCTGGAGGGCAGCTTCACTTTTGGTGTGCTCTGCATCGGGAGAAGAGGGGGCTGCCGTTGCTGCGTGAGTTTCTCTCTGGCACCACCGAGATTTGATCCTGAAGAGAGCTACTATCATCTGCTCGTGTGCTCAGGAAGATCCTGATTCCTCCTTTTGCTGCCCTGCTGGAGCTGTCTCAGCCCTGTCGCACTACCTCGGCGCTGTTTTAGAGCTGCTCTGCACCGCGGGCCCACACTGGCCTCCCTGCCAAACATCCCTGCCCTCCAGTGACTACTGACAGAGCTCCGAACTTCATCCGATCCACCAGCCCGGGATCCCCCACCGTTCCAGCTTGGTACCTTTTTTTTGGAGTCCCCAGAGACCAGACTGCCCCGGGTTTTGTGAAACCAAGCTCCGTCAAGGTCCCTGGTTCTGTTTTCGCTATTAATTGCTGTAGTTGTTGTTGTTTGTTTGCCTTGTTATACCTATTAGTAAAGAACTGTTATTCCTATCCCCATATCTCTGCCTGAGAGCCGTTTTAATTTTTCTAAATTATAATAATTTGAGGGAAGGGAATTTGAATTATCCATCCCAAGAGAGGCCCTGCCTCTCTTTAGCAGATACCTGTCTTCTTTCAAAACCAAGACAGTTATCTAAGGCTGGTCTCAGTAGTATTAAGTCTCTGCTCTTCCTGTAAACTAGTCTGCCTTTGTTTTTATTTTTCAATTCTCAATGTTTCTTTTCCTTTTGTAAAGGAAGTTTAAAGAACTGCCAGTACTTGAAGCTGTATTTACAAGTCCAGTGTGATACAAGCAGAGCTGATAATTTTATGCAGCACTCAGACTACTTCAGCTCCTTCAGCTGGCAGGACCTCTAGGAAAAAGACAAAATGCTTATGTCACTGAAGTTGCCACAGGTTTGCTGATCTCATGTTACCTGAAAAATGGAGAACTTAGCTCCTTAGGGAAGGTACAAGCCACCTTTCCATACTAAACTTTTAATGCTACTGCCAGATAAAGTCTTTGTAAAATTACCTTGTGGTTTAAAAGCACTCCCTGTAACTTTAGCAACTAAATGCTTCCTTTACCAAAGTGCATAGGAACAGAGAAGAGGATTAATTTTTCCCTACTAAATTAGAACAACCACCTTGTTTCACCTGAAACTGTTAAGAGTTCAATGCAAATCATACCCACACAAACAAAATCAATTTATAGATTAAATGTATCACCTGTGTTTTATGAACATCAGGCTATAGAAAACATACTAATACTGTGCTTGATCCCTATCCTGATCTTGAAGAAAAAAACAATTGAAGAAACCTTTTATTTTGGAACTATTAAATAAAGGAGAGGGAAAGGTGATTAGCACAAACCCAAAACTTGGTATTTAAACCGAAAATACTCTTTGGATGTATTTAATGCTCTCAATAAAGCTACAGTGTATATGAAGTCATACTACATGAAAGAGACTATCAAGGCACAAGGTTCTAACAGCTGCATCTCTGGTAGATGATGCCAAAAGCTGAAGCGCTTAGAAATTTGCTGCATGGAATCATTGAGGTGACATCTGTTCTGCCAAACTCTGTACACATGTAACTACCTTGAGCAGAACTGAAACTCAGCTGTAGAATACCAGGTCCTGCTAAGCAGTACTGCTGGTGTCTCTGTACAGGTCACGGACACAGCCCCGCACAGCAGTGTGTGCTGGTCAGACCACATTGACCTCTTGGCTGCAGCAGCTGAACTGTAGCAGATCTGAACGAGCATGAGCACCTCCTGTCTGCCTGCAGAACACCTCTGTTTTTTGGGTTTTTCTTTGATACAGACATGATTAAATACAGTTTAAGGCATTACTTTTATGTAATTACCTTTAACTATTACCTTTAAGGCATGTCTTTTATGATTGATGACACATACTCTAGAAGGAAAGGCACATGCATTTGCTTTTAAAATTCTGCTGTTCCAGTAACCCCCAAAAACCTGAATGATTGAATTGTGTTATTGTGAGCCTATTCAACTACAGTTTCTGTTGTAAACAATCACTCTTTTCCCCTTCTAAGCCATTAAGTAAGAAGTCATTACCCCTGTAATGCCTTGAAAAGTTTCAGCTAAGAATTTAAACTTTGTGAAGAGAGATGGCAACAATAGTTCCTTTTTATTTATGATTATTTGTATTTATTAAAAAAAATAAGACATATATGAGCACAAACCCAGCAATAGCAAGAACAGATTCATACAGAACAGAGTGAAATTAAAAAGGGAAATGGAAACTGGGGTGATGGCTGGGTTCTGGAATGCACACCAACAGGTAAGCTTGAAATAAGGGTAAGGGGAATAGGTACAACCAACTAGCATGAAGAAGCCTTTAATTACCTTAATAAGCAGCTACTCATTAAACAGGTTTGTGAGATTCTTTCAAGACGGAAAAGTTAAATTTGAAGAAAGCAAACACCTACAGGGCCCAGACAGTGACCAAGTCTGAGATACTTTTAGGTTCAGTAACATATTTGAATTCCCATTTACCCTGGTCTAGATACCCCCTGGATTCCTATTTAAGATCACATTGAATAAGAGCAATGAATAGGTCTGTTAGCCTCTTATGTCAGTAGCCTTTTTTTTATCATCTTGATTTTCTTCATCTCAACACTGCAGAATTTGGTTTGTTTTGCTGCCCAGGAATGCACAAGGACAGCAGGAACACGGAATGTTAATGCACACACCAGAAAGATACTGCACGGGAGTGTAAGAACAATCATTCTGAAGACCAATAAACTGTACCAACTATTTTTACAATGTACTTTATTATCACCAGTTGTGTATGTTATTCAGGTGACTCATTCTGTATTTTTATTATAAGTATTCAAGATATATGTAAGATGATGGACACAAATGCCCATTGAATCACAAGCCTGATCCTGTAAAATGATACTTCCTGGCTGTATTTCTACTGATGTATTCTTACTAAAAATAAAACCTTGAAACACATGACAGCAGAATGATACCAAAGCAATAATCACATGAAAAATTTCTCCACTTGAGGAAACCTCCTCAAACAGCATATAGAAGACCACCATCTACCACTGACATCACTGGGGTCTTATACTACACATTTTGCATTGTAACGGGCAATACTATTTTACATCAGTAGTGAAGTGAAAACTTACCAGGCCTCAGGTCTAAAAAATCAATCTGAAGGATAAAATCTCTAAGACTACACCCACAGCCTAAAGCAGTGGCTATGAGAGGTGAATTCCCTCCAATTCCAACATGCCATGGGATGTACACTCTAATGGTTATATCATTTTCTGGTGTTGCCAGACCCCTGTTTAATCACTTCTGCTTAAAAGTTAGTCCTTTCACCTGAGGCAAGGCTCTGCTTTCTCTTTACAGTTGCCACTACCTTGTGTTTTCTCTTTCTGGCATATGACTCTCTTATGCCCCTTATGGAAAAAAAAAAGTCAGTGTAGGCAGACTGCAGAAGGATAGGAAACCAGACATAGAATTCAGCTTGTCCTTAGGGAACTACACAATACCAGGGGCTTAGAACAGGACATCCCCTACAGGCGGAAATATTTGTTTTGTAGTGGAACCACTAGAATACAACAAATGGCAAGAACTGCAGTAATTTCATTCTATCTCACATCGTGTGCCTGCTGCCTTTTAGCTACAGTGCAGACAATATCAGTGCAATTAAAAGAGGGTTATTGACAGCTGTATTTGCTCCTGGCTGCCCTGGCCACCACAGCCAGAGGTAACAGTTCCAAAGAAAGAAGTACTTGACACACTGACATGCTTTGTGAGAAAAAGAGACTGCATGAAAGCACTAATTTTCTGGTTTATTAAGCCAGTCAAGCCAAATCAGTACATGCACAGATCTGCAATTCTGACATCTTGGAGGCTGAAAATAAATAGATACAGCAGCAGTCATGAGGTGAGACGTATTATCAGACTACCTCACTACCATGTGAGGTACTTAGATCCTAGGGAGGTGCCTGCTATCAATTTCACGAAGAAAAGTTTCTATGTATCACTGCAGTTGTACCTCCTTCCAATTAAAATGGAAGTGAACACATCATTGATGAATTCCACAAGAACCAAGGAAGTATCCTTTAAAAAAATGCAAATGATTAGGGCTTAATAATCAAACTTCTCATATATTCACTCTAGGCAAGTTCACTTGCAACTGAATAGCAAGGTCCTTTTCTCTGGAAAATGCCTCAGTCACTCAATGATTACAAGTTAAAACGCAAACCATAAATTCATAAATCATATGATCTAAACCAACATCCTTAGGTTATGTTGTGGCTGGGTTCTCTTGTGCTGTCATCTGAGAACTCAAACTCTAACATTCCTGCTCATTCCAAAGTGTGTAGGAGAAGAAAAACACTAGACATGCTCTACCATCTGTAAAACATGAATAATTTATTCAGACAAACATTTAAGAACTTTCTCAAGCAGAGACTATCAAAGTATACTAGTGTACAATTAATGACAACTTCAGAAATCATGCTTTTGGTGCAAAGTATAAATTTAATGTGAAATGCCACAAGATGATTTTTCATTACTTCAAAGAAGCTTATAATTGACAATAAACTTAAAAATAAATATTATCAGTATCAAGTACTCCATTTAATTTTTATATAGCTTTGAAAAACTCTGGACTGCTGGGAAAAAATCTCTGTCTGATAGCTGTCATCATCAGAAAAATTCCTGGCTGAAGTAATACAATTCAGCGGTGTACTTTTAAGTTCTGTGAAATTAGTACTATCTTCCCCAGAACAAGTGCATGATGATATCCCAGCACTCAATAAAATTAGTGAGTTGATTTCAGTCTCTTTTTTCCTGGTGACAATACTTCCTCAGGATTCTTGCTTTTTTGTTGGTTTATCTAAGTAAGGAGTGTTGTCCTGTAGCAGATCTTTCCTGGGTATGAGTACTGAAAAAAAAAAACCCAAAAACCAGTAAGACTAATCTGATGGAAAATACGATTTCAAATTCTAATTCAAATTGTTTTTACATTTACAATCAAAATATCAGGTTGCTAAAATGAGGATCTGAACTTCTGGGTAAGTCTACAAGTAGCATCATGATATCTACCTAAAACAAAATCATACTAAGAAATTACTTCTAGCTGGTCACAATAATATTCTCCCGTCTCCTTTTATAAGCATTGAAAATTTTGATATTAAGAAGCCATAAAAATTATAAAGTTTTGCAGTAACTTTTAGCAGGGGGGTGAACGGCATTTTTTTCAAGCCTGAGTCATATTATGCTTACTTAAGCAGTTTCAAAAATGAATATTGGCTTTGACTTCACTCTCTCCCCAAGTCCTGGAATCTAATCTATAACATTTATTTTGTCACACCTATTTTTAAAGGCCAACAGGAAAAGAAAGCACCTAGTGAAAGTTACTGCCACTATATTGTCACAGAACTGACTATCCTATGTTGTTCATGACTGAGTCCTCTGTCCTATTCAGCTGCAGGACCACGTTTTCTCTCTTCCTCCTGTTGCTGATACACCTGGGTGTTCTAAGCCCATCCCTACACACTCACACAGAATTAGAACAGAAGCTAGTATTTCAACATGAATCCATGTGGCTTCTGCAAGGGAGATTCTGCCTTACAGTCCCTGCTGGAGTTCTCTAAATGGTGTTTAAGAAGTTACCACAGCATGCTTGGATTCCCGGAAATCCCTCAGTCAATGCTTTTATAAAACAACAGCCTTATTATGACAGAAGTCTTGCACAGATAAGTCACTGGATAAACTGTAAGATGTGAACAATAAACGATCAAGTCATCCATTGGAGTGATGTCAAATGTGGAGTTCTACAGGTATTTTTGTTGACATATCACTGTTCAACATATTTTTAAGTAACATGTGAAGATAAGGTTTTTAATTATACCATCCTGAACAATTTCATTAAGAAAATTACTTACTGTGAGAAATAGCAAGACATGCTTAAGACTTGACTAAGTAAATCGATGGACAAAATTACATCTAGAGATATGCAATGCACACAGGTCAAGAAAAATACTAACTTTACAAAGTAAGTGATAAATTCAAAACTGATTATGACCACTCTGATGAGTTAAATGAGTACAATTTTGTAAAAATACATAATACATATTTTGGCTTAGCAGCCAAAAATTAAATTTAGAATTAGCAGTGACTATTAGCAGAAATCTAGTTGAAAATTAAAGAGAAAACATTATTGTGCCATATTGTGTGTATAAATGCCTTCTTGCCCACACTGTACAGTGAATAGCAAGAATAATCACAGGTATTCACTTGTCATTTCTGAGAGCTGTTTCATGGGGGATGTGAACAAAAAGGAGGCAATATAGGATTTAAAATTCATTCACAGCTTGGTGAACGTGAGAAGTAACTGAAGAGAAGATAATTTGAAGATAATGAAACCAGAAAACATCCCTGACTCAGGAAGTGCTACCATGTGTGAACAGCTGAAAGAGATGCAAATTCACTTTGTTCCTATTTTTCAACTGTTACCTGCCTGGAATCACCATGGAAGACTTGACGCTTGTCCAGACTTATTTTTTGGCCTTGATCATAATTGCCGTTTTAAAGTTAAATGCTTTATCAAACCTAAAATTGAAAATTGGTACAAAACCTTACAGACAACACTAAACAGAAGTAAAAGGAAACAATGTACACAGCTGAAGATTTCCTGTATTCTCTACCACACAGCTGTGTGCTGGGCCTACCTACTACTTCTCTTTTTGACTGTGAGATAAAAGAACTTCTAAACCAGGAATCAGGATTTCAGAATTTGATAGACTTTGCATCAAGGTAATCACTGTGTCACAAATCTTACACAGCATAACCTGAAACTGAAATTTCTGGAAAAAAAATTTGGAAATGAACACTCAATCCTCAAAGAAAAAGCTATTCTATGGTCAGTGTACATACTGCACTTGCTAATGCTCTTCAGGCAACTCCTCCCTATTTCATAGAGCAAGCACCTACAGTAGGTACTGTGGCTACTGCCTTTAGACAGAAGCTGACTGACTACCCTGCACACACATGCTGTCTAACTAGCTAACTGCTGACCTTCCTAATAGTTATAGCTAGTTAAGAGCATTAAAAACAATCACTGCCTCTTTTCTACCAGCTTCCACACTTCAAAGCATTTGTATGGAAACTTTGTATCTTTGAAACTTCCACCTGTCCTAGGCAGTGACATTAACGAATGGCTTACATTAAGAATTTCAGCAGAGAATAACATACAGGCTATTTGCCTCTCTCTTCCTTTCCTTATTTTCAAATTCTCTATTTATTTACTAAACTATAACATATTTAAGTATCTTTTTAGCATGCAGGCTTACTCACCTATTTTGTCAGAATCTGTGTGAATTGCCTGAATAACAGAAGTTCTGAGAATCACTTCAACATCTGAAGCTATTTTCAGAAGCTAGTGAAAGGAGTAAGAAGAGAGGAACAACAGAGTAATTTAAATTATATGTGATTAATTCTGAAGATATTTTCCATACTAGACAATTGTTCCAATAAAGTAATTTGGTTGTACTACTCAGTTACTATGTATACATTGCTTTTGCCTTGGGGATCTTGGAATAACTTAGAGATTGATATGTAAGTGACCTTGACATGAAGCACATAAGTGAGGGAAACTTTGGCTCAGTAAGATACACCAGAAGATACATCTAGGTACCCAATTAAAACTGCAAATAAATAAGGTTAAATGCAACTACAAAACCAATTTAACTAGTTTCCAATGATCAAAGACACTCACACCTCAGTAACATTTGACTTCCCACAGTGAAAGAGCAATCTCATTCTTTCAACACTATTACTGAATAAAGTACTACTACCTTCAACACTACTGAAACAAGGAGACAAAAACAAGGGCAAAACATGACAAGAATTAAGAATACTGAGGTTTCACAGAAGATTTTGCAGAAACAATGCACTACCTAAAGACTACCTGAGGTATTAATATTTGGCAAAAAGCCTAGAATTCCTTCTCTTACTAAGAGGATAAGCTGAAGCACTCTTGCTAGCTTTGCTGAGCCATTAAGAGAACTCTAATACTTGTTTGCATGATACCTGTGTCAGAAATAAATGGAATTGCTCAAGTGAGACATTTCAGGAGATACGCTCACACTAGGAAGTGGCATATACCAACAGAAGTGGATCTTGACAAAGACTAGAGGTCAATACTTGATATCTACACTGCACTTCTTTTCATGCTCTTCCCTTTTAAGGGCTTGCAGCAGGTATCCTCCAGTTCCCCCAGCTGAAAGCCCATTAGCAGCCTGGCTGCATTCTCCTGAATTCCAATCTGCTTCTCCAGATTGACCTTAAGGGAATTCTGCTAGTTGCTCTGACAATTTACAAAACTAGACAAATCCAGGAAGTGGAAATAACCAAGGTAACTTTGTAAGTGCACTCCTGATCTGAGCTAAAACTGGTGCATTAGATTCAGCTACCACATTTCTCATTCTCACACTGTAGACAGTTACCCTTGATCTCCTTAAGTCACAACAAACTTGACATGTAGAAGTACATACAGATACAAATATTTGTTGTCATATTAGAATACACTGTAGCTTTCTATTCTGGCTGGTCAATATTCCATTTTTTAGTTGCTGCCCAAAGCCGAACACTAACAGCACCACATTAATGCAAGCAAGTGCCCAAACTTTCTCAAGTTCTGTATAAAACTTGATTTAGTTCCACTGCAACCAGTGTGTACATGTAATAAATATAACAGCTTCTGTGATGTTCTACGAGTGTATAGCTGGGATGGAGGTCTAGTATTTGTTACACTGACATAGTCAATCAAGTATCAACTAATCCATATTAAGAAGTCACATATGTGTATCTCATATGTTGCCCAGAAAACACATACAGATTTCAGAATTGCAGCAAATACCTTTCCTGTACATCTATTAAAAAAACCAACCCTGAACACATAATCTAGCTGATCAGACAGTGGTAATACAAACACTGACTATTATTACAGGAGGCTGATAACAAGCTGAAATTGAGGAACTAAATGGTCAGAACTATTTATGTTACTGTTCAGTGGCTGGTATGGGGAAAAGCTTTACATTTTATTTCTTCAAGGGACAGATACAGGCACTTTCTTCCAACCAGTGCCCAGTGACAACGTACAGTCTGATAAAAGGCTGAATAACAAGGACTAAATTATTCACTCTGTATGGATGTTAATAACTAAAATTATCTAAAATACGTAAGTTCTGTTTCAGTTCACAGTAACTTTCAGAAAAAATGACTCAGTAAAAAGTGTTAAGGTGACAATTGAGCAAAGGTGAGTTAATAGAATGCTCTACTTTAAATGCATGATGAGGAAAGAAGAAGCAAAAAAATCCCTGTAGTATAATTAATATATACTACATACAACTTATACTATATACTACAACATATACTATATATACATATACTATATACTACATATATACACTACATATAAACTACATATATATACTACAACTATATATATACTATATACTACAACTATACTACAATCAATCATCATAATTTTGCTGGTTTTTCCCTTCCACAAAGATGCTGACTCATTTCTGATCTGTTAGTAACTGAGCAGATTGTTTAATTTCTGTTTGCCTACACAAACAGAAAAACACTCATCAGGTAAATTTAAGTGACCACAGCACAGATAGATATTATGAGCAAAGCATAAAATATTTACAAGAAAATTGCAACTTTAAACATTTTCTCCTATAATTTTATTATAAACTTCAAAATAATCACATTGAACTATCAGAATACACTTTCTACTTATGTATTTTTGTATGTACAAAATTCTGTAACACAGTATTAATACCACTGGAGGTATCTATATATTTATAAATAAAGATCCATGTAAAGACTTCTAAACCAATCTGGCTTTCATCATGTCTCAATGTGTTTACAGTGGTTTAGAGATCCTTTAAATAACAAATTAATTTCTAAATATTCTTACATGAAGTGGAAAAAAACCCCAAAGAACAGAAAGCAAGAAAATACCTCAATAATCTTCTCTTCAGATGTCTCATCTCGGTTATTTCTGAATTCTTCATTTATCTTTTGTCTTGCAGCTAAATAAAGTAAACAAAAAACTAAAGTGTGAACAAAAATTGTCTTCAAATTTGTTGTTGTTCCAGAGTTAAGAATCTTAAGTCCTTTATGACACCTTCCTGGGGCACTCTGATCAAAGTATTTCAAACTAAGCTTTCCATGTAATTCACATGGTGTCACATTTTAAGTTGACTGGTATGCAAATAAAATAAGAGTCCCAATTTAGCATTCTGTATTGCATACACAAGGTAAAAAAGCAGGATTAATCTCTTGAGGAAAAACCATACATAGAGAATTAATCACTACAACTAAACACGCTCTGGCTGGACAGAAGAGAAGTTAAAAAACAAAAGAAAATATAGAAACATATCTCCCAGGAAGATCTGGAACATTTAAAAAAGAGATGTTTCCTTTCCAAAATATGTGTTGGGTGCTTGAATCTAAGGACCATTTATTTGCTTCAAATTAAAAGATATTTCGTTATGGACACAAAAGTTTTCCCAATTATTACCTGAAAATTATGGGAGTAATTTGAAGAAAGATTATGTTAAGAATTCTCTTTCTCTGTATTCTGAGAAGAAAGTTCCATGAAATACAGGTAAGCAAGCACACACCACACAAAACAAGTATCTCACCTTCAAGGGCTTTGCTATCATTTTTAAAAACTTCTTGCCGTGTTCTGTGTAACAACTTAAAAAGCTTCAAAACCTGCCGATACAACATCAATAGAATTAACTTATTGCTAGCAGGATTGTTAGTTAAATGAACATGTTACAAATGAAAATGTTTTGATTGAAATTTCATGTTCTTTCCACTTAGTACAGAACTTGATATGGAATTAGTATCTAAGAGGCTTTACTTAAATTCCTGGTTAAAACACTTGCAACCAAAGCATATGTGATGATCTCAGGTCTAGATATTTCAAATTATCCTAGGATGTTGGCACCACAATCCTAAATAATTATTTGGCATGACAGGAACATAATCCTGAAAATACATGGACACAAGCATTATTTACTGTGCCAATATCAAATAAACCCAACAGAACTGGAGTAACTCTAAAAGTCAAGTTGCTTGAAAGCATTATGAAGGTTACATCAGTGGATATTCTCCAGCTATCAAAAAAGACAGAAAAAGAAATGGCTGAAGTATTCTTACATAAAAAATCTTCTACAGGTGGTGTGGCAAAACCAGTGCAAAGTCCTTCCCTTATATACAACTGCCAGGTCAGCAAATAAAAACTTTAGTAAAAGCAAACACTCATAAAGTCAGGATTTACAATGTAGAGAAGACACACCTGAATATTTACGAAAAGCAAACCCCCTGAGAATGATAGCTCACAGTACTGTGGTTTTGGTTGATCATTCATACAAACATCCTCAAATCCTTATCAGACTTTTTTGGTGTTTGCAACAGACTGAAAAGAATCTCTAACAAGCACCAGAAGTACATGATCTTGATAATAGTATGTCTTTTTAAGCTCCTTCTAGTACTTTCTATCATGTTTTGGCATCTCTAGAGGGCACAATTCCAGGTACTTAATAATAATCTCAAATTGTTTTCTCACGATTAGTATTCCAAACATTTTTAGAAGGATATAGAAGAAACACAGGGCTATAACTCAGAAAAACCTCAGCAGATGAACAGAGACATGTTGCCTTTAACTGCACCATTCCCTAGATGGGTTAATCTAAAGTAAACTCACAGAATTGAAACACAACAAATAAACTTCTTCCTTTGCTGATATTTTAATATCCTAATGTTTTTCTACCCCATAATATATATGCTATCTCTGGAAAAAGCAAGTTAATATTACAAGTGGTTTTATGTTGAACACATGTGTGGTAAAAGTTGTAGTTTTTATGGTTATTCTGAAAATTTTGATGAGCCATTTTCAGGCATCCTTCTACCCTTACAGCAGTCTACAGCTTCCTCATGAGGGGAGGAGGGGCAGAAACTCTTCTCTCTGGTATCCAGTGACAGGACCCAAGGGAACGGCCTGAAGTTGTGTCAGGGGACACTTAGGCTGGGTATCAGGAGAATGTTCTTCACCCAGAGTGGTTGGGCACTGCAACAGGCTCTTCAGGGAAGTGGTCACAGCACCAGCCTGACAAGAGTTCAGGAGGCTTTTGCACAACTCTCTCAGGCATACGGTGTGACTCCTGCAGATGGTCCTGTACAAGACCAGGAGCCGCACCCCATCATTTTTGTGGTTTCCTCCCAACACAGGATATTCTCCGGTTCAATTCCTGCAAACCCCTTGTGGAAACTTCTCACCGCACTCGCCACGGAGTAGCTGTATTAGATGGTCTTGCTCAAGATATGTTAAAGCAGACACCTCTGACCTCTACAGTCATCTGCTTTAACAGAGAGCTCCGCAAATACCTGTCGACTGTGCCCCCAAAAGTAGGCTTCAAGACACTTCTGAAAGAGGTACCGACAAGACATTACACCGTAGTAATGAAAGGGTTTATTAATTCCTAGGTTCTTGTTTTCCCCTATCTTACTCTCACGAGACGTGCTTTTGATATATTTTAACCTCTGCTTATCGCATCTCGCTTCCTTTTCCCGCAATGGCCTTTGCGTGCAAACCGTTACTTTATCTAGTTTTTTGTCCTTCTTGTCCTGAAACGCTATGTCTTTTGACTCTACAAAAGTTACAAAGCTCCAACCTCCCAGCACGGATAGAATGTGCGTGTCACTCGCCTGCCCGCGGCTCGCCATGGCGCCTACCACCCGCACCGTCCCACCGGCGGAAGTGCCGCGCCGGTAGTGACGACTAGAGACGAGCCGCGCCCTCCCGCGCCGCGCTGCTGCGGGTGCCTCCGCCAATGCTGTCCCCCGGGTGCCGTCCGCCGCCGCCGCCGTTCCGAGCAGCCTTTGTGTCCCTGCCCCGTTGCCACCGCGGGCGGGGCTAACGCTGCCGTCAGACTCACAGAAGGGACTTCCAGCTCAGCATGGAACGGACCACAGTAGCTCATGTGGTCCAACGACCGTGCTCAGGCAGAGCTATCCCAGAGCACATGGCACAGGATTGTGTCCAGACAGTTCTACCCCCACTGGGGAACACTCCGCAGCTTCTCTGGACAATCTGCTCCAGTGCCCACTCACTCTCACAATAAAGAAGTTCTTCCTCGTGTTCACAGAAACTTCCTGTGCATCAGTTTCTGCCCACTGCCTCTTGTCCTGTTGTTGGGCACCTCTGAGAAGAGCCTGGCTCCATCCTCTGACACCCTCCCTTCAGATACTGACAGACACTGATGGGGTCCCCTCACAGTTGTCTCTAACCTGATGAGGCCCTGCTCCCTCAGCCTGTCCTCGAGAGAGAGATGCTCCAGTCCCACCTTCACTGCCCTCTGCTGGACCCACTCCAGGAGCTCCAAGTCTATCTTGCACTGAGGAGCCCAGGACTGGACACAGGACTCCAGATGCACCTCACCAGGGCTGAATAGAGGGGCAGGATCACCTCCCTTGACCTGCTGGCAGTGCTCTTCCTAATGCACCCCAGGATCCCATGGCCTTCTTGGCTATCCAAACAGTGCCAATCCTTGCTACACCAAGGTCAACCAGGAGGTTGCCACTGCCTGCAGGAGGAGCTGAAGGGGGTCCATAGCAGGCAGGCAGTGCTGCCCACAGGCTCCTTGGTCCACTGGAGCTGTCAGTGGCCCAGGAACCCCTGCCCTCCAAGGGGAGCCACGGTGGGGACGAGGGCTGCTACCTGTCCAGCATCCCCACTAGAGTCTGCAGATTACGGCCCAGGGTAGCACAAAGACCTGTGTGTACTACTCCTTCTTGTGAACAAAGTTATAATTGTTTCAAATGGGTAACTGGACAGCCACCAGTTTCTGTGCAACACCAAGAATGGCCAATAAATGATGATGTTTGCTGCTGCTTCAAATCAGTTTTTATTTTGCCAGACTGTTTCCTTGCTCTTGCAGTTAGAACAGGCAACAGCAGTTCAGAATCCTTCCTAATCTGGGGTGCCTTCTTCTTTCCCAGTCCATTTTTTCACCAGTTCAGAAGAAAAGTTGTGGTTACAGGTCCTTATTTCTGCACTTATCCATAGTACCTCAGGACCGCTCCACTTTCTAGGTACCCAGCTGTACCTAGAAGAGGCCAGCTGCACTTTTCAAGGACTCTTTTGGTTCCCAGGATCAAAGCTGCCAAGCTGGCAGTGTTTTTTCTGCTGGTGTTATCCAACGGGCATTTTTTCTGTTCAGTCATTTCTCCTCCCTAGTCAGGTCACTTCATTGGCTGCTCACATCAAGTTCCCCACAGCCCTGGCTTGCCTTACTCACATCCTGACCAGCCCAGTCTTGGCCTAGCCACATCATGGCCATGCCTGGTACATCTGTAAAACTGAATTGCCATTCTCTTGAAAAACAAACAAGCTTATAGTTTGCTTACACATCATTCATCATTAGCTAAAGGCAGCATAAGGATTTTCTGTGTAATCAGCTTTACTGCTCACTAGACCTCTAACTTCAATACAGAGTCTGTTTAATTGTTTAACTGCAATTACATTCTCAGCTAATTGAAATATGAGAACAATTACTCAATAATAAACTATTACTCAATAATTTTAATATTTTTTATTATTAATTAATACTTAACTTGTAAACATCTATTAAATACCTTTTTTTAAACTGTGTTACTCATAAAGAAACTTGATCTGTTAGCAGAAGTGATGTTTATTCATAATATATTTCCAAGAATAATTATTGCAGATGTGAATGTATGAATTAGACCCTTTGAAAGGAGCATCTAATTCATTTATTGTTTTATTCAAAATAATACAAAAGTGGCTGTTTGCATGGTGAGACAAAAATATATGCTGAAGTCAACTATATTAAAAAAAATGGCTTTTTCAGAGAAACTTCTAAACTTGTCTCTTTATGTCTTCTCTTAGCATAGAAATATGCTTTCTAGACTACCTCCACAGCAGCCTGTGGAACTACTTAAAATATATTACCATATAATTGGATTCTAAATAATATAATATGGATCCTAAATAAGTGTTTTATGTTAAACTCCTGAGTCTAGTCTAGCTAGTAATATCAGATCTTCTATTCTTTCACAAAATACATTTAATTCCTGAGAAAATGGGGGAATAAAATAAATCATGTATTTGCTGAATAATCATGATTAGACTACAATATAATTCAAAGAAGTACCTGAAGCACTTCTTTTAATAGTCATAAAGCTCCAATACAACCCATAGGATATACACCTGTCAAAATATCTTAATCCAGAATCATCATCTATGGAAGAGAATAAAATTTCCTTGTTTAATGTGCTTTATCAGATATTTTTTATGGTATTTCATGACAAACTATTTCAGATTTACTACCAGAAATATATGACAAATTCTGCTCTTTTTGTAACATGTTCAGGTAATCAGTTGAGGAACTGATTAAGCCACTTAGCATTATTTACTAATATTTAATAAATACTTAGTATTTAAGGTTTAAGCCACTTAACAGTATTTATTCCCTGACTCCCTCTAAAATGCTTTCCTGTAACATTTTTGTCTAGAGACAAATATATATAAATGTCTATATTAATATCCTCCTAGACAAAACTTCAGGGAAATCAATCTATTTTATTTGTGAAGTTTAGAAAATCATAGAATTTGGAATGGTCTGGGTTGGAAGGGACATTAAAGGTCATCTAGTTCCAATGCCCCTTTGATGGGCAGGGACACGTTTCACTAGACCAGGTTTCTCAGAGCTCCATCCACTTCCCTTGAACACTGCCAGGGATGGGGCACCCACAAGTTCTCTGGGCAGCCTGCTCCAGTGCCTCACCATGCTCACAGTAAAGAATTGCTTCCTCACATCCATTTTAAACCTCCAATCTTGCAGTTTAAAGTTGTTCCTCCTTGTCCTGTCACTACATGCCCTTGTAAAAAGTCTCTCTCCATCTTTCCTGTAGGCTCCCTTCAGGTACTGCAAGGCTGCAATTACATCATTCTGAACTCTTTTCTTTTCAAGGGTGAACAATTCCAGTTTTCTCACCCTGTCCTCATAAAAAAGGTGCTCTGTCACTCTGATCATCTTGATGGCCTCCTCTAGACTCACTCCAGCAATTCTGTGTCCTTCCTGTGCTGGGACCCCAGGGCTGGATGCAGGGTTCCAGGTGGTCTCAGCAGAGCAGAGGGACAGAATCCCCTCCCTCCCCTGCTGCCCACGCTGCTTTGGACGCAGCCCAGGACACGTTTGGCTTTCTGGGCTGGGAGTGCCCATGGCTGGGTCATGTCCAGCCTCTCACTCACCAGCACCCCCAAGGCCTTCTCACAGGGTAGTTCTCGTTCTCCCAGCCTGTGTTGATAGCAGGTGGTCCCAACCCAGGTGCAGGACCTTGTACTTGGTCTTTTTAAACCGCATGAAATGAAATCTGCTTTTTTGTTACTCTTTAAGGTTTGTGTTGTTCTTTTCCCCTGCTTTTTCATGTCTCTATTTAATGACTGGTGTCATAGATATATATAAAAAAGCATTTACAACTAGATGTATAGTTGTGTAACTTTGTGTTGCCCTCTGTGAATTATTGCTTGGCCATATTGATTAGTTTGTTCCATGGTTACAAAGTTACTTATGTGCAGAAGGGCTGGAACATCAAACTGCTCTTCTGCACCAAACATCTGCAAACTTTGATGGAAAAGCTAACGGCAGCCCAGCATGGTGCAGTCTGCAGGAGCTTGTCCCAAGAAATCACACCGATATTTGGGTTGGATTTGATAAGCAGTACTTCTGCCTACAACAGCCTCTCCAGGGACTACACTACTTCAGCTGTTCATTCGCAGCGTTGATCCCTGCGCGGAGCCTGCAACAGCTCCTCCACACGGATCCCTCCGCGACTCCCGGGTCAGCGAGGGCGCGCCGTGCGGTGGGCGGGTAGCAGTGGGTCAATGACAGGCGACGCCGCCAATCAGCCGGGCGGGCACGACCAGCTGTCTGTGTTGGCCCAATAAGCCCCGCGGGGGGCGTTGCCGTGAGAGGAAGGCGGGGCGGAGGGCCGGCGGGAGCCGCTCGGAAGCCTCCGCCATGGCTGACGAGATCAGCAGGGCGCAGGCGGCGCGTCCCGGCGGGGACACCATCTTCGGGAAGATCATCCGCAAGGAGATCCCCGCCAACATCATCTACGAGGACGAGCAGGTGCGGGCTGTGCAGGGGCCGGGCGCGCCGCGGAGGCGCTCGGGAGCGCGGCGGGGCGCCCCTGCGCCTCCCTGCACCGTCCCTGAAGCTGCATTGGGCTCCTTGCCAAGGGTCGAGGGTTCTCACAGCTGGTGTAGGAGGGTAATCCTGAAACCTTTACCACCTGCAGGCAGCCTCCTTTGTGGGTTCCGAGCAGAGCACCACGACTGGCTGCTTTTGCAGGTCCCGATGTTCCTCTCAATAGCCTTACGGAGGTTATAGAGCTCTGCCTTCTGGTCTTTGGCAGTGCATCTCCGAGAGGGATTGCTGGTGCATCACAGCATGTTGGGACTGAAATGAAATAATTAGCTTTATAAGAAATGTAGCGGTTATTCCCAAAATGTAAACTAACTAGTATTTAGTATAAGATCTCTTGCACTTCTTTTCTCCCGCCCTTCAAACTCAATTACAGGAGATCCATTAACAGGGGCTTTTGCTTTTGAAATAAGGGATTATTCTCAGTGTACAATACAGACTCAGTGTAAGAATGCAGTTTGTCAGATTTTTGTGCTTAAAAATCATGCATAGCTTGAAACTGTTTTCTTAATAGATGACAGAATTGTTGCAGTTGTCATCTGCTCTGAAAAATATTGAAAATGTTCGTTGCTTTCTGAAAGTCATGCTTATGTTACTGTTCTGTGTTTATGTGAAGGTGGGCGTTCTTTACCGTGGTCAAACCTGTGTGAGATTTTTCTTCAGCTGCAATGGCTTCAGCAGAGTAAGCTGAGCACTACTTGATTAAGAATCAGGCCATTGACTTAGCTGAGCATATAACTCACTTTGACAGCCATTTGTGCAGAGTATTTTCTGGAAGAATCATTACCTGCAGTGCCTCACTTGATTTTTACTTCAAAGTGCACAGAAATGTAGAACTTCTAGATTTCAGTTGACTGCTGGGTGACCTTCAGTTAATTTTGTGGACTTTATGGAGGTCATTCTAGAGATAGCTGGAAGTGTTAAAAGGAGAAGGGTAAGGAAGGCCATTAATCAATAACTGACCTTCAGAGAAAGGGAAATACTGAAAAGTACAGTCTCTGTCGAATTATACCTTATCACTGTTTCTTCAGTTGAATCAACTTGCTGAAATGAAGTTTGGTTTCCCATGCACTCATGAATTTCTATGGTGGTGGTTTTTCTTTAATGCTACTTCTGCTTTCTGCTTTCTGTACCATAGAAAAACTATTTACTTCCAACTTTTGCTCTTTAAATTCTTTGACACAGTTTGGCCACTTGCATTCTGCCTCTCTGGGACTACATATAATAGAAAAACTGCTTACAAAATGGTCAGCTCTAAGTATGATTTATTTAATTGAGTGCAAATTGGTTATGTTCATCAGTTATTTTCTGCCCCTTCCTGTCTGGAAGAAATGAGCAGTTCATCAGAAATTAATAACTGGGCATTATTTTCTTAAAGATACCTTAAAACCAGACAGATTAGGTGTATAAAAGTTAAGGTGTATAAAAGATTAATGCAAGTTGAGTTCAGGCTTTTCACCAACTTTACTCTTGACAAAAGCCACATTTCTTTCAGAATAAAAAAGCAGTATAGTTGCAAAGGAAAAAGACTTTATTGATTCACAAAGAAAAGTGAATAGGAAAGAAGTATTTTGAAGAATCTAGGTATTTTTTTTAAGTATCCACTGTCTGTGGTTATGTCTGTGACATAACCAATAGCTACCAGGTGTTTTGCTGTTAAATGTGATGGATGAGTCAGAGATATCGTTGGACTAATGGTGGCAGAGTGCCTCCTGTGCATCTGCACGTTTGTCAAGGTTCCATTAGGAAGTCCCAGTTCTGTGATTATTTGTACAAAGTTATTTTCTGTTGGCACTTGTACAAAGAGACATAACTTCATTTTCTCTTGCCTATTGGCAGTTCCTAATTTGAGATTTAAGTGATGTGTAGAATGTCTGATTAATTGTAATTTTGGTATTTAGTCAAGATTCAGCTAGTCACTACAGACAGGTGTTCATATCTCAAAAGTGATGCCTTTCTCTCAATTTGAGAATGTCTGAAGCAAAGCCGGTGTTAATGATTGCTCTGAAATACTTGGTGCTCTTGAGAATAGAAGTTTAATACGGCCTCAGTCACATAAGTTCAGGATCTTTGGAATTGCCGTCCTGTCTTTGAACAAGGAAGTATTCAGACATAAGTGGAAGATGATTAGCAACTCTTTGCCATTTATTTTATGAAACGTGGAGTTAATAAAAAAAATAAATAAGCATAAATGTACTTTTTATAGGCATGCATGCCAACAGCATGCATGCTTAGTTGTTATGCATATGTTGCAATAATAAATCTTGAACCTGATTGCATGTTGCTTTGCTGAGAAGGCTTTAGCTTTTAAACAGTACTTTCCAGAGCAGTGATTTTTTTCAGCAGGTTTTGGTAAGTATTGTTTTGTGTTTAGAAATTAAAGGATGTAGAGTAATATATCACTCAAGAAAACATCTTTGCTTCTGTTTGAGGTATCTGGTAATCTGCTGAAGTATGTATTTAGTTGGGCATATTGATTTACTGAAGCTCCTACCTTTCTCCGAAGCAAATTATATTTTATCTGTTTCCTGTTCCTCCAGTGCCTCGCTTTCCATGATATTTCACCCCAAGCTCCAACACATTTCTTAGTGATTCCTAAGAAGCCAATTGTCAGGTTGTCTGAAGCAGAAGATTCTGATGAATCTGTAAGTACTCTAAAGGTTTTCTGTACACCAGACTGTGCTTCTCATTACTTCATAATGTACTAGGCTGTCCCCCTTTTGCTCTTGACATTTCAAAGAGGCAAAGTAGTTTTCTGATACTATAATCCTTGTCCTCTAGCATAAGAAGATAATGGAGTTAAGGTTTTCTAGTAAAATTAGAGAAGCTAAAATACATCTCTGTGTGTATTTTCCATGCAAAATGAATTGATATTCATTATCTTATAATCCTTATGTCTGTTTTCACTTTTTGCATGCAATAGTACTTTAATACGGGTTTGGGGATTTTTAGCAGGTCAGAGGTGAAGAAAAGAAAAGTTAGCTGAGACATGCTGAATAGTTCATTTGTAACTAAAAACATCAAGCTCAAAAATTTTGTAAACTTTACATGGTAAGATAAAGTTTCTTTTCCAGCAGAATGATACACGTTGTCTGAAGAAGTAGTGGGGGCTTTAACCATGAAGTAAATTTAGCTTCTGTGACACTTTTGTAGTCTGTTACAGCCTGACTTGAAAAAAATCAATAGTTCTATTTTCTCCCTATATTATGCATAGCCAGTCTTTATAGTTTTTCTTGGAAAGTGTCAGTTGCAGGCAGGCAACAATTTGAAAAGCAGTGACTGAATTTCTGAAAATTAACTTACTGGATTATTGGTTCTGTGCTCTTATTCCTTCCCTTCCTGCCCTTTCCCCTTTTTTGTGTGTTTTGTGTTTGTTGGTTTTTTTCCTTTTTTTTTCTTTTTTTCTTTCTCCTCCAGCTTCTCGGGCATTTAATGATTGTTGGCAAGAAGTGTGCTGCTAACCTGGGCCTGACCAATGGATTCCGGATGGTTGTGAATGAAGGGCCTGAGGGTGGGCAGTCTGTCTATCACGTACATCTCCATGTTCTGGGTGGTCGCCAGTTGGGCTGGCCTCCTGGCTAAGATTTGTACACCACAGGAGTTAACTGCATGCATACCAGTTACCACCAAATAGGTTTAATATGTTGTCCATCAGTCTAGCCACTGTTAGTGTATTTTTTTTTTAATGTGTGTCTACGGAGGGTAATAAATGCTCTGAACAACATTCGCACAATAAAGATTAAGCATGTGGGAATTCTCTCTGTCTGGTGTGCCTTACTGATGGAAATACTTCTGAAGTTAAAATTATGTTCTCTGGAGTTTAAAGCATGAAACATGTTTTGGTCTACTAACAAGTCTTCTGTAGATACTGATTTGCTGAGACATTCAAAACCTAAAGATGCAACCACTTAGCAGACTTTCACGTCTTCTGGGAAGAAATCTTAAGCTTTTTGAATGTGGTATGTAAATATTTGTAAAGCCAGTGTAGGCTACTGCTGAAACTTTTTTAAAAAGTGAAATTCCAAACATGCTATGCAAGGGCTGTGTCAGTACAGTACAATATGTTGGGAACAGACATTCTAAGGAAGGCTTCATTTTTCCAATGAGAATGGGTAAAACGATAGCCTTAATGGCAGCTGCTAGAGTTTCATAGACACATACATATTTTTTAGATTCCAGATTTTAGTGAGCAAATCTTCTCTTTCAGTTAATAGTGCTTTCTCTGTGTCGCTGCATACAGTTATTCGTGCAACAGTCATCAGATCTCCAAGACAATAAATTTTCTTGAAGTTTGGGTTCACACAGGTGTCTCCACACACAGATGTGTCTGCCAGTGTCAATATAGAACAATTGTTCTTTCAGTTGAAATTCAGTCACAACTAGCTAGTTTTAATGATGAAAGGTATGTAAAAGCCTCAGGTGCCTTGGTAAAAGCTAGTTACTTATGACCATCAAAAGTGTTAAAGAAATGTGGGAGTGTGTGTAAACAATGCACAGGTAAAAGCAGTGAATTGTATTTTCTGTTCAGATAAAACTTTCCAAGCTTGGTAAACCCATTTGAGTTCATTCAACTAGAAAAAACTCTCTAAGTACTTCAGAATGTTCTGAGCTTTCAGTTTTACTGTAAGACATGACTTAAACAGGAAAATCAGCTAGTGCTTCTGAAGGAGGTTGGTCTATAGCTGAGTTAGGAATAATAACGTGCTTCTGTAGTGGTAGCATAATGGCTCTTCTCCTGTGTAACTTGCAAAGAAATGAAGAAGAAAACCATGCAATCCCAAGAGGTACAGCATCCCTGAGCAGAAGCTGAATGCGTATCACAAGAATCAGCAGCAGACACAGTGGGGCTGCAGTAGAGGTTTGTGGCTGGGAAGCTGGCAATCAGAACAAGTTCAAGGAAGGCCCTTAAGGATAGTGAGATGAGCTGTTGGCATATAAATGTGGGAAAGGGCATGTGACGTGTGTACTGTTTTGGCTTCCCTAATTTCTGTTGTATACGTGTCCTTTTTAGCATCACTAGCATATGTGATTTGAAGTATGGCTGGTGAAGTTTTCACTGCTGAATCTTGTATGAAAGTAACACAGTAAAACTTCTGTTGCTTTACTTGGAATCTTTGAGATGTAGTTGTAGGTGGTTTGGGAAGGTAAGAAGCCTTCCAAGTGAGGGCAAAGCCATGAATCTTGTGGAGGTAGCCATGAGGCCAGCTTGCTAACCAATTTAATTGTGCTTAGGTTTCAGAGACGTTTTGTGTTGCGTTCTCCCCTCTGGCTCTTTTTCAGGCCCAGCTAGCAGCTGCAGGGGGGCTGGGGGCAAGATATCTCTGGGTCCCAGAAAGTAGAGCAGGTACAAAAGCTTTATCGGAGTTTCTTGGGGAGCCGTCTCTTGGTTGTGCCAGCTAATGGCAGCATGCAGGCAGGCAAGACACGACATGGCTTCTGAGGGTGCTGATTATATGAGGTTTATTCGGGGTCCCACACCAGGGGGGTAGAGCATGGCTCCTAAAGAGAGGCAAGAAGCAAGAAGGCCAAAGCCAGAGCCAAGCCTAGGCCCAGGCCTAGGCTCAGGTCCAGAGCGAGGCCCCAGCCAGGGGCAGAAGCAGAGAGAGACCAAGAGAGAGAGCAAACCTCGTGTATCACCTTAAGAGAGAGTTCCCGCCAGAGGGCGAGTCCAAGGCTTGGACCAATGGGGAACTGATAGGGGAGGAGAACACATACAAATTAGGGAGGAGTTACAACTTGTACATTTTGGGGATGAACAGAACAATCATTTAAGAAAAATGAATCACCACAGTTTTGGATTGATGCTCAAATGATGAGTAGTTCTGAGACCTGTTAGACAATGGTATACTCAATGTGGGAAAAACAAAATTAAAGGAAAACTTTTCCCTAATTTGTGCACGTAGGAAGTGGGAAAGCTGGGGATTAGTTGACCTCTTGTATCTCTCAAAACCCCTTGCTAGTTTGTTGCTAAAAGGCAGACCAGCCTCCTTGTCATCACTTTTCTTCTGCTTGCATTGCTTTCACTTCTGTGGTGAGGTAATGACTCCAGTACAGCTGCTCTGTCCTGTGATTTCTAAAGGTACTTTAGAAGGTAAGATGTGTTAACTGCTTCACACGGAGACAGCAAACTTCATCTTCGTAAAAACCAATGGAGCAATGGACATAAGAAAGTAGAGTTATACTACATATCCTTCTACATTAGTGATAGATCTGAAACACCCAGTGGAAGACCTTGATCTCTCAAGTAGTCAAATGTTGTCAAATGAAAAAAGCCTGTGAGCAATCCAAGGATTTCACCTTTAGAAAATCTTCATGGGCTGAAGGTGGAAACAATTTACCTGACTGAAGTACAGGCTAATGTATAATCTGTGTCCCCTTAATGGAATGATTGAGCTAGGCAATATCTATCGTTAATCTCTGTAAACTCCCGGAGGTATCAGGAAATTGTTCCAGTTTATCGGAGATAGAAATGGAGTAGAGCGTGTTTAGAAGCAATGGGGAATTTTAATGAAGCTTGCCATTTCCGGAAGACTGCATTATTACTGTAAGCTGTAGTGGTCTCTGGTGGAATTCGTGTCTAATCTTCCAGATATTCCACTGTTTCATCACTCTTAATCAGAGACAAACTGACTGTTTGAGAGAGAGAGCTACATTGCATGTGTGAAATTTATGTCAGTTTTTAAAATGTCGGATACTGAGCTTGAAGTAACACTTCCTAGGTATGAAAATCTGCATTCTTTTGGGTATTGAGCTGTCCAGTCTTGTGTCAAGCTGTCCACATGGACCCATGGAGTTTTTGAAAGTGACAGTAACAATTGCAGGTTGGGACAAGTCATCCTGACTGAGGCTGCAGTTGTGTTATTTTTGCCTTTCTGTTTGCTATTTTCCTGTGTCCTAGAGCTCACTTTTGTGGACCACACTCAATTTTTGTGGAATTTCTCTCAGGAGTAGTGCGCTGATATTTTATTTGATTATGTTTGCGTTTGCTGTGGGTTTAAATACAAAGTTCTGCCTTGATTTGTTTTCAACTCGTTACTGGGGTGAAAAACAGCCATTGCAACAATTCCTTTTAGTTCTTAACATTCTTAGAAAATGTCTGGTAAACTACGTAAAATTTTATCTTGTTTTATTGTAATTCCAAGTTATTCTTTCGTTTTGAGAAACTGTATGTGCTCCAGCTAGTTCACAGCTGAGCTTGAAAGAACTGGGGGAAAATCAAAACCTAATGGTGTTGGGCAGAGCTGTTTGCCAGTTTTTGCCATTAGGTATGTGCCTTATACCTATCTGTCGTGAAGGATTTCAGGAGGGAATGTGGTTTTTCATTGGACTGTGATGTGGTCACTTGGGTAGTTACAGGGCTGCCAGGTGGGAGAAAAAAATTGAATCTGAGTCTAAAGTTCAGTCTTTTAGGTAGAAGTTGAAGAGGGAATGGTGATTAAAGGAGAAGTCACTGCTTTAGTAGCTGGGTTGGGACTATGACTCTTTGGTGATAGGAAAGTTGGGAAATACTCCTTTTGAATGTGAAGCTTCATGACTGCAAATTGTCCTGAGAAGCAGAAGATCTTGAGAGAAAAAACATCTAGAGATTCCAGAAGAAAGAGACCATCTCTTCTCTACTTGTGCTAAAAGTGGAAAAGAACCGGCAGTTCTGCGTGCAAAGGTTAAAAACTGTGTTTGCCAGTGGGGTTGTTCTGTATATTGGAAACCCAGCAACATGCATGAAGATTGTTGTACACTCTAGTCTTGAAGATCATTTCCAATCTTGATGATTCTGTGGTTCTGACATGTTACAGAGTAGATGTGGACATGGTTAATTTGGTCTTGCTGAACTTCCTCAAAACAGTCTCACTGGAGAACATGCTTTTAGGATGTGAAGGGTAAAGGGACAAAAACTGAGGCTGGAGCTGTAGTTGCTGACCCCTTTTTTGTGAAAGATTTGTACTGTTGGTTTGGCTAAAGGCTAAAGGACCAGTCAATCTCTTACAACTGACTTCAGTATCAGAGAAGACAGTTGAGAATAATTATACTCCAAATCAATCAGGTATTTTTATTTTGTTGTCATGGTAGCTGTATTTCTGTCAGATTTTCATAGAGCAGAATCATAGAATATCCTGAGTTCAGAGGGACCCATCAGGATCATGGATTCCTGGTGCTGTGCAGGACACCCCAAGAATCACCCTGTGTGCCTGAGAGCATTGTTCCAATGCTTCTTGAACTAGACAGGCTTGGTGCTGTGACTACTTTTTGAGGAGCCTTTTCCAGTGCTCAGCCACCCTCTTCATGAAAGACTTTTCCGGGTATCCAACCTAAATCTTTCCTGACTCAGCTTCATGCCAAATCCTCAGGACCAGTCGCTGGTCATGTGAATGAAGAGATTGGTCCCTACCCCTCTGTTTTGCCCTGTGTGGATGTTGAAGACCTCAGTGAGGTCTCCTCTCAGTCTCCTTCAGCCTGAATAGACCAAGTGACATCAGCTGCTCCTCTTGTGGCTTCCCTTCTAGATCCTTCACCGTGCTTGTGGCCCTGCTTTGGATGCTGTCCAACAGCTTCATATCTTTTTCATATTGTGGCACTCAAAACAGCCCCCAGCACTCAAGGCGAGGCTGCCTCAGCGCAAAGCAGAGCAGGACAATCTCTTGCCTGGCTGGTGATGCTGTGCCTGATGCACCCCAGGACAGGTTTGGCCCTACTGCCTGCCAGGGCACTGCTGACTGATGTTCAACTTGCCCTCCACCAGGACTCGCAGGTCCTTTTCTGCAGCACCGCTCTCCAGCCTCTCGTTCCGAGGTCTGTCCATATACCCAGGATTGCCTCATCCCAAGTGCAGAATATGGTACTTGGCCTTATAAAACTTCATACAGTTTCTGATTGCCCAGCCTTCTGATTTGTCAAGGTCTCTCTACAGGGCCTCCCTCTGTACTTGAGGGAGTTGACAGCTCCTCCTAATTTAGTGTCATATGCAAACTTACTTAATATTCCTTTGAGTTCTATGTCTGAGACATTTATGATGATATTGAAGTGGGCCTATTAAATTTTGTCAATGTAAAAATTCTGTTACTGTGAAGAAGATAATAAGTTTTCTAGAAACTTAATAAAACATCATACTAATGTTTGAAAGATGGAAACTGTATGTGGAAAATTCCCATCCTTCTGTGTCAATAGATGAGAAGGAGAGTATTCTGCCTTGCTTGTGGCTTATATTTTGTAGAAAGCTCAAAAGGGCCCCAGAGTTGTATCCTCTTGCAAAATAGGAACAGGTCTGTCAGTTCATTCATGAAATACACATCTGCTTCAGGTACTTTATTTTTCTTCTCTGAGAATGCCAGTCTTTAAGTGCTTTAAGTCTCTTGCAAAATAGGAACAGGTCTGTCAGTTCATTCATGAAATACACATCTGCTTCAGATACTTTATTTTTCTTCTCTGAGAATGCCAGTCTTAAAGTGCTGTTTTACATAGGGAGGTATGATCAGTATTTTAGACAATGTCAGCTAGCACTTTCTGAGGCATCTAGTTAGACCCACAGGCTTTAGTCTCGTACAAGGTCATTTATCCTTGCAGAGTGGGGATACTGCTTTATATCCTTATGCTTCTGTTTTATTCTTATTGTAGGATCTGAACTACAGTGTGTGGCATGTGTGGAATAGCACTTCCAGAAGCATAATTTCAGGAAGAAAATATCTGTGGGGAAAAGGAGAGGTTATAGGAAAAATACTCCTTTTTTTGCATGGCATTTATTTCTGGTGTTTTTCTCTCTGGGCACTTTGCTAAGTGCTTAAGTGTAGGAATCTGGAAGTGAAGTTGTGTGACTCCTGAGAATGGTTGCTCCTCCATTGTTTAGCTCTGTACTAGGTAGGGTCTCTCCCTGTCAAATAACTTGTTGGCAAGCCAAGGGAAGCTCAGTGCCATGATTTGCATCAGAGTTTATCCACTTGTCCATAACATTTCTGTACACTTGCATAGAGGTAAGGTTCCAGTGAGATATGGTGACGAACCTAACATCGCAATACTTGCATAGGTCTTCCTTTCTGTCATCTGTTGATTGGAATGCGTTCAATGATTAAGTTGCAAGTTGTGTTGCTGCTTGTTAATAATATTAGTTCATTTTTCTTCATAATATTTTCTGGAAAAGGATTTAACTTTATTTAATTTTTAGTCCAAAATCTATATCCCATAAATTGTGCCTGGATTTTAGTTTAGTTAGAACAGTTTGATTTATACTTGATCAAATTAATCAGCTCATTACTGCCTTTTTTGTAGTTAGAAAAACCTCATTTGATTTGATTCTTAATATTGTGGTTTTTTCTGTCATTTAGCAGCACAGCAGCATCCACAAAATTACTTGTTTTTATTCACAGTAGAGAAAAACCATGCATTTACTTTTCCAGCTGTGACATGACAACATTCAAGTTTTGAATCAGAAGATGTGAAATAAGTGAGAGTCATGGTACAGTTCACTTTCCAGTCTGAGGCACCTTGTTGATTTCATCTTGGTCCCCCTGGAGACTCCACTTATCATTAAGTCATAATCTAGCCTTGGGCCTTCCTCTGTTATTTCTGCACAAACAGAATGGATTTTCAGCTTCAGGGCCAAACAAGATGCATTGGACTGTATCCAATGGTTAGAATGCTTATTTATATTCAGTAAAGCTTAGCTGGGAGAAAAGTGGAAAATACTGTCACTCTGGTCCCAGAAGATGAGTTGAATACTAACATGATGATCAGGCTAATGTTTTGCAGAGGAAGATGGGAACAACAAGAGGGTAGAATTATATTCTTGTATTTGAAACTCAAGTCCTCTGTCTCATACTAATGGCATTTGGGATAGAATATGGTGACTGTTTTAAGTGCAAAACATAGGATGCAGGGGTAGACATTTTTTAATAATTAGTATTTTCCTTCAGACAGCTTTTCCGAAGAAAAGATTCTGTGTGGTATGTGTCCTGATCTTGCTGAGGCAATGGTATGTGATGCCTAACTTTGTGTGTAAGTTATGCTGCAATCAAACCTGTGCTCTTTCAAAAAGTATGGGTAAATACAGACCTTTCTTGAGATAACCAGATAAAATATATTGGTTCCTTGAACATTTAAGCACTTGTGTGTCAAGGGTGGTGTTCTGTCTGGAGCTTTTGGACATGGGTGAGCTACACATCTCTGTCATCTTTGCTATCATTATCTTCAGATTGAAAGAGAGGCCATGCATGTTGCAGAAACCATTTGCTTAAGTAGAAGAGTGTCCTTTTTATTGCAGAGAAATAAAAAAAAAGTTTATAAAATTCTTTGAGACCCTTACAGCAGGACATTTTCCTTTGTAAGAGGTTTTAGCTTAGGTTGGTTATGATTACTACTTCTTCATCAATATGTTAAGAAAGTGGTTTCCTGAGTTTATCCATGTATTGTTTCTGGAAAAGAGAAAATGTAGCAGAATACTGATCCTTGTCTTTAGAAGACTTCTTGAGTCAGCTTGTAGATGAGATCCCATGAGAGGTAGGTGTGGAGAGGACTAAGACAGCTTTTTCATTGTCAAGCACAGCCTCCTTCAGGCTTAGTGACAGCATTTTGAAGTTCACACAGAGGGGATGTGTCCGGGGTCCACATGGTTGAATGGGCAGCTCTGACTGAACTCAGGTGCCAAACGCACTTGTACACCAGTGGAAGGGGGGATGGGCTGCATGAAAGAAAGAAATATTTCTCATGTCGTGTAGAATAGCTAAACTCAGCTGGAACTGAAATTTGTGGTAGATGAGAAGGGCAGCAAGGGCTGTTACAGCTGCCTAAGCAGCAAGAACAATCTAAGGAACATGTAGACCTGCTGAAAAGATGAGGTGGTAGACCTAGGAAATAGAAAAGCTGAGTAGCATTTTTTGCTCTTTCTTTACTGGTGAGCTCTGCTGTCAGGTCTCCTAAGCCTTTGTACACAGAGGCCAAGTTTGGGCCATGGTAAAGAAAGGTTGAGTTAAAGACTTCTTAAACAATCTAGACTTATGGAGAAGATCATGGGACTGAGTGAGCTGCATCCAGTGTGGCTAAGGGTCGGTAAGGGTTGGTCTCACAGTGACATTCACTTTCTCTGACATTCAAATAGTTACAATGCCTGGGTGAACTACATTATGACCAGAAGAAGGCACACATCACAGCTAGCCTGAAGAAAGATAAGATGGATTTGGGGAATTTCAAACCTAATTGAAATCTCCAGGGAGATCATCAGCCCAGTCTTCCTGGAAATAATGTCTATGCCCATCAAGAAAAGGTGATTGGGCAAAGCAAGCACAGAGTTACCTGTTCAGATTGTGCCTGACCAGCATTGCTTTATACAATTATGTGATTAACAGTGTGGTTGTGAGAGAAGAAAATATGTGACACAGCCTCTTTGTATCTGAAGGGGAGAAACATGACTGGATTGGTAGAATTCCAGGTGGATGGAAAACTGTCTGGACTCATGGGTTCAAATAGTAGGGTTCAAATAGTGGCTGGTTAGGCATGACATTCCTCAGGGTTTTGAATTGCTGACATTTACTGTCTTCATCAATCACCTAGAAAATGGGATGGAGTACACCCTCAGGACATTCACAGATGACATAAAATTGGGAACGGGAATGATTGATAAACTGGAGGTTAAGATTGGTATTCAGAGGCAAAAGAGGTTGAAAGAACAGACTGATGGGGACCTTTTGAAGTTCAGCAAAGATGCTGAGTCCTGCACCAGTCTCATTCAACAGATGATTCAACTGGGGATTGACTGCTGCAAAGTTTTCTTGCAAAGCAGGATCTCAGAAGTCTGGTGGACAAAAAGTTGAAAAAAGGACAGCAGGATTCCCTTTGTAGCCATGAAAGCTGAGCCCACCCTGTGCAGCATTAGGAATGGTTTAATTGAGGGAATTCAGTAATCTCAGTTCAGGATTTATGAGGTAGTGCCTGGAATGCTTTGTGCAGCTTGGGCTCAATAGTACAAGAAGGATGAAAATGTACAGAAAAGAGTTTAGTGGTGAGCCACTGAGACAGTTGTTGAAGTGCACAATATTCAAAGAGAGTCTGAGAAATTGTGTTTTTTGTCTTGAAGAAGGAATAGCTTGGAGGGGGCTTTATCTTTGCAGCTTTTTAATGGGTGGTTGTAGAGAATTTAGGCTTCTGGAGGTGCAGAGGGAAAGGGTGAGAATTAATGGGGTGATGTTGCAGCAGGTGAAGTTCTGGGTAGGAATATTAGGAAAGATTTCACAGTGGGAAAGGTTAAATGCTGGAGAAGATTGCTTAGAGAGACTGTGGAGACTGGAGATGCTCAATGTTTGACTAGACAAGACTCTGAGAAATGTTTTCTGACTTAAAACTTGGGTCTCATCTGAGCAGAAATGTGGACTAGAGGGTCACCAAAGATCCCTTCCAACATTGTTCTGTTGGTCCATTAGCAGCAGCATAAGCGTCTATTAAAAAGAATCAAAATAAAGCGATGGAAAGAAAGCCATAAGGCAAAAAACCCCAAACAGTCAAAATTACAGAAGTGAAATAAATAAAAAAAAACATGTCCGGAAGAAGAGTTGGTTGTATCTGAAATGCTGTATTTTGAAATCTAAATGCAATAAGACTTTATATGTTTGTACAGAATTTATGACATATCTTACCCTTCTGTCTTGAGGCAGAGAGAAATGCTGTATTAAGCTGCTCATTGTTAGCCACAGTTAATTATAAATCAACGTCTGGGAACAATCAGAATGTGGAACACATTTCTTGCAAGCACAAAAAAAGAGAAGAGAACCCAAATAAATGGAACAAAGGAGAGAATTAGAGCTCTTATGCAGTTATGAGCAGACTGGATTTTCTGTATTGAAAGATGCATGATTGTTTCTTGTTCTACAGGATATAAATTTTAAAAGAAGCGTGGATAATGTGTCCCTACCCACCTTGCATTCCCTTTTGGATTGCAGCTATCTTGGGATGTTAGTCAGCCGCTGTTAATTCCCATGTGAACTCAGAAAAAGCAGATTAATTTGATATTGTATTAAAAAACTGTCTGGTAGTGGTTACAGACAAACAAAAAGCTGTTCTGTAGGAGGACTGAAGTTCAATCCCCAGACTTGTGTTTGTGTCTCAGTCCTCTTACTTCTTCATAAGAAAAAGTGAAAATTTGTAAAAAAAAGGTGAAAAGTTGTACTTGCCAATATTGTAAATCTTGCTGCAAAGATTAATAAAGTTAATTTGTTTAGTTGGTACTGTGATGTAATCAAACAGAAAAGATTATCCTCTGTTAACTAGATTTTTCTATCTTTTGAATTATAATACCAGGAGGATTGAGGAGTTCAAAAGTGACAGTATTTTGTGGGCACAAATGTTTAAAACAGTCTTGATGGCCCTGAAAGAAGAGACCTACAGCAGTTAGCTGGTTAATCGTGGGACTTGTGGCCAGACATTAAAATCCTTCCTCTTTTCTTTCCCTAAGCAAAATAAGTTATTGATGGCTAGCACTACAGTTTTTTGACTTGCTTTGATCAGTCTGAACTTTTTGTAGTTCCCATTTGAGAAACACTGGGATAGATTTAAACAAAATAACTCTAAATTAGGCTTTCACAAGGAAATTTTTAGTAGTTGTTTATCTTAGACTTCTAGAACATTATGAAATGTATCTGATGTGTTTCAAAAGTGGTATGACAAAATGAGGTTAAAAAATGTAATAATTTTAAAAAATTGATTCATTGTAAATGGAACAATAAATAACGGAACAGAATAGTGAGAAAGACTATGACAATCAAAAATTTAATAATTATGAAGTGTAATGGAAACAAAGAAGGTGAATCTCAAAACAGATAACAGGATAATGGGATACTGAGAGGAAGTTAAATAACTGTGGCTTACTGAATACGACTCAGGTCCAGATACTGAGTATTGCAGTAAATATAATTTTTATGTGTATTTTATTGAAGTGTTTTTCAAATGCTCTTGCCTTTGTAATTTACACTGGTTTCTGTGGGATCCGCATTCAGGCCTTCCTGAGCACCTGTAAAATTTCCTTATGTCCTGTCTGGCAGGGCACATTAAAATACTAAAATATGTAAGAATCATTGCAGTAGTGGGAAATACTGTTTTCCAATGAAAGACATCCTGATTCTAGTGTGCGTTCTGTAGCTGAAATGAGTTGGGCTTTGTATACGGGTGCAGTGGAATGCCACTCCCAGGTATCCACGGCGAAGCGCCCTTGTTTCTGTTACGAGCAGCCTGCGGACTTTTCAGTGGCGGGATCCTCCTGCCTTGGAACGGCGGATGAAATTCCCGAGCCGATCGCCGTGCGTGTGCTGCCCAGGCGCGGCCACGCGGGGGCAGCCTCGCACCGCCGTTGGGCTCGGCCTCTGGCGGCTCGAGCGGCTCGGCTCTCCCCTTCGGCGCGACAGTGGCTGCATGCTAATCGCAAAAGTTGTCACAAAAGAGAAGTACCACAGGCTTTTAAATGGCTTCTTCTCTGATGCAAACTGTTTCTGGTTTGCAGAACAGCATTCGTCACTTCCGCGTGGTTTAGGTTGCCTTTTTTTCAGACTTCATCTTCTAATTAGCTTGATGGAATCTTAAGAGCTGCAGTGTGTTAGTTTAGGAAAAAAGTCTTGTTGGTGTCTTTCTGCATCATGCATTTGTTGCCCTTGAGAATTCATTACGTACATTCATGTTTATACGAACTTGATGTTTCTGGAGGATTCTTTCCAAGAATTATCAATATAAGTGCTACAAAGCTGGCATGTATTTCATATTTTGAAGGGGGCATGTGTAAAAACTTATCTTCACATCTATTATATTGTCACTGCAGGGACATAAAACATAGGTGGTTGCATAACTCTTTACAATAGAAATCCTACCTTTGTTGTCTCATGATTCAGACAAGTACTGGAATGTTGCAGTGTATTATTACATTTCTAGAACGATATGAGAGCCTTTAGTGGAAAAGGGTAGTTGTAAATCTCTGAGTAATAACTCAAAATAGCTTAACAACCACTTAGCTGTAATTATATAACAATGCAATCTTTTTTCAGAAATGCTTTGGATTTATGCACAATACTATAAAAAACCCTCCTGAATAATGCTGTAGTCACTTAACATTGATTGAAAACACCAGTTTTTTAAAATCACTTCAGGTAAATTGCATTTCAGTTTGGAGGGGCATTAAGGTACAAATTGGGGACTGAATGCTGATGTTGTCACAGGTATCCTGAATCTCACTGGTTCTTTCATTTTGCTGGTGGGTTTTTTTTTGGTTTTGTTTTGTTTGTTTTTTTTTTTTTGGGGGGGGGGGGGGCTATATTTTGGTTTTTTCCCCTGCAAGAGGGATTCTTGTATCTGATTCACCAGCTTCTTCTATATGTTTTCGTTTAAACTACAACTGATGCCATGCATGACTCAAAAACTTACTGAAGCAGGAACCAATCCTGTGTATGTCATGGACAAACACTTCAATTAACCCAGACAGCTCACAAGATGAGGTCCTTGAATATTCTTATAGTCAGAGGCACTGGTTTGTTTGCAAGAGCATAATGAGGATATGTGGTGCTGAATAAATCAATCCAGATTAGGGTAAAAAATGATCCAGTAGTACTATCTTTCAGTTATCTTTCGTTTTCTGCAGACCTATGTTGGAATAGAAAGCACAGTAAAAAGAGCGTTGCAATTCTAAAATAGTTGTAGTAATAAGTGGTGGAAACTAATGAGAAGGTTTTTACTTCAAGTTATGCTGATTCATCACCTGTAAATATCCTTTTCTGTCTACAAGAAAAACATCTGTTTTCTCTATGTTTTTTCCTAGTAGCTGCATATATATGCATGTCTGTACATTGCTGTTGTTAAAACAGTGAAACCAAGAACATAGGACTTACTTATGGAATCATAAACCAGATGAGACCCTTAGCATTGTATGAGTCTCATTTCAGGCTTTAGGGGCTTTAGGCTGCTAGTGATCTGAAAAGGTGGAAATGAAGTAGAGCAGTATATATTTTTTGAATCTTACTATCCAATTCAAAATAATTTTGAGAGCACTACTTTCAAGAGGTAAATTGTTTTAAGGACTCTTGATATGTAATTCCAGATTGTTTAGGAATACCTCTTTCAAGAAGTGCATTGTTTGAAGGGTTTTGTTATTAAAAAAAAAGGAAAAAAAGGTAGTGAAAACTGGTTGGTATAGTTTGACTCTTGTATTGGGTTGCATGCCAGGTTTTGGTAGCGGGGCTGTTTGTGGGAGTCCTACAGGGGTGGCTTCTATGAGAAGCTGCCAGAAGCTTCCTTGTGTTCATCAGACCCAATCCCAGGCACCTTCAAGATAGATAAGCCACTGGCCAAGGCCGGGCCAGTTAGAAGTAATGGTAACATCTCTGATAACTTCTTTAAGAAGAAGAAAAAAACCCATTATTGCACAGTTCTAATTGTGGCCAGAGAAGAGCAAAGTGAGAGGATCAAGAGCCCAGCAGACACTGAGGTCAGTGCAGAAGGAGGGGCAGGAGCTGCTCCAGGCACCAGAGCTGAGATTCCCCTGAAGCCTGGTGCAGCCCCTGGTGCAGCCCCTGGTGAGGCATCTGTGCACCTGCAGCCCAGGGAGGTCCATGGGGATGCAGAGATCCACTTGCAAGCCCCTGGAGGAGCCCCATGCAAGAGCAGGTGGATGCCTGGAATCAGAAAAGCTAAGGCACAGCTGGAGCTAAATTTTACAAAGGGAGTGAGAATACTAAGGGCTTCCACAGGTATGTTAGTCAGAAAAGAAAGACACCACTTGTCTAATAAATGAGACAACTGGCACAGAGACTCTGAGGTGTTCGAGAACTGCATTGCCTGAGTTTTCACTGATAATTCTATTCCTGCTGCTGTCAAGTCCCTGCATGTCAAGGCAGGAACCAGGGGAATGAAGTCGCATCTATCATAAGAGATCAGGCTCAAGACCACCTTAAAAACCTAAAAATATGGGACAAAATGAGATGTGTCCAGGAGTCCTGGGGGAACTAGCAGATGTAATTGCTAATCCAAAAGCTCAGTGTCCAAATAGAAAGAAATACTGAATGCTATACCTCAGGAGTCCATATAGGGACCAATACTATTCAGTATCTTCATATCAGCATAGACTGTGGGAGTGAGTACATCCTCAGCAAGTTTGCAGATAGAGATGGAGAGAAGGCCAAGTGGAAGGTCCTGTACCTGGGTTAGAGCAGTGACCAATATCAGTTTTTGTTGAGAGGTGACTGGATTGATGGCAGCCCTCAGAGAAAGACTTGGTAGATGAAAAATTAGGAGTAAGCTCTCAATTTGCACTTGTAGTGTAGAAAGTTAATAATATTCTGGGTGGCATCAAAGTGAGCATGGTGAGCAGGGGGTGATTCTTGCCTTCTGCTTTTGTGTGACCTCACCTGGAGTACTGTATCTTGCTCTGGGGTCCCTACTGCAAGAAAGACATAGACTGTTGGGAGTGGGTCCAATTAACAGCCATAAAAAGAATCAGAGCTGAAGCAACTCTCCTGTGAGGAAAAGCTGAGAAAGCTGGGGTTGTTCAAGACTGGAAAAGAGAGGGCTGCAGAGAAAAGTTACAGCAATTTTTCAGTATATGAAGGAGATGAGTTAGCAGAAAGACAGAGAAAGGCTTTCTGAAATTGAAAGGGTAGAATTAGATTGGATATAAGGAACACATTCTTTACGGTAAATTTAGCAAGACACTGAAACAGGTTGCCCAGGGAAGTAGATACCCGCATCCCCAGAAGTCTTTAAGGTCAGATTGGATGAGCCTTTGAGCAGCTTGATCTGGTGAAAGATATCCTTGCCTTGGGCGTGTAGGTTAGACTAAACGAAATATTAAGGTCCCTTCTAATGTTACCCAGACTATGATTTTGTGTTATTTGCTGGGAACAACTCAGTTTCCTACCTGTATTTTGTGATTGCTCATCTGAAAAGATACAAGACTGTACTTGTTTTTTCTCATTGGAATATGCAAGTCATATTGGAATATGACTGTGCTTCAGTAGATTATTCTTTTTTTCACAGGCTAGGTTAGATTCTTGCTTGATTTTATCATCCATATAGCAAAGACGAACCTTCTATGAGCATATATGGGAACAGAGTGTAACCCTTGAATTAATAATGTATGGAAAGTCAACATGACAGAATCAAGCATGAGTCAGAATTAGCAAAAATGTTAATGGAGTCATATTCCCACCATATTGCTCAGTATGTCTGGGTTGTGATTGCCTTAGCTAGAAAAGCGTCAACTCAGGTTTCCTAAACCTTGTAGTAGTGCTAGAAGGAAGTCAATGTATTAGCAGTACTGTCTGTGACCGTGATTAGGGAACATATTTTTTAATAAGCTGCTTAATGAACTGCAAATATAAAATGTTTGTATTTTCTTCCTTAGATTTCTACTTTAGATTGACTAAATGCAAGCTGCTGGTAAAAAAAAACAACAAAAGAAACCCAAACAACACACTGGTTTAGTTTTGGCACTTTCAACCAACCTAATAGAGACATTACTGTTCAGCTGCAGCTCAGTTTATTTTTTTTGTTTTCACAGAGAAGAGATATGGATGAGAGATGAGAAGTGGAAAATTAATTTGGTAACAGTCACTTTTAATTTTTTTAGAACTTCTAAAAGCATTATAAGGGCACAGAATCCCTAGGGAAATACAATGCAGCTTTGAGATGCCTGGCAATCCAGGCAAGAAGGGTGTCATAAGAGGCAGTGCCTCTGTAGGCTGATCCAAAGAAGAATTACTTAAAGTTCTGGCTTCTCTCCCATTAAAAAAGTAAGTCAGAAAGCCACAGATCTATTTTCTGTCTTTCTGGAATGTGTAAGTTTCCATGTTATTGCTCATTTCAGTCTCATTTTTGAAAAGCCCTGACTTTGTCTGTGCTCTAGTGGTTTCAAGAGTTCATAGCTAAAACTTAAAGACACCAGACTTCCTTTCTTTCCCCAGACTTCCACCACTACTTGACATTCTTTTATGTGTACTTTGAATCAAGGAACTTGGATTGTACTAACCCTTGCTCCCTTATAGAAAACTGTTTCCTATACGCTGATTAAAATTATTTTAAAGAGGAAATAAGCTTTTATCACTGACCGATAATTTCAGGAATCAGTTTTTCACTAGGCAACCTTTGGGTTCCATATATATTTTAATATATGAAATACTTTTTCTTATCCTTGTAAGTCCTTCTTATCCTTTGAGGTAATTTTGATATCCAGCTATTAACTGATTCATGAGTTTTGTATTTGGATAGAGCAGAGTGCTTCTGTGGTAAAATAGGCTTCATTCTTCCTTCATATCCTGTTGCCATCTTTTATGAGGCTACATCTGTAAATGTGTTACAAAAAAATGGGCACTTACAAGTAGAAAGGTGATTTGAGCTTAGAAGGTTCTTTATAAGATATTCAGAATGTAGCTCTGCTAATACATGAAAATAACCAACACCTTAATAACACTAGATCCTGACAGAGAAATGAGATCAGAAAAGAGGCAGAGTTAGCTTAATAAGATGTATGACTTGCTTCTAAGTGGAAGCTAGAGACTTGCAATAACAAGATTGTTACTGACGTCATGGCTTTTTGCCTTTTACAACTATTGCTGCTTTTTCCTTGTAAACAGGACTTTTAAACACACATGAAACCTATGGGTTATTTTCTATATATTCTTATGCTGCTTTATTGTGAGCATTAATGTATCCTTATCCACCAAAGTAGCAGATATTACTGTGAAAGCTAGGTGTGTAATATAATATTACTTGCTTCACTGCTAATTTCTGTTTATATAATTGGAACTTGTTGGGGGTATTTTAAAGATACTGGCCAGAATATTAAGCTTAACTGAAAGATTTTGGTTAGCTATATGTAAGAAATATATTCATGCTGGCTTCTCTACACAGTTTTCCAATATACCTGAGCATTAGAGGGAATAGTTAGTCAATGCTTCAATTCTCAACCTGTCTACTGTTGCTGGTGATGTAGTGTCAGGATAAAATTTGCCAGTCTGTTTGATAGAGGTGAGTTGGTTTTAGCTATCTGTTCAGGGATGTAGTCACTAAAAAAAGTAGGAAAAGAAAGAATAAATCCCTCTGTGCTTGAATATAGCGACTGGAAGGCTCAAGGCAGCATGCAGAAGCCCATGTCAGACTGAAAAATGTCCTTGTAAGGTCGTTTATGCAGGCACCCCATCTAGCAATATTTGGGATGAGCCAGAGGTGGGGTTGGGAGCTGGGAATGTACATCATGAGCAGTCTCTGATCTAAAAACCAGCAGTCAGAGTGTCTTTGTGGTACTGCTCTGAATTTGAAAATAAGGACTGTCTAGTTTATGGAAGTCCTTGCTAATCCCTGGTGAATAGCAGAGAATCAGAAGGTTGCAAAGTGCTCTCAAATAATTTTAACATCCTTTCTCAGTGTGTTTGATTACATTTTGGATGATTCTGCATCATGCCATAGAAGAACTGTACTGCATCTTGCTCTCTTTCTAAGGTCACCCTCTATCTCCCTGTGTTAATGTTTTGACAGCAACTTTCTGAAAGCACATTTCTGTAAATGAAGTCCAGTGATAATAAGAAAAGATATGGCAACTGAGAGCATTTTCTAATCTGGGGAAGAAATTTATTCCCTTTTTATGCTGGCAGAAATGGAAGAGTTCCATAATTAAGGGAAATATTCTTTCTATCTGTATGATAGACCATGACAGGTGCTTTTCTACAGACAAAAGTGAAAGCACTTGTGGGGACTGACAGTGATCAAAATATAGATTTCTAGGCTTCAGGCACTTTGAGACCTGTGGGAAAACTAAGTGCATAACTCTCTCAATTCTGGGAAATCATAAAGAGGAATCCAAACAATCGTTGTAGACATTTTTTTCCTTGGCACGTGGTGTTTTCCAACTTGTTTACTGGCAAAGATGTTTAGAAAGAGGCGTAGGCTCTAACAACCAATGACATCACCTGTACTGAAACACTGTATAAAAGAATCTGTCTTTCAGTAAACTTTCGCCGTATGCCCTCTGATCAGAAGACTCAGAGTCTTGTATTGTTATTCCTGCCATCTTGAATTGTAACGATAAGCACTAGGCAAAGGTGATGAATAGAACATTAAAGCTCAAGTTAACTGTATGGTTCTGATATGAAAATTTGTTCATAGTATTTCCTGAAAATTAATTAATACACAGAAAGCAGAGCTGATTCCTGATTGCTCATACGTTGTGCAATCTCAAAGTGGAAATAAACAAAATAATTAGACAAGCTTTACTGTTGTGGGAATAGGAGTAACATTTGTTTATCAGTATTTCAGCAATACTCCTATCAGCCTGAGAACTGAAATTCACTGTTAGACAAAAGCTGGTCTCATCCTTCTGACATGTTACTTTGAGGGCTCCATGGACCATGGTTATTTGTTTGTATTGAACCCACTGTAATGAACTGCCTTGGTTTTGTGATCTAATTCTGTGAGCAATATACATCAGAATTCTGCAAATGGTTGTGGTTTTTTTTTTGTATTGTTTCCTTCTGTTAGTTAAACTGTTGAAGCAGTCCAACTGGCTTCCAGTTCATAACTGCAAGAACTGTGTTTACTGGTTTATGGTGCTAAATAAGATTTGATGCTCTGATGATTGGTTTGGCTCTGGACTATTTCCCTTTGTAAGGCTGTATGTTGTTAGCACAACATCAGAAAGAGTCAGCCTCCACTGATACAAGGTAATTTCAGCTCACATCCTTGTTTTCCTCTACAGAAAATTTTGCATCCTTTACAAACAAGAGATAACCATCACCTGAATTCCATAATTAATTTGTGCCTTTAAACTGAGTATTTGTAAAATGGGAATAAGAGGTTATGATAGATAGATAGATAGATAGATAGATAGATAGATAGCCTAATTAATAGTAATTCAGTTATATAAGCATCTTGTGAATGTTACCATGACTCTTCTATCAGAACTGTCAGATATTCCTTCCAGTGCACTATTTTCATAAAAATTAGAGTTTGACTGCATTATATTTTTCATACCCCTATTTTACTTCTGTGAAGACAGTCTTTTTGCTCACAATCAGGAGACCAAACTCAAACTTCTTTTTTTCCATTGCTGATGTTTTTTTACACCATGTAGTGGTCTAACATACAGTGACACATTTAAAATAGCTTGAAATCCTCTTAAAATGGAAACTCTAAAATAAGCATAAACAATAGACTATCTTTTTAAGATTTGAATGTGTCTTCTATACTTATGCATAAACTGAAGTCCAAATGTGAGCTTAGATTTTTTAATAATTATATATATATATATTTTTTGTAAACTGCTCCACTTTTTCTAGTTTAGGAAAATCTAGTGTTTCATGAGAAGTTGCATGATATCTAATTAACACAAAAATAAAATTAGTCTTTTAAGAAAGAGAGTTATGCAAAAGAAAGTAAGAGGATTTGGGGTAATTGTGTTGAGGGGTGATTCATTGTAACATTAACCTGGTTGTACTAAAACTGATGAGATTTTAAGGTGCATCTGTAATATCCAACAGTGTCTTCTCACAGAGAAAAAGGAATATTCACTCAGAACACAGCCACCTTAGGACTCACGCTTTGTATCACTCTTTCACATTTATTCAGTGAGCCTAACATGGCTCTGTAGTCCAATCAAATGTAGGGGTATGACCCATTTTTGAGAAACATCAGTCAGAAATGTTAGGAACTCAGTCAAGGACTGATGTTCATGCTTACTTGTGCATTTCCTGTGTTCCAACACAGGAAATGACACAGTGACTTTTAAGGAGTGTAATAGGTAGAGTAATAGGACTTCTTGTACTTTGTTTTCATTACTGGAGGCCAAAAAAGCTTTCACCCTAGCCTTGCTCACAGATCCTTTTATACCACTGATGACAATGAAACTGCTGCTGGTGTTTTAAATGTTCCTGAAGACAAATACTTAAAAGAGACCTAAAACACTGTCCCAGTCAAATCTTCTAAAAGATGTTGGGTGTCTCCACATAGTAGTGAATTAGAGAAGATTTGGGAAACAATGGGACACACTTGAGAATTCAGTTTGTAATACTGCAGTTGTTGTAAGCATTTTATTTGCTTCCTAGTTTTAAGTCCTACAGTCATATATGTTTCTTCCAGGTATTTTCCAAGACATCACAGTTTGTATTACATTAACCCTAATTTCTTTGCAGATTTGCCATGTCTATATTTCACTGATCTTCTCAGTGTGTAACTTAGTGCCTGGTCTAGCTTTGATGAGTCTTTTAAGAACGACAGTCGTGCAGAAGAAAGTAAGGGATGTTTGGGGGTTGTGGTTTTTGTTTGTTTGTTGGTTTGGTTTTGGTTGGGTTTTTTGTTTTGTTTTTGTTCTGTAAAACAATCTCTAATGGGCTGGTGTCTAGGCACTGAGATGGCCATTCTAAGTTTGACTCAGATTTTCTATGTTCCTTCAGGAAAACCACAGACTTCAGAGGTGCAGCTATGAAATCTAGTTTTAGCCAAAACCAACAGTTCATGTGCTCCATGTCATGTGCCAGCTACCTCAGTTGTGCTGATACAACTCCAGAGCAATTTAAGGCTGTTGCCCATCTGAACTGTCACAAATTTTACTTGCCCTTCTTTGTGATTCTGGTCCTTTTTCTTGTGCTAGTAACTACGTTGTTTCCATTGCATAATGAACTAGGAGATGACTAGGGTAAAATATTTTGCTATTGCCACCACTAAAATATATGTTTTTAACCCTACTTGCTTCCTGCAACATCTTGACCACACAGAGTGCAGAAGACAAGGTCAGAAGATGGGCCAGAAGGGGAGCTTTCAGGTTTTAAAATCCCTGAGACTCTTGTGGCACCATACAGATACCTTTGCCTGAGGTGTAGACAATAAATAATACTTGTTATAGAAGCTGTGTAATTTCCTGTTTCTGTAAAAACTACAAATACAGGAGTAAGATGGGAGCATTAAGACTCACTAGATCATATGTTATTGGTGAAGCAATGTCAAGATGACAAATTATAGCCTATTTTTCATCTGTTCTCTAGTTGTTCATGAAAAGATTTCATAGAATCATAAAATGGATTGGGTTGGAAGGGAACATTAAACACCATATGGTTCCAACCATCTGGCCATGGACAAGAACACCTTTCACTAAACAAGGCTGCTCAGAGCTCCATCCAGCCTGGCCATGAACCCTTCCAGGGATGAGGCATCCATGGCTTCTCTGTGAAACCTGTTCTAGTGCCTCACTACCCTCACAGTGAAGGATTTTTTACTAGTACCTAATTTAAACCTACTCTGTTTCAGTTGGAAGCCATTGCCCCTTGTCCTGTCACTACATGTCCTTGTAAACAGTCTCTCTATCTTTCTTTTAAGTTCCTTTCAGGTGCTGGAAGGCTGCAAAATCATCATTTTTCTTTTCAAGAGTGAACAATCCCAATTCTCTCAGCCTGTCCTGATAGGGGAGGTGCTTCATCCCTTTGAACAACTTGGTGGCCTTCTCTGGACTTGCTTCAGTATGACTATATCCTTCCTGTGCAGTGGCCTCAGGGCTGGATGCAGGGTTCCAGGTGGGGTTCTCAGCAGAGCAGAGCAGAGGGGCAGAATCCCCTCCCTCCCCTGCTGCCCACGCTGCTTTGGATGCAGCGCAGGACACGTTTGGCTTTCTGGGCTGGGAGTGCTCATGCTGGATCGTTTCCAGCCCCCAAGTTCTCCTCCCCAGGGCTGCCCTGCCCCAGCATGTGTTGGTACCAGGGGTTGCTGTGACCCAGGTGCAGCACCTTGCACTTGGTCTTGTTAAACCTCATGAGGTTCCCATGGGCCCAAACTTGAGTTTGTCCAAGTACCTCTGAACAGCACTTGGACAAGCTTGTTTGGAGTCACCAATGTTTTCACAAAGCCAGATTCTCTGTGAATAGTTGGGCTACTCATAGGTTGTGGATTCCTTTCAGACTCATTTTTTGTTTTGTATGTTCATTGTCACACAGACATTGTCTGTCATTAAGTCAGTTATCTTTTGAGTGATAGCAGAAGGGAAAGGGGAAGAATTACATCAGCTTCCTGGTTCCTTGGTTTTTTCTGAAGAAAGTGAAAACTTTCATCTGAGAAGAGTCGAGACAGAGACACTGTTGTCTGGTAGATCAGGGCACATGGCTGGGTAAACTAGAGTAAACCTAATAGTCTCCAATTGTTTTCTATGGGATTTTGACTAATTTGCGCAATTGTTTTTGTGCACCATCTCCAGCCATAGTGGTTAGGACTTAATTCTGTGTTAGCGGGGCCTATGGCCTATCTCTCTTCATACATTTGTGCAGTGTGCAATGCAAGAGGACGATGGTATCTGTCTGTCTGTCTATATGCTTTGCCATAATGAATACCTGCTTGCTTCTTAGGGACTCAGTCACTATTTGACTAGATGATGACTGGTAAAGTAGTGCTAGTGTTCAGGTTAGATTGAAATCTTAATCCCTTATAAAATATTTCGATGCCAGATCAGTCATAGGGACTGCATCTGGGTAATTCTCTACCTCATTTACTTGACTTTTTTCATTTAAAAATCTTTAGTTATTTTCTTAAGCCCCATCTGTTCTTAATTCCCTTATGTAAGATGAAAGTCCTTTCACTGATTTTTTTTTCCTTCAGAGATCTGGGAAAACTAGTGAACCCTGCTTTCCATTGTGGAGAACTGACTGTGGCATCCATGTGCAGGTCGTGATACAACTAAATGTATATTTCCTAAGTCAGGGGTAAATTGCACTTAAAATGAAACAAGTCTTTCTGGTTTGAAGTTTTAAATGTCAGAGTAATTTTACCTCAGAAACCCTTATGCTTAAAAAAGAAAAAGAAAACTTTATTTTCCAAAGACCTCTAGAAACTTCTGAGTAGATCTAAAGTAGAGATTTCTTTGATTAGTTCAATCATTGTGAACATTTTTGCTTTTATTTGGCAGTGTGAAAGAATGTGTCACTTAACCTTTTTTCCTTTCTTGCCTCAGGGAGCAATAATGTAATATACTGTACATCTTGAGGTTGTGTCTTCCCTGTCAGAGTTTGTTCTAGATCACTAGCTTGCCTGGTGCAAGATGGGGTCAAACCACATATAAATGAAAAGTGTCTCAGTTGCCAGCTGTGGTAATAAAACTAATATTCAAAAGGAAAGAAATGTGCTAAATCAAGCTAGATTCTTAATATTTTTGTAGCTCCTTGGAGTTATTTTCTGAATGAAAAAAGCATATTGCATAAAAGAAAAATTCTAATTTTCATTTGACACATGGAACAATCTTGGGTGTTGTACCCTCAGCTGTTTGAAATGATCAGGATGACTTTTAAACTTATCCATTGGCTAACAATGGACAGAAATACAGAAACCAAAATTTTTAGGACTAGAAAGGAGAAAACGATGTTAAGATATTTCTCAAAGAGCATAACGCTGGAGACATACTTGTGCTTGCTATACTTTCTTACTTTCTTACTGAATTGCTGGATAAGTGTGAGGAAGACATAATCTTCTTTCTGGCTTTCTGATATCCTTGCAAAGATAATCCAATCTGCACTGGTGTCTACACACCTTTGGAAAAATTTGAATTTTACAGAATTATTTTTTGTGTGGACAAGGTTTAACAAAACAAAGGTTGAAGAGAATAAATGATTCTCTGACTTCTGACTGAGAACTATTGTCTGTCCACTTGAAATGTCATCTTTCAAATATGATTATAAAGGCACAAAGGTCCTTTTTGAAGATTTTGTTTTGAGAACTGACAATGGACACATCTTACATGCATTGGTAAAGAGCGGGAAATACAGTTTTTGTTACATGTAGGTGGAGCAATGCTACCGGTGGTGGAGCTAATAATACTTTCCCATTGTTATAAATATGTAGTTTAATTCGAGGTTTTTTTACTGTTATAATTATATAGTTTGATTAAAGTATGCCAAAAGGTACCCCCTTGCACAGAAACCAACGGGGGGGGGGGGGGGAGGGGGGTGTAGGTAACTAGCCTGCCCATAGAACAATAGCCCTGTATTCTCCATATCAATGAGAGGTGGCCCATGCCAAAAGGGTGCCAGATAACGATCACTAAGACCCATCAGAACTGATTCAGCTCTCAGAAAATCCCATCACTCCTGGAAAATCCTGACACCGGCTGAGACCAAACCCAAACCAAGATGTGTTCGTCTGGCAAGGAGCTTCAAGAATAATTCATAGACATGTTTAGTGAAGACTTTAGGAATAATTCATGGACAGATCCAGAGATGTGACCAGATTTCCCGGAATTCTATTCTACTCTCACTCCAGGTGGACGGAAATCCTATCTGCATATTCAGACTGGACAGAAAACTAGCCTCGGAGCCTAAAAACCTTATAAAAACTAACCTTCGAGAGATGGTTGGTGTGAACTATGGGGGACCCAGTGCGATAGAGGCTGGGGTCTTAGTTCACCTGGCAGATCGAAACTCGGGCTCAGAGCTGCCGTTTGATTGTGGGACTTGTCTCTTTTCGAGCTCATTTTGTCATTTTCCAATAAACCTCTAAAACGGAATATTGGAGAACTGTCGTTTATAACACCATGCACCATAGCTTCATTTGTGGACAAATAGTCACCAGCAAATTTTAATTATAATTTTTCTATTTCTAGTGATATACTGTATTGTTACTAGTCTTGACATTGAACTATAAAAAATAAGGCTGTAAAAGTCACAATAATTTGCACAACTCTGCAAGTTGTTCTAGTACTGCTTAATATTCCTTATAATTTATCTAGGAGAATATAAATTCAACCCAATGCTCCACAACTTCTTTAGGGACCAGATTCAATAGGAGACAGGGAACATACAAGAGGTTTGCCTTTCCCACAGAGGGAATTTGGCAGGGAAAGAACTGCAGTGACTCTGCCTGTTTTTTGTTGAGCTAGTTCTGGCTCACTAATGAATTGTGTGATTACTGACTCCTGTGTGTTGTCAGAAATGCAAAATGAATGAGAATAAGATGTTTGCTATCTGTTCTCTCTTTTTCCTTACAGAATAGGCAGACTATTTGCAGGCAGAGACAAAAGGGTGTTGATTTTATGAGGGGTAGGTCATCTGAGCTTTGTTTCTTTGGACACTTCTGTATGGTGATGCTGGCTTGCAGCTCAGGTCAGTGTGCCCTCCTCCACATGCTGCTGATGTGCTGCCATACATACTAATTAGTCTGCACACAGTGAGTCACACTGGAGGACACTTCAAGTAAGAGACTCAATAGCTCAGTGCTTTTAGATAGCTAATAAAACAACTTCTGCAGGTGTTAAAACAAATTAGTGTGAATTCCAGATGCCTAGCAAATGCCGAACAGAAAGGAACAGTAACAGAAAAAACTTCTTTTTTGATCTCTGTGTTGGGCATGTTTTTCTGAAAGAATATTTCACAAGTCCAGATTCATACATGTACATGACTCATTATTTTTATGAAAAAAATGTGAATACCAACTGGACCTCAGTGTTCTGAAATGTCTGACTTAAATGTGAACCAGACTGGGTTTCCTTGGGTTTTTTTCAAATAGACCATTTGAGATTTCAACAACAGTTTTCTGGTCTTCATTCCTATAAATGTTTTCTTTGAATATTTCAGCAGGTCTTCAGGTTATGTCTTGGTTAAACCACTAATGAACCAAGTAGCATGAACTGTTTGCTCACTTCCCCATCTGTGGGATAGGGGGGAGAATCAGAAGGGTAAAATCTGGAAAATTCATGGCTTGAGATAAAGACAGTTTAAAAGGGATAAAAAGCTGTGTACTCAAGCAAAGCAAACCAAGGTATTCATTCAGTGCTTCCCATGGACAGGCAGGTGTTCAGCCATCTCCAGGAGAGCAGAGTCCCATCACAAGTAAGAATTACATGGGAAGACAAACTCCAAATATTCCCCACTTCTGCCTTCATGCCTCTGCTTTATATACTGAGCATGATGCCACATGGTCTGGAATATCCTTTTGCTCAGTTGGGGTCACCTGTCCTGGCTGTTTCCCCCCGCAGCCTCCCATGCACCCCCAACTTTCTTGTCATTGTGGCCGTGCAAAAAGCAGAAAAGGCATTCGCTCTGTGTGAGCTCTGCTCAGCAGTAACAAAAAACCCCCTCTCTATTATCAACCCTGCATTCAGCACAAATCTAGAACAGTGAATACCAGCCACTGTGAAGAAAATTAACCCTACCCCACCTGAAACCAACAAAAAGTTTCTTCCATGTGATGATCTTGCCTAATTTTTTGATCTTGCCCAATTTTTTTGGAAATTGCAATCATTAACCTTTTCTAAACAAATTGCCTCGGTATCCTCAATACATCTAAGAACCAAGTGTGTAAGGTCATCTTTTTTCCATTTTCCTTGGGATTTTTCTTCTCTAGTGCCATTTCTTCAGCCCAGAAGACCATAAAACTTTTCAGGATACATTTATAGTTTCAAGTGTGGGAATAGTCAGTTATTCATTGTGTTCTGCCTCTGAAGGTGATCAATGCTTGTGAAAGCAAAAAGAAAGTCAGGGAGAAATGTAGTGATACTTCCTCAATATATTTTTCCAGTGTAGACTTTCTGGCCCAGAAGAAGTAGAATTTGGGATTTTTGCCTCCACTTAAAATTTTCTCCCAATGTATTTGTCCAATTTCTTTTTAGATTTTAATATGCCTCAGCTATCCACAACATTTTGCAGCAGTGAATTCCTGAGAGAGGAAGGAGACCATACAACTTGCCCCAGACACATGGATTTGCAGCCATTAATCCCAAACAGAAGACAATACCTCTCTTTAGTCTATGGTTAGACCTTTAAAATTTCTTTCTGAGTGGGATTAGAGTCTCTTTCCTGTCACATCCAACACATTTAAGGAGCAGATTGAATCAATGTATTGATTTCAATGAAGATAATTTTTTAGGTTATAAATTCTACCTATATATGACATAAAAGGAACATAATCTGGGCACCAGCTGGATATTGTCTAAATTCCACTTACAAATCTAGCCTAGAAGCTTGAATAGGACATTTTGACCTACAGAATGTAATGTCTCTTCCAGACATATTGAAGATCTTCATAATTACTTTTATATTAAGCAAGGCATTTATCTTCTGAACCCTCTTTTCATTCTGTTTTCTAAGTGATAATTTTTCTCCTGAAATTATATTAACTATCTTTGTGTGTTGTTTAACAGTGTTTTTTAAAAATAAAATAGAATATTTTTCCTCTACTTTCTTTTGAGAGCACCACAAAAACTCACTATGTCAATACATAATTTCATTATGATTCCATATAATGAAAATTGCAGTTGAGACAAAATGGGACATTTGAACAACTCAAAAATAAAATCAAAGCAGACAGTTGCTTCTGTACATGAAAAAAGTAGAAAGCTGGTAGGGATAAGATAGATGCCAGTAAAATAATGAGTTGCTATAAAAAGATGTGAATATTCCCTATTCCACACAATAAAGAACCCTAAGGGCATCAAATTAAACTACAAAGTGTCAGGTTCTAAAAGTTGAGAGAGTTAATTATTTATTACAGGTATTTTACCACATACCTAGCAGACTTGTGTCTTTGTATTTTGACTTTGGGAGAGGTTAAGAGACAAATTAAAGGCTATGAGTTGACACAGCATCATTTCTGATCACATAAACTTTTGCATTCAAGAATTGTAAAAGACTGAAGCAACAATGAAGTGATGCTTTGCATGAATTGCAGTAGCCAAACTGTTGAAGCAGCTTTAGGCAAGATCCTGAAACAGCTTACATTTGTTCAAGATTAGCTTTTCCTCCCTTAAGTTAAGGAAGTTAAACACTCAACTGCATGCTTTTGTAAAATTCTGAGGCCTTGTTGTCCCTGGGCACATAACCACCGGTATCTAAACTATATAGCAAAGTGGTTCTTTTGAGTTTGGCCTTTATATGCTTTGTCCGTTCATTTCACTGCTTGCAGTGAGCTGCAGGTTTTCCATTGACTCCTTTGCATTTTGCACTCTTTCCAACTTTGAACTTACAGAGTTGCAATCTGCAAGTGAAAGATGACCATAACCACCTAGAAAATGTAAAGCATGTCTTAGAGACACAAAATTCTCAAGCCAAGATGAGACAGTGTAATGCCTCATCTTTAGGCAGAATCTAGGCTAGTTTAAATGCAGGCACTGCAGGTTTTAACACAATCCAGTGCTGAAAACTACTGCTGCAGAAGCCAGAAATTGCTGGTGGTGCAGTAACTTCACGCTGCAAATCCTTATATCAAGAAAATATTATTAGGGAAAGAAAGGATAGTGTGCATGCAAGCTGGTAAATTTTGCTTCCATCTTGTAGACATGATTGTCCAGTTTTATGTTTGCTGCCAGGACTGGCTTTAGGTCAGCTTCCTGGTTTTATATGGGAGTGATGTGGAAACAGAAAAAGCAATATGATAAGCTGCTGTTTTTTTCAATTTCACTTTTTTAGTCTGTGTTAATGCATTTATTTACTAGGATCCAAACTCTGTAATATAGAAAGTAGATGCTATAAATCCTGTGCTCAGTTTTGTTTTGCTTTGTTAAATGTTAGGTCTTTGGAGTATGGCCTGTGTACTCCTGTGTTTTATAGATCTCCATGTATAGTCTCAGTGATATAGAAATCCACTTTTTTAATGGAAGAGGAAACTGTGAAAAAGTGCCATGAGAAGATCTGTGTACCTGGAAGCACTAACTTTAGCAAAGTTCCCAATGGCATTAACATTTCTAATACCTAGAGTTAATGTTCTTGCACAACATGGGTTTCAGCTGATATTCTTTGGTGCTCACTTTCCAAATTGAATCATCTTCAGGGATTGAAAGACATTGACTTTGTATTCAAGGAGGGATCTAAATATCTCAAAACCAATTTTACAGACTGTGAAAAACGAGGTTCACTTTTTTGGAAAAATTTAGAAGTTTAATAAAAAATTTAAGAAAATAGACAATTAGGAGAGATAAAAGCAAAATACATTTTCTCGGCCGAAGGTGCCTGGCACAGAACTAGCCAGCAGCACACTTTTTAACAAAAGTTTTCCCTTTAAAAACATCTGCTTGATGCATAATAAAATTCACATACATTCACATCTCACTATTGGAGTGAGAATCTCTTTGTCTTAATCTTTACTCCTCCTCCCCACTCTATCTAGCAGACTAGTCTCTATTACATCTGATAACACAGGTCTATAAATTCTTCTCCTGGGGTCTTGGTCAGTGTCATCCAGACAAGATACTGATAACAGAAGCAATCTTTAAACAATAGACCCCAATGTTCTCACAATGAGATACCATCACATTTCTAAATTCTATTAACAAAGAAAATACAGTACAATCTTCCTACATTCTACATACAATATTCATTTTAATATTTGCGAAAAGCCAACTCTGTACTGTGCATTTATAACAATACCCCCCTTTCTTTTTTATAATTCATTTGGCTTGAGCTATATTCTTTGTTTTCTAATTGCTGATCTAAATCTTGAAGTGAAACTTGCACTGAGTTAGATTGCTGTGCTGGTTTTGTCTTTTTTGCTTATTAGTTGCTCTTTTACTAAATCTTGGACTTCACTCTTAACAGCATATGTGAAACAAATCTATCTTTCTTCTTCTGGACATTTATTTCTCAACATATCACTACTTGCTCTTACACTCTCTGCAACTTAGTATTCTTTTCTTTTATTGTAAATGTAATTATTTAATTTGGATGGGTTATAACAGTGACTGTTGATATGGGTGTGTGTAATAAGGAAGGAACTTTGGTGTCTTTCTATATACAGCTTTCGACAGCATTTGTGACATGACTTTGCTAATATCTTATAAGGGAAGAGACAAAAGTTGAGTGACAGAAAAAGGAATAATAGAGGTCTGGTATGGCTTATACTTCTACCTCCCATGCCTATGGGGTTGCAACTCACAGCAGATGTATGTGATCTTCTTGGTGGCAAGTACAGTGGTCACTCGGTCTTGCCTTCTATTTCTTTGTTACTTCTTTTTGTTAATTTTTAGGCATATCATCTTTGTGTGTCACAAGCTAAGTCAGAATATAAGAACTTTCTGACTAAAACAGTCTTTGATTCTCTTGTTTGAAGTGGAAGTATTTCTTTCTAGGGGGGGTATCAGAGGCGTACTTTCAATGTTACAGCACTTTTTGAAAGCTCTTACTCTTTTTGAACTGCAGCTAGGATTAAGGGACAGGTTAAAAGGAAACAAAAACAAACTAAGAAAAAATTACTCAATAATAAGAATAACTTAAACTACAGAGGAAAAAAGGAAAAGCTATTTTACTCTTTTACTCTCTTCTTCTAGTAAATATTCTGAGGTTAGAACATTACAATACTGAAAATTTTTGGTGGGCAGATCTTTTGCTTAGTTTATTCTTGACACAGGAAGACAATGGACTCTTGCTGCTTCTGAAGATTTCTCTCAATACTTTAGGAGAACTCAGGAAAACACATTATTTCTACTTAAGACAACACATTTACTTAACTTGCTATGCATTGACTTGAGAGATTAGAAACTTTTCAGAAACTTGATGAAAAATTCTTTTTGATATTTCTTTTCATATTTAACTACAGAAGAAAAACTGATATTCTCTTGTGTTTAAAAACAAAACAAAAACTAAATACAAAAATTCTCTCAATCAGTACAACTGGAGGAAACACAAAAGACATAGGGAAGACAAGAGCTAAAAACAAACAAACAAACACAGAAAAAGCTATTGTTTGTCTTGTAAGGTACAATAAATTAGTCAAAATACTAGACAACTTATGTGTATTGAAACAACTTTAACACAAATAGTGGTCACTTGAAAGTCTATCTTCTTTTTGGCTGTGAAGAAATAGAAGTAGGCAGATCTGACAAAATGGATTGATTTCTGAGTGTCACTTAGTTCTGTTTAAAATTCAACTTTGATATCACTTGATTCAGATGTTACAGTTCATTGTTAGGTTCTTTTGAGCTTGGAGTACATTCACATTTGCAGCTTCAGTTGTCAGTCGTACTGCAGCTTTAGTTGTTTGCGATACTTGAAAAAACATCTTCTTGTTGTGGTTAAAGAACTGTTCTTTCTATCTTTGCAATTGTGATGACACACTTTTAACACTCATTTCTCTTTACTCTACAAACAGCAGCTTTACAATCTAAACACTATTCTACAGGGTGTTACTTTGGGCTTGCACTGAGACTCTCAACTGGGCTAAAGATACACATCTTACTCATGGCATCTAGGCATTAATTTTGCTATAAGAAAAAAATTCTTTTTCAAAAACAAATTTCTAATTTCATCTGTGATTCCTTTTCTTCTCCTCTACTACGTTCTTAAATTTCTAATTCTTTCTCATCAAACACTAGAACTACTACAATTCTCTTGACTCTAGTCTTTGCTCTTTTAAACGATCAAAACCACTTCCTTCTATTATACAATCACTTCTAATATCTTAAAAATTCTCTAAAAACTTCTAAGACTTCAAAAAAACTCTAAAAATCTCTGAAACTAAGAACTTTAAAAAAAATTTCTAAGAACTTCTAAAAACTTCTAAAAAGGAACTCTCAATTATCTGCAAAACTGCAATAATCTTTCTCAAACAGTCCCTCTCTTTCTAAAAATGTCTTTCTTAAACTGTATACTATCTCTAAAGATATGCACATAATTGGTAAACAAAAGACACATCGACATTCTCTCTCTTTGTAAGACTTTTTCTACAAACTATTACATACTTTTTTCTCTTCTAAGATCTTACTCTGTCAGAATTTTTACAACTTCTAGCAACACAAGAATCATCACACTCTTCATGATTTTAAACTATCAAGCTACTTCTTTATTTTTGAAGCTTTTTCTCTTTAGCATCTCACAATCACTTCTAATGCTTCTAAAAAAAAACACAACAAAAACAAACTTTAAAAACTTCTAAAAATGAAACTCTTTTCATAACAATACTTCTAGGTCTTTCTTTAACATATTAAAACTTAACTGTAGGGTATCTCTTGGAAAACTAACTCTTTGTGCTGGAATTTCACTCTGTTCTTTTTCTCTATCTCTACAACTGGAATCAAAATAATTCTGTATTTCGATTAGGCTCTTCGTACTATAAAAAAAGTCAGAGATGAGAGCTAAACTCAATTCACAGATAAATTCTTCTTAGGAAAGGAGGGGAAAGGTGGAAGTTAGCGCGGGCTCTCACTCTCTGCAGCCAGAACCGCTCTAAGGTCAGGGCCGGGCGGAAGCTAGGCGGCCTGTGGGACATCTGGTGGCATTGCTATGGGCTATGCGTTCGGGACAGACGTGAGTTCTGATGGGGCTCACAGAACGGCAGCGGCGCCCCTCACGGCACAGGTGAGGCAGCCCTCCCTCGTCGGCAGCACGAGCGAGCGGGGGGGCAGGGCTGCTGTGGGCACTGCAATGGCGCGGGAAAGCCGGGCGGCTGCTTTGGGGCGAGCAGCGCCCGCGTGGGCAGCTCGGCGGGGAGGCGGCACTGACACGGGGACTGGGCTGGGCGGCAGCGCGGGCAGCAGCGATGGGGCAAGGGCGGGGGCGAGCAGCGGCAGCTCTGGCACTGCTGGGGACTGGCGGAGGCAGCGCGGGGGCAGGGATGGGGGTCAGTAAGGACAAGCGGTGGCGTGGCTAGCGCTGGGGTGGGCTCTGCGCAGGCTGCGGCACAGACAGGGGCAGTACTGCTGCGGGCAGCGTGGCTGCCCCGGGCTGCGGCGCGCACTGTAGGGCTACGCAGAAACTACAGACTATACTTTGGGGAGATTCTCTTCTTTCTCTTCTGCTTGCTCTATCTCTAGTACTTCTGTCATGCAAAACAACTCTCTCGAATTTATTAGCACATCAAAGACTTGGTTACTTTAAGCTTCTTAAATCACAGCTACTAATTCTCTCTCTATCTTTTCTTCTCTGCAAGCTTGATCTCGCAGCTCTTTGCTCTGTTTGCTCAGAACTCTATCTTGGCTTGCGGCTTCTCTTCAGTCTTCTCTCGCTGCTCAGACACCCTTCACTTCTCTCTTCTCTCTCTTTTTCTTAACACTTCAATAGCACTTTCTTCTTCTTTTTCTCTGCTAAGACACAGAAAACTCTTTCTCTTAACAATACAATATAATGCATCTCTTTCTGGAAAACTTTAAATCAACAATCTGTACTACAAACACATTCATTCTTCATTTACTCAATTTTATTTCTTCAGTAAACTTTTCTCACTCACACACACCTTCACTCACAAAGGGACAATATAAACAGTCAACACAAGAACATGGTACTTTTTCTTAATTTTCTAGGTTTTTGGAATTTTCAAACTTTCAACTCGGCAGCCTGTAAACTTAAGTTTTCTTGGAGTTTTCTAAACCCCTCAACTTAGCAGCTGGTAGGCTTAAGTTTCTTGGATCTGTGGTTTCTCTTTTTTTTTTTTTTAATTCTCAAACTTTCAACTTGGCAGCTTGTAAGCTTAAGTTTTCTTGTAGTTTTTTAAACTCTTCAACTCAGCAGCTGGTAGGCCTAAGTTTCTTGGGTTCTCAACTTAGAAAAAAAGATTTGGGGCCCCCGTTTTTCTTTTTAATCTTGTTTCTCAGTGGATTGTAAAAAAAGAGATTTAATCTTTTTTCTCTGGGACTCTGTCCCAAACACTTTGGGGGTTTCTTTCACACACTTCACAACTCTTTTAACTTGCTCTCCTAAGAAGTACTTACAATCTTTTTTCTTTCTTAGGTTCTTCGTGCACGATGTTTTTACGGAGAAAAAAAACTACACTGCAGTTTTGGAGCTGTTTTCTTCTCTTTTTTGCTTTTACTTTCTCTTTTCTTGTCTCTTTGGGTATTTTTACTTGCAAACCCCCAATTCCCACAAGAAGCAAGGCTTGGGCTGCTAAAAAAATTGGCGGGGCACCCTTCTCACTTTTGGATCTTTGGGGTTTTAGGGATGAGGTGAATATCCCAGACAAGCCCCCAGATTGTGAAAAACGAGGTTCACCTTTTTGGAAAAATTTAGAAGTTTAATAAAAAATTTAAGAAAATAGACAATTAAGAGAGATAAAAGCAAAATACATTTTCTCGGCCGAGGGTGCCTGGCACAGAACCAGCCAGCAGCACACTTTTTAACAAAAGTTTTCTCTTTAAAAACATCTGCTTGATGCATATTAAAATTCACATGCATGATTCAAACATTCTATTGGAGTGAGAATCATTTTGTTTTAATCTTTACTCCTCCTCCCCACTCTATCTAGCAGACTAGTCTCTATTACATCTGATAACACAGGTCTATAAATTCTTCTCCTGGGGTCCTGGTCAGTGTCATCCAGACAAGATACTGATAACAGAAGCAATCTTTAAACAATAGACCCCAATGTTCTTACAATGAGATACCATCACATTTCTAAATTCTATTAACAAAGAAAATACAGTACAATCTTCCTACATTCTACATACAATATTCATTTTAATATTTGCGAAAAGCCAACTATATACTGTGCATTTATAACACAGACAGAATAGATCTACTGATAGATGGCTATGGATCAGTTTAATTTTCTCTATTGTATGTTTCTTACTTTTTGCAACTGCAAAGATGCTGGTTTGCTCCAAAGGACTTGATTTTTAACAATCTTTAAACATAATTGTAAACAAGCAGCTGTATTCTTTAGAGCTTTCTAAGTAGCTTAAGCTTCACTGTGCTTAAAAGGTGCATGTTGATCTAGTCTGCATAAAGCTGCCCTTCTTTTCTCCTTGTCTTCCAAGAAAAAGTGTGTTACTGGAAAAGGTAGTGACAACCTGTGCTGCTTCAGCTACATAAAAAGTGGGAAGGACACATGAGCTGTGGAATCTGCTTTACTCTTGAGTTGATTACATCTTCCCATAAATAAGAAGTCCTTTGAGGGCCTTTAGGAAATGCTGTACAATATGTACAGCATGCATATGCCTGAGAGGCATGTGTCTATCTCAGGCATTGACTATTAACTTTTAGAGATTAAAGCTGTGGTGAAATACTAAAGAGCAATACTCTTTCAAGTATGATGAGAGATCTCTGTAAAATAACCTGGTTGTCTTTCTTTAGGTATGTAGGTGTGCTACAGAAGTATATGTAGTAGTTAAAAAAATACTCTGTTGGAAGGCTCTACATTTTGACATCACTCTGTAGACATAATGTCATATGGGGGATGACATTTATTTAGGTTGCCTTTGATCTCATTGATTCTGGGGTTTTTTTCATAGCCAAAATATCCTAATATATTTTTCAGCTGCATTTATTCTGTAAAAACTGTCTTTCTTTGGACCTATGTATACTGAATTTTTAGTCTTACAATTTGGAAAGCAGGAAGTTCTCTCTACTGAAAGAATCCCTTATATGGTGGTGAATACAGTGCTACTAGTGTTTACTTATACATGCATCTAACAGTTTTGATAGCAACACTTTCACTGATTCTGATTTTAATAAGCTAAAAGCCTTTTCTTCCTTACTGGTCTTTGAGCATCAGAAGCTTGCCAATCCTTTCCGTGAAGAAATTTTTCCAGTCTAAACATCCCTGGTGCAACTTGAGGCTTTTTTCTCTGATCCTGTCACTTGTGACTGAGGGGAAGAGAATGACCCCCATGCCACTATGACCTTCTTTCAGATAGCTCTAGAGAGGGGTAAGGTCTCCTCTGAGTTTCCTTTTCCCCAGAATAAACATCCCCCCCAACTCCCTCAGCTGATCCTTGTGCTCCAGGTCCTTTACCAGCTCTGTTGCACTTCTCTGGACTTGTTTCAGCACCTCAATGTTTTTGTTGTAGTGAACGGCTCAAAAGACATTCAACACATCATGGATCCAGGCTTGGATCTTCGATTCTTATAGAAAACAAATGTTTATGTCTTCCAGTGTCAGCTCTGCTCTTGCTGCATGGATGTACAAGAAAGTTTTTGAACTGCTATAGTGTACATAGTATGATGTTTGTTTCCAGGTTTGTTTTCAGATTCTGGTTGCCTTTGCATTTGCTGTTTTAATATCTTATTGGTGAGCAATGTGATTTAGACAGAGAGGAAAATATCCTAATCAACTTTGAAAGGCTTAAGCACTCTCCTCTTTTAGTCATAAATCTCATAAATCTCTGTGAATACCAACTGAAACTGCATTTTTTGTCTACATACATAATAGCACTCCCCATTCCTTATACTGGATGTGATGATGTAGACTTGCAAATCTGTGCCCTCCTGTGTCTTGTTTCTCTCAATGTCTGAATTTAGAGAGACTGGTAGTGTGGCTAGGAATACTCACAAAGAAACCACAGGCTGGATATTGGAAGCAAGGAGGCTAAGGCACTTGTTCCCTTATAGTTCGTCATGTGAGGGGTATGTGTTTTTGTGGGGTAAAATTCTGTCCAAGGGAGGAGTTCAATTCCTATCCCCAGGCTGTTCATCACTACCTCTCCTGGGCTGCAGTCTGCACCACATTCTCACTAGGGCTTTGGAGTTGTGGAATTCAGGTTTTAGGAACTGGAAAGACCCATGACACTGTAGGGAGAATAAGACATAAGAGTTTGAGGGAGAGTAAAACTGTCTTAGTATACATAAGTGAAGAACATAATTCTTGGAGCTGGAGGAACAGGTGAGTGGGAAATAACTGGCTTCTTCAGCAAGATGAGAAGCATGACTGAAAAAAATCATTCAGGAAAAAGATCCTGTCTCAAATGTCCTTTATTTTGGCATGTCATTTACCGCTGTGATTGTGACGTGAAGTAATTTTTCCATGCCAATAGGCATATGAAAACTTGTTCTCTCAAAAGCATAGAGAACTGTAGTGTGCCTTGTACTAAGACACAAGGTCATACCATGAAGAGACTAGGCAAAAGGAAAACACATCCCTAAATGGTGAAGAGAACTTGTGAGTTTCCTAACAGGTTTCTTTCGCTCACTATATCAGACCAGTAGCAGAGAAATTTCTGGTTTGTCTTTGAAGACTGCAACTCAGTATAATGAGTGAACGGACTATTGTATGGATGGGCCGGCTGTGCCTGTCATGAATATTTAGGATTTAAAGAGATAAAAATGGAGCCATGAATGGGTTCAAGAACAAGGAAAACACATGTGAATGGCATATTACCAGATCTCTTAGAAATTTTGTCAGTGATACTAAGAGTCTTGTGCATGTGAATACTTTTTAGCCAATTGTCTTGGTTTTGAAAGAAGACAGGTATCTGCTAAAGAGAGGCAGGGCTTCTCTTGGAATGGATAATTCAAATCCCCTTCCCTCAAATTATTATAATTTAGAAAAATTAAAACGGCTCTCAGGCAGAGATATGGGGATAGGAATAACAGTTCTTTACTAATAGGTATAACAAGGCAAACAAACAACAACAACCACAGCAATTAATAGTGAAAACAGAACCAGGGACCTTGACGGAGCTTGGTTTCACAAAACTCGGGGCAGTCTGGTCTCTGGGGACTCCAAAAAAAGGTACCAAGCTGGAACGGTGGGGTATCCCGGGCTGGTGGATCGGATGAAGTTCGGAGCTCTGTCAGTGGTCACTGGAGGGCAGGTATGTCTGGCAGGGAGGCCAGTGCAGAGCGGCCTCAAAAGCAGCGGTGGTGGGACAGTGCCCAGCTCCAGCAGGGCAGCAGGAGGAGAGCTCAGGATCCTCCCGGGCACACGAAATGCAGATGGTGGTTGCCTTCCTCAGAATCGGACCGGCGGCACCAGTGGAACCCCTCCCGCAGCAACAGCAGCCCCGTCCCTTCCCGACGAAAAGCACATCCAAAAAGTGAGGCTGCCCCCCAGCCTCCGTCCCTCTCCTCCCCCCGCCCCCCGCTCGGGGGGGGGGGAAACTCCCGGAGACAAAACATGCAGCCAAGTGCCAGTCTCCACCCATCCTCCATGCTTTGTTCCACCGAGCACCGACAAGCACCCAGCAATCAGTTGCCCCGCAACTCCTGGGAAAAAATTCTATAGGTGAAAAAAAAAAAAAACAACCCAAAAAAACCCCCAAACAAGTCTAACCCCCAACACCAATTTTGGAAAGAGTTGTAATAACGACTGTAAACCAACATCTGTCTGGTACCTAATGATCTAGTTTTGCCTCAATGTTAGTAGTTTTTTTATTGCTATGTTATCTTGGCAGATAGAAAACAAATCTTGCTGAAATTTACCTTGAGTTATGTACTGATGTGTGGCAACATTTGACTATCTTTAGACTAATATTTTAATACTACTTTAGTGCTGAGATCACTGAATCAATGTAGACTTGGGCAGTGAAACTGTAGACCATGCATATACCTCAAGGGACATTTAGTATTTGATTATATCTAATTACTAATTTTAGTCATTTCTTTAAGGCCTGCCACAAGACACATGGACTTGGTCTTTGCCTTTAGGTGCTTGTTTCCAGAAGGATAAAGGTTGGATGAGTATAAGCCAAGAGATAAAAGTGTAATGATAACTTAAGACATTTAACATATATTTTAGAATGGGTACATTGTTATCGTGTTCTTTGAAATACCCTAGATTTTCCTTTGCACTAAAAAGTAATAAATTTCACATGAATGAAATCCAGGTTTCTAATGTAATCTTCATTATGAAATATGACTTTCTCTTGTTGGTATTTGTAATAGTCTTTCTATATATGTTGGAAAAACAAGTGCATATGTACTGGTTTTTCTAGATACCATTTTCTAGAACAAGGTTTAGTATGGTAATTGTGTGGAGGGCAACGGTTGATCATACAAATAAATATGAAACTACAGCTACTTTGATAAAGAATACGTCATTGTGGGAGAACTACCTGTAGAGCAAAATCACAAGCGTTGAAAAAATCTGTGTAATTCCCAATTGCATCACCAACTGATGCAGTACTGACAACTCTTCTCCCTTTGATGGTAAATTACATGACTGAGCACTTTCTTCCAATAAAGATGTGTGTGTAATCCAGGTTTTGAATGGCATTAAATGTTTTCCTTTTCTGAACCTATAGTTATGAACTATATTTCTTGTAATGAATAACTTTACTGGGAACCTTAAAAAAGCATAGTACCTGAGCAGTGTAAAATAATTTAGCACTTTTAAGTTCTATGATAATGTCAGTCACAGAGCATAATTCTGAAAAACACAACTGTTCTACATGCAATCCATAAAACTAAATTTTAAAATTATTCAGAAGAATACTTAACTCTGAATGAAGCACAAGGAGACAAGCCTATTCTTTCTCCTCAAAAAAGCCTCATATTAGTGTGGATAATACATTTTTATGATTATTCCTTAATTGTAAAATAAGAATAATTATAATTCATGGTGGTTTCCTCATCATGCTATGACAATAGAAACATTATATGAAGCATCACACTTCGCAGTCCAGTTCGGGATGTTTTTGGAATTTAGTACTTGGTGGTGATTACTGCAATACTTAGAAAATGAAGGGGCTAAATTTTGCCTAGCAGGTTTTCCACTGCAAACACAAAGATCCCTCTGTGAATTCTGAGTAAGCTTTTACCATTTTATCATCTTAGGAGGTTAAGTAGCCAAACCACTGGTGTGTCAATGATACCTTTCTAGCTACCAATGCAAAACACAGCACCGTAAGATCTGCTGTGGGGAAATGAACTCCAGCTCTGCAAGACTTAATGTAGTATACTGTGTAGAAGAAGAAAATACAGCTTTGTCCTTGTCTTTGATGGACAATATTATCAAGTGTTCTGACAGTTTATAGATTGATAGAGAAGGCTCATCAATCCATCCTTCATGTGTATGCCCAAGAATAGGCTTCTTGCAGAGAAAGACATTGTGAGAGTTGTTATGTGTATGGAATTCCTAGTCAGAACAAATTATCATGTCCAACTTGCATATTACAATTGCTGTAATGCTGTAATTTGAAAATCCTCCAGGAAATTATTATCTGTTCTATTTTTTTCAGTTTACATAGTTTCCTCTGAAAAAAGGTGATCAAAACAACCAGAGACTTACTATTTAAATAGCTGTATTTTTCTGTGGGGTAATGCTGGAATGGGACAGGTTATGCACCTTATGCATTTATTCAGCAATGAGGTACACTTTCTCATGAAGGGTACCTCATAAAGATTTCTTTCACCTTTCTCCTCAAATTGTGTAAATTTTGAATGAAAGGGTAAGCAGAATCCTGCCTTCTTCTAACCTTGAAATTAAAAAAACAAGGAAAAACATTTTGCAGCATTGTCTGAAATTTCACATTTTCTGTAAGTTGACTCTTGAGGCACTATGTTAACTGATTCACCAAAGAGATTTTCTTCTGTCTGTGTCCTTCCTTTGAAATTACTCATTCACCATTGAATCTTAATGCAAAATGCAACTGAAGTTCAATATGCAGTCAAAGGGAAAACTGAATCTCCATTGACTTTGTGTACAACAGAATTTGAGAATCTATGACTTGAGAACAAAGAAATATTTGTCAGTCAGCCACAAAACTGTATTGTCCCCGTTTTCTCATATCAGTCCCAACCTAGTATTCCCAACCACTCTCCCACTCTTTTTGGTGCACACTCTATTACCAAACTAAGTTAGGACCTATTTGTTTCTACCCTTCTCTTTCTCACCATACTCTCTATTCTCTTGCAAAGCGTCCCTGTGCTTACTGACCATTTATGGCACAACTGGGGAGCATGGAATCTGATATCCATTTCTGCAAGTGTGGTCATGTCAAGGAGAGCGGCTGAATCAGGCACTTTACCAAACATGAGAAAATCCCATCCCCAATATCAGTGAGTGTGTAAGTAACAGGAGCTGGAAGGCCATTATAAATATCCCTCCCCCTGTCTTTCAGGTAAGATGTGTGACTTTGAAGCCAGGAAGCTTCAAAGCTCAAGCTGGAGATGAACTTAAAGCAACAACTTACTCATTATTCCTCATCTGGACTATTTTTAAAAGTCTTCCTTTAAAATTTTCTACCAAGAGTTCTTTCATATGAGTTATCTTCACACATTTCCAAAGCAGATGTTGTAGGGCATTAAAGTGTGAACTTGAGAAATGCAGCAGAAAATATGAAGGGGTTTGAGTGTCTGAAATAGCATTGTTTCAAGAAAAAAGTAAGTTCTGACCACAGCTATTAATGATTTTTCAAGGCAGTGGTATTCCTTCTGTGATCAGAAATTCGGTAACCTCCTAGAAACAGTTCTCAAGACTAACTACAAAATAACTGTAGAATCTTGAGGTTTCTGTGTTGCCGTGATTTTCAAAAGCCTTCTGATATTTACATATTTGGAGTCAGAATTCCCACACTTTCTACCAAAACACTAGGTGTTTTTCACATTCCTTCTTGGAGGAGGAGAAATTTGACAGACTGTTCAACTAGCCAATGTGATTCGGAGGAGATATGTTATCCTCCAATCCACTCTCATTTTAGAGAGTCTATAAAATGTAGAAACTGTAAATAAAGTTCCCCTTTTTGCCTTGGGTGACTGAGCGTGTCCAGTGTCCTCCTTCCGTGTCCAGCGTGACAATTGGTGACCCCTCGTGTGAACAGCGTTTGGTGCTCATCGGAGTGTCAAGCACTTTGGGTGAGATCGGTGATTTTAAACCCCTCTCTTCCCTGCTTCTGTAGTGGCCGCTTGGCACTTTGCCTGCAGCTTTTGGAAACATGCCAACCCTTGTGTCCTTCGGGGAGGACTCACTGGTCCTCGATATCTGGAGAGATTTGCTGGAAAGGAGACAGGTTTCTGTCTCCCAGGGTGGCTTTGAGGAACTCTTCCTGTGGGCGAGAAGCCAAGGGTTTTTTTCAGATCCCAAGGAGGTGTTCTCCAGGGAGGCGTGGTCTCTGCTTGGAGAACACCTCTTTGAGACCCTCTCCTTTGACTGCAACGTCGAGATCGCAAAACTCTTAATGCACTGGAAGAGGTTTAATAGCTCTTTTCACTGGTCTGAGAGCTCTAGTCCCCAAGGTTCTGTTAGAGATCTCGGCTCCCGGCCAGGTTCTCCCGTCCTGGAGGGCCGACGGGGTGAGAGGGAAGCCGAGGTCCTTTCAGAGGCGGGGGGGGATCTTGAGCCACAGCAGGAGGCAGAGCCCTCCCTCCCCCCCCCGCAGCGCTGTGAAGGGAGACGTTTCTGTCTCAGAGCGCGGCCCTCGGGTCCCCGGCCAGGGCGTGGGAGGCGCCCCGCAGCCTGTGGGAGGCCCCGTGGGGCTGGCAGAGCCGGCCCCGCCCCTCCCTGCTCTGCAGAAACAGCGGAGCGTCCCGGTGTTCGGGGGTGGGGAGGAGTCCCGGGATCGGTCTCTGCCTCTGATTGGGCGGGACTCTGTAACAACGCTGTGCCCACATTGTGGTGTCTGCACGGTCCACCCTCTGGGTGCGGGAAGAGCGGGGCCGCCGGTGGAGCCGCTGGCCCCGGCGGGACCTCCACCCCCACCCCGCCTCCGTGCAGCCCAAGGGGCGTGCCTGGGCAGTGGAGGCAGGCGGGGATGGGGCTCTGACCAGCCTGTCGGGCACCGCCCCGCACCTAGCGGGGGGAGCGTTGCGTGCCATGGGTCTCCGAGCTGCAAAAGGGGTCCTCTTAGGGGCGGTTCCAGACCCCCCCTTCCCCGCGCTGCCCCCGGGTGCGAGGGGGGGTGGTGTTTTCAGCGTGGGGATGTCCTTGGGCTTGGGCGGGGCTGCACAGCTGCCCGCTCTCCCCCCGCCGCTGCCCCCAGTCACGGCGCGGGGCGGTGACCTAGCTCAGCGAGTCGCGCCCCTCTCTGCACCCCGTTCCCCCCCCGCACCGTGGCAGCCGTTGCCCGCGGCTGCGCCCGTCCCGCCTGTGCCGGGACGTTCGCCGGCTGCGGGGACCCGTGCCCGTGATGTGGCCGGAGCTGCTGATGTTGCGGGCGACGCGATATCAGGTGGTGTCGAGCTGGCCCCCGGTCAGGCACCTGACCCAGAGCCTGTGGGGTCCACGGGACGGGGTCTGACAGGTGCTGCCGTCTCATCGGGGGGCTTCCAGGCTTTCCCTGTGCTTAGGGGTGTCACCCACAATACATATCAGCCCCTATCCTGGAAGGCTACAATGGAGCTCCGTGATCAGGCTGGCAAATATGGCCTGGGGTCTGACCAGGTCATGCAGATGCTTCGTGTACTGGCTGCTGACTTGTTGACACCCTATGATATACGAAGCATAGCTCGTGTTCTTTTTCAGCCTGTGGAATACGAGATCTTCGAGTCCATATGGACTGAGTTAGCAGTCAGGGCTGTGCAGTGGAACAGCATGCGGGGTCCAGACGACCCCAGACGTGCAATCAGCACGGATGTACTGCTGGGCACAGGCAATTATGCTGGCCCGAATGGGCAGGCTGGCTTTGACCCCCTGGTGCTTGAGCAGTGCCAGGAAACAGGCATGGCGGCAGTCATCCAAACCATCGAAATGGCGGCCCCGAAGGAGTCTTTTGTGGCAGCTGTCCAGGGGGCTGATGAGCTTTTCCTGCAATTTGCGGGCAGGCTGCTGCAGTGGAGAAACAGGTGGCAGATCCTGACGCAAGGAGACATATACTCAAACACCTTGCGAGGCACAACTGCAACGCTGCCTGCAAAGCAATTATAGAGGCGCTTCCTGGGGATCCTTCTGTCCCCCAGATGGCACAGGCCTGTGCGAGGTTGCGCACCTCAGGTCGTAAGTGGGCTGCTGTGGCCACCGCCATGCAGCCTGCTATGACCACTGCCATGCAGCCTGCTATGACCACTGCCATGCAGCCTGCTCTGGCCCCTGCTGTGCAGCCAGTCTGGGCAGTGCCCCGGCAGCCAGCAGCAGAAAAGGTTTGGGCAGGCCAGCGGGAAACAGGAGAAGAAGTGAAAGAAGTCCACGGTTCCCTTGTGTTTCTGTGGTCGCTGTGGCAGACCGAATCATCTGTCGAATGTGTGCAAGGCCACTGTTCACGTTAATGGTCAGGCCTTGCTGGGCTCGGGAAACGGAAAGTGAAGCGCGAAGGGGAGACGCGCGCAGACAAAAATCTCTCTCCAAGCCCCAGAGCCAATGGAGGTCTGCTCAGTCAACTTGCAGCCAGCACCCGCGGCTCAGCAGGTGTTGATGTCTGCACAGCAGACACGGTTGTGTTAGAGACCAGCGACGTGCACAAGGTCCCATTGGATGCCTTTGGCCCCTTGGGTGATGGTATGAGTGCTCTCCTTATGGGGAGGTCTAGTACCACCCTTCAGGGTCTCATTGTGCACATGGGACTCATTGATGCGGATTTCACGGGACAAATTTGTGCCATGGTATCCACATCAAAACCCCCTGTCACTATCCCAAAGGGAACACGGCTTGCTCAACTTGTGCCTTTTAGATCCTCTGTTCGCAGGGCAGTTGACCGGTCCGAGGAGACGGCGGCTTTGGGTCCACTGGGATGCCTCAAGTGCACTGGACCACTGTCCTGTCCAACGACCGTCCCACAATGCCGTGTACCCTGTCCATCCCTGGCGCGACACCTCCAGAAATTTGCCTCCGCGGACTGATTGATTCCGAGGCTGACATCACGATCCTCTCGCTCGCTGCCTGGCCCCCTGAGTGGCCCTTGAGTCCAGTGCAGACGTCTGTTGCGGGACTGGGAGGAACGAAGCAGTGCTACGTGAGCCAGCAGCCCGTGGTCATCACGAACTCAGAGGGACAATCAGCTGTAGTCCGGCCTCATGTTACTTCGACCGAGGCTAACCTCTGGGGGAGGGATGTTCTGGCCGCGTGGGGGGTGCGCATCGGGACGGATTTTTAATGGGGGCCACTGTGACGAAGGGCACAGACTGTCCTACGCCTCCTTTACGGTGGCTGGTGGACAAACCTGTCTGGGAGAACCAGTGGCCCCTCCCTAAAGAAAAGCTCGTTGCCCTTCGAAATCTAGTGCAGGAGCAGTTGGACCAGGGTCATCTGGAGCCTTCTACCAGTCCCTGGAACACTCCTGTCTTCTGCATTCGAAAAAAGTCTGGGAAATGGAGGTTGTTACAAGACCTCCGGAAAGTGAATGCTGCGATGGAACGCATGGGAACGTTGCAGGCGGGCATGCCGTCGCCTACCATGCTTCCAGCCGATTGGCCGATCCTCATCGTGGATCTGAAGGATTGTTTCTTTACGATCCCTTTACATCCTGATGACAAACCAAAATTTGCCTTCACGGTGCCAGCAATTAACAATGCTGAGCCCGCACAGAGATATCAATGGACGGTTTTGTCCCAAGGGATGCGGAATTCTCCCGCCATATGCCAATGGTATGTGGCCCGTGCCTTGTCTGGAGTTCGCAGGCAGTTTCCCAATGCCCATGTATATCACTACATGGACGACATTCTGGTGGCTGCACCCACCCAGGATGAACTGCTGAGGATACAGCCTCAGTTGATTGATGCTTTGCACGCTCATGGGCTGCAAGTGGCTCCAGAAAAGGTTCAACAACAGCCTCCTTGGAAGTATTTGGGAGTCAAGATTCTGGAACGGACAATCCGTCACCAGGAGGTGCAATTTGTGCGTTCGGTGAAAACACTGAATGACGCCCAGAAGTTGGTAGGCGTCATCATGTGGTTGTGTCTGTATTTGGGACTAACCAATGCACAACTGTCTCCTTTGTATGATTTGTTAAAGGGAGACACCGATTTAAAGTCACCTCGTGAATTGACCCCTGAGGCACGTAAAGCCCTGGAGGAGGTTTAGCAAGCTGTTTCCGCTTGCCAAGTGTACCGCATTGACCCCTCCGTTGATATCACTGTGTTCATCACTGCTCCAGATTTACACCCTACAGGTATCATCGGCCAATGGAATGACAAATGGTCAGACTCCTTGCACATCTTGGAATGGGTCTTCCTGCCCCACCAGCCGCAGAAGACGGTAACTCCGTTAGCTGAGCTGGTTGCTCGATTGATGATCAAATGCCGTCAATGGTGTTTGCAATTGATGGGAGCAGACCCCGCAAAGATCGTGATCCCAATTGATCGGGAGAATTTTGACTGGAGCCTTGCAAACAGTGTTACTATGCAGTGTGCTCTGGAAAATTTCACAGGGCAGATTGTTTATCATCTGCCCAGCCACAAGCTACTGCACGTGGCGAAAAATACACAGATTTCTTTGCAGCCCAAATGTAGCCAGGAACCAGTGAAAGGACCCACCGTCTTCACGGACAGTTCAGGAAAGACAGGAAAGGCCATTGTTACCTGGAAGGATGGAGCAGAGTGGCAGGTTGTGGAAGGTCATGAGGATGGTTCAGCCCAATTGGTTGAGCTAAAGGCTGCGGTCATGGCATTCGAGAAGTTTTCCCAGGAACCTTGCAACTTGGTCACGGATTCCGCCTATGTGGCCGACATCACACAGAGACTGGGTTATTCAGTTCTGAAGGAGGTCAGTAATCCTGCCTTGTTTCAGTTACTGAAGACCCTGTGGTGTGCCATCCAGGCCCAGGTTCACCCATATTATGTTCTGCATACAAGGAGCCACACTAATTTGCCAGGGTTTGTAGCGGAAGGTAACGCAAGGGCTGACAAGTTGGCTAACCCAGCGTGGGTAGCACCTCAGCCAGATGTACTCGCGCAGGCCAAGGCATCACATGAGTTCTTCCACCAGAACGCACATACATTGCAAAAGCAATTTCAGTTGACAGCGACTGAGGCTCACAACATTGTTGAGTCATGTGACGACTGTCATGCCCTTGGTGCACCTTTGCCGGCAGGGGTAAACCCCAGAAGCCTTAGGGCCTTGGACCTCTGGCAGACCGATGTCACCCAGGTTGCCGAGTTTGGCCGGCTCAAGTATGTGCATGTCACGGTGGACACGTTCTCCTCTGCAATGTGGGCTTCTGCTCACACTGGAGAAAAGATTCGTGATGTCATTGCCCATTGGAGGCAGGCCTTTTCCATTCTTGGTATACCTTCTGCTGTGAAAACCGACAATGGTCCTGCTTATGCATCAGGGAAGGTGCGGCAGTTCCTGCAATTGTGGGGTGTTTCACACAAGTTTGGTATCCCACATTCTCCGACTGGTCAAGCTATTGTAGAACGCGCTCACGGTACTCTGAAGCGGGTTCTACAAAAACAAAAACGGGGAATGCAGGGTGAAACCCTGCACAGTCAGTTGGCAAAGGCCTTGTACACCATCAATCATCTTACGGTGCCACAAAACTCAAATAACACCGTCATCGTGAATCACCATCTTTCGTTGCAGGGTTCGGACGAGACACATCAACCTCGAGCAAAGGTGCGAGTGAAAAATCTAGTCACCAAACAGTGGGAAGGTCCCTACGACCTTGTCATTTTGGGGCGTGGGTATGCGTGCATGTCCACAGATACTGGGACACGCTGGGTACCTTCGAACTGTGTCCGTCCTGACCTGCGACCCCAGAGACAGAACCCGGCCAACAGGCAGGATGGAAACCGTGACCAAACTGAAAGCCATCAAGCAGATGAGCCGTTGAGTGATGACTCTGATGCAGACAATGCAAGTGATCACTCTGATGGTTCCTCCATGACTGAACCCTAAAACAGTGTTCAAATTTTCTTTGTAACATTGTTAATTTTCTTTTTTCGTTTTTCTTTTTTAATGGAAAAAGGGTGAGATGTTGCCCTGATTTTCAAAAGCCTTCTGATATTTACATATTTGGAGTCAGAATTCCCACACTTTCTACCAAAACACTAGGTGTTTTTCACATTCCTTCTTGGAGGAGGAGAAATTTGACAGACTGTTCAACTAGCCAATGTGATTCGGAGGAGATATGTTATCCTCCAATCCACTCTCATTTTAGAGAGTCTATAAACAGTCTAGAAACTAGTCTATTTACAGTCTAGAAACTGTAAATAAAGTTCCCCTTTTTGCCTTGGGTGACTGAGCGTGTCCAGTGTCCTCCTTCTGTGTCCAGCGTGACAATTCTGGAAAGATTTATCATAAAAAGCATCTCTAGGACTCTCTTGGTAGCCACTGGAATAGAACTGCTCCTGGTATTTGTGAACTTATCCTCCTTGAAATTTATGCTGCTAATGACACAACAGTGTGCTATGACTGTGATGATACATAAGTAGGAGTAAGTTGCCTTTATGGATTTGCAGTGAAGTAGCTGATCAGGCCTGCATGTGTTTGGTTTTGAATGATTTAGAATGCAGAGCTGTCTCAGAGATCTCTTATCAATGCAAGATCCTGTAAGTATAAAAAGAAATATCCTTAACTGCTGAAAACAACTTCAAATTAGTATCTGTAAACTGAATATAACAGGGTTTTTTTTCCTGAAAAGGATTTCAGGAGAAGTCCAAAAAGTGTCAGATTTTTAAGTAGTGAACAAATTGCAGACAACTACAAGGAGGAAAGGCCCTTAGAGAGGGCAAAGAAAGACAGTGGCTGATGTTCCACAGGTCCAAAACAGCAGAGGAAGGAAGAATATGGTCCTGTAGTCATGAGACAGTCATGAGACAGTCATATGGCAGTCATGAGAGTATGCTTGCAGAAAGGAATGTTGCCTTATTTGAATGACAGATGAAGCAACGTCACCATTCAAGAAGATACTGCACAGCATGGAACTAAACTTTCAGAAAGATAACTCTGCTTTTTGAATTGCTACAAAACTGAAATAAGATCATGTTTCTGCAGCATCTTTATGAAGCTAAAATTTCTTCTTTCCACTCCTATTACTGAAGAAAAACTTGTGCTGACCAGAGTTTCCTGGTTTTGATGAATAGAACTGCAGCTTGCTTCCCTGTTAACTAGAAGGGGGATATCAGCATTGCTATCTCCTGTGAGACATTCTTCTGTGGAGGACTAATTTGATCACTCTCTTTTTCATTGTCTAGCTACCAAATGCCCCCAGAATTTACCAGTACTTAAATACTCTCCTAATACCATTTTCCTACATACAAGACTTGCAATTGCTGGAGTGTTGTTTGGGCACAGGGATTGCTCATGTATGAAAAAAGGATGGAAGCAGTCACCAGGGAATCTTTCCATTTCCTGCTTCTCTTCACTAACACAAGGAACCTTAGATAAATTAATGGATTCCCCCCACCCCTGCCACCAGGCCATGAACAGAATTACTTCAGACAGTTCAATTAGGAAAATGGGCAGAAAGATGTGTAGGGTTTTTTTAGGTGTACCTTTGCTGTTCCTATATCACAGAATCACAGAATTGTTAGGTTGGAAGAGACCTCCAGGATCATCAAGTCCAACCCAACCCTAACCTTAACTAAACCATGGCATCAAGTGCCATGTCTAGTCTTTTCTTAAACACATCCAGAGATGGTGAGTCCACCACCTCCCCAGCTAGACTATTCCAATGCTTTATTACCCTTTCAGTAAAAAACTTTTTCCTAATATCCAACCTATATTTCCCTTGGTGCAGCTTAAGACTGTGTCCTCTTGTTCTGTCAGTTGCTGCCTGGAGAAAGAGACCAACCCCCAGCTGACTACAACCACCTTTCAGGAAGTTGTAGAGAGTGATAAGGTCACCTCTGAGTCTCATTTTCTCCAGGCTAAACAACCCCAGCTCCCTCAGCTGTTCCTCACAGGCCTTGTGTTCCAAGCCCCTCACCAGCCTCGTTGCCTCCTCTGGATGAGCTCAAGCGTCCCAATGTCCTTCCTGAACTGAGGGACCCAGACCTGGACACAGGACTCCAGGTGTGGCCTCAGCAGTGCCCAGTACAGGGGAAGAATGACTTCCTTGCTGCTGCTGGCCACACTATTCCTGATCCAGGCTAGGATGCTGTTGGCCTTCTTGGCCACTAGGGCACACTGCTGGCTCATGTTCAGTTGGTCATCGACCAGAAGCCCCAGATCCCTTTCCACCAGGGCACTGTCCAGCCACACCTTCCACAGCCTATAACATTGCAGGGGGTTATTGTGGCCAAAGTGCAGGACTTGGCACTTAGACTTATTAAACTTCATCCTGTTGGATTCTGCCTTCCCCTCATCTGCAGTTACCGAGTTCCCTCCTGCATCCAATAGATAACAAAGGTTGGTCTCATCCTTCCTTTTGCCATTAACATATTTGTAAAAAGACTTTTTGTTATCCCTTACAAGGGTTGCCAAATTAAGTTCGAATTGAGCTTTGGCCTCCCTAATTTTCTTCCTACATGCCCTAGCAAGCCCCTTAAATGCTTCCTGAGAGACCTGACCCTCCTTCCAGAGATGATACATCCTTTCTTTATTCCTAAGTTCTTTCAAAATCTCGTTACCCATCCAGGCTGGGCGTTTGCCTTGTCGACTCATCTTTCGGCACACAGGGACAGTCTGTCCCTGTGCTCTCAAGATCTCTGTTTTGAAGCATACCCACCATTCCTGGACTCCTTTGTTTTTAAAAACTACTTCCCAAGGAACTCTCTGGACAATTCTCCTAAACAGGTCAAAGTCTGCCCTGCGAAAGTCCAATGTAGGAGTCTTTTTGATGCTCCTCCTAACTTCACCAAATATTGAGAATTCTACAATTTCATGATCACTATGCCTCAAGTGGCTTCCAACTACCACAACTCTTACCAGCCCATCTCTATTTGTGAACAACAGGTATAACATAGTCCTACCCCTAGTGGGTTCACTCACCAGCTGCAACAAGAAGTTGTCTTCAATACACTCCAAAAACTTCCTGGACTGTCTCCTTCCTGCTTTATTAAGTTCCCAGCAAATGTCTGGTAGGTTAAAGTCACCTACAAGAACAAGAGCTGATACTCCTGAAACATTCTCCAACTGCTGATAGAAGTTTATATATAGAAAACCAGAATGGAATATGTTTTCCGAGGTGCTGTGGTAGTTCTTGATTCCATCCAATATTTGGTACTAGGGAGATTTGCACTTTTTTCCCCTCTTCCTAGCTATATAGTGAGGCTATAAAGAGCATCCTGATTTCAGTCCTTCCCCTTGCATGCAACAATCTAAATAAGGAAACTGCAGCTGCAGTCTATACAGTCTGTATTGAAGACTATAAAAGGTTACAGTTTTACAGAACCACTAAACAAATAATGACTTAATGGAAATCCTGCCTTCTGCCACAGAAGAGCAAAATCTCTGATACACCTATAAAAAGTTTAATGAATATAGTTAGAAAGATTGGTTGCTTAAAATGTTCACAAACTGTTGTTAAATAGTTTGATTTTTTTGACATTATTATTTATGACATGAGTAAGTGCACTTCAAATGATTTGAAAGAAATCCAGAAAAAAAAAATGAAGACTTGTTTATTCCTTGATGTTCTGCCACATGAACAGGCATGCAATTTACAAAAATCCCTCCAGATGGCTCTTGGAGCAGGTTGGACCAATTTGCTGTTGAGAGTCTGTGAAGTGCTACCTGATGGTGATGAGAGCAACTCAGATCAAGTGACCTAAGCCATGTTCAGGTACTGAAGTAAATGCATTGCAGAGCTTGCAAATTTTATGTAGCTTAGTGCTGCACATGAGGGCATAGAGTTTCTGTTAGCAGTTAACTAGTGCTGCAGATACTGTGGTGCCTTTGGTCTGATCCAATAAAGAAAACAGCCAGTTTGCCACTGTTGGATACATTTTTTATCCCAGTGGTTTTCAAAGACCTTTCTGTGGCCAGAACATCCCCCCATTATTTTTTTGCAAAACTTTATGCAGTTGTAAATCAGCATGTAATTGGTATGGAAAGTTGTACTGTTCCTTCTTGATTTTTGTGCTTTTTTGATTGTATTTATTTTTGGGCTTTTCCTGAAATGTTCTGGAGATAAGTGATGTTTCCTTGGGCAGAGTTTGTGTTCATCTTCTAAAGTGTTTTGGAATTGAATAATGATAATAGCAGTTTGGGGAGAGGAATTAACAAGATAAGTAGCAGTTTTTCTTTTGTTATTTCTTAACTGTTGCATTAAGAACTTGCTCTGTAGAGAGAATGTCCAAGAAAGCCCTAACAGAAATGTCTGCCCATGTGCATTCCTGCTGGTCTAAGTCCTCTGACAGCTATCATGTGCAAATTTTGCATAGCTTGTAATTATCTGGGCAGCTGGAGCAGCCTTGTGCTGTTCTGAATCTTGATCTTGGGCAGAATGTTCCTTTCAGGTTTATGAATAGTGTGATCATGAGCATGTTTGCCTTGGCAAAGTATTCCTTCTCCTACAGGAATATATTATACTAACAAAACAAACTACTCTTATAAGAATTGAGGGATTGTTGGTAAAGAGAAAATATCTTTTAAGGCCTCACAAAGATACTGTACATCTATGTATCTTTTAAACTTGTTGTGACAAAAGAGGTTCTTAAAAGATATTTATTTGGGAATGCAAAGGTGTTGGCAGTTTTTAATTGACCCTTTCTGTTTTAGTTTTTCTCTAAATCTGACACTTACATACTGAGGCACTGCTGCATCAAATTTCAAACCAATCTCAGTTTAGGTTTGATCTGACAGATAGTCACATTAATACAATAAAAGCCTGAATATCATCACTGAACCTGCTGGGGCTGCAGACATTGCTCACATGAGTCACCTTATATTTACTTTTCTCTTCTGGACATTTACTTACTGAATATGGACAGCATTAATACCTGCATGAGAGGACAGCCGGTTTGAAAAATTAAAATGGCATTGAGTGACAGAGGAAGGGTGGAAATACCTTCTTCTGTCTTTCCTCTACAGGTAGCACTCAGGGCACTCAGTATAGCCCTGTTCTGATGGGCTGCAGCCATATATTTGTCCTGTTCTCTCTTCTATTTCACTTTGACCCTTCTGGACTGTTTACAGGCTTCTCAGCAATGTCAGTGTGAATCTGGCCAAACCAAGAATGAACACCAAACAACAGAAAAACTGTATCAAAATAAGTATCTGGGACAAATGGCCATCTGAGAGCTCAGAAACTGGGCTTCCTACTTCTGATGCTGTGGAGGAGGATGTGAAAGGCAGCTTTTGCTTCTGAGAGAGACTGTGTTCTCATCCACCTTGATCCTTCTCATGAATGTAGAGGTGACAGCAGCAGCTCTAAGTAAATGTCCAGAAGAGAAAAGTAAGTATAAGGTGACTCATGTGAGCAATGTCTACTCAAGCCTGTATTTAGCTGTGCAGATAAGAGGCAGAGAATGACATTAAGTGCAGCATATATTGTCTGGTTGGACAGGCTGGAATAGGCAAAGAAGTAGTTATTACAGAGGTGTATTGAAGCAGTCTGTAAGCTTTAATTTGCCTGTGCCTAAGTATATTTTGAAGCTCTGTTGCAGGTTACCAAATACAGAAACAGGCTCCTTCAAAATGATTTTTTTTTGTGTGGCTCTTGATCAAGTAGTGCTTTTAGGACTTTTGAAAGTTAAGATAACATTGTTGATGTACTGCATAATAAAAGAATAATGTAGCTATGTTGACTGGATTGTATGTTATGCCAGAAACTTCAGCTGTGCAGCAGCAGACACCTGTATGTTGACAGAGCTGGCAAAGAACCACAGCAAAGAAGATTTTAGTGTAAGGCATATAAATTCCTTGTTTTGAGCATATGGTGGAGTATCTTCTCACTGGACAGCAGAATTTGAGCTACAAAGAAAGCCTTTGTTTCACCTCTAATAGTAAAATTGATGAATAATGAATATTATTGATGAATTAATGAATATTAAATTACAGTGTTCATTAATCTATTTTATGGAAGGTGGATTTACTTATGGATAATGAGCAGAACTTAGTCTCAAAAACATCCTCTCCTTCAGCCAAAAATGACTGCTTATGATGTTCTTTTTCATTCATAGAGGGGTGTATTAGAACGTTGGGAAAAGATGAAATACTTCTTTATATGCGGATATGCATACTTCCTCATTTCTCTCTAGATACCATTGAAAAAATAATGTTTGATAGAAAACGCCAGTAAGACATTGCTAAGGCCATCCTTGTGATAAAAAGCTGTCAAGGATTTTAAACTTACATGTTGTCAGCTGCATGTACATGGTCAGACTAGGAAATCCAAATTACCTTCAAAATCATTTTCCTGAGTAAGAAAATTTGTATTCAGTTCTTGAGCTATTAAACATGATGATGTAAAGGTTTGAGAGTTGCAGTTGCATTAAGGCCATGTTATTACTTAAACACCAAGGTGAGTGTAACTGTAATAGATCAACAATATTTAAGTACATAGGGGAGAGAAAAAGGCGGGCATGTCTGTCATTATAGGTTTGAGGGGGTTTTTTCCTTATTGGCCCTCTTTTTTGCATTTCATCCCATCCCAAGTCCTGCTAATTTTCAGCATTTTTAGATTATAACTGGTTCTATTCTACCTAACTGGAGTGTTTTCTGGCTATCTGATATTAGAATATTCCTTGATCATCCTCTCACACCTTTCTTAAATAGTGTGCTTGAATCAGATTTGTTCACATGGAGAGGTTATTTGCAGGAACTTTTTAAGATGTGGATATGTACATGCTGGTGGTTCTGAATATCTTTATATATATATATTTACGGGTGTTCGTGTGGGTTTTATCACTACCTGGAGCCAGCAATTTGAGCCATTGTTAGAGTTTCAGATAAACGTCTTTGGCTGCGGTGCATAAAGCACGCAGCTCTGAGCAGGTTAGTTACAGGTGCCAGATCTCCCTGTCCTCCTCTGACCAACTGCAGCAGAGAGACAGGTGAATGATCTGAATGAGTCAGCTCTGGAAGTGCTGCACTCATAGTGCAGTGTGTCACAGGATACTGGCTTTGCTCCAGCTGCCATGACTCTGTGTAGCACTGGGCCAAAGTTGCTCGGAGGCTGAGCTGTGAGTTGTTAGGGCAGTATCAGCAGATGGGGCTGCCAGCTGAAGCTGCTGACCTGGCACACCCACCGACCATCCTGTGCTCTTACATCATTCAGCTTGTTCACATAACCCCAACCCACATCAGTTTCACAGCTGGATATCCAAAACAGATGGAGAACTCTGCAGTCTTGTTTTCTCATTTTACTTTAAATAGCATGTACTATTAGCACCTTGGGGAGTACTAGATAGAGACATCAACATTTTCCAAGGATGTTTCTCAGGACTTGCCCTTGGCTTCTTCCTATGATTCTTATCTACTTTCAGATGCTGAGGCACTGATTGCACACTTGCAGCATGATTGCTTTAGGTCTGAATATCGTTTTGAGGAATGAGAGAATACCTCCTTAGCTTTCTGAATAAGTATTTTACTATTAGAGGTGAAACAAAGGCTTTCTTTGTAGCTCAAATTCTGCTGTCCAGTGTGAAGATAATTTCACTGAATTAACAGCAACATTTTTTCACCTGAAATCTCCTCATAATTTATAAGATGCAGACCAAGGAAATTAAACTGTTTTCAGAAATATTGAGAATACCATTTGAAAGAATCACAGAATTTTTACCCAGGATGCTCTAAAACTTAATACTTACTCCTTGTAAGCTGCTCTTCATTTAATGAGTGGGATTTCTATCCTGTAGAGTTATTTAAACAACAAAGTGCTTGGACCTGAGCCTCTAATGTTTTCAGTCATTGTGATTTAAAGGGTTACATATAACCTTGAGAGCTCTCAAGCTAGAAATAATCTCTGCTTCAATTTATATTCCCTTGCATTTGATGGTGGAGATGTGTATGCTACAGGAAATAGCAAAAAAAAAATTCAGTGTATAGCTTATCCAGTATTTGCATTTTCTTGCCATTTAGGCAGTACATGTCATACCTTAAATGTGCTTTATTTTAGTGAATACATTGTGAAAATTTTTGATATTCCTTCCAGATTACAACTTAGGTAAATTATAGGTAAGAATGTAAATAAAATTAGTGTTAAATTTTATAAAATGCCCCTTTTTCTACTTCTTCTAGTAGAAGTATTTACATGACAACAGATGAAAAAACATGAATAGGAATGTTTTCAGAATTCACAAACAGGGCTAATCTGGCTGTATATTAGAATCTCAGAATCATACAATGGTTTGGATTGGAAGGGACCTTAAAAATGGTCTCATTCCAATGCTCAAAACACCGTCCTACCTGGCTTTGAACACTTTCAAGGATGGGATGGGTATTCACAGTATCTCTCAGCAACCTGTTCCAGTGTCTTACCAACATCACAGTAAATAATTTCTTTATAATACCTAATCTAAAAACCATCCTCTATCAGTTTAAAGCCATTCCACCTTGTCCTGTCATTACATGCCATTGTAGAAAGCCCCTCTCCAGCTCTTTTGTAGGCCCCCTTTGGAATCTTCAGTGTTGCTGTAAGATCTTCCCAGAGCCTTCTCTTCCAACTCCAACTTCCAGCTGTGAACAACTCTAAGTGTCTCAGCCTATCTTCATGGGAGAGGTGCTCCAGCCCTCTGATCATCTTTGTGGCCTCCTGTGGGCTCACTCCGACATGTTCACATCCTTCTTATCCTGGGTGTCCCAGAACTGGATACCCCAAGTGGGGTATCATGAAAGAGGAGTAGAGAGGGAGAACCTCCCTCGATCCACTGGTCATGTTTCTTTTGATTTCCCAATACCCCCAAGTCCTTCTCAGGGCTGCTCTCAATTCATTCTTCACCCAGATTGGCTTTGTGTTTGGAATTGCCTTGATCCAGGTACAGGACCTTGCACTTGGCCTTGTTGAACTTCATGACATTCACACAACCCCATCTTTCCAGCTTGTCCAGGTCCCTCTGGATGGCTTACCTTCTCTCCAGCATGCTGACTGCCCCACATAGCCTGGTGTCATCAACGAACTTGCTGAGGGCCCTTGGTCCTGCTGTCCATGTCCCTGTTAAACAGTGCTGGTCTCAGTGCCAAACCCTAGGGACACCACTCACCACTGGTCTCCACTTGTATATGGAGCCCTTTGTGCTTGACCATCCAACCAATTCCTTATTCACCAAGTAGTCAATCTCTCAAATACATATCTTTCTGTTTTAGAGACAAGGATGTTGTGTGGGACAATGTCAAATGCTTTGCAAAGATCAGACACTCTTCCCTTGTCCACCAGTGCTGTAACCTTGTCATAGAAAGCCACCAAATTTGTCAGGCATGATTTGCCCTTACTATGTTAACTGTCACTCCTTATTTTCCATATGCCTTTGCATAGTTTCCAGGAGGATCTGCACCTTGATCTTGCTGGGCACAGAAGCTACCTGACTGGCCTGTGGCCTTCTTGTTCCCTTTTTAACAATGGGGGGTTTTGTTTCTCCTTTTCCAGTCTGCAGTATTCTCACCAGACTGTCAGTACTTCACAAATATGATCGATGGTGGCTTAGCCGCTCCCTCTGGCAGTTCCAGGATCCATGAATGCTTCTTATCAAGTCCCATGGACTTTTGCACCTTCAGACCTCTTAGATGACGTCTTGAATCAGATATTCTGTCTTCATTCTCCCAGTCCCACCTTTGCCTTCTGCAGCTTGGTGTGGCTGGATGTGAGGACCAGGCACATGTTTTGTCTCAGATATTCTGACTGTTGTGAAAGAAAAGTTGTGATTGGAAGAAACATCCTGTGGAGGTGGGAAAACCCTGTTCTAAGCCAACTTCCCTTTCACCTAGAGATGCCCATCCTGACTCATCTCCTAGAGGTCTGGATGCTCATGGGCAAATGAACTGGCACAAAAAATTTAGTTTGTGTAAAAGGCATGCACCAGGCTAAATATGAAAATTTGGTCCTGCCTTGCAGCCCTTTTTCCTCTTTTTATCTTTGTCTTGCTATCCCAGATCCAGGCTATTGGTGCAGCAGGATCAACGTGAAACTATGGACTGGTGAACTTCTTTCTTCTCTTTTTCTCTTTTATGTCCTCATTTCTCTCCTACTGTGCTTTGCCTGGGCAAAGTGCACCTATCATATTCTACTCCTTATTCTGTATTGGAGTTTGTTTCAGGAATTGGAAGCTTGTGGAAGTATGTTGTAAAATTTAAGTGTTGTTAACCAACACTTTTGAGACTAAATAGTGGACTACTTGCCAGATTTAAGATGACTATATAATAAAAGCATAAGAGTTCTCTATCACATGGGCTGATGTCTTTGAACAGCCTGATGAGAATTTATGACAAACATCACCTTCCCTACTGATGGGTCATGACACAGAGTACTGACCAGTGGAGACTGAGGAAAAATCTTTGAGTACTGCAGCCTTATGCCAATCCTGGATAACCAGGTCTCCCATTTTCATCTGGAGAGGCCCACATTTCCCCTGGTCTTCCTTTTACCATGTGTCTTGGTTTTGAAAGAAGACAGGTATCTGCTGAAGAGAGGCAGGGCCTCTCTTGGGATGGATAATTCAAATTCCTTTCCCCCAAATTATTATAATTTAGAAAAAAAATTAAAACGGCTCTCAGGCAGAGATATGGGGATAGGAATAACAGTTCTTTACTAATAGGTATAACAAGGCAAACAAACAACGACAACTACAGCAATTAATAGCGAAAACAGAACCAGGGACCTTGACGGAGCTTGGTCTCACAAAACTCAGGGCAGTCTGGTCTCTGGGGACTCCCAAAAAAAGGTACTAAGCTGGAACGGTGGGGTATCCTGGGCTGGTGGATCGGATGAAGTTCGGAGCTCCGTCAGTAGTCACTGGAGGGCAGGGATGTTTGACAGGGAGGCCAGTGTGGGCCCGCGGTGCAGAGCAGCTCTAAAGCAGCGCCGAGGCAGTGGGACAGGGCTGAGACAGCTCCAGCAGGGCAGCAAAGGAGGAATCAGGATCTTCCTGGGCACACGAGCAGATGATAGTAGCTCTCTTCAGGATCAAATCTCGGTGGTGCCAGTGAGAAACCCACGCAGCAACGGCAGCCCCCTCTTCTCCCGATGCAGACCACACCAAAAGTGAAGCTGCCCTCCAGCACCGTCTTTCTCTCCCCCGTCGAGAGAAAGTCGTCGCAGAGACAAAGGGTGTAGCTAAATGCCAGGGTCTATCTTTTTTTGTTTCAGCTGAGCACTGATAAGTACTAGCAATTAGCTGCCAAGCAACCCTTGGGAAAAAATTCTGTAAGTGAAAAAGAAAAGAAACTTAACCCCCAACATTAATCTACCCCGAATTTTTTTCTATACTAACATATTACATTGAATTTAAACTTCTAAACTATATACATACATGCACTACCTTAATTATATACATATATACATGCAGATATGGGTACGGATACAGTGGCATGGGTAGTTCACCCTAAAACAAGGTCTCCTTGAGGTATGCATCGGGTTTGTCTATCTTTCTGCATTACCTACTAAGTGCAACCTGGTCTTTGAGCGAAGACAACCCCACGGATGGGATTGTCTTTGCTGGAGGCAGGATAAACCTAAACAGTTTTTCCCAGCATACCTCTCATGTGTACTACTGGAACTTTATCTCTATCTATTGTTCTCAGGGGCTCAGACTGGGCAGGGCTTGCTCGGTTGGTGGAACCTCTGGTGTTCACTAACTATGTGGCTTTTGCTAAATTAATCTCTTAGTTCTTGAAAGACTCCTTACCCAGTGCCTTCAAGGTGGTTTTAAGCAGGCTATTGCATCGTTCAACTTTCTCGGCAGCTGGTGCATGATAAGGGATGTGATATATCTATTCGATGCTATGTTCTCTAGCCTAGGTGTTCACAAGGCTGTTCTTGAAATGGGTCTTATTGTCTGACTCAATTCTCTCAGGGGTGCTATGTCTCTACAGGACTTGTTTTTCAAGGCCCAGGATGGTGTTCTGGGCAGTAGCATGGGGCACAGGGTAGGTTTCTAGCCATCCAGTGGTGGCTTCTACTATAGTCAGCACATAGCGCTTGCCTTGGCGGGTCTGGGGAAGGGTGATGTAGTCAATCTGCCAGGCTTCCCCATACTTATATTTATACTACTGTCTCCTATACTATAGGGGCTTCACTTGCTTGGCTTGTTTGATGGCAGCACATGTCTTACAGTCATGGATAACCTGGGAAATACTGTCTATGGTTAGATCTACTCCTCGGTCTCGTGCCTACTTATAGGTGGCATCTCTGCCTTGATGTCTTGAAGCATCATGGGCTTATCGAGCTAGGAACAGCTCTCCTTTGTGCTGCCAGTCTAAGTCTATCTTTGATACTTCTATCTTTGCAGCCTGATCTACTTGCTCGTTGTTTCGGTGCTCTTCATTAGCTCTGCTCTTGGGGACATGGGCATCTACATGGCGGACTTTCACAGGCAGCTTCTCTACTCGAGTGGCAATGTCTTTCTACTTATCAGCAGCCCAGATTGGTTTTCCTCGACGCTGCCAGTTGGCCTTTTTCTACTTTTCTAGCTAACCTCACAGAGCATTGGCTACTATCTACGAATCAGTGTAGAGGTAGAGCTTTGGCTACTTCTCTCTTTCAGCAATGTCTAGGGCTAACTGAATGGCTTTGAGTTCAGCAAGTTGACTCGACTCACTTTCTCTTTCAGTGGCTTGTGCAACCTGTCATGTGGGGCTCTACACGGCTGCCTTCTACTTCCGGTTCATGCTTACAATGCGACAGGAACCATCAGTGAAAAGAGCGTACTGTGTCTCTTCTACTGGCAGTTGGTTGTACGGTGGTGCTTCTTCAGCTCGTGTCACTTGTGCTTGCTCTTCTTCATCTATGAGACTAAAGCTTTCACTTTCTGGCTAGTTGGTAATAACTAAAATCCCAGGGCGGTTTGGGTTTCTAATACGGGCGCGCTGTGTGATGAGGGCAATCTATTTGCTCTATGTGGCGTCGGTGGCATGGTGGGTAGAGGGAACCTTTCCTTTAAACATCCACCCCAGCACAGGCAGTCGGGGTGCCAGGAGGAGTTGTGCTTCCGTGCTAATCACTTCTGAGGCAGCTTGAACTCTTTCATAGGCAGCTAAGATTTCTTTCTCTGTGGGAGTGTAGTTGGCCTCAGACTTTCTGTAGCTTCAGCTCTAGAATCTTAGTGGTCGGCCTCGAGTCTCACTTGGCACTTTCTGCTAAAGGCTCTAGGACAGGCCATTGTTCTCGGCTGCTGAGTAGAGCACGTTCTTTACTTCTGGTCTCGTCTTCACTGGGCTAAGGGCTACTGCATGAGCGATCTCCTGCTTGATCTGGGCAAAGGCTTGCTGCTGTTCAGGACCCTAGTGGAAATCGTTCTTCTTGCGGGTAACTAGGTAGAGAGGACTCACAATCTGGCTATACTCAGGAATGTGCATTCTCTAAAAGCCTATGGCGCCTAGGAAAGCTTGTGTTTCTTTCTTGCTGGTCGGTGGAGACATTGCGGTGATCTTGTTGATTACTTCTGTGGGTATCTGGTGACGTATATCTTGCTACTTTACTCTTAAGAACTGGATCTCTCGGGCAGGTCCTTTGACCTTGCTCTTCTTGATGGCAAAGCTGGCTTCTAGGAGAATCTGGATGATCTTCTCTCTTTTCTCAAACACTTCTATTGCCGTGTTCTTCTACACAATGATGTCATCGATGTACTGCAGATGTTCTGGAGCTTCTCTCTTTTCTAGTGCAGCCTGGATCAGTCCATGGCAGATGGTGGGACTGTGCTTCTACTCCTGGGGCAGTCGGTTCTAGGTGTACTGCACGCTCTTATATGTGAACGTAAACTGAGGCCTGCACTCTGCAGCCAGAGGAATGGAGAAAAATACATTGGCAATGTCAATAGTGGCGTACCACTTTGCTGCCTTGGACTCCAGCTCGTACTGGAGTTCCAGCATGTCCGGCACAGCAGCGCTCAGTGGTGGTGTCACTTCATTCAATGCACGATAGTCTACAGTCAGTCTCTATTCTCCATCAGACTTGTGCACAGGCTAGATGGGGCTGTTGAAGGGTGAGTGGGTTTTGCTGACCACCCCTTGGCTCTCCAGCTCCCGGATCATCTTGTGGATGGGGATCACAGCATCTCGATTGGTCTGATACTGCTGGCGGTGCACCGTCGAGGTTGCAACTGGCACTCGTTGTTCTTCTACCTTCAGGTGTTTTACTGCAGATGGGTTCTCTGACAGTCTAGGCAAGGTGTTCAATTTCTTGATGCCCTCTGCTTCTACAGCAGCTATTCTAAAAGCCTATCTGAGTCTCTTAGGGTCTTTGTAATACCTATTCTTGAGGAAGTCAGTGCCTAGGATACACGGGGCTTTTGGGCTGGTTGCAATCAGATGTTTCTGCTACTCATTCTTGGTCAGGCTCACCTCGGCTTCTACCAGAGTCAGTTGCTGTGATCCCCCATCACTCTAGCAATGGAAATAGGTTCTGCCCCCACATGTCCCGATGGCATCAGGGTACACTGCGCACCAGTATCTACTAAAGCTTCATATTTCTGTGGCTCTGATGTGCTAGGCCATCGAATCTACACAGTCTAAAAGACTCGGTTTTCTTGTGCCTCTTCCTGGCTAGAGGCAGGGCCCCTCTAGCACTGGTTATTATTCCTTTCTTGGGCATACATCGTAGAGGTTCTTTCAAGGGGATCTGACATATCATCTTCGCTTCTATAATACTTGGTGGCTTGGTCATGGGAGGTTGAGGCTACCTTCATTTTAGCGGGACTCCTTCGGTTAGTGTTTCTCTCCTTGAGCTCACGCACCCGTGCTGCCAGGGCAGAAGTGGGTTTTCCATCTCACCTTCCTATGTCTTCCCCATGGTCACGCAAGAAAAACTACAGGTCAGCCCTTGGGGTGTACTCTCTCTCTCTCTAGCTGGAGGGCGTTGGGCTCTGGCTCTGGGGCTTGTGACTCGCACCGGTGCCGCATGGGAACTGTTCTTCTTCATCTCTTCCCTCATCTCACTCATCTCTTCTCTGAGTTCTTTAATCACAGCAGAGACCTGAGCCTGCATTGGGCCACTGATCATGCTCTCATAATTTCTGAGCCTGTTGGCGACAGAACTTACTGTCTCTCGGTTGCTATCAGGATTGATCATTGCAATGAAGTTGGTGTATTGAGATGGCCTTTTACTTGCCAGGTTCTACAACATCTGCCCTGTGCACCTGACCTTTGTCAGGGTCATTATCATGCTGTCTACTCTTCTTAAAGAGTACTTCTAATATTGCCACTTCTCTCAGCTGTTGGATCTCTTCTTCAAGGGTCTTCCAATGACTTCTATGATGGTGCTCCTGCATTCTGTCTCTGTGGACAAACTTCTCTCTTACACTCATTAGAAGTCGCTCCTAGAGGGGAAGGGGCCCTTGCTCCTTTACAAATACTTGATTCACCCCTGAGTCCTGGGTCAAGGGTTTCAAATTCTTTGCCTCACTACCATCTAGTTGCACGCTTGTACCTATAAGGTCCTAAACCTGAAGTAACTAAGTTGTATAGGCCTCACGTCCCTGTCGTGCAATATCTTTTTGCAGATTATGTAGGCTTTCATAAGTCAGGGACTCGGTGACAATCTCAACTTCTGGTTCCCCTGTGGGCTGTGAGGGCCCACCTTTCTTATCCTTATTACCTGGGTGCTCTGATTTCATCTTATACTTCTTTGTTTCTACAGGGGCAACTGCAGCTGGTTGTGACTGGTCCTGTGGTTCAGCTGGAACCTGGACAGTTGTAACCTCCGTGGGTTCCACTGCTGCACCATCGGATTCTCTCTTTTCAGGGCAAGGGGAGGGCTTCTCACCAGCTGGGGAAGTGTATTCTTTCAGCACCTGGCCTATCTCACGTATCTCTTTCACTAGAACCTCTACCCAATCGGGGTGGTTCATTTCTGGGGTGGGCTGCGGGGCAGGGTCAGGCAGTGGGCCAGCATCCCCAGTCTCTGGGGCATTGGCCCCAGGCTCTATGGCAGCATTCTCAGCCTCTGGGGCAGTATCATGCTTTACAGCAGTATCTCTAGCCTCTGGGACAGTATCAGGCCTTACAGCAGTATCTCTAGCCTCTGGGACAGTATCAGGCCCTACAGCAGTATCTCTAGCCTCTGGGGCAGTATCAGGCCTTACAGCAGTATCTCTAGCCTCTGGGACAGTATCAGGCCCTACAGCAGTATCTCTAGCCTCTGGGGCAGTGTCAGGCCCTACAGCAATATCCTTAGTCTGTGCAGTGCTCTAAATTGACCTCACCTTATCTTTGAAAGCTAAATAAGCTAGGATCATCAGCAACATTTGGTTAGTTTCTAGAGGAAAATTGAACTCTTCAAAAGCTGGTAGAGCAGGCATAAGGAACTGGCTAAAAGTCTGGAAAACTTCTCCCACTGTCATTTCTTCACAGAAAGTACCATTCTTAAAGTAACCCCAAATACACCTACTTAGTATGTGGTAGCCACGTATCTACGTGCCTGCTGTCTAGAGCAAGTTAAAAATCAGTGAATTCTTCACCTTATCAGCCCATAAAACAAACTGGATAACAGCCACAGTAGCTTTTGTTATAGGGCCCATGTTTAGGTAAGGGCCTGCAAATGGGCAAAATAAAGCCACAACTACATGCCACCCGAACCAGGATAAGTTAGACCACATGGCGTTACCTATCGAGGTTTCTATATCCAGTGAACAAGAAATCAGGTCACTTAAGAACTGTTATTCCTTTTTCTCTCAATGCCCTCGAGCCCCACGTTGGGCGCCAGAATCTGTCTTGGTTTTGAAAGAAGACAGGTATCTGCTAAAGAGAGGCAGGGCTTCTCTTGGGATGGATAATTCAAATTCCTTTCCCCCAAATTATTATAATTTAGAAAAAAAATTAAAACGGCTCTCAGGCAGAGATATGGGGATAGGAATAACAGTTCTTTACTAATAGGTATAACAAGGCAAACAAACAACGACAACTACAGCAATTAATAGCGAAAACAGAACCAGGGACCTTGACGGAGCTTGGTCTTACAAAACTCAGGGCAGTCTGGTCTCTGGGGACTCCCAAAAAAAGGTACTAAGCTGGAACGGTGGGGTATCCTGGGCTGGTGGATCGGATGAAGTTCGGAGCTCCGTCAGTAGTCACTGGAGGGCAGGGATGTTTGACAGGGAGGCCAGTGTGGGCCCGCGGTGCAGAGCAGCTCTAAAGCAGCGCCGAGGCAGTGGGACAGGGCTGAGACAGCTCCAGCAGGGCAGCAAAGGAGGAATCAGGATCTTCCTGGGCACACGAGCAGATGATAGTAGCTCTCTTCAGGATCAAATCTCGGTGGTGCCAGTGAGAAACTCACGCAGCAACGGCAGCCCCCTCTTCTCCCGATGCAGACCACACCAAAAGTGAAGCTGCCCTCCAGCACCGTCTTTCTCTCCCCCGTCGAGAGAAAGTCGTCGCAGAGACAAAGGGTGTAGCTAAATGCCAGGGTCTATCTTTTTTTGTTTCAGCTGAGTACTGATAAGTACTAGCAATTAGCTGCCAAGCAACCCTTGGGAAAAAATTCTATAAGTGAAAAAGAAAAGAAACTCAACCCCCAACACCATGGATATATCTGTAGAATCTTTTCTTGTTGCCTTTGACGTCTGTGGCCAGATTTAACTAAGCCGATCCCTGGCTCCTCAGACAATCTCTCTGTACTCCTCCTAGGCTACTTGTCCTTGCTTCCACCCTCTGTGACCTTCCTTTTTGTGTTTGAGATTTTCCAGGATCTTCTTGTTCATCTCTCCAGGCCTCCCAGAGTTTTTGCCTGGCTTTCTGTTTTCAGGATGCATGGAGGAGGTGGTTCTTTATTATCAACTGGCTTTCTTAGACCCCTCTTCTCTCCAGAAGAAGAGAATTAACCCACGGTAGCCTACCAAGCAGATCACTGAAGAGGCCAATATCTGCTTTCCTGAGCTCAAGGGTAGTGAGCTTGCTGTGTGCCCTCCTTGCTGCCGTAAGGATCTTGAACTCCACGAGTAAATGGTCACTGCAGCCAGGGCTGTATTTGGGCTTCACATACCCCACCAGCCCCTCCTTGTTGGTGAGAGCAAGGTGCAGCATAGCATCTCTCCTTGTTAGCTCCTCTATCACTTGGACATAGAAATTATCATCAGTGCATTCCAGGGACTTCCTGGTTTGCTTATGCCCTGTTGTATTTTCCCTCCAACAGATATTGGGGTGTTGGAAGTTCCTCATGAGGACCAGGGCTTGTGAAGGTCTGTCTGCTCGTATGTATCTATACAGGTTCTCATCTGCTCATTCTTCCTGCATATTTCTCAGTAATTGGAAGCTGTATGGAAATTTCTGCTAGGCAAGTCAGTTAGCAGCTGCCTCAAAGATGTAAAAGAGAATACAAAAATAACCAACCATGCCCTCCTCCAACACTGCTTTAGACAGGAGCTGTGATCTGCAAAGTGAGTATCTAAGGTAACAGAGTCTTTCAGGACTGCAGATAAAACCTGTGATAGCACTTTGGGATCGCAGTTATTATCTCCAAGTCTAGGCAGAGTCCTAGACATTTATGGGGAGATAGATAGGTATAAGTCCCCGGTAAGGATCAGCTGTCACATAAACAGATATTTTGAATTGTGATTATTATTTGGTGTGTTATGAATATGGCATAAGAAGATTTTGTGTGTAATGTAATAGTTGGTGTGAGGTAGGCTTAGGAAGGCAATGAATGTGAGAGGAGATTAAATAATTCTTTGCTTACGCACAGTCTAGAGAAGCAGGAATAGATTTACATTTAAACTGTAGCCAAAATGTCAGGTGTGGGAGTAGGTTTTGCAGAGCTTTCTCCTGATGTATTAAGTAGAGATTTGAAGTGAATGCCAAAAAGGAATTATGGCTTCATTGTGTGGTACAGAAATATGTGTGCTTTTGGCACTTGAGCTGAATTTGTGTAAAAATCAATTTATTGTGAAGAGCTGTGCTCTGCTGGGATGTTGGTTGTGTCTTGAATACTTTGTTTCTCCAAAATATGTTTATTTTATCTGCTCTGTCCCAATAAGCTTTTTCCAGTAAATAATTGTGTATATAGATGTATTTTCAAGGTAGCTTAACAACAGAAAAGCTTAGTCCTTCACTATTTTCCTACCCAGACTGAGTGTTGATAATGAGTCAAGTACAAAAGTACAATACTTCATTTTTGGTTTATAAAATGTAGATTGTTCCAGAAAAATACTCCAAGCATGGCTTCTAAATTTAGTAATTTTTTTTCTGTAATAAAACACATGCTAGAGCTGCAGAGAGATGTCCAAGATGTCATAGGAAGCCTTCTACCAACTTAGGCACTATCCTATGAATGTTCACATTTTGTGTAATTTTATGCACATATAAAATAGGATTGCTTCTGTGTCTGAAAAACTGTGTGTGAAAAAAGCAGTGAAGAACCTCTTAAACTATGATGACTTAAGAAAATTCTACCGACAGCACAACTTGAGATGGGTGTCAGTTATAATTCATGAAGGGTCACTCAGAAATATACTATAATTCAGAAACAGAAAAATAGAGAAAAAATAATGCTAGATCTGGCTTTGTCTGCCAGAAATATCCATGTCTTTTTTTTTGCCTGTCTCATATCAACATGAACTGCCTTTAATTCCTCAAATCTACATGACCCTAGAAACATCTCTGCATCATACCTAATATTGACAAGAAATTATTTTCTGAGCTTCTTAATATTTCCTCTCAACTGGAGGACCAAGAGGTCTCTTTTCATGCTTTCAGAACCATTCAGAGATACAGAAGTGTATCCTGTCTCTGCCATGCTGACCACCAACCCTTACCAAATACTCTTTCCAATTTAGTCTTTCCATGTTTTTTAGCCCTGTACTGAATTAGGCATAAAACTATAAGGAACATCTCAAATAGAATCTAATTATTGGTAAGGAAAATAACTGTGGACTTGCAAAAATGTTGAAAAATGTGCAAAATGTTGAAAAATTTTTTTATAGTTTTAGGACTAATTATCATCTCTGTATCCTTGCATTATTCAGTAAAAGGATCTTGCTTTTGAAAGGGAAAAGGCTTAGCTTTTAGAGAGATGAATATATAAAACGCCCTGCTTGGATAGGGCAGCCTTTTAGATACACTTTCATATATATTTTCAATTATAAAAGTGACTTTGTAACCATAAGAAAAGCAGATAATCAGGATCCATTGTTCAGTGTGAAAGAAAATATTTGTTTACCTGTGAAAATAACTTTGAACTATTCAACTGGATAAAAATAGTGTATTTTCATATTTGTTTACCATGTCATCTTCTGGTCTAGCAGAACATTTGCTGCTTGTGGGTTTCTAGCCTGATGCTATTTTGTGTAAAGGGTTGGTAATGCAGTATCAATCCTGCCACTTTCCTTCTCCTCAGCTCCCTACCTTTTTCCCTGTCACTGGTTTGAGCCTGCTGTGAGTCCTATCCGTTATAGAGGAAAGAAGTGTAGAACAGAGTAAAATGCGGAGTCACTGAAGTTGGAAGGCACTTCTGGAAATTGTCTATGACAATCCTCTAGCATGAGGAAAAGGCTAACTGAGGCAGGTTTTACTCCAGCCATCTCTAGCTGAGTATGGGATATCATCAAGGATGGAGATTCCACACCATCTCTGGGCAACCTCTGACAGTACTTGATGACCCCTATAATAAAAAAGGGGAGGTTGTTACACCTATGGGGAATTTCCAGTGTTGTGGATTGCTTCTCATCCTGTCACAGGACACTGCTTAGAAGATTTTGGCTTTATCATCCTTACACCCTTCTATCAAGTATTTTACAAATACACAGGATCTTTCTGAGCTTTGTCTTCACCATGCTATAGAAGACCCAGCTCATTCAGCCTCACCTTCTGTGAAAGATATTCCAGTCTTTTGAGGTTTTTGTGGTCCTGCAATGGACTCTTTCTAGTATTTCCACGCCTCTTGTACTGGAGTGCCCAGATCTGCACCCAGAACTATAGAACTATCTTACCAATTCTGTGAAAAGAGGAGGGACAATTTGCTTGACCTGCTGGCAAAGTTTTCTTAGTGCAGCCCAGGAAATTGCTGCCCATCTTTGCCATAAAGATGCACTGCATTGCTCATTTTCAGCTTGTTCTGTAAGACTGAGATCCTACTTCACAAGGCTACTTTCCAGCTGGCCAGCCCCCAGCACATACTGTGTCTGCAGTTATTTTTTCTCAGGGACAGGACCTTAAATTTCCCTTTGCTGCATTTCAGGAGGTTTCTGTTTACCCTTTTCTCCAGGTTGTAAAGTCCCTCTGGATGGCAGCACACATCAGGTATATTAATTATTTCTTGTAGTTTTCTATCACCTGAAAACTCTCTGAGAGTGCATTCAATCCTGTGAATAATGATAATTTTAAGTAGTGTTGATCCCAGTAACAGTGCCTGGAGTATACTGTGGACAGCTGGCCTTCAGCTGCTTTCTGTGACACTTATCACAGCTCTCTGAGCCTGTCAGGTCTGTCAGTTTTTTCAGTCCAGCTTGTTTGTCACTTATGTAGTCTGTACTTCATCACTTTGTCTGGGAAGGTGTAATATGAGACAGTGTGGAACGCTCTGTTAAAGTTAAGATAAAGCAACCTCTCTCATTCTCCTGTCTCTCCATGAACCAGGCTGCTCATCTCATCAGAGAAGGCTATAAGGTTGTTCAGGAATGATTCACCTTCATAAATCTGTGCTGACTGCTCCAGATAACCTTCTTGTCCTTTATATGTTTGGATTGTCTAGTCCATCACCTTCCAAGAAAAACAGCAAAGATGATCAGCATGTAGTTCTCCAGATCATCCTTCTTCCTTTTCTTGTAAATAGGAATGATAATAGATTTCTTTTGTTCTGTGCTTAGGAACACTTTCTCTTGTTGCTGTAATGACTGGGGCAGTGGCATTGTCCAGTTCCCTCAGCGCCATCTGGTGCATCCTGTCAGTTTTCATGGACTAGTCTAGGTTGTTGAAATGTTTCTATCCTAGTCATCCTCTAGAAGCTGTAAATTTTCTTGTGCTGCGCTTTACTGCTGGTATCCCCACAACCTTCAGACTGTCAGACTTCCACAAGGTAGTAAACCAGCTCATTCCAGCACTAGGAAAATTTTGTCTGGGGTGCTTCACTGGCCACGGTATGAGAGCTATCTGCATATCTCACCATGAAACTAGGAACATGTGTGCTGCTTTTCCATTGTGTAAGAGCCTTAAAAATCATATTTGTCTTAAACACTGTAAAGACCACTGAAGGGCTTTGCCCACTATGCCAAACTAGATAAAGAATCTGTGACCACCAAAACCCAACACTGCCCAAATATACCTTCTGGGTTCTGGGAACTTGATATAAGATAAAGGCAGTACTATTGTCCAGTTATCTCAGGTTTAAGGAGAAGTAAACACAATTGGAGGAGAAGAATGTATCCACAAGGAAAGTCAGCTCAGCAGCTGTGCTAAAAATCATCTCTGGCTGGGCCCGACAGGGGGAGACCATAGCCCACCCACCCATTTGCTGAGGCCAGGTTTGCATACTAGAGTTGCAGGATTTTTTCAAGTCCTCCACTACGAGGGAAATGCAACTGTAATGGGTTTGTTTCTGGGGCAGAAAACTAATTTTTGTGTTGCTGTTGTTTATAAGTGTAAAAAAGGTACTTTTAGAAAAGCAGTGGAAAATCGTCTTGGAGGTATGCTTAGGAGATTTGCGTGTTAAGAAAAAGTATTTTATAGCATCTCAATTTTTAGAAGAACTGCTCCCAGTAGCAGCCTTTATATGACTTAATGTGCTGTCTGTTTCCCTGGGGCAAATCAGTATTTTCACCACAGGTGAGAAATCTGGCACTGACTTGACCACCCAGAGGTTGCAAGGAGCCTGCATTGGCAAAAGGGACCACCCAAATACTGACATTCCACTGTGCTCAAATGAGCAGTAAGAAATGTCGGTGGCAGGCACTCAGAAATACATGCTGGGGATATGAATCTTTCTGGAGAAAGAGGAGGAGGAGAGCTTGTAGTTTGTAGAAGAAATATTATAAAAATATGTGACTGTTGACTAACATATGGAACACAATGTATTTTAATCCTGTACACACATGAATTAATGAAATGGAAGCCAGGACAGCACACAAAGGTTGTACACCGAAGAGCTGCCTGTTCCCCTATTTCTAAATGCACTGTGAGAATATGACAAAATGAGTTCTTTGCATAACAATCATATAGGCAAAGCAGAGACTGCTGCTATGGTAGCACTGGCACAGACCAAAAGGGCCTGCTTCCTGCTAAAAGTGCTGCTCATTGTTATAGAGCTCAGTACACTTGATTCATTCAAGAATTCATGTTTCCCTGTTCAACCCCACACCTCTGTGTTTTAGGTGTTTCCACCTCTAGTTATTCTGATGTGGATTCTCTTCCCATAGCAGTTTTTGTGTTCAGCTTGTATATGCAGTAGAAGACTGAGACTGAAAATTTCAAGCCAGACCACTGTGGATGGATGAGCATAATGAAAATTTATCAAAATTCTATTGTGGCTGCTAAGGAATAGTAAGTGCTGTGTCTTTTAAGCTTCTAAGTAAATTTAGACATTTAATTTACTCCTAGAAACGTCAGACTACTTAATAGCATAGTTCTACTTTGTCTCTATGTATGCCTTCTTATATTATGTATACAATTTTATAATTTTACAATTAGTTTACTGTATTCCTGTTGTTAAAGACTGTGAAATGCTCATGTCTGAAATATTTTAACTGAGAGATGAATTGGTCTTAAAACCCTTACTGAAAAAACCTGCTACCTGGGACTTAGAAGAAACTGATATTCTGCAGGTCATGGACAATTATTTCCTGTATTAGCATGCTACTAAGTGCAGTGACTGTTTTTGGTGTGTTTTTGAGGATTTGGACTTTAAATATTTCCCAGAGAAAAGTCCTGTGGTAATAAGTAAGGAACACCAGTGCTGTGCCCAAGTGGTACAGAATTTCTACAAGGTGTTTATAGGAGAACTGTGTGGTATTTTTGCAGTTTTGATCATGACTTGTCCATACCAATGTACTATGACAAACAATATGAAGATAAGTAAAATAATTTTCCCAGATTTATGAAGGTTCACTTCATCTTTCCCTACATTAGTGTCTTGTCTGCATTAAGAATATTCGTAGGATTGTTTATCCTGTGAAATGTCCTGAATTGTCCTCTCTTGGGGCATCATGGCTGCTCTTAGGACTTCTTTTTCCTCAAGGACATATGCTCATGGCACAGACCATGTAAATCTGTGTTTACAGCCTATAACACCTGTAGAAGTCTATGTGTTTCTAGGCTGTAGCAGTGGTGGACTCTCTGGACTTAAAAGAGTTTAGAGTGTATGGGAGTGCATTTGGGAATGTGCTTCCAGAGGTCTCAGCCTCTGAATATCACTCCTGTTTGCTATCAAGTACAGTTACATTTTTTTGCGCTGTGTTGGACTTACTGGCACATGCACAAATTTTTGTGGTCTCATTGGATTTCCTCCTTCTTGTAAGCCAAGATGAGGACTGGAGTGCCTCTGAAAACTTACATAACCCAGGTGAAAAATAGGCATGGCTTTGTATTTGACCAGTCTGTTCTACAACAGGAGCTGTCCTTAGCTCATGCAGTCAGCCAGTGAACTGTTTTGTCTCCAGCACTGACCTAAACAGAAGAATGGAAACCTTTATGTTAATTGGTAGAAGACAGTTTGTTCCCTTGATCATTAATACTGAACAGATACCATGCACTCTGTGAGAATGACTGTGGAAGTCAGGCAGAATACCTCTTAGAATCTGATGCAAACTTAGATTATGGACTGCAGTCCTGCATCTCTTGGACCAAATGTGAGCATAGTCTATGGGAGAACTAGTTGGAGTGTTTAGTTTGCAGAGCCTGATTTTGTCTCCAGTATCAACCTTCTTTGAGACATTAGCTTATGAATTAGCTAATGCACAATGGCCCTCATTCTCTTTTTCCTGAGTAATGTAAGCCATTACTTTATAAATATCTTATCTTTCTCTTTTTTTTTTTAAATCAGTTGGGTTCATTTCCATATTATTTTTTTTCCATTTTTCATACCTAATCTTTACAGCTTTCTGATTTTCTTTCATGGATTCTTTCTAGCGGTGCTATAAATTATGTATCTTGTAATATTTTAACAGATGATATTTTGGAGATATCCAAACTTATCTGAACAGAGCTGGAATTTATCCTCTTGGCATCATAATTTCACTTGTTGTGTTTCAATTGCAGAAAGTATTTGAGGACTCCCATTGAATTATGACCTTATTGTCCAAAGCATCCTATGTGCTTATCCTAAGATACAGATCAAAAAGTCAGAGACTGACTTTGTTCATTTATTGTTTTTGTAGTATAAGGCAGTGTGGTGCCTACAGACAGGCAGGAAAGATACTGAACAATACTGAATTATTAGAAAGGAAATAACAAGTTGCAGTTTCCTTCATATCTCTTGCATTTTGGTTAAATTTCTGTCTCTTGTAGGCTAGTAGATAATAACATTGTCATGAGATTGTTGACACAGACCATTTTTATATGTTTTGCAATAAACAAGTACAGACTTATGGATATTTTGTGGTTTGCATATCTTGAGGTTCCTATTAATTTCTCTAAGTGAAATGACTTGTCCTGAAGGTTTTCTTAGTGACTAAAAACTGTATCAAGATAGCCATTCTATTAAGAGAACTAATGTTCAAAAGCATGTGGCAATGTCAAATGAAGAAGTACAGCTTCTTTATCTTTCTTTTTTTTTTTTTTCAGGAATCCTTTTTGCTTTGCATCTAAATGGTCTTTATAGGTCATTATATATTGTATGACCTTGCCTATATGCAGTTTGTGAATATAGTTCAGAAACATGGTACAGAACATACAGAACAACATGATAAATAGTGATAAATATACATACATAAAAAGATGATAAATAGTGCAGATATTATGTACAATATCATGAGATTCCTCTGAGCCTTTTCTTCTACAGCCTGAACAATCTCAGGTCTCTCAGTCTTTCTTCAAAGGAAAGATATTCCAGTCCCTTCATTATCTTAGTGACTGTTTAGTTCACTGTCTCCAGTAGCTCCATGTCCCTCTTGTACTAATAATCCCACAGCTGGGCACAGGACTCCAAGTGTGGCTTCACTGGTGCTGAATGGAGGGACAGGATTACCTGCCCTGCTGGCAGCTCTTCTTTTCATGAAGCCCAGGGTTCCATTTGCCTTCTTTGCCATGAGGGCACAATGTTGGCCTGTGTTCCAGTGGGATCACAGTGATGTGATGTTACAAACTGAGTCATTTCAGACAGGGTGCTTTCAGATACACATGTCCATGGGAAGAAGTAATTTGAGTATAAATTTCCAATGGTATTGTAGTCTGCATTGTTTTTAATCATATGTAGCAGCCCTATTGACCAGCTGAAGTACTGGTACTGAATGGCTGGCATCCTTTGTTCTTGAAATCCCCCAGTCTTCCAGTGGAGTCCAGCTCTGGTCTCTTGACAGCAGGGGGAGAATTTACCGCTGCAGCAATGAATGTGACTATATGGAGAAACTGAAAACTCCCACTCTGCTCTAAGCAGAGATGAATTTCAGCTCTGTGAAGGGTTAGATTCAAACCCAAATGGGGTTCAAATTCCTGTGTTGGCTGTAGAGCATGTTGTGTTCTTGCCAGATGAAGAACTGTTTGTACGTGTCTTGGATTAATACAATGCTCATTCTTCAGAAATCACCAGCCTATGGAACCACACAATGCTTATTCTGGAGGATCATGTTAAACATTAACTAAGAAGAAGAATGGGAGAGTAATCAGCCCAGTTACTGGCAACATTGATAATGAATAATGAAACAGAACTGTATCATAACTTTCTGGTCAACCACTGAAATCTATACACTATATATACTATCTGATACTTTCCTATATTGTATATTCTGTATGAGAAGCAGCAGACTCCTTATGGCAGTTCTACATGAATGTGAATTAGTAATGGGAGCATTTTTCATTTCTGTGACTAGCAGCAGATACTTTGGCTTCTGTGGAGATACCTAGGAGAAGAGGACTCTGAATGTCCTCTAAAAGACCTGCAGATTGTTTGCCTTCTGACAGAACAAACTCATAATTTCAAAATATCTGTTTCTAGCTCTTCAATAAATTGTCATAGCAGAAATCAAGATTTTTGCATGTTGAAAATCCGTTTCCTCTTTGGAACTGTGTCTTACATCTTTTTGCCACCAATAAGTGATATGAATTTCTGAAATTTTGTCCTCCTATACAAGTAATGGAAAATACTTCACATTTGATTATAAAAAGAGACAAATATTTGTAGTTTCCATGAGCTTTGAAAGTTGAATCTACTACATAAAAAGTGAGAGACATATGATAATCTTTTTCTTTTGCTTGTGCAAGGATTTTATGTCCAAAATGCATTTTATTAAAGAAAAAAGGACACTGGAATATTTTTTGAACTCGCAATTATATTTTATATAGAGGTCCACAGACTTGAAAATTGAAAACTTCACCAGCTGAATAGTATATTCCTATGAAGTTACATTCTGTGTACATGCCTACACATGTACACAGGGCATGAAGTTTTCTATCTTCAGGACTGCATTCATATATTAAATATTTTAATATATTTCTGTACATAGATACATCAGTTTATAAAGATATATGTGTACATACATATGTATATGCACATATATATGTAACCCTCATCTACTTTTCTTGAACTGTAAAGACAGCAAGCTATAGAGCTATAAAGAATAAATTATGCTTACATCAGTGTCTTACCACAGATACACCACAGAAAGCACAAGAGAATGTTCCTTCATACACCTTCTGAATAAGCTTCCATTTGCTAATTCATTTCTAACAAAAATTCCAAAATTCATGGACCCTTCTTAGAACTCCCTCTGCTTGATATTGCTTCCATATCTGTTGGAAGCTGAGATCCTTGTTACTACCCGTTTTTTTAAAGAATGAGCATACTGAGGGATCAGGGCTGTTTTGTGAAAAAAGCCTGTTTGAATACTGGCTTTTATCTTCGAACTCAAATGGTTCAGCAGGTAGTTGACTCCCTCTCCTGCTCACTTTAAATTTAAGTGCATCTTTTCTCCCAAAATGGTTTATCTTTTCTTTGCAACAGTTTCTTTACTGAATCCACAAGAGAACAAAATCTTGGATGGAGCTGGAAAATGAGGGCATTTTTTCCTCGGGGTAATGTACATTTCCAGCTTTTTGAAACACTGTTCCATCTATTCCAACACAATATTTTCTAATAAAAACATCCAACGAACTGTCTGAAGCCTACCTTGGTTTTGTTGTTGTTTTTTTTCCCTAGGAAAAAACTCCTTTGTTGTGTATAAAGGTATAAAGATTTCAAATGTGCATGAGGATCACGAAGTGCAGCACAGCACTGTTTGGGTATAGTGCCTTGTTCCTGAAAGCATATAATGTCTTGCATGTAAAATCTTGATCTTATTAATGTGTTACCATGGCACTATGCCCAAGCTAATGGCTTTTGCAGCTTGTGGAATAAAATGTGCTACAGCAGCTATCCTGAATTGGCTTCCGAAGCCAGTATGGATTTCAGTCACTGTTGTCTATGCTCAGTGTCGTGTAGACGTGATTTACATGATTTCTTGGGTTTGGATGCTTCTAGCTAGAATTGTTTTCTGCATATTAAGGAGAAAAGAGTAATTTGACTTAAGTGCAGTAACCTTTTTTTTTTTAATTCTGCTTGTCTGTCATGTGGTTTTAGTGAGACCACAGTATATTGCATATACTGTGCCACAAAGCTTCTTTTACTAAGCCTTTGTTACGCCTTAAACACAGAATTGTTTTGAATTTCAACACAGAATGTACTCCAAAGCACATCAGATTCACACACCAGAGGTTTTAGAATTAAATGAGGCAAAATTCTGTGTATTCTTAATTTCATTAGAAACCCAAATACACATCTGTTGGGGGGTAGATTTGTTTCTTTTTTTTTACCTATAGAATTTTTCCCATAAGTTGCCAGGAAACTAACTGCTGGGTGCTTATAGATACTAAAGCAGAACAAATGGGGCCAAAGGATAGGAATTATAGCACCTGGCAACACTTCTTTTGTCTCTGGGAGTTTCTCTCAAAGGGGGGAGATACTGCGAGGTTTGGGGGCAGGTAAAGGACGGGGCTGGAGGCAGTCTTGCTCTCTTGCCCTCAGCATTGGAGAGAGGACGGCCACGCTGCTGCTTGCTGTGGGAGAAGTTTTCATTGTCACCACTGGGTCCGATCCTGAGAAATCTACCATCATCTGCTCGTGTGCCCCGGAATTCTGAGCTCGCCTCCTCCTGCCCTGCTGGGCTGGCCCTGTCCCACCACCGTGGCTTTGTTGGCACCGCTTTAGGGCTTTTTGCTACGCTATATCCCCGCCCTGCCCTGCCCTGCTGGGACATCCCTGCTGTTCCAGCTACCACCACAGAGCTTCTGATACATCTGATCCACCAGCCTGGGATTTTCCACCGTTCCAGCTTGGTGCTCTCGGTGTCCCACAGAGGCACTGAGATCAGATTTCTCTGGGCTTTGTGAAACAAAGTCCCCTCAAGGTGCCGGGTCCTGTTTATCATTAATGCTGTAGTTGTTGTTGTTTGTTTGCCTTATTGTACATACTACTAAAGAGCTGTTATTCCTATCCCCATACCTCTGCCTGAAAGCTCCTTTAATTTTCTAATTTATAATAATAATTTGGAGAGAGGGATTTGGAATTCTCCATTCCAAGGGAGGTCCTTCCCTCCCTAACAGACACCTGTCTTTCAAACCAAGACAACATCATAGCTTTGAAAGATTTAATCTCATGAACTAGTCCTAAAAACACATAACATCTTCCTCAGTTCATGATAAACAGTTTTAAATGGATCTCTGGAATATTGCATTGTGTAATATCGATGTTTTCTGATACTCCTTGAGTAAGCATTCTAATATTTTTGTTCTAGCATCTTGCCCCCTGCCAGGATATTCAATCACATATGTCAAATGCTAAGAAGGCTGGCAATTCTGTAAGCAACAGTATTCACTAAAGAAGAATGGGAAAACAGCAGAGGAACTCAGTGTTGTGCTCAGGATTTTACTTACACATTGTGGCGCTAACAATATCTTCTGCACTTAGCACAAAGTTCTCCAATGTTTCTGTCTACTTCAAGTGGTTTATGTTACTTTCTATTCAGGAAAGTCATTGATAGAAAATGTATTACTTCAGATATACTGCTATGGTCATATTAAAGCAAATGATATTGGGAAATTTGTACTAAATTAGTGGAGGTTTGTTTTTTTCTTTGTAGAATTTTGCCAATCTTGTTGCAATCCTATGGGCTACAAGTATCTCCAAATTAAAAATGGCTCAGTGTGCCTTTTATTCTGTTAATACCAGTAGTTTCCTTGCCTGTGAGAGTTGAAACTTAAAAAATGTTTGTTATTTGAGCAAGATTTGCTTAATGTGCACTTCCATTGCTTGGCAAACTTGTTGCTGATAAGCAAGCAGACAGCACAGTAGGATGAAATTATGACTGTTCTATAATACACTTGTTTTCTTTCTCCCCATTTTCCTTTTTTTTTTTTTTTTCCTCATTTTTTGCTCCCAGGCAGTATTGGAAAGCTGCTAGTCCAGAAATTTAAACACTTCTGAAATTTTTTCCTGAGATTTCTGAAGCATAGTCAAATCAGAAAGGACGGCCAAAGTAATTCTGTGGAGAGGTCATTGGAGAAGGGAAGGCAGAGTCACTCTGAAGATCCCAGAGACATGAACTTCAGGATATAAAAGAGCTAAAGCCATTAGGACTTTGTGTGACTGCTGTGGGTACTTAAAACTGCACAAAAGACAGAGAACAATGCTAATTGTTCAAATACATGTTTATTACCTCTTTACTATGCCTCTTTTATGCTTTGATGGGCTTTTACATAATGCTTCTCATCTGTTCAATGTTATCAGCTGCTAGTAAAAGCTATCTACTTAACACACTTAATTTAGATTGTCTGAAAATAAAGGACCTGTAAGATTTGTTGGGTGTTGTGGTTGTTATGGGCTTCAAGGCTTAAGGGATGCTAAAAATCTTTTGATTTGCAGCTTTAACATCTACATTCATACTGATTTGTTAAGTCATCCCAAAGACCCATCTCAGTAGAATCCACCTTATTTACACCCATACCCTGAATATTACTCCAATACCTATGCCCGTGGACCTCGGCAAAGTATGTCTAATACTTGTTTCAACCCAAACTGTCTGCTTTTGGCCTATTTGTGTGGGCCAGGCTGATTTATGCCACAAATTTACCAGCACCTTGTAGAAAGAGTGGGGAGATGTGGGAACCTACCCCAGTGCTCCCTCCTTGTCAAGAGGCAAAACACATATAAAAGTGGTACACCCTAACCTGTGCCAGAGGAATATTTTGCTCTTAATTTGCATGACTGAGTTAAATTTTATTTTCCCATTTGCAGGGATTTTGAGCAAAGAAGATACTCTGGAGTCCTCCCACCATGTAAAAATTACAATAGGCAGAAAAGAGTGTCTCCTGTCTTAGTATGTAGTCCAGTTTGGGCCCTAAAGCAATCATCTGAAGGCCATCTGTCCAGGCAGTTGTTCTTCCTCGGTGATAGAGAGCAACCTCAATGGGCACAGGAGTACTTTTAACATCATGAGTCAGTCCTTAGTTTTCATTTGTGTAGAGCTGAAGTCATGTGAGATTTGGCTTTTTGAAATGATTATAGGTGCAGTAACTGCTGCTGTGGTCTTTTCTCACACATAAACCTGTGAGCTCTCACTTGAGAGTTTTGTCCGACTCTGTTTTCTATAAAGGAAATAGTTGAATATGCCTTGCCATTAAACCAGTGTTGCATTTACCATTGCACTTTGTAAACTCACAGTTTTATATCAATTAAATCTATTGTTGCATCTCTTTTATGAGTGAAGTGCATAATTACCTCTGTGACAAGGCCTGTCCTAAATACAGTGAGCAATCACCATGTGCATTCAGAACATCCTGATCTAAGAGAGAACATTATCCAAATTATTCTGAAGGTAAAGGGAACTTTTGTCTCCTTTCTACAGACATGTTTGTTATAGCAGTCTCACTTGACTGCTATGTGAGCAATTTGAAGAAGTCCCTGGACAAGGATGAGGGACTTCTGCTTCAGCTGCAAATTAAATTAGGAAATCTGGCCCTGTTCCTAGTGTATGGCAGTGATTATGAAATGGATGATAGAGAGACATTCTCTATGCAAGGGCAATGCCAAGCCTGTGCCTCCTTTCCTGCCTTTCTGTCTGATTTCATCTAGAAGTATCCAGAAGGTAGAGTTCAAGCCATCCCTTGGCTCCAAGAAGCTGTCTCACATGAGAGTGGCTGGCTGCATACTCAGTAGTACTGGCTGTGGACCTTGGATGATGGAGATGGACAAACACCAAGTGAGACTGCAAAGAGGATGTGTCAAAGGTGTGAACTTCATGTGTTTGTTCCTGAAATGGATAGGGTGGTCTGAGGAGCACTGAGGGCATGATGCTGACATCCCATAGACCTATTGTCCTTACTTTTGAACAGAGAAACAAGAGCTTTGTGAGACTAGGGCAGCGTGGGTGGCTCTGTTTCTGTGTGCTCACAGATGTACTGCCTGCTCCAGTTGTGAAATAGCTCTGTTCAGGGTCTATCCAGGCAATATGTCATCCTTTGCCCTTGATGTTCCCTTTCAAAAAGATGTAGCTTGGTAAAGTTAGATTTTGTATGGCAAGGTTTTTCCATGCTGTCTTATCTGTTCTCACTATTCAATAATGAGCTGAAGTGTCATAGTGATCTATATGCACCTCAGTGGTTCTCACAGCAATCTGGTTGGAGCACTGTTGTCCCAGACACCTAGGGAGTTCCAGTGCCATGACAATGTTAGTGAGGACTTCATCTTAAGAGGCCCCAATGACTGCTTCTAGTGCAGTGGTTGTATGGCATAGACATAGCCATATGTTGTGATAATAGTTAAGGGTCATTTGAACTCTGACAGCTCAAATGCTGTCATTTAGCTTTTGGAAAACTATTTTGAGATCACCATGTAGTGCAGCAGAGAGAATACGTGAGTTTGGATTCGTCTCACCAGTTCCTGCCGTGCAGTTTCTTGAATCTTTATTTTGCTGGGAAAAAACCATAAAAATGGGCTACAATTCTGTCTCAAATTGAATAAATGTGAATTCAAAATGCATTTTGGAGGCAGTGTGTTTTTAAACTACTACCAGTTCATGGGAAAACGTGTCACCTCCAGCTGCCAGTGAGTGCCATGTTAGTTCAGGATTGTGTTTACCTGGTTTGCCTCTGCCCCCTTACTGGGTGAACTGGTGACCCCATCACCTTGTCTCCTGTCACAGTCCTCTAAGTGAGCAGCAGGACTGCTCAGCTGTCAGCTCATCATAGAGCAGCTGCAGGCAGAGAGAGGGTAAGGCAGCATGCCTGCCACTCTTTTTTCATTTTTTTCCCTCAGATTTACAGCTTATTTGGGATATATTTTTATTTTAGTTATTGGGAAATCTAATTAGATATCCTGGACCTGTGTTCTATTTGCATGTGCAATTTTTATGACTGTGTGAATAAGTTCTGTAATTGTGTGTAGGAATTTAGAGTGCTTGCCCAAATGGAAGAAATTACAAATACTTCCTAGCATTCAGTTTTTAAGCCTCCAACTTTAGAATTAGGGAAAAAGCTGACAGAAAATGCTGTAATTGAATAGAAATGCAAGAACAGAAATCACATTCTGTTCACATAAAGTGTCTTTTTTGGCTACTTGTGTTATCAGTTGGTGGAAAGTTAAAACTTTGCAGTGATTTAAACACCTGGTTAAACACCACAGAATGCCCTTGGTAATGAGTAAGTAGCATGGTATGAAATATATGCTAATTGTGTTCCGATTAAACAGCATTCACTGCAATTACATCTCATTAGGTAAATAATTTCTGAGGGAGATATACTAATTAAGTGGTTTTACTCATTATGTATTTCATGATTAAGATGAGGTTACTAAATTTACAGCTATGCAATTAAAGCTATTTAGAACTAAACATGCCAATATTTACAAAACATACAGAAATTGCTTATGATCTGTTTTCTTTGTTGCTAATTATGAGGTTTCCTTGGAGCTCCTGCAATGAACAAAATGCTCCCCAAGTGTTTTGAGACTCTCTGGAACATGAATGATTTTATAAATTTAAAACATTGTTGTTACTCAGTTCTTTGAGCTACCTGCTGCTGTCGAGCAGCTGATTTGCTTATTTAAAAAAATAGTAAGTTGTCTGTTTTAACATTATTTTGTCATGTATGTAGTGTGTTTGCTCTGGCTAGTCACAGGTGCCCACCAAAGCCACTCTATCCCTCTGCTCCTTGGCTGGACTGGATAGAGAAAATACAACCAAAGGCTTGTGGATTGAGATAAGGACAGGGAGGGATCACTCACCAATTACCATTGGGGCAAAGGCTGAACTTGGAGAAATTAGTTTATTTTATTTTCAGCCAAATCAGAGGATAATAAGTACAAACCAAATCTTAAAACACCTTTGCCCCACCCTTCCCTTCTTCCCAGGTTCAGCTCCACTCATTATTTTCTCTACCTTGACACGGGGACAGGCAATGGGGGTTGTAGTCAGTTCATCTCACGTCTCTGCTGCTCTTCCCTCCTCAGGGGAAGGATTCCAGTGTGGGGTCCCTCCCATAGGAGACAGTCCTCCACGAACTTCTCCAGTGTGAGCCCTTCCCACAGGCTGCAGTTATTCACAAATTGCTCCAGTGTGAATCCCTTCCACAGTGTGAATCCCTTCCTTAAGGAACAGGCTGCTCTGTAGTGGGTCTCCTGTGGGGTCACAAATCCTGCCAGCAAACCTGCTCCAGCCTGGGCTCCTCTCTCCACAGGTCCTGCCAAGAGCCTGCTCCAGCACAGGTTTCCCACAGGGTCATGGTGTCCTCCAGGTGCATTTACCTTCTCCAGAGTGGGATCCTTCATGGGCTGCAGGTGGGTCTCTGCTCTGCTGTGGAACCACAGGGGCTGCAGGGGCACAGCTGCTTCACTGTGGTCTTCCACATGGGCTGCAGGCAAACATCTGCTTCAGCACCTGGAGCAGTTCTTGCCCCTCCTTCTTACTGACCTTGGTGTCCTCAGGGCTCTTGCTGTCATATGTGCTCACTCCTCCATTCTCTGGCTGTGATTGCTGCTGCACAGGTTATTTCCCCCTTTGTAAGTACATTATTCCAGAGGCATTACCACCATCAGGAATGGGTTTGATCTTGGCCAGTGATGGGTCTGTCTTGGACACAGGGGAAGCTTCTGGAAGCTTCTCACAGAATTCACCTCTGTAGCTGCCCTGCTACAAAAGGTTTGCTTCAAAAACCCAATACGCCATGTAAAGCTCTTTAATACAAGATTGGAATCAGCTGGAACACTTAGGCTCAGAATTTTTTTTTATATCTTATGACAACTTATTCCGTTTGCATTATGAGCATTTTGTTCCCTATTGAGCAGAGCCTATTTTTTTTTGATTGCGCTTTCCTAGAAGTGCACAAAGTATTAATAATCTATATGTAGCTAAGAGATCTTCATGAAATGTTAGCTTTTATATACAGCTTTACTTCCAGCAAATTAGGTTTCCATACCACACACATACGAGCCTATCAGAATAAAGGTATTTTGATGGTTATCATTTGTGTCTGGGTAAACAGCATCAATTTAAGTAACTCCTGTTAGAAGCCAAGAGGGGTGGAAAATTAACAACTGAATACAGAGACTCTTGACCTGACCAGATGACAGGCAAGGTTGTGATGGATCATGTATTTGGAATCAAGAGACAAAGTTCAATTCCCATTCATCATGGCTGTTTGTCAGATTCCTCCTGCAGAGTTTTCTGACCTGTGCCATTTTTCATGGCTCTCATACTGTTTTGGTAGCTTAATTCAATTTAAATGCCTTCTTTTTTCCTAATTTCTCCTTCTGCATTTCAAAATTATTTGTTTTCAGATGAAATGGTTGGTCTGCAGAATTTTTGAACAAATTAAATGAGTTTCTTTCACTGGCTCTCTGTCCTGTGGGCTCTTAATTTCACTTGTTCTCCTCTCAGTGAGATCTCTGTACCCTGGGAAACACTCAGAAACTCAGAGGCCAGAAGGCTTGCTCTGCTCATGTTCCTCTCTTGAAAACATAAAGCTATCACCACCCAGCCTCCTCTTCTCCCTGTAGCAGTTCCTTTCCTGTTAGCAGACAAGCAATTCAATTATTCTCTTTTTGCCTTCACTCTAGTTCTATTCACAGAAGCATCTGGCCAGGTGTTTGTATAACTAACATTTCTGTGTAGTCTTGAGTGATATCTGAGTGTTTCTCAAGGCAGTGAAGCTGAGACTGTATAAGGTTTCTGAAAGGCACATATAGTTTTGCAAATATTGTCCTTTCAGAGGTATTCCTCTGTGGCTGCCAAAGTCTTCATGGATACTCCTGACTGTGACATCTGGAAGGAGACCGGAGCATCAAGGCAGCCACTTTTGAATCCTGGGCTTCTTCCTGAAGGTGCCTCTGAAAGCTTCATTATCTATGTACAAACACAATACAACTGGCTGCAAATTCAGGAGAAGTGCAATCATCCTTCAGTTTGATGTTTCTCAGTCTGACACTTCAGACTTCCTAAGGAGGTTGAAGAACATCAAAAACTATCCTAGTCTAAAGAAATCTAATTTCTCTCATCTCCAGTCTATACACAGCACCCTCAAGTTCCAGAATTTTCCAGCAGACTTCTGAACCATAAATGCAGGAGATGACATGTGCCTTACTATGAGGAGATTATCCAGAGATTGAGAGGGTTAATAACTCCCACTTGTGCTGTCTGGATCAAAGGGCACAGTCAGGCTCAAACACCTGTGCCAGTGTACCCAGATTTGGTGTTCCTTCACTGTTATAATTAATCCACTTTTCTTCCTCCCCCACTCTTTTATGATAAGTGAATGGTGAAAATGTTTAGCTTCCAATAAGGGAAGTTTATCTGAGCAGAAAATGACCTGAAAGTCAGATCTGCCTGTATTAGTTTATATAACTATCTGATTTAGAGAGAAACAAGGATTAGATTAACAAATTGACTTGGGCATTGTTTTGTAACTTTTTTTTCTTTTCATACCATTCTCAATAACTTGGAAATAAAATTCTGAAACAGTTTTAACAGTGGTCTCAACAATTCTTAAGCACTTTTCTTTTTTTTCTCTCACCTCAGAAGTTTGCCTCTTTAAAGGGAGAAAGGCTGGATTACATTTTAGTGTAGTCTCTATGCATGTACAAGAAAATAGGAACAGCAAAGCAAATCAAAATTAATCCGTGTTTGTAGGCAGGTAGAGAAGGCACTTTATGAGTTTACTTGGTACGTCATTGACTTTCTAATCTGTCTCTATTTTCCTACCAAAAATTCTGTTGCAACTTGGTGTAGCAACAGGAAATGGCATTCTTAATATTTCAGACATTATAAATTATAAGGAGTTACCATGGCTTAAGCATAAATTGACTAATTAAAAATTAGGGCCAGCCAAACTGGGCAAAGAACTGCAGGGTAATTTCCATCCTTGTTTTGTTTGGAAGGAATGTGTTTAATGTGCAGTCATAAGTTTTTATTTCTCCTCATATTTCTTTACTTTTAAATTTGTTTGCCTACACTGGTTTTTATTTAGGTGTTTGTTAGTGATAAAGCCCAATGAACCAATTCATTTAATCGAGCTTAAAATTTAGATTTACAAATATTCTCCAACCTTTTCAGTTCTTCACCATTTGGAATTACATTTACAGTTTTGTTGTGTCAGAGAGAATGGTCTTAGGAATCATGCAAAAAATGATAGGTGAAAAAGACCTGAACCTCTCCCTTTAGCTGGAGAGGTTCAGGTTGTTGTTGGAGAATTGACAAATATGTCCAGAAGTTTCTATATTCATACTGACAGTATATGACATTATAAAGCCAAAACCAAATATTTAATTCTTTATGCTTTGTAAACAAAAGAACTTCAATGTATTTTGATTTATGCAGTAACCACAAACTATCCAAGGATGTAACTCTTAAGCTGAGATTTGAAATGTGGCTGGAAATTAGGTACTAAGTTAACCAGCAACTACATTAATGGCAATGATTTATTGCCACCTGGTAACCATGCAATAGCAGTCATGGTCACAGTTCACAGATACTTCAATGGCTATTTTGTTGCCTGGCTTTTGTCATGTACATCAGAAGCTTATCAGACCCTTTATGCAACAAAGAAAAGTCAGTTGAACCTCAGCCCAAGGAACTCTCAGATGGCAACTCCACAATGGGTCTAGTCTTGGATTTTTTCTAGTACTTGGATTTTTCCTAGCATTTGGATTTTTCTTATATTTACAGTTCAACTACTCCAAGCATCATTTCTTTCAATCAGCAGCATACAGATCTCTGATAACAAGATCTCTTACTGATGATCCCCTGTCACACCAAAGAATGGTTTGCCACAAATTTAATCTAATTCTAACTCTTGTTAGACTTTTTGTATGCCTCATCTTTTCACAGAGTTCCCTACAGGTTAATCCATATTGCTTCACTGAGGAATTTACCCCTTTTGAGTTATGGCCTCGTACTGTCCAAAGGTTTTATTCAGGGTTGAGGCCACCGTAAAAGTGTTTGATGCTGTGTGAGCTTCTGAGCTGCTATTTATGGTGCCAGATATTCTGGGTTTGATTTCCTAGAAATGACTCATTCATCGTGTGCTTCTACAGTGTTGCAAACTAGAGTTATTCTTTTACCTGTGAGGTACTTTTCTCAACTGATTTGAAATGATTCCTGGCCTGCTGGAAAGTGGCTTCCAGCTATTCCCGGCTGCCCTGGCTGGGAATCGTTCCAGACTCGGTTAGGCAGTAGCAGGCGGACCGGCCACCACCCCCCGGTGGGTCAGAGCTACACGAGAGCTGTCGGTGAGGCTACAACAGAGGTAAGAAAAAGAAGACTTCATGGCAAGATGGTTTATTGTCACCTGCTCTTCATGCAGGCAAGCCACGAGTCCCACAGTGAGGGGTGGGCTCATCGCTTATAAGGGACCAGGAGAAGGGGGCATACACAAGACGGAAAACCAGTCAGGGGAGTGGGGATGGCACACAGACAACAAATAGGAAACGAGGGGTGGGGGATCTCCCAGCCTGCTCCAATCAGGGACCGAGTCTCTCCGCAGTCTCTGGAAGGAGAGGAGAGGCTTTCCCGGAGAGTGACAGTCTGGGGAGAACAAGGGCATACCAAATGGGGAGAAATACAGGGGGGGAACTTGGGAAAAACCATTACAGAACATATTAATATTAACAATAAATAACAAGTAGAAAATGCGCCGCTACACTGATTGGTTCAGATAGTCCACTAACATCCCCACAAATGCATCATAGAGACATTAGTGTACTGTGGAAACTAAGTACTGTGCTTCTGCAGGCTAGCTGTCAAGGAAAGCTTAAAGAATTAACAGCCCTGTGAGTAAAGCTGGGCTAAAATCATGTACTTGAGCTAATTTTTTTAGCTAACCTGAACAGTAACCGTCTAAATTTTTGTCACTATTGTCACAAGTCTAACTTTTTGGCACCAAATTAAAGTGCTTAAGGTTCTTGCCATGGTATTCTTAAGACACCTAAGAGCAGTGTGAGGGCTGCTTTGAAATGCTCTTCAAGAATTTTGGTGTTTTCTGTCTAGGGCGATTGAGTGGTCTCAGGCGATTTTTCAACTAAGGTGATGTAACATCAAGCATATAGGTGAACTGACAGACAGATGCCATAAAGCCTATTTCTGCATCTTCTCAACCTTGGCTGAGTTGAGTAACTTTACTTAGACATTTCCTCCAGTTTTGTAGTGGCGATAGCAGTATTGAAGAGGTTTACACATGATTTGCAAAAGCTGAGGATCTACTTCCTGTTGTATTGTGATTATTTTCCCCTTTGCTAGTCTTTCAACTTTCAGACAGTATATTTTTCTTTAAGTGTATCAGAAAGTTTTTACTGACCTACTTAGTAGAGTGACAAAGTGTGACTTTCAATGCTAGCTCCAAGGAATTGCTTTTACTATCAACTTCCTCCTCTTACTTTACAGTTTTAATAAATTCCAACAAGAAGAACTTAGACATATTACCTTCTTGAATTAATAGTTTCATTCTTCATATCCTGAGACTGTGGCTTTATCACCTGTAGAGGAAATTGTTGGTCTTCTAAATCTGAGACAGACTAAAAGCAGAGAATGTTTTTAATGAGGATATGGTCTTCAGGATATGTTGCTCCAATCACTTACATATGGCCACTTCTTAAAAATATAATCAATGAGGCTATAGCTTTTCCTTCTCCCACACCTATACGTAACACATTAAAATGAAAACCTCTGAGTTTTTTTTCCTTTTTCCATTTTTCCCTTTCTTTTTTCAACTTAGTAACACACACTTCAAGTGATATTTATAAGACGGAAATGTGTTTCCTTGTGTTAGCTAACAATGATACTGAAAGATTGCATTTTAAAATGGAAATATCCCAAACTGGGAACTTGAGAGGTAAGCCCCCTTCCAAATTTTAGTTGAACTGAAGGTTTCAGATCTCTGGTTGCATAGTCACTTGTACACTCTATTTCCTCTACCTAAACTCAGAGAGATGTCTTTTTCCAGTTACGACTCTTAGCTAATAACTTACAAGGACAGCATGTCTGTAAGGTTAGATTTATGAAGCTTCAACCAACATCAAGGTCCCCTTGTGATAGAAAATACACAGTGGGAATCTTAGGTTTCAGGAATTTGTACTGAACAAACAAGGCAGACTCTGTCTCAAACCAGGCAGTGTGCCAAGGTGGAGGGCAGCTCAAGGGCTTGCTGGAGCTCAGACATGGATTGAGCTGAGCTGGGCAGAACAGAGCTCAGATTTTCACAGTGCTAAACCACAAGTTTAACTGCAAAACCAAAGTACTATTGCAAAGTTTTGATTCTGCTGAAGCCAAACACAAATCCTGATGTTTATTAGGCTTTAAACCTAGGCCTGAATATTAGACAAGATAAAATCTAGTGGTACGTCTGAGACTTGATTCCTCTTAATATGCATTAAAATATCTCTCTGTTGGCTCAGATGGTTTAGAGAGAAAGGCTAATGAAAACACAACATGGCAGATTCTTGAGACTTTTCAAATATCTTCTCATCTGATCTTAAGTCCTATGTGCTTTTTGCTAGCTGTAATGCAGAAATACTAATGCTTGCAAAAGAAATATTGAATTTCCTGCAATTAGAACAAAAAATTCAGATTTCAGTTTCTTGTAAACTCAGACCAAAGATAGAAACACAGAAGGAGCTCCATGAACAATTTAAAAGTGAGCTAGGACAGCTAAGTTGTTAAATGAAATGGTCCAAAGAAATGTGCAGTTAGATACCTCTGTCATGAGTAGCTGAAAAAAGCTACAACTCAAGCATGATCTATTAGAGAGTTTTAATACTAAGATTGTTGAATTGCTCACAAAGTACTCTAAATAGACAACCTAATGACATAAAGAAAGCTGCTTCATAATATTAATATTTAGGTCTTGGCTTACAGTTTAAATTCGAAGATATCAGCATGTGGTTACTTCTGCCAAGTATATTTTGGTATTTGTTTTTAAGGTGGAGTAGTCTGATGAAAGTATTGATAAACAACAGCTTACAGAGCATACACAGAGATAATGGAAATAGCCCATGGATATGGGACTCCTGGCTTAAATCCCTCTATTCACAAGTGTGTTGTTCTCCTTAAGATCAAGTGTATCCATTCAGCCCTCATTACAGGTCTCAGTTGCTCAGCAGGGTTGAGATGAAATCTGAAGAACTCTTCAACATGTAACATTTCTACATGCTGGCCTGTGTGCAGTCTTCCACTGCTGAAAGCTGGAGTATGTCAGGCTGTGGATGTCTCTATCACCCAGCAGAAGGTTCTCAGTGTCTCCAGCTGGTTCTTCCTTCGTTTTCTGCTTTTAGTTTAATCACAGACATTCTGGTTGTATTCTCAGAGTTGTAGGTACACAGCATGGCAGCAAACTTTCAAGCAGAAAAGGTCACTTAGTTGTTTTTGCCTCACAGAAAAAAATATTTTGTGGACATTTCCTCCACTGTTTAGATTAGCAAGGAAACCTCTTTTAATCTTCCATTCTGCACAAAAGGGGAAATGTGCTTTATGAAGACTCAGGGGGAGTGTCTTGCAGAGGTAGGGTGTGAGGAGATTCTGTTGTACAGATACTAAATCAAAAGCCTTTTCCAAGGGATCTCCAAATTCTGTATGGTCCAGAGTGAAATTCTGTTTCCTCTTTGCCTTTGCCTTCCTTCACAAGCACTTTTTGGATGATTTATCTGGCAACTGCAGTTAAATAATAGTACTGTTAGAAGCAATAACAAATAATAATTAGAAGGAATGCTAATGGAAATAAACAGAATAAGAGTCATATTAGTTACAGTAAAAGTCACTATTAGGGCTGTTACACAGACAGAAAATGCTGCTTTTTCTATGCCTTGAAGATACAACAGAACCCATGTAACTTTTAAATGTTCAGAAGACCTACAGTATTGTAAAAACACATTGTGAGAATAGAGAAGAAATCAAGTCTTTAGGGTCTAATACCTATGCCTCTAAGATTATCCAGATGCAAACCTTCTGACCTTTTATTGAGTGGCACTTGGGTGTATTAAATTGAAACCACTTAGTGTGAGAAGGGGTAGCTCTTGTCCTGACTAATATGTATTCAGAGAAGCTGTAACTTAGCCACAGAACTAGGAGAAAAAAAGTGCAGGAAGGAATTAGAAAAATAATGTATTAGGAATTCATCGCTAAACACCTATAGTTTGTTTGCTTTTACATCAGTTAGAATGAAAAATGTGCTGTGAATTGAATGACATATAACTTGAAATGGAACCCTTACTTCCTCCAACCTGGCAGGAATTTTTCAGTCTCATTGATCCAACTCCAAGGCTTTATATGTAATTTCTTCCTCAGTCTGAATGTAAAAAATTACTAAAGTAACTACTAAAAATAAATAACTTTGCAAAAAGATGTAATTTTTTTTCTAAATATAAGAATATATTACTGTAATTTTTAAAGTATAATTTTCTTCCTCCAGAAAAAAAAAAATCCCCAATTATTTCTTTGTCAAACCTTTGGGTTTGTATAGTCTTCATGAGAGTGGTTGTAATAGGAAGCCAGCTATTCTTATTTTATCAGTTCTGACCTTATTTGGCTGCTTGAGGATAAGAGAACATAGGGATGCCTGAAAAGCAAACACTAAGCTGGCAGCTGTGAAAGGTGATCATCTATCTTCTATTGATGCTACTTGTGATGGTCAAAATCTTTATTCAAAGAACAGCAAACATGCCTCTGTATGCCCTGGAGCCAACAGACCAGATTGAAGTGGGAGGCTCCAAGAAGTTAGGCAGTGGGTACTCTAAACCTGCTCAGTTTCTTAGCCATAGAAACTACAGAATAAATGATGATCCACTTCAGAATTAAGACAAATGTACATTGAGTAAGGGCATCAAAAATTGCGTGTTGTTCGGTGTCACAGGCTATGTTTTGTCGATACAATTTCATGTGATTACTAGTGGCATTAGAGTTTAAGCTTTAACGGGGTATTCCTTGTCTTTTGTAAGTTTGTGCAAGTTCCCAGTTTCAGTGGGAGGTTTATTCAGAATCTGTCAGACCCATAAGCAGCTGTTCTGTCTTTCCTAATGACTACTTGCGTTATTCCTCCCTAACAAGGGGTGAATCACAGCCAAACGTTGCTGTCAACTAAGTTCTTTTATTTTTCCTTTTTCTCCTTTCTTTTTTTTTTCTTTTTTTAAAGTAACTTTACAAAAGATGTAAGCTATAAATAAATATAGTAAGTATCATGTATACTGGGTATTACTCAGTAGTGCATTCATTTATGGCTGATCAATATCTGTTCCTCAATGAATATGATGGTAAACAGATTAGCATAACAAATATCTGCAAAATAAATATTGATCCATTACCATCTTCTGAAAAATAGTTATGACTGTGTTTGCCTGTAGAAAGAATTATCAATATTTAATCCAGAAGCCTTGTAGGTTCTCGTGAACAGTAATCAATAATTCTTTATTTCTGCTTGTCATGCAGATTAGCTCTGTTGACATTTTCCTGTTGTTTTTTATTTAAAAACAGTCAGTGCTGTTAATTTTTGATATCCACTGGATATCATTACCTATATATCTTCACGGGGATCTCTATATACCTTAAAAATTAATTATTCAGTTGCCTTACCCCAGTGCCTGGCTGAAGTTAAAACTAAACTGAATTGTCACTTTACATACATGTAGAAAAAATTATTCCAATGGATTTGTGTAATTTGCATTAATAAATACAAAAAGAAAAGCAGTGCTGTGAAGGATATTGATCAGGATAGTTTGATTGTTGTCAGAATCAGGAATAGAGCTCTGATCTCCTCAGTTCTTGCCAAGATGACATAATTGACATGCTATGAAAGATTTATCAGATGCTTGAGATTTCTTTTCATTATTTTACATCCAGTATATACCTGTTAAGGAACAGATAAAAGATTTGTGTTTGGTGGCTGTCATGACAATTTTGCAAGTCAGTAATGTCTTCTCTATTCCTTGAGCTTCGCCATGACATGACACTGGTATGAAGAATACTGCCGCAAATTTTCCTGATATAGGAGTAAATAAGAATCTGTCTCTGGAAAGAGTTATGCATTAAAAATGTCAGAAAGGCTTTTTTTCCACACAAAGAGGTTCTTTTTTCTTTGTGGAGGGAGGGGAATGGATTGGAAACTAATTTATGATGAAAGATTTACTGAGGCATGAACTTTTGAGGGGGCTTGTATGTCAAAGAAGAGGCTAGGTTTTATATGTTCACATGTCAAACAACCCTGAAAAATGTAACTTCTTACAAATCTTATTACAGACTGCTAACATAGCATGCAATTTGTGATAACTGTATGGGCAAAGGGAATAAAAGTAGATGTCTTTAACATTGGCTTAATTAGCTAATGCTCCTCTTTTCTTCAGAAATACATACTGCATTTCTTTTATTACATTTTTTATGGATTTTTTAAATGTAATTGACCTAAGGGCTTAATAAGTAGCTAATACTTGCAAATAAATGACATCAAATACAGGCACAAAACTGTAGTGAAGTCAGTTTGTGAGGCTATAAGAGATTACCTGTGTAGAACAGGTGATCATGATGACAGAAAAGAAGGCTGTAAAGGACTAGAAAAGTTCATTTACTCTAGACAGGTATTTGTTTAATTTGTTCTTTTAAAACCTTTAGTTTTTCAGTTAGAAATCCTGTCCTTTTGATATCCATCATAGTGCTTTCCTATCTTAAACTTTATAAATTCTTTTTCATGAAGTTTAAGTCCAGTTTCTCTTATTACACCACAAGCTTTTTTTTTTTTTTCTGTTGTTGCCACCAAAGACAGAAGTGTATACGATTTTTTTCTTTCCCATTTTAACCAGTTTGAACAAGCCTCTTAAATATTTAAAGACTGTCAACATTTTTTCTCAAGCCTTGTCCTTGTCCACCCCTCTGCACCCCTGGCTCATATAATCTCTTCAACTTTAGACTAAACAAACCAAATTATTTCAGTCTACTTAATTGCTTGAGTTTTGCAGATGCCTCATCATTCCTTTTTCTCTGCTCTGGATTGTCTCCAGTTTGATACACATGATTTTTTTGAAGTGCAGTATATAAAACTGGGCATTAGTCTTTAATTCTAATTTTAGTAGTGCTGAGTAGAATGAAAAAATTATGGTGTGTGATAATGTTTTTGTCATTTAAGTGTTTGTCTAATATTTGACTTCTTTAAAAAAGCGTTGTATTTTCTAATACTATCTCACTGCTCATTCACCTGCAATTCATAGTCTGTTGTAGTTTCTGGGATCTGTCCTGAAGATCTATTACCTTGTCAGTCCTTTGCCATCTGTTTTTTCCTGTTTGTGAAAATGGTTATTCCCTCCAAAGTACAGAGCACTACAATAAACTAACTTAACTGCATCCTCTTTCTATTTTTCTTTTTTTTTAAGACCTTTTTTTTGGTCTACCAAGGTCATTGTGCATACTGACTTTGTCCTCCATGAGACTTGTAGAGTTTCCATCTTAGCATCATCTTAGAAAATAGCATAATTTCAGAGACCTGTTGGGTTGCTAATGGATGGTGGAGTGTCTGCTTGGTCTGGAGCAAGGCAGGACTGCAGCATCTGGACTTTGTTAATTCATTGATAGCTAGGGGAAAAATGCTATGCTGAATAAATCTGTTGATTTGTTCTTGAGGGTGTGTTCTTAAAAATACTGGTTGGAATCTGTGTAGTATTTACTTTCAGTTATTTCATTTCAAGCTTAAGTGTCATGGGTTTATAATTTTCAGATTGAAATTTCACCAAATCTATTTTTACACCTTGCTTTAGGGTAGAGGCTATCTGGCAAAGGAGGACCACATCTGCAGTGAGTTGTAATAATACACTAATTATTTAGTCATGCCACAAAACCCTCAGCATTCTGATCTTGCTCTCCACCAAAAAATTCTATAAAATTTGAGATCCTTTTGTCTTTTCTTATTGATTGTCTTACGGAGCTAACCAACCTGGAAAGGGTTTCAGGCAGTATATTTGATTCTAGTATTCTTTCAGTATTTGAGATTTATGGGTTGATTAAGAATTAAGCCAATGAAGGAAATTGTGAATCATTCTGAATAATGAATAGATTTGGTTGCATACAGTTTGTGAAAAAGAACAAAGGGAGAAATAAATTTTAAAAATATGAATTTATTCAACTCTAAGAGGGCTTTAAGCCATGTTTTAGACCTTTATAGACCAGGGAACAGAAACAAATGTGAGGGCTTAACATAGCATCCAGAAAAACTCAAAGATAAAGTTAGGATTAGACTTCTTAGCTTTTTATTTTTTGGTTTGATGATGGCTCTGGTTTTGTTTCCATATTTGTGCATTTAGAGTTCTTCTTGAGGGTAGGGGTATGTATGGAGGGCCTTAGAGAGCCATACAAATCTAAATTGCAATGGGCTTACCAAAGAAGGGAAAAGGAAAACAATGACAAGAACAGCAGTGATGACAGGTCGAGGCTTAGGGTGCAATATTTGAAATTGCTTTGCAATTTTCCTTGACTGTGGGGTTAGACACAATTACAATCCTGTTGCACTGACAGCTAATTCCAGAACACAATACTGCATAATTTGTCACAACAGAAAGAATATTAAATGCAGAACGTAAAGCACTAAGCACCTTGTAGACAAATCAGAATGGTGGGCTGAGAACTTGATGAGTTAGGGTGTTTATCTTGAACCACTATCTTAAAAATTAAATGATGATTCTTTATGTAGATCTACCAGCAGAAAATGCCAAAAATGTTTGGGAAGAAAGATTATCCACAACCCAAATAGTGGGTACAAACACAGAAAATCAAATAAGAAGAATAAACTTTAGAAGTATGAAAGACAAACTTGAGGTAAAGAAGTGGGAAAGCTGAACACTGATAGTCCTTATATTCAGCTGAAGGTCTGATTTCATCAATTCTCTCAAAGGAACAGACTGGCCAAAAGCAAGTCTGTAGTGAAAGAGGCTGAAGAAGGTCCAGTGAAGCTTTCAAATTAAAATAAAAATAAACCTGTAAGGTTATGAACAACAGTAGAAAATAGACCCCAAAACATGTCACTAGACCATTTTTCACATAAGAGGACCAGAGTAATAAGCAGTAATTACATGACACTGGGAGTTAATACTGCTGAGTTCTAGCACAGGGTGCTTGAGGCAGCAGTTTTTGGGTTCACCTTATTTTAGAAACAGCAATATCAAGAAATTCTGTAAATTTTGGTTTACTTGTGTGTGCTCACTTGCTTTTGCCTTCTTCCCATTGACTCTGTCAGGAAATATATTTGGAGGGAAGATACTCCAGCTTTAGAAGAAAGGGGGTTTTTGACTTTACTGAAGTGGTTTGGTGTTTCTAATGAACTGATCAGAACCCTCTGCATCTTCTGTGTGCATTTCTGCATCTATTTGTGACTTTGTAGACTACAATGTAAAAGTGTATCCTGTTGCTCAGTTGTATTTTAACTTGAAATCTTGTAGGTATTTTGTGACTAGACTGGTTGCTATGGAAAACCTCATTTGATAGTATTTGTTCTTTGTTATTAGTAACAATGGCTTTCAGATTACTCATTCAGTTACAGCTGGCATCACTGACTCACCAAAAATCCTGCTTTGCCTGACTGGAGTGCTAGACAGTTTAAGCAAAAACACTCCCAGCTTCTTTCTGGAGGCTGAGCCTGTTGTTTTGCCTTTCTTTTGTCTGAATACAGAAGCTCACAGGCTGTAGACAATGTAAAGATCTCCCTTCTAAAGTTCTGGTGAGATTTACTGCTGTATGAATGTCAGCTACAGAGCACATACTTGGCCACGATGAGACCTCCCACAAGTGCTGACTGTATGAGCATGGTTTATGGGGTAGGAAATAATTATTTTCCTTGGAAAACAGAAACTGTAAAAAACAACACTAAAAATAAGTAAATTCCAATTTAGACTAATCCAGATATTGTTTTTACATTGGTCAGAGGCTCGTCCTATGGTGGACTGTGAAATCTGGAGTACACTAGGCTGATTTGAATCACCTATCTGAAAAACAGGGTTTCACAAGGTGGTGTTGTCTGAATTTGAGATACTAGTTTCAAGTTCAAATGCATCTATTTTAAATTCTTTATACTTCTTTATTGTTAAACCAAGATTTCTGTAATTGAGAAAGATTGAGAATTAGCTTGTTCTGGGAAGAATGACTCAGATATGAAGTTTGGTTCTGTCATGATTAGTCCAAGAAACAACCTGTCTTGGACTGTAAAATACTTTGAGGGAAAAATCCCCTATTCAGTTACCCTGCCTTACTTGCTGAAGTTCTCAGTAAATCAGCCTTTCTCTGCAGTTTCTGGTCAGATTTTTTATGCAAGGGTGTGCTTCCAAGATATTCACATGAAAGCAAATGGCTTTCTGAACCTGTTTTTCAAACACATTACCTCCCATCTTCTTGATAAAGCAGTTGCTACACATTGTGCAGCACCACCGTCTCTTCTTCCCACACCTATGGAAAGCATCTTTTCAGTGCTGTTTCATTTGGTTTGTTTGGGGTTTTTTTTTGGTTTCTACCTATAAATGCTTATCTCTGCTTGTTTGAACTTATTTCAGTGAAAATAGGCATATTCTTTGGAAACTCATTAAACAATTCAAAAACTTGAGTCTTAACCTCTAGGAGTCCCATCTGACATAGCACACAATAAATACTACCACAGCAAAAAAAGACTCCAAGCCTCTCCTACAGTAATCTGAGGTATTTTTCATGCATTTGAAAATGACTAGAAGATAATTCACAATTTTAAAATCACGATTTTAAATTGCTTCACTGCAGCACCAAATATGATAAGTGTTTCATCTGGATGTGGGTGCAGTTAATATGCAGGATCTGGTGCAAAAGCCCCAGTCTAAGAGTGCTTGTGCTCTCTGTTCTGTACCTCAAAATGTGTTGACCCAATTTCAGATTATATTTGCTGTCTGGGCTTTTTGTATTACTATAGATGAAATACCAAGCAAAAGCTTTGTTGTCAGCTGCTGATAGTTATCCTTCCCCAAGTCACCAGGAACTTCTGGAGCTTTTGCTAAGCTTGTCTCTGCTGCAGCTTACTTTTCACTCAGCTGTATATCTTGCAGCATACCTGCATCTTCTTATCTAAAAACAAGATTTTGTCAGTAAGAAAAGTGGACCGGGATGGTTGAATTTGCGACAATTTTATTACATCTGCATCTGCAGCTTGCAGTTGGTAGTACTGAGCATACATTTTTTACTTTAAAAAGGTAGTAAGTTAGAAGGTTATGCCAATTCTTCCCTATCATTGACAAAATTTTGATTATTTTATCTTGAACTCACTTCTATGGCTTTTAGAAGAATAACATTGTCCCCAAAAGGAATGAGTTAAACAAACATAATAAATTAAAATCAAATCGAAAAGGAAGTCTAATAAAAAGAGGCTAATTTCAGCTTTCCTGTGAAGAAAGTCTGTACCTTAACCCCTCTGATCAGAAGTTCTCAGCCCAGAGGCTATGTCTACCTTATGTAGTGATGCTCAGCTCCTGCATTGGGCTATTATTTTTTATCTTTTACTGTTTGGATATATTCTTTATTCTCATCAGATATCCACATTTTATTGCATGCATTTATATATTGATTGGAGACATCATAACTATAAAAAAAGTTGACATAAGAGATTTAAAAGGTTATAGTTAGTTCCTGAGAAACATTCTTCAGACTTTCTCTGAAGTCAGTGATTCCTGAATCACCTCAACATACATCTCACATTCCTGTTCATCATACTGTCCACAGCGGTATACAATTCCATCTGTACCTGCTTAATAATAGGGAGTGTTAAGAAGATACCATTTTGGCTCGCTTCTTTCCTCTCTGACCTGTTTGTTTGGTTTTTGTTTATTTTTTTTTAATGCATAAGCTTACATAATCTTCCTTCTCCGTGCTTTCTGTCAGTGTTTTCATTTTATATGAAAATATAAGATGCAGCTGTGAGTACATTGAACTCAGGCTTTTTCTTTTTTAGTGTCTAGTTTCTGGTTTCTACTGTCTCCTTTCTTCTAAACAGCTGCCTTCTAAAATAACAATATCCTTTATGCAGCTACTTGTGCATAGACTGTATGAAAGCTGCTCTTCAATTTCTGAAATAATAGTATGCCTGACTGGTGCCTTCTAAATCTTCACAGCATTATTTTTCAAGGAAATATTTTCTATTATGTGTAAAATGTGTGAAGATTTCCTTCTGAAGATATTTCATTTGTAACTGCGTTTTCTGTTAGTGTGTTTTTCTTCAGGAGCTCTCTCTGTTCCATTTTCTACCACAAACAACATTGACTGAAGATGTATTTGTTTGTGTCTTATGTTATCCCTTAGAAGTTAACTGCTATAAAAGTGCTTGTGGTTTGGGGTTTTTTTTGAGTTGGTTTTTTTTTTTTCTTCAGTTGAAGCATTTTAAGGTATCTGAAGTATTTTAGGTGACAGAAGGGAAAGATGGTGGAGGCAATCTCATTTGATTGATAATCCTGTGTTATGGGTTAACACAGTTTGCTTTTTAGTTAAAGAGGAATATGGAATATTGCCCTGTTAGGACCTTGGAATTGTTTTGGAAAAGACCAGGAACCTATCAGAGGCCGGTTTTTGGCTATTGGCATGTGGCTTGACCATTGAGAAAGTTTAATGTGACTTTTGGTAATACCTGTATAAATCCTAAGTTTGTCCAAACAGCCCTTTTCCTTCTAGGCAGATGAACAGGTAACGTGTTGGCCTGAGCCAGCCAAACCCTGCTGTTCCCCACCCTCCCTGTTCCCGTGGGGGCTGGGGGGGAGCTGGCCCGAGGCCTCTCTGGGCTCCATTGGCTCCAGACGGGGAAAAATGGGGAGGCTGCAGCTCGGGGCCCTGGCAGCCGGCCCTGGCCGGGCTGTGGCCCGGGTCCCTGCAGCGGCCAGCAGGGAGGGGCCGGTCCTGGCCCGGCGGAGGATGAGATCTTCCCTGCATTGAGGCCTTGAAAATCTAACACTGTGAGCCATAGCTAGAGAAGAAAAGACTCTGGGCAGATTTAACTCTTTCTTGGCACAAGATGAAGCTTTTGATGCTTGAATCAATTTCCCTGTGCCTGCTGGAAAGTGGCTTCCCGCTAGTCCCAGCTGCCCTGGCTGGGAATCGTTTCAGCTCTGGTTAGGCAGTCGCAGGCAGACCGGCAACCACCCCCCGGTGGGTCAGGAGCTACACGAGAGCTGTTGCTGAGGCTTTGATGAAGGTAGGAAAAGGAGACTTCGTGGCAAGATGGAGTTTATTGTCACCTGCCCTGCATGCAGGCAGCCCATGAAGTGAGTAAGAGGAGCGGGGTAAGTGATTATAAGGGACCAGGAGAAGGGGGCATACACAAAAGGGAAAACCAGTCAGGGGAGTGGGGATGGCATACAGACAACGAATAGGAACTGAGGGGTGGGGGATTTCCCAGCCTGTTCCAATCAGGGACTGACTTCTCCCCATCTTTCCAGAAAGAGGGGAGAGTCCTTCCCAGAGATGGACAGCACTGGGAAGGGAGTTACAAATGATTGACAGCAGCAGGTGCTGCACAAACGAGTGCAGGGGGAAACCATTAGGGGGAAGGGATAGGGGGAACATGGACTAAACCATTACAGAACTCAATTAACATTAATAATAAATAAAAAATAGAAAACGCACTGCTACAGATGCTTAACTCTTCCTTGAGAGAGAGAAGAGATGGGCAGAGTGAACATAGAGAGGAACCAGCATGAAGTCAGATAGAAAGAGAATGAAGGACTAATTGGAGGAAAGATGGAGGAGCTGCCTGCTGGCTGGACTTCCTATTAGAACCATGGAAATGAACTCTATACATAGAGTATCCTTTAAATCATGGGGGAAAATATGCATTTGGGGAGATTATTGCTTATTTGTAGATTTAAGCAAAGGCATTTGTGATGGACTGAGTGAATATTGAATGAGCAGCTGTGATCCTGTGATCCTGTGAGATGTTTGAATAGAGAGAGTTGAGAAGCCCTCTATACCAGTGAAGAAGTGAAGAGACAGCTCTGTTCCCTGAGAAGAAGAAGAATCCTTTGCCTCTGGAGTTGTGAATCTTTAAATGGTGACACCCCAATATGCCCGAGTCTCCATGTCCCAGAAGCAGCATGGGAAACTGCTGATGGGAGGGGTCAGGAAAATAGGTTTACCCTGGCAGCGGTTTTCGTGACTGTTAAAACCCACAAGAGAACGGCTCTAGGTTGTCAGTGGGATCCATGACTCTATTAGAGACTCTGTGGGGGAGATGTGGATTGGAAAGGGACAGGCGCTCTGGAAGAATGTCGGGTTGTCATGGGAAAGGACAAAGCACATTCCAACCCCCCAGATAAGCTCTACCTCAAGGACACAAGTCCCCCCTCAGACATACCAGTACTTTTCCATTCCCCCCAGGAAGTGTAGCAAGACCCCTCTGATGTAGGGAAGGACCAGATAGTATTTAAACTGCATGTTTCAGATAATAAACGCTTTTAACGATCCACCATATTGGTGCCAGTTGTGTTATTAGCCCGAGCTCCACACACTAGCTTGTGGTAGCCGTGCCGTCTATCCGAAAACCAGGCCACCACGGTTGTGGAAGAGAAAGCAACTACATAGTGGTGCCGAAACCTGGGAAAGAACCTAGGGAACGGGAATTCGCCTGGAAAGGAGACGGCGGCGGTGGCGGCAGGCCCGATCCACTGCGGAGGAACGGAGGGACGCCTCCAGAACCAGCGGGACCATGGAAGCGCTCGCTCAGGTTGTAGATTTTATGAAAAGGCAATGGGGAATACGGTGTGAGCAAAAAAAACTTATATCTTGCTATTGCAAGGCTTTTGGATTTGGGCACGATTAAGCGTCCTATTGATATATTGAATTTAGAAAGGTGGGAGAGTTACACTGCCGCTTTGGCAGAGGATACAAAAGCCACCGGCAGTGGAAAAAATTTAAAGGCATGGGGAAAAGTTGAGATGGCTTTGCGAAAAGCAAGGGAGGAACAAGAGACATGGGATGCTGCGAAAACATGTTTATTTGCCGTTACGCAGCCGAAGGGGGGAGGTTCTGGAGCCGCGGGACCTCTGGAGGATGCCCAGTTTCACGGCGGGGACATGCAGGGAGAGGGCGCGTTACACCCTCCCCAGAGTCCATGTCCGGACCCCCCAGACCCCCGAGGGGACCCTCAGAACTTCCCACGGGGCCCCCAGGATCCAAAAACCCCCCCAAAACCCCCCGAATATATCGCGGTTTTCCCGCCCCTACCTCCCCGCCGCTTTTGTCCGCGGGACCCGGGCACGCCTAATGGCGGCGAATCGCCGCGTCCAGAGGTGCCGCCGCGGTGCACGCGGGGCACCAGCCGCTCCCCGGAGCCCGGGGAGGGAGTCGCGACTTCTCCGACTGCCGAACCGGTGCGGCGGGAGGGGGAACAAACGCGATCCCTTTGGGAAGAATTAGCGTGGGAGGCGAGAGGCGCCGAAAGGGAAGCCAGAGCCGCGGCGGAGGGGAATGCCCCCCCACCCTACCTCGAACATGGCGACCGTGGTCCGGGGCGGAGGCGGGGCAGCTGGCCGCATGGCGATCAGAAGCCGGAAGTGCAAAACCCCGCGAATGCGCATGCGCGGGAGGGAAGCCCAGACGAGCCGGTTTGCACCGCGCACGCGCGGGAGAGCGAGTGGGGGCGCGCGCGCGGCCGGAAACCGCTCCCAATGTCATTTTACAAAGGAAATACCCCTCCGTGGGGGGGGCAGGGCGAGCCCAGGGGGCGGGAATGGGACTGCCCCCAAGAGGCGTGGCGGCACCACCCCCGGGAAGGGAGGAGGGACCGGACGCGGGAGGCGGAACGGGGCCAGACCCGAGGGAAAGACCGAAGCCACCCCCGGAAGGCGGGACGGGGGCGGAGCCCAACAAAAAGGCACAGCAAGCCGGAAGTGTACCAGCAGTCGGCTTCCGACTCTGAATGGGATCACAGCTCGGCAGCCAGTCCCACTGAGAGCTCTGAGTCTGGCACTGATTCAGAAGCGGAGACAACAGAATTTATGAGTTTTTTACCGAAACCAAACAAAGCTTTTAATAATGCAGGGGAACAAACACAACATAAACTTACCGATTGGGGCAAAATAAAGATAGCATGCGCTGAGTGGAAACTAGCTGCAGCGATCCATGCTTTCCCAGTACGAGTTACCGGGGCAAGGCAGAATTTAAGGCGGACTTATACCCCTCTGAATACGAAAGAGATACAAGCAGTGGTGAAAGCAATTCAAGAAAAGGGGATTGGGTCAGCCGTGGTGTCCACATTGGTGGATGGTCTTTTTAGTAATGATGATATGCTGCCTTTTGATATATCACAGATAACTCGTATGTTTTTTGACGGAGCAGGGCTGATTTTATTTCAACAAGAGTGGTCAGACCAATGCACAGCTGCTTTAGCCCAAGCCTCAGGGCAGGGACAGCCTCTGCATGGCTCTACCCTGTCCAGGCTGCTAGGCAAACATGACGATGTGGCCACACCACAAGATCAGGCAGTACGCCTCTCAGCAGAGGAAGTTAGAGCCACAACAAGGGCAGCCAGAGAAGCCATCCGAGCGGCTTCTAGGGTGGTGGACAAATCTACACCCTGGTCCACTATTAAGCAGGGGGAGAGTGAAGGTTTCACGCAGTTCGTGGACCGCCTGCAGGCTGCAGTCGACTCCTCTACCCTACCTGAGGCTGCAAGGGGACCTGTGGTGACAGATTGTCTGAAACAACAGTGTAACACTGTCACCAAGGACATCCTGCGTTCTCTGCCAGCGGGAGCCAGCTTGGCCGACATCATCAAACATGTGGTAAGGGAGGAACAGCTGATCCCCATGCAGGCAACAATTCATACCATAACCCATGCAATAGCATGCATGAAGTGTGGCCAAGCAGGTCATGTGGCAGCAAGCTGTCCTCAGCCAGCACAGCAGCCCGTGGCAGCACCCCCGACCCAACAGCGCCAGAGACCAACCTGCTGGAGCTGTGGGAAAAAGGGTCACGTTGCCAGGGAATGCAGATCCAAGCCCCGGGGAAACGGGAGAGGGAGGGAGCGCGAGGGCCACATTCAGCCTCTTCCCATTGCGAGATGGCCCATCTTTCCCAACACCCAGTGGGGTGGGGGACCTTCATACCCCATATATATACAGGAACCAGTCAGTATCACATCCCCACAAACCATTCAGTGGCAGAGCGGTGCAGCACCACCACTGGTAACCACGCACCCTCCACCGCCACAAACTGCGCCAGTGTCACAGGGTCAGCAGGGGGCGTCCCAGAGCGGAACCCCTGGGTGGCCCTGGTCATGAAAGTAGGGAAAGAGCCCTTGAGGGTGTGGGGGACATGTCAGCTCTATGGCAGTCGAGACCCTCACGTTTTAGGGCTTCAGTTTTTGGCAGACACAGGATCAGACTGCACGATTATTCCTCAATCACACTGGCCCAGACATTGGCAAGCTAAGGAAGTCCCTCCTGTGAATGGGGTGGGGGGACAATCCAGAGCTTGGAAAAGCACCCAATTGGTAGCCATAACACTTCACACAAAAAAGGGACCAGAACAAACAGTTGCAATTTACCCCTATGTTTTGCAAGACTCTCCACCCTTGATAGGAAGAGATGTCCTGGCCATGCTCGGAGTCAGAATCACAAATTTATAATGAGGGCCACTGCTGCGCACCCTTTGTTGCCGATCAAATTGACTTGGAAGTCATCAGACCCTGTTTGGGTCGAGCAGTGGCCCCTCTCAGAGCCTCGAGTAGCAGCATTGTTGGAACTGGTTGAACGGGAACTGCAAAAGGGTCACATAGAACCCTCCACAAGCCCATGGAACACTCCTGTGTTTGTAATTCCCAAAAGGTCTGGAGAGGGCTAATGCCTAGTCCACGACCTGAGAGAAGTGAACAAAACAATCCGACCCATAGGTCCAGTTCAGACATTGTTACCTATGAACTCAGCCATCCCTGAAGGACAACCATGTGCAGTATTGGACATTAAAGACTGTTTCTTTTCAATACCTTTGCATCCTGAGGACAGGGAACGATTTGCTTTTTCCGTGGTTTTCCCAAATGGCAAGCGACCCAGCCTGCGTTTCCAGTGGAAAGTTCTACCGCAAGGTATGGTTGACAGCCCAACAATTTGCCAGATCACCGTGGACAAAGCATTGACGCCAGTCCGACTGCAACCCACTCCTATCCGCCAGTCCGACTCCTATCCCACTGCAACCATCATACAATACATGGACGACATCCTAGTTTCAGCACCATCAGCGAGCCAAGTGGATCATCTAGTATCTATGATCACCGAGATCCTCCAGGCCAACGGCTTCGAGATTGCGAGCGCGAAGATCAAAAGAGGACCCTGCGTCACCTTCCTGGGAGTGGGGATCACAAACTCCTACGTGACACCTCCCAAGGTGAAAGTCCACCGAGACATCAAGACGCTCCATGACGTGCAACGCCTGGTAGGATCATTGCAATGGCTTCGCAACATTGTCCTGATTCCTCCTGAGGTCATGGACTCCTTGTATGACCTCTTGAAAGGAAAGCAGCCCTGGGAACCCAAGGAGCTGACACCGCAAGCAGCGAGCTCCCTCGACTTCATCGAACAGCAGATGTCCACTGGTACACTTGCCAGATGGAACCCAGCGATGCCCCTGGACTTATACGTACACTTCACACCAAAAGGGGGAGTGGGAGCACTGGCCCAAGGACCTTCTGAAAAGGCTCGACCGATTCAATGGGTGGTCCTTGGAAGACCAGCTCGTGCATTTTCCCCAGCAATAGAATGCATCGCAAACTTCATCATGAAAGGCAGGAAGCTCGCCTTGAAACACCTAGGGACTGAGCCAACAAGAATCCACCTTCCTTTCCGCAAGCAACCAACCACAGAGTCAACCACAATTTCAGAGCACCTAGCCCTTGCTCTCATTGGATTCGGAGGAGAAATCTTCTACTCCACCAGACCACCTTGGACTCAGCTGCTGACCATAGTCGACATAGACATGCCACCAAAGGTCATGGACAAACCACAGCCAGGACCAACAGTTTTCACAGACGCTTCCTCCACGACTTCCACCGCGACAGCAGTGTGGCAGGCAGAAGAGCAATGGCACTGCGTCAAAGCATGTGACCCAACACTGTCAGTGCAGCAACTGGAAGCGACAGCAGTAGTCCTGGCGTGTGGACTCTTCCAAGACGAGCACCTGAACATCGTAACAGACTCTATATTCATGGCAAAGCTCTGCCTGGCTATGGCAGGACCAGGTGTGTCAACATCAACAGCAGCCCTGATGCTAGAAGAAGCACTCTCCTCACGAAAGGGCACAGTATCTGTCATTCACATCAACAGCCACAACCCAGTCAAAGGTTACTTCCAGATCGGCAATGACAAGGCGGACGCTGCAGCGAAAGGCGTCTGGACGCTGCAGGAAGCTCATCAATTGCACGAATCCCTCCACATCGGACCCAAAGCACTGGCGAAGAGATGCGGAATCACCACAGCGGATGCCAAACATGTAGTGGCCACATGCCCTCACTGCCAGAAGTCACCCCTGTGGACCAGTGGGGTCAACCCAAGAGGTCTCAAGCCCTCAGAAATCTGGCAGTCAGATTTCACCTTGTGTCAACTGTTGAAGCCTTGAGCATGGCTTGCAGTAACAGTGGACACATTCAGTGGAATGATTGTAGCCACACAGCATCACAAAGCTAACTCTAAAGCCACGATTCAGCACTGGCTGACAGCCATGGCATGGCTTGGCATTCCCAAGCAGATCAAAACAGACAACGGTTCCAATTTCATTTCTAAACCAGTGCAGGAATTTGCCTCCAAATGGGGGATCACATTAGTACAAGTCTTTCCATATAACAGTACCGGACAAGCTATAGTTGAGCGGGCAAACCAAACCCTGAAAACCAAGATAGAGGTGTTGGCAAAAGCAGAAGGCTTGACCAACTCCATCCCCTCAGGAGAGCAGACACGTATACTGGCAACCGCTCTGATAGCATTGAATCAGTTCCCTAGAGGAAATGAAGCAAACAGTCCCGTTCAAAAACACTGGGCCTCCAGAGCATTAGAGGAGGGCCCGCAGGTTGTAATTAAAAATGAGCTGGGTGAGTGGGAACGGGGCTGGAGATTGATGCTTGCAGGGCGAGGGTATGCAGCTGTCAGAAAGGACGGGAAAATCAGGTGGTGTCCTCTCAAATCAATTAAACCTGATCTTCACAGTGAGCAGGATGAGACTAATGAGAACTGTGAGTTTCTGTTTACAGGACATGCTGGTGGGGCGACCACGTAATGCATATATGCCCCTCCCAGAGGAACGAGACACACCACCAAACCGCCAGACAGCAGCAGAGAAACCCACACGGGTGAGCCAAGCATCAACAACATGTCTGTGTGATTTTGTTGTTGGGGCTTGTTGCCAGAGGACAAGCCAGCCCAGATTACTACCCACATCAGCCGTTCAGGTGGGTCATGAGACACCTTACCAGCGATAAGGTGCTCAGAGATGTCACCACACCAAACACTCCATCCTTCGTACTTCGTATCACCGATCTATTTCCAGGACGACCAAAGGTAGACTCCAACTCTCCATACTCATCACACATGTATCTATCCTACTGGTGCCCAGCTTCAAACCCAGGGAAAGGTTATTGTAATTACCCTGGGTGGGGATACTGTGGGTACTGGGGCTGTGAAACCATAGTCACAGACGCCAGGCCATCAGGACCTGGGTGGGACCCACCAGAGCCCGACCAGTTCCTGCAGTTCACCTGGGCACCCGCAGGTTGCAAAACACCCCTTTTTGTACACGGAAACCCCTATCGAAACAGTTATAAAATCCCTAGATTTAGAAAATGTATATACTATAACATGACGGTCTTGCAGCCCAATCATCCTGGTTGGACAGTTGTAGTGGTGCGTGAGCTGTGCTCACAAGTTTTAGGTTTATATGATTAATGTTATTTAAGTTGGGAAAATGGTTTGTTCCAGACCCCCCTGTTTATGGCTGCATTTGCAGTTGGTTTACCCCTTCCAGAAAGTGCTGTTCCCCTAGAAACCCTCCTGTCCATCCAAGTTTACCCCTTCCCCCAGAGCCTGCCAGTCACTCAGGAAAGCCTCTCCCCCTTCTGGAAAACTCGGGGAGAACCGGCCCCTGATTGGAACAGGTTCTGGAAATCCCCTACTCCCCTCCAGGGATTGGCCCTTTGTGTGTCAATCTACCCCCCAACTCCTCCTTTTGTATCCCCCTATTGGTTGAATGTTTTTGTACACGCCCTTTGGCACCTGTCCTTTTAAGCGGCCGGACATCCGGGCTCGCTCTCTCTCTCTCTCTCTCTCTTTTCCTGAGGATGCCACGCGATTAAAGTCCTCCTGTAACACCTCAGAAGAGAGCCTCCTTTTCCTCCTTCGCCGTAGCTGCAATTCACATCCAGTGCTTGCTTGCCAAGAACCCACCGGGTGGGTTTCTGCGGATCCGTCCAGCGGGCCCTACCGACAGCTGTGCACGCTTCTGGCCAGGGGGCCGGGCAAAGCTGGGATTCACTGGTCAGTGACCCACGAAGCGTGGCTACAGACAGTGGGTAAAGCATGGACAGTGGTCCTGCAAGGGTCAAAAGAGTGGGTGAATGTGCGAATTACCAGGTTCCAGCCGTCAGCACCCCGAGCGGTGGGACCCAACAAGGTGATTAAAAGCACACAGACAGAGAAAAACATGACTTACCCCAAAACCTTACCCGCAAGTGTCACAGAAGACCCAACCAGCGATGAGAAAGCTTTCCAGATAGGCCGATCAGCCAAGTCAGACCCAGACCCAATCCTTCGTATGTTAGATGCTACTTTTCTATCCCTAAATGAATCTAACCCTAATCTAACCAATTCCTGTTGGCTTTGTTATGATGTCCAACCCCCTTTCTATGAAGGAGTTGCTGTAAACACCTCATTCACTTACTCCACAGCTGATGCACCTCATCAGTGCAGATGGGACACACCCCGCAGAGGTATTACCCTGAGTCAAGTCACAGGTCGGGGCAGATGTTTTGGTAATGCAGCCCTAGCTAAGCGAAAAGGGAATGTTTGCACCAAAGTTGTAAAGCCCAACAGAAAGAACAATAAGTGGGTAGTCCCAGCTGCATCAGCAATGTGGGTTTGTCAGAGATCTGGAGTAAGTCCTTGTGTGTTTCTTCCCAAGTTCAATGATTCTAACGACTTCTGTGTCCAAGTTCTGATTGTTCCTAGGGTCCTGTACCACTCAGACGAAGAGGTGTACAACCTTTTCGAAGAACCCAGCCGGCTTCACAAAAGAGAAATAATAACAGGTATAACCATCGCAATGTTGCTCGGCTTGGGAGCAGCCGGAACGGCAACAGGTGTTTCGGCCCTAGCAACACAGCACCAAGGACTGTCTCAACTGCAAATGACCATAGATGAGGACTTGCAGAGGATTGAGAAATCTATTTCCTACCTAGAGAAGTCAGTCTCTTCGCTCTCGGAAGTGGTCCTGCAGAACAGGCGAGGACTAGACCTCCTGTTCATGCAGCAAGGAGGCCTGTGTGCAGCCCTGAAAGAAGAATGCTGTTTTTATGCAGATCACACCGGAGTTGTTAGAGACTCCATGGCAGAACTTCGAAACAGACTGGCTCAGAGACAAAAAGATAGAGAAGCCCAGCAAGGCTGGTTTGAATCCTGGTTTAACCAATCCCCAAGGTTAACCACTTTGATTTCCACTTTAGTAGGCCCATTGGCAATGCTACTTTTAACAGCTATCTTCGGACTATGCCTGCTGAACAAGATAGTCTCATTTGTTAGAGCTCGCCTAGAACGGACTAACATTCTGTTCCTAGGCCAACATGAAATGCTGTGAATTAATCAGGGAACATTGCCAGTCACAAGCTTTTCCAAACTTGCCTGGCAAAAACTTACTCATGTTTCCAAACTCCTTCTTCCTTTTGTTAGATACTAACCTTCTACCTCATTTAGTGCCTATATATATATATATGTATGACTACCTCGTTCTTTTGTGAAAGGGGGGGGGGAGATGTGGATTGGAAAGGGACAGGCGCTCCGGAAGAATGTCGGGTTGTCATGGGAAAGGACAAAGCACATTCCAACCCCCCAGATAAGCTCTACCTCAAGGACACAAGTCCCCCCTCAGACATACCAGTACTTTTCCATTCCCCCCAGGAAGTGTAGCAAGACCCCTCTGACGTAGGGAAGGACCAGATAGTATTTAAACTGCATGTTTCAGATAATAAACGCTTTTAACGATCCACCATATTGGTGCCAGTTGTGTTATTAGCCCGAGCTCCACACCCTAGCTTGTGGTAGCTGTGCCGTCTATGCAAAAACCAGGCCACCACGGTTGTGGAAGAGAAAGCAACTACAAGACTCCTCTCCTAAAGAATTGATGAAAGACTTTTTTCAGATGGTGAAACTGACTGAAAATACATACAGGGTTTGTCTCTCTATGTTGCTTGTGGGAAACTGAACAGTTTGTGGGAGGAAGGAGAAAAGTTTTGAAAGTTTCATGTTTTTTTCCCTTTTTTATCTCTTCCTTTAGTGTGTGTTAATAAAATCTCTCTGTTTACCTTAAGTTGGGCCCTCCTTAATCCTATCTCACAGGAGAAAAACATTTAGACCACTACACTAAATTTAGCCAACAGAAACAGAGGTGAACATGAAACCATTACATTCTGTATTTAGCTCCAGTGCCTTTCAATCCATTTATCTTTAAAAGATGATGTCACCAACATGAAGAAAGAATGGCAAACATCCGATTAGATGGCAAAGTTGAAGGTGCTTTTGATATCTAAACTTAATTTTTTTCTGGAAGTGAAATAAATATAGATTTGCCATACTTTTGCAGAAATCATACAATTGAAGCCTTCTGCTAGGAATGAAGCTTCAATTTTGAATATGTCAGTGAAACCTAAGAGATGGATATAGGTGCCTAACAGCAGAATTTGCAATCTGGGTTTTTAAATTTCTTTTTCTTGGGTAATTTTCAACTTTTTGTTCTGACAATGCCCATTCCCCCATAGCCTCCTTATTCCTCTTTCCTTGGAGCCAGAAAGGATCCTAAAAACCTGCCATATAAATTTTTTTTGAGGTATTTCTGGCCCCTGATTGGCAGCAGCTTTTTAAATTGTTTGACAGCCATGCTGCAAACATACTGGCCAATGCTAAATCTGTCTACACTAACCCTGAAGGAGAAGTGTATCATGACTGCTGGAGAATACGTGCTTAACTTGACAGTGACCTCAGACAGACTAGAGCATTCACTCTAAATACTGGCCATTTTAAAGATACAGTATGGAGCAGAGAACTTGAAGGTCCCTCTTTCTCTTTTCTCCTCTCTGTTACATGAGGCTTATGTATTTACTATCCCAAAGGATGCCTTGGCCACAGGTTCTCATTTTGAGATCATAGGTTTCTGATGTCTGGCCCCAAATGTCAAGATTCTGCTGTTAGATTATTTTTTCTTGCTAAATTTCCTCTAAGTAGAATTAATATTCTTACTTTCCAGTAATACCTTTTGCCCTCCTAATTTATTTTCATCATTATTGTATTTGTACTGATTTTTACAAAGTTCTGATCTGTACAGTTCTTTCAGTCACCAGGAATATCTGTTATTTCATCATTTCAACTGTAAGTATATGGTGTAATCTAAAGCCTTGGAATTTATCGTAAATTTCATGTTGCATCCTTGGGCTCACTCACAAAATAAATTGAAAACAGATTTAGTGTGATCATGATTTCTGTCCTTAAGTCATAATATAACCCTCAACCAATAATCTGATCCAACCTGTCATGGGTAAGGAAACCTAGATGAGATTACACAGCGCCCTATCCAATTGCATCTTGAAAGCCTGCAGTGATCGGGACTCCACCAATACCCAGGATATTGTTTCCTGGAGTGAAGGATTGCTCTCATTGCAAAAAAAAAATTTATTAAGTTGAAATGAAACCTGTACCCATTGCACCATTTCTTGTCTCTTCCTTTGTAAAGAGAAAGCTTATGCTCTCCTTCTAAAATCCTCTAAATACTGAAAGACTCTGATGAGGTTCCCACTGAGCTTCCTCTTCTCCAAGAAGATGAGACCTGAATCCTTCAATCTTTCTTCACAGGCCAGGTTGTCCTGTCCTTTGGCCATCTTCATGGCCCTGCTTTTGAACTATTTCCAGTCTGCCCACATCTTTCTTGAATTGTGTGGGCCAGAACTGAGTACAGCACTCCAGATGCAGCATGACAAGCACTAAGATTAGGATAATCCTGTCTGCGTCTCTGCTAATAATGCCTCTGTAGATGCAGCCCAGGATTTGATTTGCCTTTGTTACCACTACTCAGCTGACTCATGTTCAGCTTGTTGTCCACCAGGACCCCCAGCATGGTTGTTGCGGCTCCTCATCCACACAGATCCTAGTCAGTACTGGGCTCCTTGGTTATCCTGACCCAGGTACAGGACTTTGCTCTTGCTTTGGTTAGACTTCATGTAGTTTTGTTCTTGCTAGACCCCTGTGTTACTGTCAGCCTGACCAGATCTCTCTGTAAGATGGCTCTCCCTTCTGATACATCCACTTCAACATACAGTTTGGCATCATCATCATACCTAGTGAGGGTGATTTCAATTCCATCATCCGAGTCATTCATGAAGACAATGAAGATGTTGAACAGTGTGGTACTCAATATTGATCCATGGGGGTCCAAACATGACAGGCTGCCAACATGAGAAAAAAATCCCATATTATTTCTCAACCTATACTTCTAGAAGTCCATACCTAGCAGAGTTGGTGTTCTGTTGGTTTGGATTTTTTTTTGTTTTCCCTCGCATATTTAAAATATGGACTACACTAGGCTGTAGGTCATTGTCATTGTCGTTGTCACTAAGCTATTAGGTCAGTAAAATAGAGTCTAGCTTTTGATGGTAGAAGGCAAGAGTGGGAAAGATTGCTGCTATGATCTCTCAGCAATTTTGAAGGCAGGAGTAGTTGGTAGGATTGAAACTCAGTGTTATTTTCTTTCAGTTATTGGCTGGACAGAAGCACTGATGTAAGATCAAGCTTAAGGAAATTTGATTTCCCAATAAATCTCTGTAAAGAGAATGGGTATTTTGATTGGCTGCTGTATTGTCTTACTTTATTTTTCAGAACAACATGAGGATGCAAACTCAAGTAATGCAAATTATTAGGCCAAATCTTCAGTTGAAAGAGAAATGTGGAGTTCCTCTGCTCTCCTTTCCCTCCCGCATGTCCTGTGTGTCCAGGAGAGGCTAGGAGATGGAGTGTATGGGCCTGCAAAGCTTTTGAACAAGCGGACAAGTGACATCCTCAGAAGCAGTCTGGCACCATGGCAGTGTGTGTGAGAGAGATGGTGAGGAGCAGGGAAGCACTCCAGAAGTGGTTCTCCTTTTCTGTGAAGAGCCCTGCATAACTGACAAACTATTGATATTGGTTATATATATATTGATATTGGTTAGATGTTGGTTATCTGCTTGTAACTGGGAGGCAATGTTGCTTGTGTGGTAGTTCATTTTGGACCATGATTCTCCTGTCAATTAAGGGGTATAATCATTCCTTCCCTCCCTCCCACAGAATGATAGAATAGTTTTAAGTTGGAAAGGTCCTTGAGAGGTCCTCTAAGATCATTAAGTCCACCACTAAACCATGTCCATCAGAGCCCCATCTACACACCCTTTAAATACTTTCAGGGATAGGGACTCAACCACTTTCCTGGACAGCCTGTTCCAGGGTTTGACTCTTCCGGCAAAGAAATGTTCCTTATATCCAATTTAAAACTTCTGTGGTGCAACTTGAGGCCATTTCCCTTTGCCCTGTCACTTGCTACCTGGTGAGGAGACCAATCCCCACCTTGCCACACCTTTCCTTCAGGGAGTTGTGCAAAGTGATAATGCCACCCCAGAGCCTCCTTTTTTCCTAAATCCCAGCTCCTTCAGCTGCTCCTCGTAAGACTTGTGCCCCACACTCAATGCACTTTGAAAAGATACCCTGGAGCCTTCTGTTTTCCCATCTGAGCTGCTCCAGCTCTCTCAGCCTCTCCTTGCATGAGAAATACTCCAGTTCTGCCACAGTCTGAGTGGCCCTGCTCTGGACACTTCCTTCACTATATCCACATTCCTCTTGTACTGGGGAGGCCAGAACTGGGCACAGCACTCCCGATGTGATCTCTCACTGGACCAGCTGGTGATGACTTTTCCTAATTTCCTGACCCATAAGGATGTAGGTCTTCTTTGATCTTAAGGTGCACTAGAATTGTTTCATACTTGAAAAGCAGGAAGGCCTGCCCGGTAGTCAGTCTTCTGACCAGCTGTTGAGAAAGCTGTTCAATGGAGTTGAAAGCATATTCTGTTACATGAGCTGATTTTCAAATGCACTAGAGCTTATGCTCTTTCATCTTGCTGTCAGGACATTCTACCCAGCATAGAAAGCAGCTCAGCAAGCAGAATATAAGCCCCAGGTGGCAAAGCCTGAAAAATGAGTTAAATATAACTTTATGAAATAGCTTTAATGGCCATGGCAAATAGTACCCTTATGTTTGGTGGTTTTTTACTTATAATTTTTTTACTTTTACTTACTGTCAATGAGACAAAATGCAAAGAAGGAGAAGCATATATGTGGAAGGAGGTTGCTTTTCCTGGCAACTAATAAATTTAGAGTTCTTCTCTCCAACTGAGCCATGCCCACACAGATACATCATCATTACTTACTTTTGCATCTTTCCATCACCAATAGGAAATATTAAAGTGTATGAATGCCTCTGTTCTCATATACTTCTCTTGGAGCAGATGTATAAGTCTTCTAACATTGCTACATATTTGGAAAAAGTAAAACATGCTCTAAAATAAAATAATATTTTAAAACAGCAGAATAAAGCATAATAACATTTTCCATTCTTAAAATTTTTTGCACCCTTTAAAGAGGCAATATCCTGAAGATGACTACTTGGACCCTTCGCAAATGGAATGTGGGCATTCTGCACTTTCAGAGGACCACTGCCAAGTTAAACTCTAGAGAAACTTTACTTACCCATGTAACCATTTTTTTTCTGTTATTTTTTCAGGCTAATATAACACATGGTGTTTGCTCACCATGAAAAGATCACAGCAAGATTTTAGGAGGCTTTTGGAAAAAAGCTGACCAGAGATTTTGTAAAATGAACAATTTCATTTGCTGTAACTGCAGCCACTGTAACTCAAGATATAGCCAATCTCTTCTTTGTTTCTCTGTGATAATTATGACATACAGGAATCAAAAAATTCTCAAATCTCATCCTAGTTAGATTACTGAGTAGCAGGAAGGGTGTAGTAGAATTTTTAAGATGTGTTTTAATATAAATAATATTTATTATTAAAAATAATGGGAAAACCAAGAAAAAATTAAGGGAAAAATAACACATAGGAGAAAAAAAATGTACTGGACTGTCATAGCAAAAGACCTGACAAAAAATGATAAATAATCTTTGCTGGTGAAAGATTGTATAAGAACTTGATTTGTCCTAATATGTTGCAGCCTTCTCTGAGCAACCAAGAGCATGATGCCATCATATCAAAATGTGGCTAAATGCAGAGCCTTTTCTTTAAAGGCTTAGCTTTTTGTTAAAGCATTATAAAAACAATTTAGGTTTACATTGTGAACTAACTGAGTAGTCTTAAAAGGTCATCCTGTAACTCAGTTCTCAGATCAGAGGGACTGATTTAAGATGAGGGACAGATCTCTGCTTGGAAAATATCAAGCGCCCACCATGGGAAAAGCCTTACAGAGCACCAGCCATGGAATGCGTAAACCAGAAAATAGTAGGATTTTGAGTCAGCTGTCACCTTACTGATAACAGCATATAGGAAATTGATATTAAAACATAAAGCTGAAATACAACCTTCAGCGAAGCATAGTCTGCTCTTAGTTTCAGAGTGTAAGTTATGAGAACATACATTGTCATGGCATGGACAAAAGTAGATGATTTAGACTTTAAACCCGAGAAGAATTTTCTCCTTCAGTGTCCTCTGATGAATTAAAAGGGCCTTGGAAACTCAGTTCTAAGGAAATGGTGATTGCTATTATCTGTATGTTTGCATTTTAAGGAGTAACCTCAGAGAGTCCATGCCAGAGCTGTTCTTCCTTGTCTGTAAGCTATAGTAAAAAATGGCACATCGTTTCTTGTAGAGGAATTTCTTAGAGAGCAGGGGCATGATTTGCTGTGGGATGTAGCCTGAGCTATTTTACACTAGGCCTCAGTTCTGGGCCTGAATTAGGCCTCAGATTTGGGCCTTGTTAGTAGTGAGCAAGCTTGTGGCGCAGTTAGAAATTCTATTAAGGTGTGCTTGGATTTAATTAATGTAGTTTTAGTAATTTTACCGTGGTGACCTTAAAGTTAAGATTGTTTACATTCCTTTTTAATCTAGTACCAATTAGAAAACACCTGTTCACATAAACTATCTGAGACTGTATATAAACCACCATTTTGAAACAATAAACGGAGAACATATGATATGACCAAATTGGTTGGACCTATGTTGCTCTGTCAGCTTCCCATGAAATGCCCTGGCTTCAAATGGCGCCCGAACCCAGGGACATTCATAGTTGTTAATGCTTAGATGCTGCTGACTTGTTTAAATACGATTTTTTAATGCTCAAATGCTGACTTGTTTAAATACGATTTTTTAATGCTTTGATGCTGGCCTGTTTAAATACGATTTTTTGTTTAAATACGTTTTTGATTTCGCTCTAATGCGGTGAAACCTTGAAAAACGAGAGTTCAGAAGTCTCTGAGCTTGTCTCCAAGCCTGCCGGAGATCCGGGGCCAAGCGGCCCCCCCCCGGACCGGTGGTGAGCAGGATTTGCGGGACGAATTAACTCGGAGCTGGGAGGCTGAAGGCGTGAATCGTTCCGTTTTGCCCAGGGTGAGACAGCGGCACGCCGTGGAAGGTGAAGGTAAGCGGCCCGCGGGAAGAGAGAAAGGAAAAACAAAAAATGGATACTGAGATGCTCGCGGCCAGCCACCTTCTCATGAGTATGCTCTCAAAGAGAGGCGAAAAATTTAAAGAAAGTGAAGTAGAACAGTTGGCCCTGTGGGCCAGGAAGAAAGGGAAGTTAAGCGATTCTTCACTCGTTTTTTGTGAAGCCGAGTGGAGAGAAATTGGTGATTTGTTGTGGAAGTCCGTGATTGCTGGAGGACGAGAGGGAAAAATAGCTCAAGAACTTGGCGCTGTCTGGGAAAAAATTCTAACTACTTTAGAGACTTTAGTTGCCGAGCGAAAGGCAGCCCAGGCTGCGATCCGAGCCATGGAAATTGGTACGCCGGCAGAATTAACAAATATGCAAAAATCCTCTAAGGTAGCGAGATTTTTTGGCATCAATTCAGCCCATCCAGTGAAGGGGAACGCAGCGCCCGTTTATTCTAACCTGCAAGATGTTATAAGTTCTGCTGAAAACCGCGTGGTGGATGCGCAGGAAAGGTCTTTGTCTCTGTCTGGAAAAAATGGAGGAGAACAGGAAGCGCGGCAGCCACCAGAGTCTGGGGGCGTGGTGAAAGATGAGACAGCAGGCGGGACCGAGGGCGGAGCGGGGCCGGCTCAAGAGACGACACAGGGGGGCGGCGACAAGGGCGGTGACAGGGGTGGTGACAGAGGCGGTGACGAAACCAAAAACCCGCAGCTCCCCCCCTCACCGGAAAACAAGGCGGTGACGCAGGCGCAGGGGGTTCACGTGACCAAAACAAACATGGCGGCGCCCATGCCCGCTTCCGTCGCGGAGTCCTCAGCCACTGCCATGGATCCCGGGGCCATGGCGCGGCTTGCTAAAAAGACACACCGGCACGCGGCAGCCCAGTGCCCCCTGCCCTCTGATTCTGACTCGGTTTCCGACTCAGACCAGGACAGTCCCAGCCCCGATTCTCGCAGTCCAGCACGGCGAAAGAAAGAACCACAACACGAGCGTGGGCTGCGACACAGAGTTGAGAGGCTCGCAAAACTATCTACCCGACCGAGTTCTAAGGAAGATCGCATGGCATTGTCAGTCACCCAGCCAAATCCGATTGCAAACAGGTGGTCCAAAATAGTAAAAGATGCCATGAAGGATGGCAACTTTAATATAGCAAGTTCCCTTGCTTGCCCAGTGATTGTGGAAAATGCCCAAGCTCGATGGGAGCCTCACGAATGGAAGGTGTTAAGCCAAGCAAAGCAAACAGTTAGCACCTATGGAATTAGATCAGAAGCAGCCAAGAACATAATACAATACATTTTCACTGCAGATGTCCTCTGCCCTGCTGACTGCTCAAACATTGCATCTTTGCTTTTAACCCCTTCACAATTTCTCATTTTTGAAAGAGAATGGAAACGTTTAGTGTTTGAAGAAGCAAACAAACACCAAGCAGTTGGAGATCCTTTATATGCACTCCAGCCTGACATGCTAACAGGGCAAGGACCATATGCTAGAACCAATATGCAGCTGACTTTTCCTATTGAGATACATCAAATTGCTCAAACATTAGCCCACAAGGCTTTGCTGTTGGTTCCAGACAAGAAGAAGCCTGTTTCATTTTCTAACATCAGGCAGGGAACCACAGAACCTTATGGACAATTTATTGATAGACTGTCTGCTGCCATAAAAGATGCACAAGATTTACCTCCAGACCTCCAAGAGCATTTGTTTCGCTCTCTGGCTTTTGAAAATGCCAATTCACGTACCAGAGCCATTTTAGCTTCTCTCCCCCAAGGCTGTGCAGTTGATGAGATGCTCGTGCGTGCGACAAAAGCTGAGCAAAACAATCAAACAGCAGCATTCACAGCGGCCGTGCATGATGCCATGCATGGTGCCATGGAAAAACAAGGACACATCATCGCAGCTGCTCTGTCAGGACGCAATGTCAACCATCCCCACAACAGCAAAAGACCACAACCGGACATTTCTCGTTTTTGACATGACAAGATAGGCCATTTCAACAATAATGACGACAGTGACAACAGTGACCTGCCTGAAGCACCATGGAATGACCCTGAAATTGCTGAAGATTGAAGATGCACTCATCAGGTCAACTCAAAATCAGCGCCTTGGAGAATTGTTCCTGTTTTTGTGAAGCGTGCTGAGGCAGCGTCAGCATGTCTTCTGTGTCATGCACATTCGGAGCCATTTATGCAACAGTGTTTTAGGAGAAGGCTCGCAACAGTCATGACACTTTTCACCAAAATGCTAGGGACCTGCACCGACAATTTCAGATTTCCCTGAATGATGCCCAAGGGATTGTGCGTGCCTGCCCTCAGTGTAGCCATCATGGGCCAGGCCTTGGTTTAGGCACAAACCCAAGAGGGTTGAAAGCTTTAGAATTATGGCAGATGGATGTAACCCATGTTTCAGAGTTTGGGAGATCGAAATATGTCCATGTCACGATAGATTTTAAATTTGTTTGGGCCACAGCACAACCAGGTGAAAAGGCCTTGCATGTTGAAAGACACCTATCTGTCTGCTTTGCTGTGATGGGTGTGCCTGTAGAGATCAAGACTGACAATGGTCCTGCCTATGCCAGTCAGCGAATTGCCAGATTTATGCAGACATGGGGGGTGAAGCATACTACCGGAATCCCCCACTCCCCTACAGGCCAGGCCATTGTAGAAAGGGCCAATTGTACCTTAAAAGAATACCTAGCGAAGCAGAAGCAGAATGGTGAAGTTGATGTAGCTAGTCGATTGTCTAAGGTATTGTTCACTCTAAACTTTTTATGTTTAGCAGAAGGAAGAGAAGAACCTGCAGTCATGATACACCATTATACAGTGAAAGAGGGAAGACCACAGGCGATCCCAGGACTTTATGTCTATCATAAGAACATGCAGACGGGTAAATGGGAGGGACCCAGTCCTGTTTTGTTTAATGGTCGTGGATACATGTGTGTTTCCACAGGAAAATCAAGATCTGTCTGGGTGCCGAGTCGATTCACTTGTGCGTGTCCTCAATCAGAGATACCAGCTAACGGTGATAACAACAGTGCCGACGGCGACTTACCTGGAGAGCCTTGTGACAACCCTCAGACTGCTGAAAACTAACTTTGTTAAGAGCAGAGAAATAATTGTATAATCATAGTTGTTAGGTTTAATTGTTAAGTTTAATTGTTAAGTTGTTAATTTGTTAAGTTGTTAAAGTTAAGTTTTAGTGTTAAATTTTAGTGGTTAAGCTAAGTTTAAAGTTAAGTTTAGTGTTAAGTTGTTTTTTAGTTAATTAAAGGGGGGTTTTTTTTTGTAATTTTTGTAGAATTAGAAAGGACAACCAGAGAAGATAAACAGAATGTTGAGATTTCAAGTAATCATTATAATTAACATCATTGTTTCAACAAGAGGAGTGTCAGAATTGTTTAACATTGACTCAAGACAAAATATGTGGGTCACCTGGGCCAATCGAACTGGGCAAGACTCACTTTGTTTGTCTTTAACCACGCCATCTAATCCTTTTTGTACTTGCCTGATTGGAGTCCCACTGAATTCTATGTCAGATTTTAAAGCTCTGACTCAAGTGAAAATTAACCCAAAAAGTGCTCTGGGAACCCAAGCTGTTGCTGTTGCACAAAATCTTAGAATCACCGGTACTGGACCTCAAGAACTTGACCTCATGGGTTCTGTGCCAGGCAATTATTGTTTGGTTTTTGGTCAGTTTTTTTTGAATTCAAGTTTACTAATCATAAAAGAAGAATGGTCCAGAGGCAGTGACACTTGGGTGTCTCCAAAATCCCCATTGTATTACAATAATTCTGAATATTGCAACAATTGGACTGCATCTATAACACCGTTGAAAGGTGCTGTAGAAAAACTGCCACCAGGAATGTTTCTCATTTGTGGAGACAGAGCCTGGTCTGCAATAACTCGAGGAGCTGTAGGTGGTCCATGTTATTTTGGCAAACTGACAATGTTTGCTCCCAGCATTCATCAAGTTCTTGGATTGTCCCACAAAAACCAACGAGTCAGGCGCAGTGTCATTCAACTTAATAGTGATTGCATTGATGAAGTAGTTTTATGGAGCCGTGCAGCTGTCATATCAGCATCAATTTTTGCCCCAGGAGTTGCGTCAGCACATGCTCTCACACAACTGAAAACCTTAGCCTGTTGGACAGGAAAGCAAATAAATATAACATCCAACTTGTTAAGTGAACTTGCTGCAGATGTTAGTGACATCCGCAATGCAGTTCTCCAGAACAGAGCTGCCATTGACTTTCTCCTTCTCTCCCAGGGGCATGGATGTGACGAGTTCGCTGGCATGTGTTGTATGAACTTATCAGACCATTCTCAATCAATTTACAAACAACTATCACAGCTAAAAGATAACATGAAAAAGCTTATAGTTGTTGGCACTCCGTTTGACAATTGGCTTAGTTTATGGGGTTTTACTGGATGGATTAAGGATTTAGTTCATTTTGGTATTATTATTTTTATTGTTATTGTAGTTATTTTAGTTATTGTGCCTTGTTTATTACAGTGTGTGAAAAAATTAATTAACCGATCTTTTAACTCAATTTGGGTAATCCAAAAAGAAAAAGGGGGAATTGTAGAGGAATTTCTTAGAGAGCAGGGGCATGATTTGCTGTGGGATGTAGCCTGAGCTATTTTACACTAGGCCTCAGTTCTGGGCCTGAATTAGGCCTCAGATTTGGGCCTTGTTAGTAGTGAGCAAGCTTGTGGCGCAGTTAGAAATTCTATTAAGGTGTGCTTGGATTTAATTAATGTAGTTTTAGTAATTTTACCGTGGTGACCTTAAAGTTAAGATTGTTTACATTCCTTTTTAATCTAGTACCAATTAGAAAACACCTGTTCACATAAACTATCTGAGACTGTATATAAACCACCATTTTGAAACAATAAACGGAGAACATATGATATGACCAAATTGGTTGGACCTATGTTGCTCTGTCAGCTTCCCATGAAATGCCCTGGCTTCAGTTTCTAGCTTCAGTTTTCTTCAACATTAAGGGAAGATGAACGAGCAAGTAGAGAACTGGTTATAGATTGCTATGAATGGATAGATTTGGAGATCACAACTTGGATGTAAAAGTGGTTGAAGACGAAATGGTTTCCCTGATACTAAGAACCATGTCTGTGGAAGAAACATATCACCAAGCATCAACAATTTAATATAGATCATGTATGTTGTGTATTTATATTTTAGTCAGATGATACACAGAGCATTTATGCTTCCTTCATGCCTGTTTTATACTGTCTTTGAGAAAATTCATGAGGCTGATTGCATAGAGCATATTGTTTGAAAATATCTTGAATAAATATAAAATAGCAGACTGTATTAGAAGGCTGCAGTATTTAATTCTTTACTGGCAGGCTGAAATTTGGATTTGTAGTGTTCTAAAACTCTGGTGTGTGAGCAGATCCAGATTAGCAGATGGAGCTGAGGGACAGGGGATACACATTGGGATATTTGGCAGCTCGAGTCTAGTGATAAAAAATATTTATTTAATATCTATATATTATCTATGAATATAAAGTTATTTTAAACAATCTTTGGAAACCCTGTTGTATACAAAACACTGAAAACCAGGATAACAGTATAATATAGTGCTTTAAGAAAAATTTATTTCAACATGAACCCTTTTCCTATCTCTAAAAGCCTACTTATCCTGAATATATAAGGCAGAAAACCCCAAAGAAAATTATATAATAAGAAAATAAATTGAATTATTTCGAAGAGCAGTTCCTGTTACTATCTTTCTCTTTCATCTCTTAGATTCTCTGTGAGTTAACCTCGTTTCTCAACTTCTGATTTGTCTGGTTCTTGCTGACATTGCAATGAATCAGACAGTGTGTGCATCAAATCCCAATGTTAACTTTGGCTGTACTATTTGTAAGTAAGCATCTTTCTGTAGGAGCTGTACAGAAGCTTGGCAGGAGCTCAGACATAATATCCACAGCTTCAAAAAGAGGATCAGTCTTTGTATTGCCAAGTCCTTGAGGCAGAAACATTGTCCCAATTTGTGCTCACCCAAGAGTGACGGAGGTTTCTTCTGTGCTGGAAGCAATTTGAGTTTGCTTCTAAGAGTGTTAGTTCATGTCATAGATTGTCTAAGAAGATGACCTTAATGAATATTTAATAAACATATTTTTTTCGTATCTGAACTATGTTTAATGTCATGTACCTGCCCATATGTGGGGACAGAAGTGCAGGAACTGTAATTTTGTTCATGGTGCTTTGCAACAGTTTCAGTTTATGTTCCTGAATCCTGACTTAGTTTTTCCCTTGTCCTCATGTCCTCATAAGGAAAAAAAAAAAAAAAAAATCCATATTTTACAGAAAGAGCAAGAGAAACTTTTTAATTTTTCAAGAATGTACAATCTCTTACTGAATCTCAAAATGAAGCAAAAATTAGTTTTAATAAAAATTAGCTGAGTTACTGAAAATTCTGAATTATTTTTGATTGCATTGTTTTTCATTAACATTTTCCTCAAACTACAAATCTTTGTGCAACTCAGGAGGTTGATCAGTGCTCAATCAGCTCACTTTCTGCTCCTTCTAACAGGTAGCCTGGGAGTTTAGTCAAGGATTACTGTCAGAAAGAAGCTACAGTTCTCACAACCATTCAAAAAGGACAAGGAGTTGGTGACGTTGTATCACAGGACAGCAGCTGAGAACAACAGGCAATGATCAACATGGGGTGACGTTTGAAAGGAAAGGGTGCAGCTGTGGGTAGCAGTCTCAGAAGAATTTAGGATCTTTAAGCAGATCCTTTTTAGATAACACTAAATGAATTAATACTTAATGTCCTGTATGGTTTATTTGTTATGGTTTTCTTTATAGCTTTGCAATTATAAAGCATTTAAATAGTTGTTTGCTACATCATCAGACCTCACGTCAAATGACCAAGTACAGAAATAAAACATGAGCTTCATTTTACACTTCTGATGCACTAAATAAAATGATGTCACTACAAAGCATGATCGCCATGATTGTATGCCCTTCAAAAAATAGTTTGAAGTCTCAAAACCTTTGCCAGATATCTTCAGGAGAGTAAAGATAATTTTTAAAAATAGGCGTAAAGCTAATTAAGAATTAAATGCTGTGGGAGTAAAAGGTCAGTTCTGTCTTCAAAAGTTTAACAGCAGTACACCATGTGGCTCGGTACTTAGGCTATTTATAGTGTCTCTAGACCATATTAGTAACCTCAGTCAGTCTGAAGATTAAAACAGGGGTCTAGTATGGCCAGGTGCCATGAATTGAGGAATTATCCCTGTCTCTGTGCAGAAGCCAGTCAGCACCCCATATAAGTGAGCAATGAACAGAAGTGTCCCTCAGGTGCGGGTGACGGCCATCGCAGCAGCACATGAGAGCTGCTGCTTAGCAAGCTTTGCAAGTGCTTGGGTGGGAAAAGAGAAGGCCCAAACTGGGTCACTGGTGAGAACCAGCCACATTTTTGGAAACCAGTATTAAAGTAGGTGAGAATATTCACTGTGGACATAAAATAGCCCATAAAAGCCACAAAGATAAAATGCAGTAGAAGGTGCAAAACAACACATATGGTTGTTAAGCCTTGGTACCTTTAAAGATGACTGTAAATTCAGTTTTAAAGACAAAGGAGCTTTTTGCAGCTCTATTTTTCACATGGATTTTACATAAGACATGTCTAAGTTTTATGTTAGTAATATTTAGCAATGAGAATATTCAATGCTTACCTGTATTTTGCCTTTTCTATTGAGCAAATTGTATTTTCAGAAAGCAATCTTTTATACAAGATTGTGTGATACAAGATACAAGATTAACATTGACCACATTTTAAGGTAAAATTTTTGAAGTCCTCATGAAGTTTTATTTACTTCTTGTTCAGGTTGCCTTTTGAATTACAGAATAGGTAGAAAATAGAAGATACCACGAAAACAGTGCTCTCCTCTTAATTTCTCTTTTTTTGCAGAGGTATTGAATGGATTCTGCAAAGGCCTAGTCAAGTTCCCAGTGTATTATCCATAAGTCAATTTATAATTCATCCTGCCTTCCATGTTACTTCTTCATGAACTCTCTGGTGCTCCTCAGGCAATGGGAAAGGTGACAGTATGTTCAGTTTAATAAAGTCTATAGCTCTTCTCCTTGCCTCACACTAAGGAAATTGAAAAACATCTGTCTTTCAGACATGTGTCCTGGTTCCATTTCCTGTTTATTGTCCTAGAATCTGTGGTAAGCATTTTTGTATGTGAGTAGTTCTCTCTTTTTGTATATATTTGTTATTAATATTATTGCTGTTAATATTCATTGTCTTATCTCATTGCTGTTTCTAGTAAATTGTTCTTCTTATCTCAACTCATGATCTTTACCTTTTGTGCCTCCAATTCTCCTCTCTAGCCACCTGTGTCGGGATGGGAATTGAGAAGGGGGAAGGAGGAGGGAGAGAGTAGTAGTGTGGTTTGGAAAATCTCAGTGGGAGAATTAAATTGGGGAGTACCATTCCTAAATGATAACACTTTGCAAAGAAAAATGCTATTTTAAAAGATATTTAAACTGTATTTAAAAATTCCAGGGAAAGTCACATTTTTTTAGAAAGCCTATAGTTACTGTATAAGATTAACAACACACCAGTCAGACATGAAATGTTAAACTGAGCTTTGTATTTCCTCTTAACCTTGACTGGGCTCCTTTGTAATTCCTCGGTATTAAATTAATTTTGTATTTGCATAAAATCAGTAGAAGATCCAACACTGTTTCTACTTTCTCTTTCTTTGCAATTTTTGAAATACAAAAATGGTTATTTTTAAATGATTTTTAAATGATAACCATAAAAAATGGTTATTTTTAGATTTTTAAATGTTTTTTTTTTTTTAAAAATTAGTATCACCTGGCAAGTTGACTGTGGAAAGTCAAGTGTGCAATAAAGTAATCCAAGAGAAACTAGTCAGGCTGCAATAAAGTTTTCAAATGCCTTCTTCCACAGAAAAGGGAAGAAAAACTCTGAGATACTTACTGTCAGAGCAACTGGGGCTTTTTGAAAGATCACTGAAAATTAATGGTCCTATGTGTACGATATATACTAATGCCTTTCTTGCCTTGCCCTTATATATGTCTCTACTATCTTCATGAAGTCCATGCACTCTGATACTTGCCCTTAGATCACTAATCATGTCATCAGTAGCACTGGGAGAATAGTCAACAATTTCCCTCAAGGTCTGGATGGTTACATTGAGTTCATGAAGGTGAGCTTTTGGGCAACTTTGACATTTCTTCTCTCCCTCAAATGCATTTCAACAATCAAAACAGAAAATGTGTGTTGGCTGTGAATATACATTTTAGAGATGTCAGGTAGTAATTATAGGCAGTCAGCTTTATAATTTGCCTCTGGATAATTTAATTTAATCTGCCCAACAATGTCCTTTGCCATATCCTTTTTCTTTCCATCTTTTATGAATGTTACAGTTTGCACACTGCAGGGCTCTTACCTGGTGGTGGGTAAATCCCGGCATGTTTACATAGTGCTTGTGCTGCTCCTTCAGTGGTTAGCCCTGTCAAAACCAGTTGTTCACTCATCAAATCACATCTGTCTGCAGCCCCTGCTTCTTTGAGGGATGGTTAAATGCCTTGGTGATGGTAACCTTTGAGGGCTGGGCACCCTGAGCATTAAGGAGCTCTTCTATGGTGCCAGCTGAATAGCCTGTGCAGCTCAATGCCTTCCTAAACTCTTCAAAACACCTGAAAATGGCCTGGTCTTTTATAAAAGGAATCTGTTGCTTGAGCTCTGGCCTTTCAGTTGTATGGGCACTAGTACAGTGTTTGAGAACAGAAATGTACATGAAATATGTAACTATGGACTATGTATATTTGAACTAAATATAAATAGTATCAAGGGCTTGAATTTTGAGTTGAAACTTGTCCTAATTATTATCTGATCACATCAAAGACATGTAAATATAGACTCATTTCTCTTTGACCATATGTTCCAGTGCTTGTGTGTAACATCCTGCCTTGTTTTCTTATGCCCATCTCAGGATCTCTGAGTTTGTGTTGGTGCTCATATGTGTTGTGGCATTCCAAAATCCTTCATCACTTTTCCATCTCCAGCTATTCTTCCCCTATTTTCTTCAGTTTCTGTAAACCGTGTGTGGACACACCACTCCCAGCAGCTCCCAGGCAGGTGCTTGGTGGTACAAAGGTAATTTTGGCAATTTCAGCATGGCTGGATCATCTGGCAGAATTTCCACTACTGTTCAATCATAGTCCATGGTGTTCAAAGGGTCTCTGTTGCATGCATTATGTAAGAATATTTCCCGGCTGAGCACTTGTCAGCAAATTAAGATATATTGTAAAATCATAGCAAAATAATTCTAAATGTGTACTTTTTGAGGGATATTTCATAATGAGTAAAAAAAGTACTTGATGAAACATGAGAAACGTGTACAATGGTAATTTAAAACAAAACAGAGATCTTCTTCTGTGTGATTTATCACCCAGGACTTTTGTCTAGACTCTTTTACAGTGGGAACTTAAAACACTTATGACTTTAACCAGTAAAATATCTTGGTTTAGTACATTAATAATTTCCAGGCAAATTAAATATTAAAAGCAAAGTCTGTGAAGTATAGCTTAAAATGTCTGAAGCTAAGATTCAAAAAGAGAGATATTATCTGTGAGGTGTCTGTGTGGGGGTATGTGTGTGTGTTTGTGCAAACCTGCCAGCACAAATGATTCAGATTCATTTAAGAATGTGCAAAATATTAACAAAGAAAGAGCTGAGGAAAGATTTGTCAGTAATGATAAAATCAGAGGGACATGTCTTCCTTTATCTTTCATGAAAGGAAACAATTAAAAACTGCAAGAACTGGCCTCCAGCTTTCAGTCCAAACCTAAAGATTTAGATGTAAAATATCAGCACAAGGAAATGTAATTGTAAAGAACCACAGCAGATATTACAGAGCCTTTTGCAGAGTTCTGAACCCTCCCTAGGCAGAGAAAAAATTCATATCAGAAGTGAGACAAGATGGAGAGAAAGTAAGCCATGTCTTGCAAAGTGGTTCCCTGTAGGCTGCTGTTCAGATGTAAGACAGTAGATAAAAACATGGTGATTTTGATCTCTTTCGTGGAATCATTTATTTGTTTACTGAAATGAATTTTTGGCTTTTAATTCTTGTGAAATTTTAGTAGCAGAACTGCCTTTTAATTCTTTTTAGACAAAGCCTTGAAAGGCCTTCAAGCAGAACTTCTTGCCTCTTAGCAATATACAGCAGTTCTCAAAAGAGATGTGTTGCCAGCTGTTGTCATACAGCAAAGTGGTAGCATAATAAATATTCATTGGTAGACTGTTACAGATCTGAGAATAAAGTAAGAATAAGTTTTATTTATATTTAAAATGCTGAATTCTTTGTGTTAGTAAAAAATAGTTTCTTTTAGATTTATCTTTCTGTACATCCTTTGATTCTTAGGACAATGACGTTGAAGTAGAACAGGTCTAATCTAGGGGTTAAAAGACTGGAAGTGCTCTGTGTTAGCCATGTGGCAGACAGATTCCAGAGGAACAGACGAAGACCATGAGGTGTGGCCCCACAAGAAATTTGCCATGTGCTGTGGGATCTCCTGTTTTTTTTGTGGTCTGCACATGTGTTACAGTTTCTTGCTGTCCACTGTAAACCTCTCAGAAGGGTTTTCCCAGCAGAGAAAAACACACATTAACCTGGTTCTAGTTTTGTACTTCCTTGTACTGCCCCTGTTCAGAGATTGCGTGATCAATGAAGAGAGGTGTGGAGTTCTGGGGCTGTCTCTGTTCTTTCCTCATTCAGTTTGCTCTCTCAGCTGCAAGTCAATTTTAAAGAATCACAGCATACCCTGAGCTGGAATCACAACAATCATCAAGTACAACTTCTGGCGAGTTTGGGGTTTCTTTATGCTAGGAATCTCAGAATGTTTTGTGTACTTCCCTATTTACTGATGGATTGAAAGGAGGCGGGGGCGGCTAGAGAGTTCAGTCAGGATTCTGAGGGTGTTTGAAAGCTGTCTCTACTGCTGTGTATCTTGTACAGTAGCCCTGGAATAATGCTGGCAAGGCAAGGCAAAGCAAGGCAAAGCAAGGCAAGGCAAAGCAAGGCAAGGCAAGCCCAAGCCAAGCCAAGCCAAGCCAAGCCAAGCCAAGCCAAGCCAAGCCAAGCCAAGCCAAGCTCTTATTCTCTGCTTTATCTCAATGCCCACTCTGATGCTCTTATTTGTTCTTTTAAAGAAGAAAGTTTTTTTTACCCACACCAAAATGAACTTTCTGTCTGAAATTTGTTATGATCCGTGTTATATGATACTTCTTAATGCTAGGAAGGCCTGGAATGAAAAATCTCTTATTTCCTTTGCCTCTGTCCACAGCTCTGCTTCATGGTCTTCCTTTACACTTTCTGCATCACCAGCAGTCTCAATATTTCAATGAAAATAATTAATGCCACTGGTCAAAAATGTAAAGGTCCTCTTTTTACTCTTTTCTGAGTTCATATTTTCTCCATGTCTCCTGTATTGTTCAAAGAGTGATGTCAGAAAGAGGTTCAGGGTTGATTCTGCAGTTTCCTAGCTGTCTGAGCCAACACAATAAAGCTAAGTCCTGTGAAGCATTCAGCATCATCAGTGTTTGGGTTATGTGTATAGGAAACCTGTGTAAGGAGGCTTCCTCATAAGCAGATACCTTTATAAATACATATATGGCAAAACCCTGTCCTTCAAGAAAGACCTCTGCCACCCAGCATCTCATTTGGTTTCAGAAAGGAAATATACGAGTAAAAACAAGTAGTAAGCTGACCATTTCCCTTCCTTTTGGGAAAACTCAAATGTTTAATTGTATGAAACATATTTGATGTACACTGGAGTTTTCTGTATTGCTTTGTGTATTGCTGTGAAACAGACCTGGTGCCTCAGATGTCTTCTCATTTCTTTCATGCTCTTCTGAAGCATTAGAAAATAGAATTTAAAAAAAATCTCATATTACTTCTTACATTTTCCTGCTGTATGAGGGTGTATAGCCATTATTTGCAGTTTCTCTGGTGTGATATAGCTGCTTTTTAAAAACCATGAAGAATTTGCTAAAAGGAGCTGTAGAGATGAAGAGTACATATAAATCTCAGCCTGAAATGTGTTAGTTGCTATTAAGGGACTCAAAGTAAGGCGGATTAGCAAGCACTTAGCAGTAAACATGTGCCCAGGACCTGACAACCTTCAAATTTTAGGATGTATTTAGGGATTATTGCCTACATTAACAACAAAAGAGGAAGAAGATAGTTTTAAACAATGTCCAGAATGTCTTAGATGTGATTGTTTCAAGGTCTGCATTATCCTTGAAAACAATTCTTTTGAGTGCCTTCCCATTTTATCAGGACAGATTTAGTTCCTGTCAGAAGGCAACCTGAACGTCTTGGGATTGGCACCAGGCAAGATTTGGGTGAAGTGCCTCCTTTCCTCCCATGGGAAAAATGGTGGCTTGTGGTATGTCTTGCCACCTCAGGGAGAAAACATGATGTTTTTAATGTTATTAATCCTCTGATGTGGTGAACTGCTTCAGTCACTGGAATTCAGAGGTCCTAGCCATGGTTGAGAGATGGTTTGGATGATAAAGCTGGTATCATCTACTGTGAAAGTACTTCAAATAGGAATATTCTTTTATGTTCAGTCAGTCCTCAGGCTTGATCCAATTTTAAAGAGGGAAAAGGAGAAGTTTTCCCATGGCTGCACTGGGAGCAAGATCAATACTTTTCTCTCTGCAGACCTTTCAATTTTTTCTGTATCCTTCAAGCTTTTTCCCCCCACCACAATTTTCATTTATTCTAAGCTACATATAAAAGCAAATTTTGGGATACTTCAGAGAAAAAATCTTAGAACCACACAAAGCAAATCTGGCTCTAATGTTCATTTATCCCTACAGATGAAAAGCTTCGTTTATAATCCGGAAACAATTTGTGTATATGAGGAAATTCAGGAGCTGAAGATCATGCTGGTAGAGCACTTTCCTTTCAAGTCTACTGTGCTGTTTTTCTAATCAATTGTTTAAGCCTTTAATGAATTACTTTTGATTTAATTGACACCGTCTGCAATCCTTTTGCTTTTTGCTCTGCTGCACTTGTATCTAGCACAAGTCTGATTGTACTTAGAGTGGACCCATTCATTTGTTTTGCAGGAGTGCAAAGCCCTATCCAAAGCCCTTAAGTTTTCTTTCAGTTCTCTCATTGAGTATTATACTGGAGTTAGAAACACAAGTACATTATTTTCATGTCCAGCAGATAATCTGTTTAATTAAAAAAAAAGTAAATGCCTACCATTTGAGCTACGGCATCTGCTAGCTGTGGATTTGAGTATATCTAATATTTAAATTAGTTGTGAAAATGAGACTAACTAATTTGAAGTATTAATTTGTGACTAAAACCTCACAATTCTCAGGAAAAAAATGTACCATTCTGCTTCTTATGTTGCTTAAGAAAGCAAGGTAAAGTGCAGCATTGGAATTGTTTTGATTTAAAAATACTGTAATTTGTTTTATCCTGACTTCGAAAATGACCGAGCAGCATTTGGCTATGCCATGGGAGTATGCTATGCATCTTTATCAATGTCTTAACATAAAAGCCCTTCTGACAAATATCTAAGTGTCTTGCATAACATATTGAAATTCTGCTCTTTTGAGTTATACTTGAACTTATTGTCCAGCATCTATGGCTTTCAAAGCTGTTAAGGCTGAAAACCGATGGTAGTAATGATGACGTCTTGTATTTTTCATAAAGTGTCTCTTCAGTTCATTGATAAAGAACATGAAACATTGGGAGGCTAAATGATTTATCATCCCAGTATCACCTGAGAAGTCACTAGCAGAACCTTAGAGAATAGAGGCTCAAGTAAGTTTTTCTATCCACCATACTTCACGTGAGTCCTTGCCTCTGTAGCCATCTATCACTGTGTCTAATTTGTATCAGTATGGTAAGGAATCTTAGAAAACACAGAAAAGAATTCAAAATCAACTTTGGAAACAAGTTCTGTGGCTTTGTGTTTTTCCTACACTTCATTTTTGTTAGTGAAGTCAAAGGTTATTTACATGAAGCAAATACTGTTCCTCTGGATTTTTCCCCAGCTGTTTACCTCCTCTTCTGCAAGATACTTTCTCTGCTTTTGATGTCAAACCTTTTCGTGGGAGGGGATTTAGAAGTTCTCACCTTTGTTGCCTGACAGGTTAAAATAGCAGTTGATGTCCCCCAGTATGGTACCCACACAGAATTATATTCTGGGGGTGTTTACTGTCTATCAAGTTTAAATGAGGATAAAAATCATCTTGATTTTGAGTTTTACAGCAGCAAGTATCAGTGGTTATGCCTTCTTTCTAACTTTTCTTTCCTTTCACCTCCTAACTTGACATTCTTTCATCTGAGAGGCTTGATTTCAGTATTTATCTCTGTGTGGACTGGCTTTCCACAATGACATTTTAGTAAAGCTCTTGTATTTGTCCAGCTGGTTTTATTGCTTCAGGTGTTTCTGAGCAAAGGAGAAAACATGCTGGGTTACTTGTTTTGAGTCCTGCTACTCCTGTTTCAGAGACTCCAAGCAGGCCAGAAGCTGTGCATCTTCTCTGGAGAGGGCAACAAGCAACCAGGTTTAAAAACAGGGACAGGCATTTTGTGGGACTTTCAAGGACCTGGTATGAGTTACAGAACTCTGCATTGACTCTGAAGCTTCTGTAAAACCCACTGCCAGCATTTTATACAAGATCTTTTTTAATACAGAGGATGCTTATCTGCGGTTTCTGTCTTGGTTTTGAAAGACAATTGTCTGCCAGGGAAAACTAGAGCTTCCCTTGGAATGGAGAATGTCACCCCCTTCCCCTCTAAATTATTATACTTTTGCAATTAGGGGCATTCAGGCAAAGATATGGGAATAGGAGTAAAAGTTCTTTAATAGGAATAATAAAAAAAAGAAAACCAAATACAAATGCAGTAGTAAAAAGACAAGCAAGCAAGCAAAACAAAAGTCTTGCAAAAAACCCTGACAGAGTCAGGGATATGACCTGAGACCCTGTTAGTAAGGGTGCTGGAAGCAGTCCAGATAAATCCTAGATGAGGTTCTGTGGAGTACAGATAATGGGGTAGGAGAAGTCCAGTGGTGGCAAGATGGTTCTAGTCTTCCTCTGGTGGACAAACCAGATGCCTGCTGTTCCTGAGTCTCAGTTTTTATCCAGGTAAGAACGGTTGGCTCCCCCCACACTGGGTGGAGCATCTCACAATGGGATGATGTAATGTGTCATGTCATTCGTGAGCCTTAATGGCCCATTAGCAGAAATATCTCCCTGGAGGACCGACGGGTGGTGAAAGAGATAAGAAACACTGCCACACCTGGTTTTAACAGCTGGGCCATTATCAGAAGGCATCTGCTCCCCTCCCCCCTGGAGTTGTAAGAGATAAAGAAATATCTGCCTTTTACAGCAGATAAAATAGAATACAAATCTCTTGGCTACCCAACCCAAGACAGTGATGTTACACAATGGGTATACCTAGACAGTTTGTGCATGTGAACTGTTAATAGTGCTTGCTTTAAAGTAATGAAAATGTATCTCAGTAAAGATGGGTGAATAGTAATGTTAAAAGTACATAAGGTAAGCAGAATTCTGAACAGAATTTAAAAAACTTTCTCCAAACTACTGATGAGTTCCTTAAAATGCTGAAATTGTGAGAGACAGGATAGTATATCCTTCAGTTCCCATCTAGCATCAAGCAAGGTTTGCTTCATATGCTATTTTTCAAAAAGAGTCGCTGAATTTTGCATGCAATCTTTCATTGTAAAATATTCAGACATTTTTTTCCTGGCAGCAGTATCAGAAACAACTGAATGAAATGTTTCTTCCACTGGATTTTGTTTATTCCTGACTTAAGAGGTCTGCGATTACGGAAATTACACCTAATTTTCATGATTTTAGCTCTTGGAGCTTGTTTTGGATAAACCCTTCTAGGCTCTGCTTAGGTAATACATTAACACAGATGTCATGTCCCAAAGTATGTCAGTATGTCAAAACAAATACTCACAGGAGTAGGTTAGGAATGTTCCTCATGGCATCGGTGAAGGTAAATGAGGTTGCAGGGAAGATCAAGTCTCTGCTGACAGTGTTTTGTGCTGATTGCATTTTCTGTTGTTTGAGGATAAAGCAAAGTTTACAAAAATGAAGAGAATAATTAAAAGAGGAAGACAAATCCCAAGACTGATTGAAAGATAAGTTTTTCTTTTCCTATTTTATTTTCCACAGATCTTTGTTAATTTATTGTAGAAAAATAAAAAGAGGGGAACATTGAAATGTTCGAAAAAAGAGGAGAACATTCAAATATATTACATCTCTGGTGATAATGACGTTAAACATCACAAGCACAGTTTATGTGTGTCCAGTCAGAGGACAGGTAAATGTGTTTTAAAATTTCATACTCTACTTTGCTGCTACAGTTAGTTTATGTTCTAGTTCCTGTGCTACCTAACGGTCTACTATAACTTGTTTTATTACTCAGTGACTTTTGTTATATAGCTTGAAATGATATATAGTACTGGAAAAAGAAATGTTAACTTAACCATGCAGTGTTAAGTTAGCACACTCTTGTTTTTAAATTCTTTTATTTTTTACAGTATACTGAAGACTTTTGCTTCTACTATTCAAAATCATACAGAAATGAAATATTGGTGAAGAGGAGATTATCAGGTTCCAACAGTAGATCGTGAAGGCTTAAATTCTTATGTCCAATCCAAATCCTAGTGTGACCTTTTCATTCTGGAATGAAATGTTAAAGTTGTTAGGGGCTATGGCACTCAACACCTTCCTGTCACTGGTGGCAAGCATCACGGTGTTCTAAAGAGCTCCCTCTTGTCCTACTCAGATTTTCACAGTTTTCTCACCCTTCTATGTTTTTTCCCTAAGTCTTTGAATTAAAAAAATGCTTCGCAGAAAACAGCCACTGAAAATTTTATTTGACCTGTTTTTTTTAAATGCTTGCTCATAAGAACTGGGTCTGTGCTCTCATAGCCAACCCACTTGTCGCCCTGTTACGTCCTTGGAGTGGTCCTGGGGCAAGTCAGTGCCATGAAGGGCCCACAGGGATCTTTGAAGGCAGGCACCAGGATGAAGTGTTTTCTGGATGAAGTGGTTTTTTAATTCACTGGACACAGCCTAAAGGAGTATATTGGAGTGAGTTCACTCTGGCCTCATGTGGTAGTTTTATAATTTTTCTGAATAAGCATCAGCCCTGGACAATGTCAGCCATCTCCCCACAGCTTCCCCAAAATGCTGATTTTTGCTGCCTGGAGATGCTGTGATGGAGGAAACAGAAGCAGCGCTTGAGGCTTCTGTGCATTTCCTTCTTCACCATCAAATACCACAGATGAGTGTTCCTATAGTTATGGTTTCAACCCAGTAGATTTAAATACATAAAGGACAACAGCTTCTTTGTCAAGTTAGAAATCCAGCAACTGGAAGGGCTCACTTGAAGGTGCTGCTGCTGCTTTTTGGGTCTGTGTGGTCTACCCGCAATCATCCAGAATGAGAAAAAAGTTGGACTTGATTAATTTAGTTCTTAGAAAAATCTACCTTATCTCTGGGCCAACAGAATTACGGAAAATTACACTGTGAATATAAATTTTTTTCCATAGGAGTAAGTTTTGATAATTTTAGACAAATTCCCAAACCAAGCTGATGTGCTCCATCACTAAAATAGCAAAAGAGCAAGGGGGCTGATGTGAGAAAAAGTGGGAATTCTGGCAAATATAGCTACTATGGTGTAAATCTCTGTGTGTATACCTATTTGCTTCTTGATCAAAGTGTAAAAAAACCAATTTACTGAAAGCCAATAGCAAACTGCCAGCATTAATTTTATTTTTGTTTTGTTTGTTTTGTTTTGGTTTTGTTTTGTTCTTGAAGGCTTGTGCAACCTATTACTTTGTTCTTGCTGGTATTCCATCTGGAGTAAGCCTTCTATATTTAGAACCTTAAAATGCATTATTTTTTATTTTATTTTTATGTCTCAAAATAAATTGCACTAAGTTCAAACACGGTGCTAATTGTTATTTTAGTTCTTCACTGGTTCAGAAATTTTCTAAAAAGATGCTTGACTTTGTCAGGAGGGCCACAAAATTTGATGTTGCTGTTGAACTTTTGCATCTCAAAAGTGAATATTTTTTGTTCTTCAAAGTAAAGCTCTGCAGATCTGAACTCTATGCAGTTAAATGATGCTGATTCATTGTGCTTACATATTTTTACATAAATAAGAGTGACTGCAGACATCAAAACTGTTATTGCTATATTGTTGTATACTGTGTACGGATTGTAATGTTATTTTGTATTTGAGATTAAAATTCAGGGTTTTATCTTCTAACTATCAAATCCTATTCTTGAATTTAATCAACAAATTTTATGTGCCTTCAAATGCAATTATAAATTAATTTTCTCCACAGCTTTCATGTTCTCAAAGAAAACACTTTGCCAATTTTCTGCATTCAGTTCTTGAATTCAATTTTTGTTACCAGATGCTCTGCCATGCCCCTTGAAGTTTGGATGCAAAGTAAATAGAAAAGCAAATTCTTAAATATCTCCACCCCCACAATCCATGTTTTACAAAGAAATGAAACTACTTCTTTCTGTGAAACATAGCTGGTTCATATTCTGACCACTGCTGCTGAACAGTGAAAATACTGCTAGAAAAAAAATGGAGTATAATTAAATTTGAAATGGAGAATACACATATAAACAAGAAATAGTTTAGATAGTAAAGTACTTTTCGGAGTTTATGCATAAGTCTATGCATTATTTCTACAGGACTTGATGTCCGTAATTAACTATTGGATATAACTCAAATGAAATTTAATAACTGTGGAGGATAATTTAGTTTCTTTAGATTCAGATACCACGTTCTTTACCTATCCGCTCAAAAATAAATGTCATACCTTCTCTAAAAGCCTTTTTGTGCCCATTATTTAAACCTGTCAATTTGTCTGGTCTGCTCTGGTGTTTCGTTTTCCCTTCACCAAGTGAGGACATGCTGTAGTTGCACTGATGTTACTTCTTGTGTGACAACTAGCTTTTACTGACAGAGCTTATGCTGCAACTGAATCATCAAGTAAACACTTCTGATATAATTTGATAGTATCCTATGGTTCATTAAATACTTCTAGTCTGTCATTAGGCCAAGTGTGGTAAGTAGGATATCTTCCATGAGAGAAGTGTCCTGAAACAGTGTCTGGATGCTCTGCTGGAGTTTTTAGAGTTTGCTGAACCACTTCTGATGAAGCATTTTGTTAGCTGTGCCTGACAAAGAAATGGATATATTAACCTATTCCACAGACAAACCTTTTTCTCATGGAATTATAAAGTCACTACAGGATGCTTATGCAATTTCTCAAAAATCACAGCCTTAATTCCAAATTCAGGGTAGGAGTGGTGGCACTAAAAACATACTTTTTCTTTAAACAGCTGTAGATGAACTTTTTTGGCCATGGTTAAGTGTTAACGGACTTCAACAGCTGTGCAGGTCACTGTGTGGGTGAAAGCAAGAAAGTGAAATTGTATGTTTTGGTATTGCATGTATAATTGAAACACATCTCATCCGAGACTACACTGACAAGAGATGGATGTGACAATATCAAAGGATTTCAAGAATCCGTCTGGTTTTTTGCTGATTTTTTGTGCCAAATTATTAAGTAAAATTAATCTTCCAGTTTAGTCTTTAAATCAAAACAATGGAGTTTTTCTAAAAAAAAAGAAAAATCCTAGACTGCATTAAAAAACCCCATTTAATATCTTCCAGATTATGCATGCTTTGATTTGTTATACTTTCCTCAATTTTTTAATTGACAGAAAAAGGCAAAAGAAATGGTTATGCACATGTTTTTTGTTACAAATGTATTTTTTCTGTGCATGCTGTAATGGAGGGATGTTTCAGATGAGATTATCCTGCCTGTCAAGTGCAGGGATTTTGGCAGTTAAGGGTTCTTAAGTGCATTACCACTCAGTCCTTATAAACCAAGTATCTCTAGGTTTCTTGGGGGCAAGGAGATGGTTACATGAATAAGAAACAGGAAACTAATAGATTTCTGTGTAAATGGTGATTTCTGCCATCACCAAGACCTTGCATGAGGAAATTTCCTTGTAATTCCTTACACGTTTACCTGTAATTCATATGCATTGGTCTGACTTCTCCCATTTATCCTTCTATTGACACTCTAATTTATCCTTCCTAGTGCCCTTTCAAGTGTTAAATACTAATTTCTGCATATCAGCATTTGCTCATTAGGTTTATCTTTAGCTTAAACAACAGACACATATGCATTGCAGGAAAAAGTTTAAAGAGGTCTGGGTTTAGGAGTAAGATTTCCCTATTGTTTGAATACAAAACTTGCAGTCTGGTCTCACTAGCTGCCTTATCCAAGATCAGTGAGGCACAGCATCATAACAGTACAGTGGCTGCACTACATCAGTGAGCCTGGAGATAAGTGGAAAAGAAATATTCCAAAAACCTGAGTAGTGTGGCAATTGGTTCTGCTTCCAAAACAGCCTTTGATGCTCTGGGCTTTGGTTAGGCAAGAATGCTCTTTCCTGACTAATTCCTATCACCTCCCTTCAGTTCAGCTCCTTAAGAAGAACAAGGAAATGCAACATAATAAATAGATGGCTGTGGCTGGGTGTCGTGTAAGGCTGGTGACCTCCTGACATCCTTGCACCTGGTCCTGAGGCATGAGCTGGTTTTTATTGTCCTTCACTTCAAAGACATAGACTTTGGCTATGTCTCTTCAAAACAAATGCTCAGATGTTACAGACAAAACCCAAACCAAAAAAGTCAAGCTGTAAATCAAAACTGATTCAACTTCACTAAGAATTCTTCCAGTCTCTCTATTTTTTTTTCCCTTATTGATTTTGAGGCAATTTGAGTTAAGGCTGTAAGGCTTTTGATTAATGGATGCCAGAATTATGATACTGCATTATGCATCAACTATTGCTTAATCATGCCAGACCTTGCAAGCCATCTAAACTTAGAGCTCAAAATTAGCTCTCCAGTAATAGCAAGTAGTGCTCTTTAATTTTATTGTCCCCTGTTAATGTGCTGTTCAGAACTTGTTCATGACATTTCCACAACCAGCTGGATGGCAAATATATGTAGCTGAACTGGTGCTGAGTCTTGTCAGAGTGAGAAAAATAACTTGTTCAGTACATAGTCATGGCTGTTTTGGCTGTTCAGAGTGTGAAGGTGGCTGTCCTTGGCTTATGACCAGATTGTCATAGTGAAGTTAAAACGTGGAACTGCTTTTGCTGTAGTTGTCTAAGGCCATTTCTTTCCTTGTTCTATTTTGTTCCATTCTCCCAGGATTCATCACCCCTGTCTGTATCTTTTTTGTGTATGTGTCTTGTTGTCATCCGATCTGGTGCACTTTGTTTATTTTTTGTATTGGTACACATTAAAATGACACTCTCACTGTCTCCAAGCTGACCTACATGATTATTTGTTTCAGATCTCAGCAAATATTGCTCTGTCTAAAAAACCTTATCTCTGTGATTTTCTATGTAGGTGAAAAGATAAGGGCTGTTATTAATTTTGTACTGTCCTACCTAATCACTTGCTTTGAATATAGCCACATGCTTTCTGTGTCCTTGGTAACTTTTATAGTCAAGACTCAGCCAAGGAGGCTGAAAGGGTTGAGTTACTTGTTTCGACAGAGATGCTTTAGCACCGCACTGTGCTTGGTTGTGTTGATGTGAATGGGCTTGCTCTGAAGTAATTCTGAGCAATAGAGTCACTATATGTAACTTGCAGAGGTATGTGGGGAGATGAATCATCCTCCAAAGTGACATCGATGCAGCTCTATTACTTTGAATATGTCTGTACACTTGTGACTAGGGCTTCTGGAGTAAACTTTTGTGACTTGGTTTTCTATCCCTGGTGTAACAAGAGTTCAAAATTTTCCACAGCTCCATAGTTAAACTCCTGATGAGGAGTGATAATGACCTGATATTAATGTACTTACATTCCTGTTGTGAGCAACAGGAAAACATGAATTCTGAGATGGAGCAAGGAAAATTGCAAATTAATCTGTATTTCTAAAAGGTAGATTGAGAGCTAAAGATAGCAGCCTTAAAATATATTTAAAAGACCTGCAAATACTTAATATATATTTCCTCAGTATATAAGATGCTATCAATTGGTTATGACAAACAGGGATTTTATCAAGATCATTTTCATCTCCTTGGAGATGGAACCTTCTGTGTGCTTTTGAGTATGCCTTTTATTTGCTTTTCAATAGGTTACTTCAAATCACTTTGAACACTAAAGTTTAAGTTTTCTAGTTCAGAATAATAAGAAGAGTGAGTTTTTGACATTTTAGATTTCATTTAACAGCTATTCCATTTACTTAAGCAAAGGCAAAGCCTTGATCTTGGATGTAGAACATTCAGATGGCAATTTTTTCCAAAATAAAACATGATTAGAAAAAAAGGCCTTCCAGTGAATAGCTCATAAACTCCTGTAGAATGCTTCAGACTCTATCCTTTTTTTCTGTCCCAGATTGGAATTTGGCTGGCTAATCCTCTTCTTGTTAAGTATCTGCTAATTATATTGCAAACCAGCCAGTGGTCTAATTTGATAGACTATCTTCTGAGGTTTCACAATTATCATTAGTGCCTTCAGAGGGTCTCTCCCAAACACATTTTTTGTGCCAACCATCTAACTAATGTCTGTGTCACATGCAAAATGCTCATTTTAATTTCTGTAGGGTAGGAACCTGCACGACCTTTAACACACAACAAACCCTCACTGATGTAGTGGAGAGTGCATTTCTGCACCAACATATGTTACAAGGAGATGATATTATTTGCTTTCATGCATGTAGCATTCAATTACTGGTAAGCACCTTTGCTGCTTATAAGCCACCCCTCTCAATGTACTATGTACAATATGAGTGAATCATTCATCCAAACAGTGATTTTCTTCCAGTGCCAGAACTTCATCTGATGGACTGAGTGTTGCCCACAAGACCATGCCAATTTCCAATTTATAGCCATAGGCTGTCTTTTAGGTAAAGTATCCCCTTTTGAAAGACAAGACACAAGCAAAACTGGGAAATGATTACACTTTTTTTTCTAGAAAATAACCATTCTCTAGGAAAAAACTCAAACACTCCCAGTGAGAGAGAGATTTATTATTTTAGCTGTCTTGACCAAAAAACAGCCTGCACCTGTTGTGGTGTGCTTTATACTTTTATGTTTTACTGTTAATGTTTATGGATTTACCTATCTGTTCTATGCAAGTTGTAAAATGGTTTCTCCCAAGTTCCCCCTATTCTCCTCCTCAGTTGGTACATTTCTCGCCCTGGAAATCCCCTACCTTTGTTCTCCCCAGAGACTGTTTTGTGTCAATCATAAGTTGCTCCCCTCCCAGAGCCTGCCAGTCTCAGGAGGCCTCTCCCCTCTTTCCAGAGACTTCGGAGAGACTTGGTCCCGGATTGGAGCAGGCCTAGGAAATCTCCCACCCCTTAAAGTTGATTTGCTCTCTGTATACCTTCCCCTCTACCCTTATTGGTTGTTTGGCCCGAAGCCACTCCCTTTCCCTTTCCCTTTTAACCCACTGCACAGCTCTGTCACCAGGCTTCGGTCAGGAGCTGCTGCAGAGGCCAATAAACTGCTCTCTGTTGTACCCTCACCGAGCCTCCCTCTCTGTACCTCGTCATCGCCTCGCTCACCAGCGCTCCGTCGCCAGACGGCCTTACCCACCAGGGGGAAGCTGTCGGTCCGCCTGCAGCTTCCTAACCGAGGCTGGGACGATTCCCTGCCAGGGCTGTCGGGTCAGCTGGGAAGCTGTTCCCCAGCGATTCAGGGAACATGCCTCATGCACTATTATGCCTGAGACTAGGTCTAGGCTATAATCTGTAGCTGTGTCTCCTTAGTCTCAGCTATTTGAAAAACTCAAATTTAGCAGGATTTTACAAAACAGACATCTGTGTTGGGCATGAGAGACATTCAGGGCACAAGCGAGCTTGTCTTCTCTCTGGAGCAGGTCATTGTGGTGGGACTTCCTGTTCCCTTTGTTAAAGTTTCATGCCAACACACAGTGCTTGCTCTTTCTGATGCACTCTCATGTTTCTCATTGATTTAGGGATCATCTTTTGTCATCTTTGGTATATTCTTGTTATTAGTTACAGCAATTTTCTTATGTTTTTATTTCCAGCTTTGAAGTCGACGAGGGAGAACTTCAAGGAGCAGGAACATGTCTCTGGGTACAGAAGGCAGAAATGTAAAAGAATCATGAAAAAATAAGTACCACTGCAGCCTTTTTTTTTCTGAACTGGAAAGTCGAAATCCCAGATAGGTTGGGGCTGAACTACCCCACATATTGAAATATGGATATGTGGGTCATTATCTGTACAATTATGTACTTTCTTATGATATAATCCTTGACAATCTTTTTAAATTTCAGAAATAAAAATTTAATGTACTCCAGGGATTACTACTTCACCCCTCTCTGCCTGCAGGCATGAGAAAGCAAAATTATTATTTTTCATAAAAGAACTGGTGTGGTTGTATTTGCCTTCCATGGCTCATTAATATGAGCTTGTTTGGTCTCAGTAATTTCCCCTTGACACAGTGCAGCAAAATACACACAGCTTCACTACAGATGAAAAGACTCTCCAGAAAAGTAAGAGGAAGCTAAAACAGGAAGCCCAATTCCACATTATAAAAGAAGGCATGCGTCTGTTCTGCCCACAACACTTCATTAAAGAACTGAGTATACTGTCTAGGAAGGATAGACAGAAACACATTTTGTAAAATACATCACTACATCTTGCACCTTCACCACAGGTGAGTATCTGGTGCTTGACTGGCAATCCAATTACTATCACATAAATAAAGAGTACTAGACTTTTCCCTGGCCTTATTTATCTGGAAATACTTGAAGTAAAGGAGAAAGCTACTGCACTTTAATACTATTTTGCTTGTACTGTAATCTGTAGATTTCTGTCATGTTAAGATCTTTCCAGAAGATGTGCTTCTGGCCTACATTCTGGTAGTTTTCATGCCAGAAATAATGTCTGCAAATGAGAGAAGTTCTCTGATACTCTGTGAACTAGTATAAAATACTGACTTGATAATTTATAGACGCTTCAATGTTGTTTTGCATGTGTGCTGATACTACTCAGTATTTAGTTTGGTTGCAATGCCTGAATTAATTTATATCCATATCTTCTGCAAAATACTATGGGAAACTGAATCAGTGAAGAGCTGGTTAAGACTAATTTTTTATGTACTTAGGTAAAAAATTTCATGGGTACTAGTTGTGGGCTTGTTTGGGTCTGGATAGTCATGGGGAGCTGTAATAACCAGTTATCTATTTTAAATCTATAATCTCATCAGTGACATGGTGACTATCTCATTCAAGTGGTGGCCCTTATAAAATCTTTTGACAGGCTCAGTCAATTCACTGGCGTAAGTTTACTTTAAGGAAACCAAGACAAAATTACCAGATGTGAATGTGTCATTTTTGGCAGACTTTGCAGATGAATCTGTACTACAAAGTCTGACTCACTTTTCTAGGTCCTAGAGAGACCTAGCAGCTGAAGGGTGAGACAAACTGGTAAAATTAAGTGCTCAAATTCCTGCTTCACAAGCTGTTGGTGGTGTGTGGAAATATGAGAAATTCTCTTTTCAGAGTGGACAGTCTATTTCAGGAATTAAAAGTACTTTTAAATTTAGGGGGAAAAATCCCATATTTCTATGCAGTAATGTTTTATGCAGTTTATCTGTGCTCTTCTGTGGGATGTCCTCACCATCAAAAAGAAAGCTAATCCTTTATCATCCATGGGTTTAAAAATGGTGTATTTTAATTTAAATTGTTGGCCATGCAAACTTCATTTTTGCATAAGAGGGGCAACAATTTAGTAGCATTGTGAAAGAGAGAGAACTCTTTAATATGCCAACAAATGTCTAGAGCTGTTACCATTCAATGGTCTAACTTACATTATTTAAATATCTAACATTTTTTACTTATCTTTTTCCTGAACCAGGAAAATAACCTTATTTTTTAGGAAGTGACCAAATAAATCCTGACTTATTCAAGTATGTTTTACAGCTTTTCCAAATGTTCAGTATTCATTGAGAGACAAAACATTAGGAGAAGCAGTGCAAAAAAAAAAAGTTGAAATTGCTAAATGAAAATTGAACCTTGCTGGTTGTTTACTTGTGAAAGAAGGTATGATGTGAAGTAGTAGCTGCAGTAGTGCTGATCAATGTTGGACTTGTTGCAGTTAATAGTAACTTTTGTAGACAATTTTGTATGAGAGAGATGAAGCAGAAATTTCACTCCTCTGAGTTGAACTTGTTCAGTTTGCTTTCCTTCAAAACAAAGATGACCAAGGTCTATGTTCAGAAATCACTCTGTTTTATTATGGTGATTTAAAAGATATTTTATGGGACCACATATTTTTGGAGATACCAAGTTAACAGCCAAGAGAATTAGAAGTATTAGGAAGCAGTAGAAACACCCTGTGACAGACAGTATCTTCTTGCTCTGTGCTCTGTTATGCATAGCACATGATTTAGCACTTCTGAGCACCATTGCAACATAAGATTTCTTTTGGTAAGACATGTAGTTATCATCATAGATATTGAATGGTAAGATAATGTAATATCTTCCTACAAGAGGTCATCAACTGCCTAAAACTTGGGGAAGATTTCTTGCTGTAAGGAATCTTATGTAAATCTCTATTAATCTAAGAGCCCAAAGAGAAGCTATCATCTCAATTTCTTTGCATACCTTGGTTTCTTTAGAAATAGCCACTGAGATCAACCTGCTAATTTACAGCTTATGCTTTTGGAGACTGCAGGAGACTTTAGAGAGGTAACAATAACAAAAGGCAAGAAAATAATTAGTTTTAAAAGGGGATAAATATAGAAACAACAAAAGAAACAGTGACAATCCACACCCATAAAGGCTCTAATTGGACTTCTGGCATCTTGTCAAAACCAAATCTTGTTCCTGTGTTTTAAAAGAGTACCCTTCATTGAAAGTTGCCAGTGTCAAGGCAAAGGAGACATCTGCGGCTGTGACATACCTCAAGTATCTGTGTATAGGCCTGGAAACAAAGACATGTAGATGGATAAGCACCCAAAATTTCTGGGCAATGAAATCAGACTGCAGTCCACTTGTGCAGTTTGGTTTCTCTTAGATGCAGATGAATAGTGCAGCCTTAGAGATGTCAGGAAACTCTCCTTCTCTGGAAATATACCATCACATTTAATAGAGGGAAAATTATGGCTGTGAAACCATAAAAATTACTTTAGAATTTAAATTTCTTTATTTTTGCTTGTCAGATAACATCCCTGTCATCTTCCACTCATGTGCCCAAGCATGTCAGGGCAAGGGAGATGAGCATTTTCTTCTCCTATCTTTTAATAGAATTAATTGAATTAAAAAGTATCAGTTTGAATAAAGTCCTGAGTGTGACTAATCACCCAGAGTGACAAGGTAAAAAAACTAGAAAGTGGCCATTATTGCTGGGCATCAATGAATCAAATTTATGTATCACAGTGTCATCAGACTCAGGTTTGATGTGTTTGAAGCTGGATAGAGCTCTTATATTTGAACCTTCTCTAATGCTGCTGTTCTTGTGCCATTTGTATCAATAGGCAGTGTATGAGCACCTAGTGTTCACCATGGAAAAAGGAACTTTTAAGTAAATTTTAACAGCTTTTATAGGATCTACTGCTGGTTGAAATCATCTTATAAAACAATAGATGAAAGCAAATCTAATTAACTAGTATGTGATTGTGGTCCAGGATTTTGTGTCAGTATTTGCTGAGTGCCAGGAAATTGGATCTGGGCTTCGATATGGACAGGTGTACTGTAGCTGTTATCTTCCTCAGGCCAGTAATAGTTAAAGGGTTTAGACATCCATCTATGGCACCTAGGGGGAAGACTGTGTGTATTGGTAATGTAATTTGTAGGAAAGTCAAAAGGGATGAAAAATCCAAAACTATGTCTAAAATTTTCCTGGAAGCTTTTTGAAAAATTATTCAAAAACTGTATGAGTTCTTCTCATCCACCAAATACACTCACCAAGACTTCACTGCAGATGCCCTGAGTCACTTCAAGGCATGCCAATAGACCAGACAAAATGGATTTTTCTGTTTCTGGTACCAGCCTTCCCTCCTGTGCAACACATTTGGTTTTGCAGTTGCCAAACACCCTCCCTGGGCCTCCTTTGACTACATGTAAGGTGGTGACACAAGCAGATGGAGATGCAAGCAGTGAACTTCTTTCATTACATCCTAGAACATCTGCCACTGAAAAGACTTGCAAAAGGAATAGCACTGATGACAAAAGTTCTAGTTTCCTCCTAGTGAGCAGAATTTATACCCCTGTCTTTGTCTGGCCTGTCTTCATCCCTGAAGGCACAGTTGTGGGATATCTACATGATCCCCTTCAGCAAGGACTACTGCCACTCTCATTGGAGCTGCCATTTGCATCTTTCACTGTGTTCCTCTACAAGGTGGCAGGAGGAGATTAGCCAGGGCACTGTCTATGGCTTCTTGAAATGGGGAAGCCTTACTTCTTTCCACGCTTCCTTGCCTTCATCTTCCCCAGCCATCCATTGTTGTTCAGTTACGTATCTGAAAAGTTACATCCCTATCTGTTACCTGTGACACCTCTTTATGGATTTACAGAGCCATGATGGATTCCTTTGTGAACCTGCTTATGCTGCCAGTTTCCATCAGCCACCCCAGCTGCAACTTTCAAAAAGATGACAAAAACCTTCAAATCTCAAAGTGCTGACTACCAGGATAGGGAGTTCAGCTCTTCTTTCCCACATTTTCTATCTTTGGGGTATAGAGAGCACACAGGTAAAATTTCTCCTACTCCTTTTTGGCCAGATTTTCCAAGGAGGTGAAAGGAAAATGCCACACTGAACAGCCACAAGAGAAGGAGGGGGATCTGGGGTGTATTTTACTTGGAGTCTATTTCTATCCAAGCCATCTTTCTTTGTGCTTAAAACTGACATTACAAACTTATTTTGGGGGGCATTTATTATTTACAGTCATATCTTGGAGGAATCTGTTTTTAAAATGGATTTGCAAGATCCATTTAGCCATTGTTGGTATGGAAAAATAATTTCATTAATACATGATTCACATTAGCTTCAGCAGAAAAGAGAGCCCCTTCTCTGTGGATACTGTGCCACATGTATGAGGTTCCCACTTCACTGCTTCACTGGTGGAAATGTTCTTCTCAAGGTCAAAGGCAAAAATATATCCAGCACAGTCATGGCTAGTCATTTGTGATTTCCTATTTCATTAATCAGGAACATGCTGTTAGAAATCTGCAGAACTGTCAGTTTTGGAATGTAATTTTTTTCCAAAGTCTCTCATTTGATCATTGATATTTACTTTTTAGTAAAATTCTCTGAGATAAGAGAAGTGAGTATTAAAAAAGTACAAGCCTGTGCAAAAATCCTAACAACAGTCAAATACACTTAAAGGAAACAGTAACTCCTTTACACTACAGGAGTTATTTACTACTTTGCTAAACTAGCATTGCATGTCTCAAGCAGTTTTCTCTTCAGTTACCTGCTCTTGCACCCACTACATTTAATGGAAGAATACTCACCAAAATCAATGAGAAAAGGATCACAAGCACAGTATGCAAAGAACTTTGTAGTTAAAAAACCTGCCATCTCCAGTCTGTCTTGGGCTTCAAGCAGCTAGTACTTCGAGATGCTTATTTTTGCTTTGCTTACTTTTGATACTGTGATGACTTTAACAACTTTGAATCTGTTTTTCACTTCAGTCTGTGACAACATTTGCTAGCACTGAGGGGTTCCTACAATGAAGCCAATTATGTTTGGTTTTGGTTTTTAATATGCATTTCCTAGTAGAAGTGCATATCTCCTAGAGAGTGCAGCTGGACAATGTGCACTGCTCTTAGCCACACCAAGATTTCCTTGGGGTGCAGACCAAGCTGGGAGCCCACCAGAGGCTGGACTGCACCTCTGCAGTGACCCATCATAGTTGTACTAGGATGGATAAGCAGAGGAGCAGCTCTGAGTGCATAATGAGTCTACTGCTCTCAGGAGACAGAAATATCCTCCCTTTCCCAGGACCAGCCAGTCTGCCCCTCCTTTGGCATCAAAGTAGGTTGTGGGTCTGTTTGATTTCCCTGAGTAATTAACTCCTGTAAAGTAAACCAATTGACTTGCTGGAGCCCAGATTTGGCCCATTTCAGACGATTTGGTTTGTGGTAAAGTAATAAAATACATATTTCATTGTAGCGGCGCGTTTTATACCTTTTGATTTATTGTTAATATTAATTTGTTCTGTAATGGTTTCTCCCAAGTTCCCCCCTGTATTTCTCCCCATTTGGTTTCCCCTTGTCTTTGTTCTCCACAGCCTGTCACTCTCTGGGAAGCCTCTCCTTCCAGAATGTTCGGAGAGACTCGGTCCCAGATTGGAGCAAGCTGGGGAACCCCCACCCCTCGTTTCCCATTCACTGTCTGTGTGACATCCATATTTCCCTGACTGGCTTTCCCTCTTGTGTCCACCCCCTTCTCCCAACCCCGTATAAGCTGTTGCCACGCCTCGGGCGGGGACACTCGAGAGAGAGGCTCAGAGAGAAGTGTGGCTCCCCTGCAAAAGGCAGGTGACAATAAAAACCATCTAGCCACAAAGTAGCCTCCTCGCTTCCTACCTTCGTCAAGCCTCACCGACATCTCTCGTGCAGCTCTGACCCACCGGGGGGGTGGTGGCCGGTCCGCCTGCTGCCACCAACCGAGTTTGGAAGTATCCCGAGCCAGGGCTTGCCGGGAACAGCTGGAAGCCACTTTCCAGCCGGGCTCGAGGGATATTTTCATTTCATTTTACTTAATTTGCCAACATTCCTTTTTGGGCGTTGCTGCAGAAAAAATTTCAGCACAAGATTACTAATGGAAAGAACTGGATCTTATATGAACCATTAAAAGAACAGAGTGCAAAGTAGTGTGAGAATAAGAACATTGTATCATGCTTCTAGGTAATTTGAAGTTCATCATTTGCTCAGTTAATACCTAATACTTATTTAATGAACTTGCTAATGTCTGAGACTTTATGTAAGTTCAAGTTAAAAAATTGTAAGAAAATAATAAATTAAGGACCACCTTGTATATCTGGAAGTTTGAGAAATTTTGAACTTTGGTCTTGATCCTTAAGAAAGCCCTCTGTGGATATATGTCATCATGTCTTAGGCCATGTGCAAAGTGTAACTAGCTGACCAACCATAAATTGTACTATGAGTCCTTTTTTCATGAAAATGGCTTCAGCTCTTTCTTCCCAAACACTATATTGCACTGATGTCTTCTGTAGTAATGTGTGTGCTCTGGATGCAGTCTCAAAATATTTGCAGTCATTTTTCTAAGCTGCTGGGCACTGGGTGCTATGTTTTCTCAACAGCCAGATTTTTTTATAAAGTAGACCAAAGAGAGGGACGTGTCTATAATTTGTAATAATTAACAATAGATCTTGAACCCACACCTATTATTGAAGATATGTCTTTAAGATCCAGTTAATTATTCAATGTTGACCTATGCTTCCTCAGGGTGTAAACCTGTTAAATAAGTAAAAGCTCACTGGTTTTGAGGGCTTTTATGTCAGCACTACTTTATGTCTTTTGCTGTACCTGCACAGCAGGTTAAAATTGGTGCTGAAAGTTGAAGATGATGGCCCTGTCACATGTGCAGTTTGTCCCAGGGCATGTTGTAGTTTCAAATAAAAACACTTGAGCTTATACCTCTTCAAGATAGGCTTACCTACCAAGATAGGCTTAATGAAGGGCTTAATGATTTTCTGTGTTTTGTCTGCAGCTTGCATTTGTAAAGACAGTAATTTACTGCATCTAATTATGCTTGATCCCACAGTAAACTTGGTAAGGTCTGGATCTTCAGGTGTTGCCACTTCCCTGAGATAACTCCTGTAGAAATTTTGTCTTTCCATTTTTTTTGGACAATCCTCAGCTCATTGTGTCTTCTGGCTCTGCCATCTGCTCTGAGCCAGGGACATTGGAACAGGAATGAAAGTGCTTTAAATTGTGGGAGTATTCATCAGCTTTCAACTCTGTTTGTGCCAAGACTGAAGGGAATTTTAGGTTTTATCTTGGCTTGATGCTAACTGGCGTTTTAGATCAAGTTTGTACTTTATAATAAGCGTATCCTTTGGTTCTGTTCATGCAGCCTGAGTCTTGGTTTGCTTGTCAGGTCTCATTTGCCACCCTGTGTCTACAAGTGGATGGCAAACAGCAGTAAAGCTCTAGTTCTGTGTTACAGCAGCTTTGCAGAAACCATGTATCCTTGCAAAAAAGAAATAATTTGGACAGACACATATGGATTGATGTGTCTGTTGTATATCTACTGTGAAATTCTTCTGCTGAGCACTACAAAATAACAAAAATGCCAAAACCATTTTTTTTTTGTTTCAAAAAGCCTCTGAAACGAAATTTATTGGGAAATTCTTGACTAGTTGTATCATAGACCAAGCTTGGCTTCCTAGTTCTCAGCCTCTGTGGTCCTTAGAGCAAGTAACAAATGGTCCTCAAAGGGTCCTGTGTCAGTGAAGACTCATGAGTGCTTTTTCCTATTTTCCTCAAGTTGCCTAATATGCCTTACAACAAGAGGGAAACAGACACAAGTGTAGGTCTCTGGTGTTGTTCAGATATTTGTCACTGACAGGGAAGTGCTTCATTGGGAATCTTTACATGTTAAGTGGATTGTAAAATGCATATTTGCACAGATCACAGATTTTAACCCATGATCTTGGTCATAACAGCTCTGCTGGTGAATATTACATACAGAAGGAAAAATTTGTCTTCAGACCAAGGAAAAATCACTTGTAAACCACAGAAAGCTGTCAATAATACAAATATGCACATATATGTACATTATATGGATATTGGTGGAGTGGGAGGTAGGCCTTGCATGTCTTTCTTAATCAGATTTCCTCACTGAATTAAAAATCAGGTTCTGCTTACCTGCCATTTACAGAAATAACTCTGAGCAGTTGTCATGCTGGACACGGAAGGAGGACACTGGACACGCTCAGTCACCCAAGGCAAAAAGGAGAGCTTTATTTACAGTTTCTACAATTTATAGACTCTCTAAAATGAGAGTGGATTGGAGGATAACATATCTCCTCCGAATCACATTGGCTAATTGAACAGTCTGTCAATTTTCTCCTCCTCCAAGAAGGAATGTGAAAAACACATAGTGTTTTGAGAAAAGCGTGGGAATTCTGACTCCAAATATGTAAATATCAGAAGGCTTTTGAAAATCGGGGCAACAAGCAGTTAATTTCTTCGCTGGAAAAATGGTGGTGTTGCATTGGTAGCTTTTTATTTCTTAGATAAATACAATGGAAAATGAAAAAAATTTGGGGGGCTGCTTCCATTTACTATATATATAGGAACCTTAAATGTAGAAATCTAAGGAATAAATTCTCTTTGTCCCTAGCAAATCAGAGAGTCACTGGAAGGCAGAAAGCTTGTAGCAGTGTCATTCTGTGTTCTTGCTAAATAGGACTAAAATGAACAAGTTTATTTTGGTGCAGAGCAGTCATAAATTACTACCTGTGCTTTCCCCACACTTGGCACTGCTGGAGGCCCACAAGAAATGAGTGCAAAAATGAAGAATTGAAAACATGTCCTAGTTCAAGGGCTAAACACACCTCACTTCCCTGTGCAAACTTGGCTTGTGTGTAAATGATCACAGTGAGAACTGGAAAGACAGGAAGCAAGGTGACTGCAAGAAGACTGGTGAGACAGGACTCACCAGTGCTAAAAACTAGCCAACATTGAGAGTGATCCTTTGGGGCATCTGTGTGGCACAGGGATTGTGAGTGTCCCTCTGCTTTCCCTAGAGTTAGCCCCCTGACAGAGAATTCTGTGTGAGCCAAGAGGGTAAACATTTTGTGTGTATTTCTGGGTGTATGCTGTGGACATAGAGAGCCATTAGTTCTTCAGGTATGAAATTTATCTTCCTTGCATAATTTGTTTCAGAGAAAATAATTTATTTTTAAGGTCATCCCACAAAGTTTTGATGAGTGACTATGATGATATCTCTTCATTCAGCATAAGGTATAGTTCTCCCATTTAAAGACATCACTATGTGAGAAATGTTGCAGAATGAGGGTCATTGAATAAAGAAAAAGCAGAAAGCAAAAGAGTTCACATTATGTCTTCATCTCCCTTCCCATTACAAAATCCAACATGCTGCAGCCAAGTGTCCTGGTGAGTCACTGTCCAGTAACTAATCTCTGCTATGTGAAAGGCATTCAAAATCACAGAATTGAAGCACTCCAGAGAACACTGTATTAGCTGGAAATTTTAAGTTTAAAAGGTACCAGTTGTTTTTTTTTTTCTCTTATGGCTGCTACTTTAAAAATATTTCTAAGTGGAAAATGGGAACTTGTTAATATGGGGAAGAGGGAAAATGGGGATTGACTATTCCTCTGTAAATCAAAATGTTTGTTGGACAACAACAAATGCAGGGACAAATTGTGACACACTAATGCATAAAGTGTCTATAGAAAATTACCAGCTTATTAGGCAAAGAAGAAAATGTTATTCCTATTTAATTATTAAGAAATAGTTCAAATGGGAAAATATCAGTCAGGTAGTTGTATCTCACTTACGGCTATCTTAATGTTTATTTTAAAGCAGTGGACATGGAAACTCTTTGAATTATCAATGCTGAAAGCAAGATGGCCTATGAGATTTTAAGTTTTATGCTGTGATTCTCTTGGATGTATTTCAGCTAGGATAGAAATCTATCTTGTCTGCAGGCCTTCTCTGCCAGGTGAAAGAGGTCCTGCATATTCCTCTTCGTAGTTCCTAAATTTAATAATACCTTGGCAGCACATCTGAGTTATGCTCTGAGTTTATTGCCCTAAAGGTAACCTCTGCTGTTTGTGTGGATCACCAGAGATGCAACATAAATGTTTTCGTGAGAACTGGGTTGGTCTGCAGAGATTGTTCAAATCTCCTGGGAAATCTAGATCCATCCCTATGAATCCTCTACCTCCTTCCTTAATTAAGAATAACACCCTTTATTTCTTTTGTGTTTCCTTTGCTCTTCTCAGGCATGGCTGAGGAGAGTTGTGTGCTTTTCAGTAATCACCTGGAACCAGAGAGGTTTTTGTTTACCATACAGCTTTCATCTATATGGCTCGTAACACAGCACACTCCATCTGCCCTCATCCCCTCAACACGAGCCTGGTGCCACCTGCTTCCTGTGGTGCCTTCTGAAAAGATCAGCTCCCTGCCTACTCCTTTTCAAGCAAAGAGCAGTAATGAATAATAACATGCATGGCTTGAAAATCATATGAACAACTTTCTAATTACCAGCATGTGTCCAGAGTTCATATGCTCAGTTTCATGAAGCTTGGCTCTAGTTTTCACTGTTATTTCCATAGCTCCTCCTTAGTACTATTACCAGTACTTTTGGCACCATGTTTGCACATTTTCCTGCAATTAGTTGGACGTTTATGAATTGATTAGCTTGTAGGCTACTGGAAAAGTCCCTCTGACCTCACAAGCAAGTGTTGTTGCCATCGCCCTTGTCTGTGTGGTGGTGTTGCATACTCTGTTAATCCTTTACAGCTGTATTTCTTCACAAATGCTGGGCATTTCCTTGTCCTGTGCTGCTTGCCAGAGCATGTGTAGCCCCGGGTGATATGTTTATATGTTTGTTTAACACAAGCTCCACATTCCATTCTGCCTGAGGGTTCTGATTAGTTTCATTTTAATGGACATTGTTAAAAAAGAATCATAAATTTCAGCAGCATAATATCATCAATACTCCCTTTCTGCATCTTAGGGCACTATTTGTGTGATGCCAGCCTCAGTTGCAAAGTCAGTTTAAAGTTTTGTGATACAAATATTTGGATGTTTTTAGAAAGAAAGGAGTTACACCTTACATTAATTATTTAAATGATACTGTCCTGGTGCGTGTTCTTTCTCTGCCTAGACTGCTTTTAATATGTTTAGCCTAATGCCACGTCCTTGTCTGAGCCTACAATTTTGATACCAGTTTGCTTCATCCTTTGCTTGAGCTCAGGCTTCTGAGCACTGTTCCTCAGCTAAGCACAACCACTTCTAGTTGGTTTCTGTGAAAAAGAATTCAAGGTATAGTTCAGTAGTTGTGGACAAGTCTCCAGAGAAAAGGAATGGAAACTTCTTGTGCCAGATTTATTCTTTGAGACAGCAATTCAGGAAATTATGTCTTCTGTATGGACTGGGCAACTTCTGTTGGTTAACAAATGCTGTTACTTTTTGAAAGACGAGTTCCCTTTCAGGAGCCTCTGTGACCTTCAGAGTGCAGCAAAATCCTCTCTTCTTCTAATCTAAACCAGAGTTGCAGATGGAATCTAGTCAGTCTTTGGAGCTCTAACTTACCTCTACAATCCTGGATCATCTAACACAGGCTCTTCTGACCTTTCACCTTTTTTTTTTGTCTCCATTGAAGAAAATTTTACAATTCTTTCTTTCTTTCACTCTTTCTTTCTTTCTTGCTCTTTCTTTCTTTCTCTCTTTCTTTCTTTCTCTCTTTCTGTCTCTCTTTCCCTCTGTCTCTCTTTCTTTCTCTCTCTCTCTCTTTCCTTCTCTCTCTCTTTCTTTCTCTCTCTCTTTCTCTCTTTCTCTCTTTCTTTCTCTCTTTCTCTCTTTCTCTCTTTCTCTCTTTCTTTCTTTCTTTCTCTCTTTCTTTCTCTCTCTCATTCTCTCTCCTCTTTCTTTCCCTCTTCCTCTTCCTCTTCCTCTTCCTCTTCCTCTTCCTCTTCCTCTTCCTCTTCCTCTTCCTCTTCCTCCTCCTCCTCCTCCTCCTCCTCCTCCTCCTCCTCCTCCTCCTCCTCCTCCTCCTCCTCCTCCTCCTCCTCCTCCTCCTCTCTCTTTTTCTCTTCTCATTTTAAGGACAACTAGCCATTCTCTGAGGCTGCCTGGTGTTTTAATATCAACTATTTTCCAGCCATTGGTTTCCAGCTGCTGTTGTTGCACACAATCACTTGGAAACTGCATAAAGTGCTGGTGTTTTCTCCAGACTATACATTCAGTGATGCTATTCTTCTTTTCTGTAGCTTATTAATTAGTTTTCCCTCATACCATGTCCCATTCAGAGACACTTGGAAGCAGAGTTTGACATTGCTTTGCTTCCTATTCTTTGCTTTTATTTTCCCCCGTCCAAATGTAAAATCAGCACAGCAACCACGTCCAGCTAGCTGTTCCAAGTATTTCAAGATACAGGTCTTTAAGACAGCAAAAAGTAATTTCTTGGAGGCAAGTGAGACCTTTGTAAGGAATTCATATCTTGATTATCACTTCCTTCTGTGAAATTTTCAAAATACTTCCACTTCAGTTCTCACTTCCAGCCCAAAACAGAACAGAATTCACTCGTTGTGTGTGGACGCTCATATTCCTGTTGAAATATGGAGTGTATGCTTTCTTTCTGTGCTGTGAAAGTGTCAGCTGGCTCTACAGGTGATGATTTTAGCTGGTTCAGGGGATCTGCACAGGAATATAAATACTCTAATGCAGGAAGTTGGCTGCCCTAAACTGTAGGTGTAGGTCAATGCCTAAAAGTAAATCCTAGAGATAGGATGACTCTGAGTTAAAATTTCAGATTTTGGCTTCCAAGTAATAGTTAAACAGAATGAAAATTTTGTCTTGGGGGTTGTCTGTACTGTTCAGGGCAAATGGAAAGCAGAATCTGGGCTTATTTATAAATATGATGTGAATCCTTCTCTGACAGAATTCCTCTGAAAGTAAAAGTGACCATGCTAGACCTTTTTCAGAGATATCTACTAGCCTTAGTCCATCAGGTATGGTTCAGCCCTTGTCTTTGGTTTCTGCTCCTCTGTTTAGTATTGCCTCCCAAAGCACACATGAGTAAGACTGCATGAAAATGCTAGCTGTGTGGCAAATCAAGGAAAAGACTTGTTTCATGAGCTTTGACTGTTGTTTTTATTTGCCTTTCATTTCCCTGGGGAAATGGGCCCTATATTTAGAAAGGAATAAGTGTCTGAGAAAGTTCTCCTGCCTCTCTTTGTCCCCTATCACCAGGAGCAGGATGGAATCTGTGCTGTAGCCTGGCTCCAGCCCCTGGTAACAAAGCAAAACCTCGAGTGACTAGCCAAGAGAGCTTTTGCTAGAAGCAACAGCAGGGGCAAAACCCCATGTGCTCTCATGGGTGTCTTTGCTTCCATTTTTGCTGCACAGTTGTGACATCTTGGTGTGAACATCTCTGAGCACTGTTACAGTTCCTCTGATTATGGGAAGCAACCAGACAGAAGGCAGGTAAATTTGCCTTGGCTCCCAGGGTAAACTTGCCTCACAGTGAAGAGGGGTGGCAAGAGCCTACTGCCAGAGACAATGGCTCACACCCTGCAGTTCCAGGGGTGTTTGCTCCCACTCCCACTGCTGACAAGCTGCTCTCCAATGTCTGATGGTCATGAATGCCTGGAGACAGTTCCTCCTGGCACTCAGCATTTCATCTACTTCCCTCTCCCTTGTTCACACCTTGGAGAGAAGAATCACTCCCTTCACACCTTGACTCACAACTGGGTACCAGGCTCGACTGGAAGCGCAGCTGGAGGAAGCCTGGGCACTGCATTTCTGCTTGCAATTTCATAGGAAATGAAACCTGCTGTAAGCTTGATGAGGCTTGAAGTCAGACTGTGAAAATGCAGGGCACTTTGAAATTGTTAAAGGAATCTGAGTATCTTAAATATATAACATTTCATTACTGATATTGGTCTTGGTAATGTTTTGGGACTTTTGGCTGAAATTAAGTCTGAAGAGAAAGCCAGACCACGTGGGTAAAACTTCATTAGTGCTGTTTCTCTCAGCTTGTAGCCTATTCATCTTTCTTATTCTTAAGTTATTTGTATGATTGTCACATTTCTGCAGCTCTTCTTTCTTTATTGCGTTTTTATGTTGGCTAATAACTTATGCTCTTGTCTTTCCTGAGAGTGTCCCAAGTAAATATTTTTGGGCTCTCTAGAGTACAAGCATCATCCAAGTACAGATTCTTTATTAAGAGCTTCTTCCTTTGGGTAACAAGGCCTTGGGATGTTCCCCAAGTCATTTAAATCCTTGGGTCTATCATGAATCGCTTGCCAATTTCTTGTATAACACAAGAGATGCTTTTTGCTTGCAATGAAGAGCAGTTAGGAACATTTCTGCCTTCTCACTCCTGCAAACTATGCCTTTCTATCCCCAGAGGTAGGCAGTGTGCCCTTACACAATGCAGTAGCAGATCACTCACTTTGTCCCTTCTCCAGCAGGATTTTGGTGATTCAGGCATTAGCAATACCTGCACAGCAGAGAGGCTGGGCAGAATGGGCACCTTACACAAGCTTTAATCAGGAGAGTTTGTGAGGTCTTTTATCCCTGTATGTTTATGTAGGAACATCAGCATTTCTTATTTCAGCACACAGCATAGAAATTTGTCATCTGTTTTTTCTCTCTCAGAGTTGAGAGAAGGGGAAATTGTCCCTTGTTTGTTGTACAACACAGTTAACCTGCTACCTTGTATCTTATTAATAAAGTTTGATTCTGATTCTAACAAGCTTTCACTCACAAAGCTGTTTTTTAGTCTATTGGAATGTATTTCTTCAGTCATCCCAGTCTAATGATAAGCATCAAGATAGAGGACTTCTGCTAATCTGAGTTTACAATTAAAAATTGAGAAGACATTGATACCAATAGGGGACTGTAATTGGATGTGGGAACAGTATACAACCTATGTGGAGCTATGTGCTATGCAGGCAGCTGGGCAAAAAAGTAAAGGGTGAAAGTGTCTTCTCTGGTGCTCTGCAGGTGGCTGGCACAAAAGAATGAGGAAATTTAAACTCTCTAGTGACTTCTTTAGTGACATGAGTGAGAACCAGAGTCCTGCTAGGCTCTCTGGTTAAATGCCACCCCCACTGTACTGCTGTAGTATCCCTTCATTCCTGTTTCTCTCAGGACACAGACAAATGGTTGGGTCAAAGAACTTTCAAATTGGTGGGAAGAGTTGGTGTGTCACGGTGCTTTCATTCATTTTCTTCCAAGAGCTGATTTATCTTAGCATTGCATCTCTACTGCTTTCAATGTAGCAGAGAAGTAGGTCCAGACTTCCCTTGTTAATGGCTAGCTAACATCTGCTGTCAAATCTTCTTTGGTGAGGGAAGTATCTAAACTGAGATATAAACCAGTAAAATTGGTGCTTGTCTCTTTGCCTGTTGATAAATGAGTGAGAGGTTCAGAAGTTCAACAACTATCATCTGGCTAGGAAAGTTCTATACATTGAGAGTGATTAGGCTGTTCTGATTCCTCGCTTCTTTTCAGCCACATGTGATTCTCAGGTGAAGGAAAGTACTGTAGACAAAACACTCCTAGTGCAGCTCTTGCACGTTCTCATGCTTTGCTGTCTAACCACAAACTCCCAATCCTATAGCTGAGAAGAGATAGATTTAAATTCAACGTAAAACATAATTTTCTGATTGTTCAAAGGCACTCATTTAAATTACATTAAAGTTCTTGAATTTGCATTTCTGATACCTGGTACAGAATCAGCTGTCACCTGTTTGTGTGTATGGAAAGCTTGTGCTTTTGTTAGCTGTCAGCAATTTTGTTCTGTTTGGTTTTAGCATATAAAACTGACTCACAGTTAAAAACTGGTCTGGCTGAGTAAACTCAGTCAGTTGTAGTGCATCTACAAGGTGAGCTTTGCTAACAGACCAAGTTTTAAATTATTTGGTGGGCCATGCAGTAGGAACCTAACTAGAGGTCTTCCCAAAACCTGCTTTTGAATCTTATTAGAGATAGGATGAGCCCTAAAGCTAGAGGACTGAAGTTTCCCACACTACAGCTTCTAGTGTTCTTATGTGTTCACTTCTACTCGAGATTGACCAGAGTGTGACAACACTCAAAACCACTGAATAGACAGCAAAGTGTTGGGGTGGTCTCAGATATTTGATTATCACCATCAAAATGCTGCCTGCCAGATTACTTGAATTCTGTAGAAAATGTTTTTCAGCTCTGTAAATTACACATCTACTTTAAATTAAAAAAAAAAAAATTAAAAAAAAAAAAGTATTACAACTCAATTTAACAGAGTCAAATCTCTGTATTATTATAGGCACATCAGCTATGGATTTACATACCAGAATTCAGTACGGTAAAACTTGGCAATTTTCTACTTACTGAGTTGTCTACTTACTCCTAAATATTCTGATAAATACCACAACATATTTCTTGTGCTACTGAAACCTGCAAATACTAATACTGTTTGCAGAGAATGTAAGGTAAGTTATCGCTGGTGCCAGAATTACTCATTGTACTGACTACTCTAGAGTGATGAGTCTGTGTGGTTTTGTTTTGCAGAAGAGGCTGTCTTGAAAAAGATGAATAAAAGCCTTTTGTAAAAAAAACTTCTGAGATAAAAACATTCTTAATATTTTCAATCCTCTGGAGCATTTTGTTTTACAGAAGAAAATTAAAATAGCTAGTGACACTTTAAATGCTGCCATTCAATGAATGAAATGGAACAATAACAAATAGTAGAGTGTTAAATATTAGTGTTATGGCATTTCAAGGTTATATTTTTTAATTTGCAAAACATTAAAACTTTTATGTTCTTGTACATCTTTTATTAACTTTGTCTGAATAAAATATGAAATTTACTTCAGTTGCATAAATAACTCTGGAGATGAAAGAATCAAATCAGGACCCAAGGCTAATCAGGTTAGAGTATATGTGACACAGATAGCTTATATTAAAGCAAAATTCAGTTCATCACTGGTTATACCAAGGACTGGATAAAAGGAAACAACTGACTTGTGATCTTTCTTCACAGCATTCAGCCGGGCTACGATTCAGACATTTATTTATTTTGATACCTTTAGTGTCAACATGTGCTGTGCTGGTATTCTAGGAATCAGGCTGCAGATGGGTCCATCATTATTCATTTTGCAAAAACTTTCTGTGAAGGTAGCTTAATTGAGCAAGCAATGGAAACCTAGGACAGCCTGGGAAATAAGTACTTACAGTGTAGGAGTACTTTCCTGAAGCCATGCTCCCTTAGTCTCCTTATAATTTTGAGTAAGTCACAGGAATGAGTGTTGTGTTTTCTTTTTGATGTCCATTGGAAGTGCTGGCCAGCTGTCTAGTGGAGGTTAAAACCTGCTGCTATTAACTTGGAAGGAAAAATGAAAAGCAAGCTCTCTTTGATTGAAAGTTAAATTATACAGCCTATGAAATACTTCTAGTTGCCTTCATTTTGAAATCAGGACTCAGTTAAAGATATAACCAGTTATAAGAAATTTGTCTGGAAGTGAAACGCTTTCCTTGATTCTCATGCTTGGACCTTGTTTCTGACTTGTTCACATCCCTCTCTCTGTGATTCTATGATGCCACACATACCACAGCATACAATACAAATGCTGTAATTTTATATTACAACATTGCAATAAGGTAATAAAAATCAAGCAATATAAACTGTAGAATACAACATGCACAGTATCTAAAATACCTGGAGTACAATCCTAAAATATAATAACTAATACATCAAATTAAAAAAGAACTATACATGATACAACACATAACAGCCCCAAAGGAGTGAAAAATAAATATCATAGAATGGATAAAATGATATGTTATACAATAGAATGGTTACTGTTATATACCATGAAACACAACACACAGTACAATACATATGATACTGCACAATATAACAAATACCAGGCCTCCCCATACATAGAATGGACAGTAAGATGTTCAACACAACTCAATGTATAACACAATTCAAAAGACAATAAAAAATTTTGAAAACAATGCATTAAAATGTATAGAACACAATGCAATACCTATAATATCAACAACAAAAATAATATCCATTATGTATGCTGTATGTACCGGACAATAAATACCAAAAAATACTGTATTTAACAAGACCAAGTTAAAGGTGCTGCATCTGGGTCAGGGTAACCTCTGGTATCAGCACAGACTGGGAGATGAACAGATGGAGAGCAGCCCTGAGAGGACTTGGGGTGCTGGTGGGTGAGAGCCTGGACATGACCCAGCCATGAGCACTCCCAACCCAGAAAGCCAAACGTGTCCTGGGCTGCAACCAAAGCAGTGTGGGCAGCAGGGGAGGGAGGGTATTCTGTCCCTCTGCTCTGCTCTGCTGAGACCCCACCTGGAACGCTGCATCCAGCTCTGGGGTCACAGCACAGGAAGGACATGGAACTGTTGGAGTGAGGCCGGGGAAAACCACTACTTTGAAGAGCGGGATGGAGCACTTATCCTATGAGGAAAGGTTGACAGAACTGGGATTTCTCAGCCTGGAAAGGAGGAGGATTTTGTGTGATCTAAGTGCATTCTTCCAGTACCTGAATGAAACCTACAAGAAAGGCAGAGAGGGACTTCTTTCAAGGGCATGAAATAATAAGATGAGGTGGAATGGCTTTAAAATGAGAGTGAGTTTACAGAAGGTATTAGGAAGAAATTCTTTACTGTGATGTTGGAGAGGCACTGGCAGAAGTTGCCCAGAGGAGCTGTGGATGCCTCGTCCCTTGGAGTGTTCAAGGCCAGGTCAGATAGGACTTTGATCAAACTGGCCTAGTGACAGCTGCCCCTGTCCACAGCAGGGTGTTTGGAAATACATGATTTTTAAGGTCATATATTCCCTTCCAACTCAAACCATCCTATGATTTTATGATGCTGTATGATACATGAAATGCCAAGTTTTACACTACTGAAGGCATTCCAAAACACAGTACTTTACAACTAACATAACTGGAATGCTTTCTGTACATACACACACCCCCACACCATGGAAAGGTTTTTATTGGAGGTGACGGGACAGATGCTGATGGACACCAGCAATGCACCATTGCATGGATCTGGAACAGCAGCAGGGCGAGCCAGCTGGTTCCCTGTGCTCAACAGTGATAGTTCCCAAGAGGTGATGTGTGTGTGACCCTACTGTGTGCGTGACTCTACTGTGTGCGATGTTGCATCGTGCCAGAGCTGTGACGGGGAGTGCACTACAATGCAAAACATTGAACAATACTACAGTACAATACCAAACCAATGACAGTATAGTATAAGCCATGTAATAAATAAAATGCATGAATTAGAGGGATATATACATACAACAAATGCTATATGACACAGTATTACTGTATACAATGCAAAAGGATCTACAATGCAACACTATGTGCAAAATACAAAATAAAAAGCGCAATGGAAAATATAACACCTAAAAATACAGTATGTTCAATACAAGGCAAAATGGAATGCAGTGTGAAAAAAATCCCAATACATCACATCACTATGCATCCGCAAGTCACATCCAATGCAGTCAACACTGTACAACGTGATGTAAACAATACCATACAACACATCCTACATGTAACAAATTACAAAAGAGAAGACAAATTGAGACACCATACGCTACAATACCAAAGAAACTGTTGCACGAAATACAATACCAAACACTGTAAAATACATGCAGTTCAATAGAATATGTGCCTGGAGTTGATCAAAAGTTAAAGACCATTTTGAAAGGCATTGTCCAAATGCCTCTTTTTGATAGTCTCTTGCATGGGGTATCAACCACCTCATTAGGATATCTGTTCCAGTGTTTGACCTTACCCTCTTAATAAGGAAGTGTTCCCAAATGTCACAGGCCACTTCCTAACATAACGTTCACCTAACATAACGTGCACCTGATCATCTCACAGATGGACAACTTGTCCAGAAAGATGCTGTAAGGAACAGTATCGAAGGAATTACAAAAATCTAGAAATGCCATGTCCACCCTTGTCCCTTCACCCACAAGGCAGATGGCTTTACTCCAGACTAGTGAGACAGGGCTTTTCCTTTGTGAACTCCTGCTGACTGTGCCTGATGGTTGCATTTCCTGTCTTTCAGAAGCACACAGTACAATCTTTATAATTTTTCCAGGCACTGAGTTAAACTAACAGATCTGTATTTTCCAAAGTCTTCCCAGTAAAATAGTGTGGAAATGGTTCAAAATTGTGGCAGGAGAGGTTCAGACTTGACATTCAGAACATTTCTTTTGCATTTTAGAATCTATTATTTTCCTTACATTTTACCATCTTTTCATCTCTTGTGTAGGATACATTATTATATTTTTGTATTTTCTGATTGTTATTATTATGTTTTTATGTTTTCTGATTGCTAAAAATATTTATATAAAAATAGTGAAGATATATTGCATGCAAATCATGCAATATGTCTTCACTATTTCTATATAAATATTTTAAATTTTTGAAATGCATTAAATATATCCCACACAGCATGTATACTAATGGATTGCATATTGTGTTGGATTGTGTGTTGTATGGTATTTATTGTCTTAGTTTCTTAGTCTTGTGTGTCTCATATTCTAATGGATTGAGTGGTATTTTGTACCGTATTTGGAATTCTCTGTTTTTGTATTGTATGACAGGATACCATTTGTACATATGTATTGCACATATTGCATTGTATTGCATGGTATGGGGTTGTATTATATTGCACATGTTGTGCATTGCAATGCATTTTGTGTAATGGTTTATATGGTAGGGTATATCAAATTGTACTGTGTGTACAGCATTGCCTGTCACTGCAAGGTGTTTTGTTTTGTGTGCAGTGACTTGTGGGGTATGGTATAGGTATTCAACTGAACCTCTCTGGAACTGACCAAACCAGTGAGTTACATTTCCTCCCATACACCGGCACCCCAGAACTGAATGGTAAAATAAGTCATAGACTGATGCATACCCATCTGTTGTACTCCCCACAATTAACACTCAGCAAAGAAAAATAAGGCAGCATGTAGCTGTTTCAAATAGTCACAGGCTACTTTTATGCCCCCCTATCACATAAGTTTGTCATCCCTTGTAGTGACCTCCAAATGCCGTTAGTCCCATAGTCAATAGAATGAACTGATACCATGATTCCCCACATCCTCACCCCCTTTCTCCCCATCCCATAAATTTTGTTCTCTGGTAACTTTATTCTGTCTAGTATTTCATTTGTATTTATACCATCTGGATTAGGCTGTCTACTGGAGATACTAATACATATGAGAACAAAGTTCTCTTTTATGCTAATGTTCTTTAACTATATCTTCTCAAAACTTGGATTGTATAATAAGGGCAAATGGGGAGACCATGTTCAGGAGTGTCTTAAAACAATTTTTAAAAGCCTTTGCACACAATAATGAAATCCTACAAATAAAAAGATTTCTGCCACATAAATCTTGCTGTGGAATCACTGACACCAAAGAGTGAAATGAAAGTAATAGAATTTGATTTAAGATGGTTGTGACTTTCATAGATCATGCACATTTCACATGTGCTTTACAGCATAAATATAGCTAGTATACAGATTTTAGAGAAGTTGGTGTTTGATTTTTGTAGTGTGAGTGTGTGTTCAACTCTTCATCATTATTCCTTATGTTTTTGAACTGCTGTCCTCCAGAACAGCTTTCTGTTTCTGGGACTTATTAATTTTAAATAATATATGTGTAATGTTCTGTCTATACCTTTTTCTTTTTGAAAGCTGGATTTTAAAGGCGTCAAAGCATTTTTCTCAGCTTCTTTTAAAGTCTTGGGACTTGGTAGAACAACTTCTTCCTTCAATTTTGCTAAATTTCGGTTGCTAAAAAATATTCCAAAGGAGGTCTTGTTTGCAATTGTATGGCTGCCTCTTACTACCACTTATGAACACAATATGTGTTCATTCCTGTGTACCATTGTTGAAGTGTCTGAAAACACCATGTGGTGATAAAGTGCAAGAAGTATTTTTAAAGCATGTCAGGTGTGATGCATACTTGCCAAATTTCTAATCTGTGTTAAAACTCCCTTTGTGTCAAAATGAGAAAAGAAGATTTAGATTAGCTAGTGGATAAAACAACAGTATTTTGTTGTGATGTGGAAGTTCAACAACCTTCAGGGAATTTCCATAGTCTCAAATCTTCATGAACAAAAAGCAAATGCCTCTATAAATTCCAGCTGACTGAAATACAGATTCTTATGTGAAATACCTGTCAGCTGTGAGCTGTGTTCACTCATGCAGTCTTGCTTACTTAGCTTTATTACTCCTTTCTATTAGTAATGTAATTATATAGCTAAGCTTGGTTTAGGACTTCAGTAAGTGCAGAACTTGGCTGAGGAGAAATGCACTTCTCAAAAAAGTATTGTTGCTATCCTTTCACTGTAGTACATTTGAAACTGAAAAAGCCACCAGTTTACACAACACGTAAGGTTGTTAGAAACAGCTTATGTTCAAAGGCAAATGGAATTGTTCAAGTCAAACCCCCAGTAATTTGCAAGGAAAAATTAAAAAGTTGGATACAAGTGTGTGTAGGAGACTCCTTAGAGGAGGGTACATGAACTGAGCATTTGAAAAATGTGCAGTACATTTAGGCTCGGGATTAGGTTATACATTTGAAAGCACATCTTTAGTTGCCACCTTTACAGAGGAAATGTAATATATGTCTGCTGAAGAGCAATTTTCTGCCATTAGGGAATACAGCTGTCCTAGGTGGGGATTTTGTTCAAAGTAGTCAGTTACTGATGGTTTAGAGATGCTGATAAACATACTATGAAGACTTGCAGAGACTCATCAAGAGGATGAGTGTCACACTGAGACACGGAAGGAGCACACTGGACATGCTCAGTCGCCCAAGGCAAAAAGGAGAACTTTATTTACAGTTTCTACAATTTATAGACTCTCTAAAGTGAGAGTGGATTGGAGGATAATATACCTCCTCTGAATCACACTGGCCAGGTGAACAGCCTGTCAATTTTCTCCTCCTCCAAGAAGGAATGTGAAAAACACATAGTGTTTTGAGAAAAAGCGTGGGAATTCTGACTCCAAGACTGTAAATATCAGAAGGCTTTTGAAAATCGGGGCGACAGATGAGCTTCCCTCGGATTTTTCTGTAAGAGAGATGTCTTACTTGTGTCCATCCTGGTTTTGTAAAAAATTCATTTCCAGCTTTTCATTTCCAGCTTTCTTGTGGGCTCCTTAGGCACTAGAAAACTGCTGTAAAGTCCTCTTGGAGACTTCTGTCTGCAGGCTGAACAACCTCTGCTCTTGCACTCTTTTTTCATAGGAGAGGTGTTCCAGCCATGTCTTTGACATCTGAGGCTGAAGTATACTCTGGAGACCAGAGATGAAATTAGGATGACTAAAGAGAAGGATTACAGTTTGAAGTTTTAAGTGAAGCCTGTTTCCTGTCTAAGACAGGAAAACAGACTTGAGCAGCTCAGTTAATACTCATTATCACAGGAAACTGAGAGGTGACTTGTACTAACGCAGAAAAGAGATATTAGGGAGCTTATAAAGCAAAGGAATAATGGTATTCAGTGGCTAGAGGCTGAACTTTGACAATTTAAATATTAAAATAAGAAGCAAATCTCTAGCAGAATAATCAAACATTTAAAGAGCCTATCACACACAATAGTGAACTTGCTATCGTTTCACAAGTTTATAAAGGATGACATGTCTACAATGTTAAATTGGATTCTGCAACTTCAACATGTGTCTCAGACTTCATTAGTAAATCCTGAAAACACATTAAACACAAATTCTATGGATTCAGATCACTACTTCAGTAAACTGATATATGTACACATAAAAGTAATTTGGGGCTTCAGACAAATATTAATAGTATCTCAACATTTAGGCAAGTTAAGAAAAAAATATTTAGATGGCAATAAGCAAGCAATATAAGTGCATGTCCAGTGCATTTCAGCATGGCACTGACCTTCTAGGGAAAAAAAAATATATCTTGTGCTATCGATACTCTAAATATGCTGAAACCCAGGAGAGCAATCTTGTTGGTTAATAACAGTTTCAGGTTGTGCAGATATTGGACAAAAGACCTTCTAGAAATGAATCTGCCAGTCTCTGGCAGCTCTCAGTTCTGTACAGAAATGAAAGAGAAGATGTAGAGTAGTGATGGATTGTAACAGGCTCCTGGATACTTTTCTGCATACTTTCCTGTATACTTTTTTCATTGCCTCTCCTTAGGATTAGAATTTGTGAAAAGTAGAGCAAGAAGCCATCCCCAGGTTTTGGGGATGTATATGGCCTGGTAGGACAACAGAATATTACTTCTTAGTTAACACTGTTGGTGTGATTTCTACTGGGCACAAGGAAAAATTTAATAATTAGTATGTTTAATAATAATACTTAATTTAATACTCATCATTGTAGTCCACAGTGTCTCCCAAACTTGCTCATTTGCTTTGCTCCTACTTCTGTGGTTTTGCCTGGTATCTTGAGAACCTTGTGTTCAGGAAAACCAGGAAGGGGATATAGGAGGGAAAAGACCACAATAATAAGATGTAATTAAGTTTGTGGCCTGATTCTGTCATGAAAAGGATAATTGCTCTGGGGAGTAACAGTTCAAACACTGCAACTTACTCAGCAAAGAGAAAAGGTGAAATGTTTGTCTTGTGCATATACTGTAAAGAAAGTGGTGAACTCTAGATCTTTAGACAACATGTGTGCTATTATTGGCTGTAGCAGTGTATTTTGTGTGAATCTGCTAGACTTTCAAAGCTTCAGCAAGCTGCTGAGGACTCTTTATAATAAATCTGCTTCTATTTAAATATCAGTTATCTAATGTAATGTAAATTGAACATAGAACACAGTTTCTGCTACTTTTCTTCTACTCACTTCTGTACCTATTACATCCACTTTGTATAGTCCACAATGACTGCTTGAAAAACCCATTAAGTTATCTGCAGGGCACACTTGCAGGACATATTCACTCTAGATGTTATTGTTCAATTCAAATAAAGGTGAAGTTGTTTTTACAGGGTATAATCTAGAACCTGCTTCCCACAGAAGTTTAAATAATGATGGTGTACTATGGCAAATATAGAATATGCTAGATGGGAAAATAGGATACAGAAAGTCCAAAGAACAGGCAGAATTATACCGTGGTGCTGTACTTGGGCTTGCAAATAAAGGTGCTATTAAAACAAAAGGATGTAATAAACAATAAAAGTGGAAGCTGATGCAACTCAACTGAGTGGTTTAACTGCTACTAAATTCAGGACTATGCAGGCAGAATAATCCTGGAACAGGTTGTTTTGGTTTGAAATTAAAGGAACTATCTGCAGATTGTTCTTTGTTCTCCTCTGTCCTCCCCTACATTTAACTGAATCTGTCTGAGGAATGCGTTGTCGTGGCAACTTGTAAGTTAATCTTGATGTTTCAGACTTAGAAGTTATGTAACTATTAAAACAGAATTCAGGAAATATATAAACATAATTTTGTTTCCTAAACATCATTGTAGATTTTGTCTTGGTTTTGAAAGACAGTTGTCTGCCAAGGAAAGATAGAGCTTCCCTTGGAACGGAAAATGTAAACCCCCTTCCCTCCAAATTATTGTAATTTTGCAATTAGAGGCTTTCAGGCAAAGATATGGAAATAGAAATAACAGTTCTTTATTAGGAATATTTTAAAAAAGAAAATACAAATGTAGTACTACAAAAGCAAGCAAGCAAGCAAATAAAAGTCTTGGAAAAAACCCTGACAGGGTCAGGGATACGACCTGACACCCTGTTGGTAAGGGTGTTGAAAGCAGTCCAAATAAATCCTCCTGGAGTAACAGGCATGGTTCTGTGGAGTAGAGATGATGCAGTAGGAAAAGTCCAGTGGTGGCAAGATGGGTCGAGTCTTCCTCCCAGAGCTCAGTGAAAGGGCTGGATTTCTGGAATGCCAGCTGTTCCTGAGTCTCAGTTTTTATCCAGGTAGGAACAGTTGGCTCCCCCCACACTGAGTGGAGCATCTCTCAATGGGATGATGTAATGTGTCATGTCATTGGTGAGCCTTAATGACCCATTATCAGAAGATATCCCCTGGAGGATGGGCAGGTGGTGAAAGAGATAAGAAACATTACCCCACCTGGTTTTTAATGGCTGGCCATTTATCAGAAAGCATCTGCCCCCATCTCCTCTGGAATTACAGGCGATAAAGAAAAAATTGCTTTCAACAGATGAAATAGAATACACATTTTTTGGTTACCCAACCCAAGACAGATTTCTTTTTCAATCAGGGAAGTATTCTGTTCCAAAGAGAAAAGACAGGCACACAAAACTACTGTCAGTCATGTGTACACAACTTTACCACTGCTGTGAGAATGGGAGATTTATGTGGAAGGTGTGCAGAGAGGGTTCTTAGATGAGAAGGAAGAGAGGAAGAAAAGCCTTGGAGACTTTGAAAAGTGAAGACTAATGTCACTGAGTGAGGCTAGCCAACCAACCAAACACTGACTCCTGCCAAATTCAGAGCTTTTGGTGTTGTCTTTTCTTGCTGGAGACAACATTGCCTAAAAGCCAAGATGTCTAATACTGTCACAGGAAAAAGTAAGCAAGGGGGTCATGCAGTTTTGCTGTCCTGCATATGTATATGTTTTGAATTTACAGGGCTGTCTCCTCCTTCCAAGATCTCATTGTGTCACACTTTATTGCTGCAGACTTCAGAGGTTTCTCTCTGCAATAAGGCCTCCAGCATGGTGTATGTTTCTATATAAAAGGAGAGACAATCGTCACGTTGGCCTGAGTTTTATATTGCATGTGGTAATGACGTTCCTGAATGAACAAAAAACTTGCATCTATTATACTATTGCTAGGCTTAAAATTATATTTGTGGGAAAAGAGATAGTACAGCTTCTGTAAAGATAAGAGTATATTTTTAATGCAATTCAGAGTTTAATAATTGGGCAGGAGGGAGATGAATGAAAATAAATTAAGCCCAACTTCTTAATTTTGTGCAATTTTTCTTGGTGATTTCCTCTCTTTCTCCTGGAAGTAAAGTTGGTAATTTCATCCTGGTGGTGGAATGCTGTGTATTTAGGTCTTTCACCGCACGTAATATGATGTTTATGTTATTTTTTTTCTCTAGTTTTCAATTGAGATAATTTTTCACAGAATCATAGAATCATTTAAGTTGGAAAAGACCTCCAAGATCATCACGTCCAGCCTTTGTCTGATTACCCACCCTACCACCTTTTCTACTTGGCCATGGCATTTAGTGCCACGTCCAGTCATTTCTTGAACACCTCCAGGGATGGTGACTCCACCACCTCCCTGGGCAGCCCATTCTGACATGATCACCCTTTCTGCAAAGAAATTCTTCCTATGTCCCACCTGAACCTTCCCTGGTATAACTTGATGCCATTTCCTCCCATCCTGTCTCTTGTTACCTGGGAGAAGGGTCTGACCCTTTGCCTACTGACATGCATTTTCAGCTTTGCTATTTTTTCATTGGTTGCAAGACCTGTGTCTGAATTTATGCTTTTATGGTACTTATTCCAGAATTCTTTTTTGTCTTTATAACCCTAAACCAAATTTTGTCTGCGTCCAAGGTATTTCTCTTGGCGACTATTGGGAAGTTGCTTATGCTTAAGAGATATGAGTGCCAGGGCCTTGCCCTATGTCTTCTCATTCCGTGCTTGTGAACTCCACAGTACTATCTGTGTCTCCACTTCTGAAACCTCCTCCATTTGCACCAGGTCTTTATTCCTATATGCAGTCCCATATTCTAGAGCCAGAGATCCCATAGTTTATTGAAAATAAGGATTTGTTACTTCTACTTGCATAATGTCAATGGCGGTACTGTACGAAGAAAGTAAAATAAAACAGCAAACTTGCTGGAGGAAGACTGGTTGTCCTCAGTCCTGAGGACTTGTAAATTAAGTACAAGATTTCTGACCTGTAGGCAGCAATGACAACACATGTACATGATTACAGAATGCCTGAGTTATTGCACTAAAAGTCTATAGAATACACTTCCTATTTTTCTCCAAGTTTATCACCACTAGCATTTCAGTCTTTAAGCTGTTATCTCATGATTCCATGATTCTGGGAATAGGTAATCCTTATTTTGGAATTTGTCTGGATGTGCTCTTGAGTCTATAAAAAATACTCAGTCTTCCTGGAAATATTTTTTCTTTGTCTCTCTTCACCTGCTCAGAAGAGCAATTTTTACTTTGCTATTTCATTAATAAAACATTGTTAACTTTCACAAACTATATCAGTGGTTTTTCCAGTCATACACAAATATAGCAAACACTGATGCTTTGAAAACTTCAGATCTGCTTTAAAAAAAGTTACAATCTGATATGTTTTTACAGCATATATCATTCATTTTCCATTAAATCCTCTGACAGCTGAACTAAATAGCTGAACTATTTTGATGCAAGCTGTGCTTTGCACCCAATTTTCCTTTCCATGGGGACAATGAAAAGTCACACTTCTTTTCCTCTCACTGAAAGAAACCTATTGGATTTTTGGATCGATTTCTGGGACAGGAATACTTTTTTGTCAAGCAACAGGAATGATTTATGGAGGTCTGTTTTTAGAGCTGTACCGTTCATGCTTGAATAGGAGTGTGTCTGCTGCATCTCTGCTCTTTCAATAAAGAACCTTGGTTTGAATATTCTTCCAAACATTTGTGCAGAAGAATAAAACCCTTTCTCCTGCTTGTGATAAATTTAAAAGAATGCTTGATAATTTGCTGATTTAGTTCCCCAGTGAGCCTGCCATGTGCTACGTGGATTTTTCACACTAGCCTTTGGACTAAATTATATCTGGCCTTTAGGAGACTCTTTAGATTATTCTGTCATGTATCTGCTTTAACAGGACTCAGCAAACTACATTTCATGTACACACTGCATGATTAGGAGGAATTGATGTTTGGAAGTAGGAATGAACTACAAAAGAAGATATTAATCTCATACCCCAGGTGTGTGGTTTGCGAAAGTTTTGAAATTGTTCATCACTGTAGGCTCAAAGATTCAGTTTGTGCTTCTCAGCTTACTTCATCAAAATTTCCAGCTATTAGATTGTGGAAGAGGAAACTAAAACACCAACATAAAAGAAGCTTCAAGTTGCATCTGTCACATTAAAGAGACTGTTAAAATAGTGGTAAAAAGCATCCCACAGGGGAATTGTTTGATTTATCCAGAAGAAGATAGCTTTCCTTTGCCTGTGGAGAGGGTGATTAGCAAGCCATGAGCACATGGAGGCAGTGAGAATTCATTAGCTCTAGGTCCCAAGTAAACAGGATTTTGCAACATTAGATCTGAGTTTGTGGCATAGAGTGATATTAGCTGGTTATGTGATGAACTTAGGCAAATTCAATTTTTAAAGCTCACTGTACATGATTTTTCAAATAATTTTTTTATTGTTTAAAAGACCTTGGCACACACACTCATCTCATTATTTTGCCCTTCTTGTATATGTCCTTAGTGGTTTCTGAAGTGCAGCTACATGTAAATGCATTTTTGTCTTCAGTATTATACTTCTTTAAACATAGCAGCTAACCCTGCTCTCTGAGGGAAACTCACTTAGCCTGCAAAATGTCTGTCTCCAATGTAACTACACTTCCATATGTCAGAGGGATTTCAGCCCTTTCTATTTTGCATCCAATTGCTACATTTTCTTGGTATTGTTTAACTGGTTTCCCCAAGCCAAATGTTTAAGGGTTCCTTTCCCATATATTTATGTCTGGACAAATTTTCTGTAAGAGAAATATGTCTTAAGGAGAAGGACAACCCAGTATTTCTTAACTTGGCCAAAAGGGCTTGCACATAAGCTTTAGCTGATTTTCAAGGCTACTTTCAGTAACTCATAATGGGCAGTAGCTTTCACAACTAGAAGGACTATTATTTCCTCTGTTAGCAAGATACTGCCGTTAAGCATGAAATGCTATGAATCTAATCCTGAAATGATAGAACTATTGTTAAATACCATGAGAACCAACTGTGAAGTCTTCCCATTAAGCTTTGATGGGAATTGAACCATGTTTCCAACATGCTAACTGGCAGAGAGGCAAGATAAATGGTTTGATGAGTTTGATGACTTAAAGTTTCCAAAGGTTACTGTAGAGATTAGATTTGTAGCTGCCATGGTTTGACTCTGGCCAAATGCCAGGCACCCATGAAAGTCATTTACTCACCCTGCCCTGTCACAGAGGGACAGAGGAGAGAAAAAAAATTAATGAAGGGTTTGTAAGTTGAGATAATGACTGGGAGAAAACACTCCAAGGGTAAAATAGACTCAACTTGAAGTTGCAAAGTGAATTTATTCCTAACAGTATCAGAGGAGGATAATGAGAAATAAAAAAAGCCCTTAAAAACACATTCCCCCCACTGCCCCCTCCCTCAGCCCCTCCCTCCTTCCCACCAACAGTGCAGGGAGACAGGCCATGGGGGTTTTGGTCAGTTCATCACTGAGATTTTCTTCCACTGCCCAGGGAGAGGAGTCCTTCCCCTGTGAGACTGTGGGGTCCCTCCCATGGGAGACAGTTCTCCATGAACTCCAGCGTGGGTCCACTTTCACAAGCAGTAGTCTCCCAAAATGCTGCCGTGTGGGTCACCCTGTCACCACAGGGTACAGTCCTCCAAGGACAGGCTGCTCCAGCCTGGGAGCAGGGCCTCTCTCTCCACTGGGTCTCCCACAGGATCACAGCCTCCTTCAGGCATCCACCCACTCCAGCATTGGCACCTCCCCCACGGGCTGCAGGTGGATCTCTGCATCCCCTGTGGGCCCCCATGGGGTGCAGGGGCACAGCTGCTTCACCACAGGCTGCACCATGGGCTGCACCATGGCCTGCAGAGGAATCTCAGCTCTGGCACCTGGAGCATCTCCTGCCCCTCTTTCTCCACTGACCTTGATTGTCTCCATGTTGTTTCCCTCTCATGATCTCACCTCCTCCTCTTCTCTGACTAGAAGAAAAAAATTGTGTGCCCCACTTTGTTTTAATTTTCTTCTTAAATATATTATCACAGAGGAGTTACCATAATTTCCAGTTGGCCCAGCCTTGGCCCAGCAGTATGTCCATCTTCAGAGCCATCAGCCATTGGCTTGGTGGACATGGTGGAAGCTTCTAGCAGCTGCTCATAGAAGCTGCCTCTGTGGCTCCCCCACTACCAAAAACCAGGCCATGCCAAAACAATACATTCCACCCCTAAAAAGAAAGCAATAAACAGAGATCTGCGTGGGCAGGAGCTAAAGAGGAAAAAAAAAAAATCAGTGTCTACTTCCTATCAGCAGCAATATTTGGACAATTTCTGGGAAGCAGGGCTTCAGCATGTGTGATGGTTCCTCCAGAAGGTAAACACTGAAAACACAAGAATTCCCCCCTTTCCTCCTCTGTCCCTTAGCTTAAATATCTGAGCTGACATCATATGGTGTGGAATATCCCTTTGGGTAATTTGGGTCAGCTGCCCTGGTTGTTTTCCCTCCCAGATCTTGTCCCCTCCCAGCCTTTTGATGTGCGGGAATGTCAGAGGGACTGAACTGCTCAGTGGTAGCCAAAGCACTGGTGTGTTATCAACACCCTGCCAGCTACCAATGCAAAGTACAGCACTGTGAGGGCTGTAAACTTTACCTCAGTCAGATCCAATATAGTATCACAAAAGTTTTTGTCTCTGGAATCAGAAGTGTAACAAAAAGTACTAGGAAAAATACTGATTTTTTAACCGACATTTGGGAGCAGCAGAAAAAAAACCTCAGCTCTCATGATGTTGCTTAGAAATTGTTCTGTATTTACTCACGAGACAGCATGGACCATCTACACCATTTTAAGCCCTGGGCACCCTCTAAGAGCTGAACAGTCCTCAAAACTGGCTTTGCCAAGAGGACTGCCATCTTTATACACCAGGAGAGGGTTCAGGATTCAAACCAGCTTGTTTGTTCTCTTTTTTTCTCCTCTAAAGCACTTTTATATCCAGTGACTTACAGGCAGATTTGCATGACTCCTGTCCTGGAACTGAACTCATCCATCCTACAGTTCCTGCAGAGAATGCTTTACCACAGAGGCAGGAGTCAGACAAACAGTATATTAGTTACTGGGCCTGATATGTGAGTTAGGGGGCTTTGAAGAAAGTAAAGGTTTTGAATGAGGTTCAGTTTCATTTTTCTTCTCATTGTTAGTCTTTGTCTCCTTCAGTCCTTGGGCCGGACCTGAGCTCCACCTCACTCTACACAGTGTCAGTGAGTCATAGAATGACAGAATATTCTGAGTTAGCAGGGACCCACATGGATCATTGACTCTGACTCTTAAGTGTATGGCCCATACAATGATCAAAACCACAACCTTGCACCACATATTAGCACCATGGTCTGACCAGCTGTGTTTGGTTCAATCTTCATGCCTATGATGATAAATTGGATGCAGTCATGTACCCAGCCTTAATAATTATATTTTTCTCTGTCCCTTACATGTCCAGTTAATTAAAGAACTAAGATTTAGATTTCTAGTTCATTGCTTCCAGGACAATGTGAAGTTTTAGGACTGCCCCAGGCTGAACTTTCTCTGGGTACTGAGCAGAAGCCACTTTTTGATACCTGTTTAGTCTTTTTAAGGACATACACATAACTCTACAGCAGAAGTGATGCAAAATTCAAGATTGATAAACTTAGTGTTATTTAGGAAATCCTTCTCAGTTTTGTCTTGCTCCAACAGCTCTTATACTGGGAAGTTACTGGATTTATTTAGGGAGGAAAAAAGCAAAATTCAGAAGTCCCTTTTGCAGAAACCTCCTCATGCCTTGGCATTTTGACTAACACTAAAGTTAGAAGGGCTGCATCTTGGTTGTTCACTGGGACAGACCAAAAATTCACTCTGAATTGCTTTAGTAGGGAATTTAAATCTTCATACTGATTGAAAGGGGGATTCTTTATAAAGCTGACTGCCACATATAATGATAAGTAAAATAAAACTGCATATATAAATAAAAAAATTAACAATAAATTTACTTAAAAGAGCAGGAGGAAGATTTTGCTTGTGACACAATTACAAAGAAATACTTGTGATTGCAGAGAATGAGGTTTATATTATGTCTGGAGAAATGCTAGAAGCTTTTCTATATGTCTCCTAGCCATGGCAAAAGAGTATCAATCTCAAAGTGACATCTACTGCAGAGCATTTATAATGTGTGAAGAAGTGTTTGTTGATGGAGAAGCAGAAGCAGGCTAGTGTGAGAGCTGTGAGGTGGTTTAAAGGTGTGGTAACACAGGGGTGTCTCTGGATAAACACTTGAAATGGAAAGATTAAGCAAACAGTGAGTCAGTAAAAACTACAAAACTGTATTTTTCCTTTGAATGAGTGGAAGAAAGTCAGTTTGGGAAATGATAATGCTTCCATATTTCAGTAATGACTGTGCTATGCAGGTATATATGGTGATGCTGCTAGCACAAAGCTGATGTAAGATATTTCAGCACTGTGCAGTAGATTTGTAAAATGCACTGTTGTGCTGACCATTGTGAAGCACATTTTGGCTAAATCTGGGAAACAAGTAAACATGTTAGACATATGTTCACTCAACTCAGATTTTTACTAACCCAGGTCACTCTAAGGCCTGATGTGCGCTCAAAGCAGTCCTGTTAGGCCAAAGTGACAGCACCAGTAAGCAGACAGGACACCATTGCACAGCCATGACCACCTGCAACATGCTAGTCAGCAGCAATTGTTGATCTGGGTTATTAACACTAGAGAAATCTGTAGGCAGCCATATTCACCAAAGGTAAGGTGCTCCATGTGATAAGAGCAGTAAACCATAATGGCTTCTTCTACGTGGTTAAAAGGAAGAAGCTTTCACTTTAGTGAAACATTTTTCATAAACCAGTAGCTGCAGATATGGTTGTCTAGGGAATGGTATCTCTCCTCTTTGTAACCGAGTTTAATCATCAGCCTAAATCCTTAGCTTACTTCCAGCAGCGAATCTCCAAAAGCACAAAGCAAGGTCCAATCTCACAATCTGTTGTCCCCAAGAGAAGGATTTCATGGCCTAATCATCCTCAAAGCCTGTGCTGACATGTCTGTGTACAGATAGCTAGTGCTATGTCTAGATGACTTAGTTTAACTATAACAATTTAATTATTTGGGGAATAACATATGGCTTATAAAGCTGAAAGAAAATGGATAAAATGTGCATATGTTCCTTGTTGGTGACTCCAATAAATCATTGATACAGGCAGAATAGCACAAGCCAGGGAATAATTACTGCTCAGAGTCCACATGACTCATATTGCCAAAACTCTGAATGGACTTGGGAGAAGTTCCATGCTACCATTTCTCTAGCTGTGTAGTTCCACTACATCTGTGTCTCTAGGGCTAGGTTTGCTCTCTGAATTTAAGTTTAACGTGCTACAGGCTGAGAATGTCTTTTATATCTATCTGTGTCTATATCTAATCTATCTATATCTATATCTATATCTATATCTATATCTAATCTACATCTAATCTATATCTATCTATCTATCTATCTATCTATCTATCTATCTATCTATGTCTACGTCTTTTAATGACTGATAAATTATTTTTTGAATATGTTGAGGACATCTTGAAAGCAGTTGCACTCCTATATTTAGAAAACTGAAATAAAAGTTAAATGAATAATTTTGATCATCTGCTCCAAAATTTTTTCCTATGAAAAGACATTCTACTTGTCACTGAAGGTTACTGTTATGCTACATTCTTAACACAGGAATGGAAATAATAATAAAAAATGTACATAGTTCCCTGGGGCTTTGCACTAGAAACAAGAAGGCTTCTTATGGCAGTGGAGGCAGCTCTGTTTGAGTTTGCAGTGGCCACTTTGAAGAAAAAAATTAAGGAAAATGAGAGAAGTAGCAGACAATGACCAAGAGAATATCAATTAGTGGGAAGTAATGCCAGAAGTAGCTAGGGATTACTTGAGACTGAACAGAAGTGATAGGCAAGTATTTGTGTGACAGACTTTCTGGTTAAGTGGTGAACTTTTGGATCCTCAAGGATTAAGGTTCGGACACCAATTATATAACCATGATGCATTATGTTGATTGTATCCAAGAAATTATAGATGTCAGTGCTAACAGCAGCTCTGGTCTAATGACATATGAATGACTGCTGGTGATCTCTTGGTCACAGAAAGGATTTGTGCAAAAACCAATGGACCTAAATTTCTCTTCTCTGGAAACAAAAGGAAGACAGGGTGTTAAATTGACATCTACTGAAAAATGCCTTTTTGCTCTTCAGTAGGCATTTATCTAGAAGAAAACTAGACCATGTGTGGCAGCAGGCATGGATAAGGGCCAGTTTCTTTCATTCTGGAGAGAAGTAAAAATAATCTGCCCTTATACCTGTAGACCATTTACCTACAAGATGGCACATTCAGGAAAATATTGGTTGATTCAACAGTTGAAGTTGAATTCAGGTTATATCATTTCTAAATTAAGATGTGACTTAAGAATTGTTTCTCTGTTTAAGAAATAGAGAACTTGTGACTATTTTGCAGTAGAGAGGTCAGCTATCTGGAAGAATATAGGCTGGCAGCCTGATTGCTGTGGAACCTTGTTACTCTGTCCCAGGCACCCCTGCCAACCTCCTCTTGTGCCACAGCTGCTCTGCAGTACAAAGAAGCCAAATAAAGGGCTTAGCTGCTCACAGAGATCATGGGTTACCTTCTGTTGTTCTCATTCAGGTTGTGATAGGTTGCAATTTCAGCCCAAATGATTCTTCATTACTGTGTCAAGACATGAGATTGTTCATTAATAATTCATTCATGTAAAATTCATTAATGCTTGATTAATGTTTAGATGGGCTCTCATTCTGGCTTCTGTGCTATGCCTTGGAGAAGAAAAAAAAGTGTTTACCAAAGAGAAAAACAGTGTATGCTTCAAAAGGAGGTTTTCAAAACATGGTATTAAGGTATTAAGAACACTTCAATGTCTCTATGGGGACAATCTGCTCTCTGCAATGTTGTCCATTTTGACGTGGCTTTGCAGTGAGCTACTGCTCTGTGGGGAAAAAAAAAATCATGCTGCAAAGAAAGCATCCAAAAGCTTTTCAAAATAAAAATACAGGTGGAACACGTGTCTTCTGAAGGGATTTATCTGATATGAGAAATGCAAACTTAAACTGTGCAATTGTTTCAGGAGTTCAGATAGTGCTGTGGTTACACTTACGATTTTTTCTTACTTTTAGCTAACTCTCTAGTGCAGCCCATCCAAACTTATCCTACTGAACATCTGTTTGTGAAACAAGTCCCTGACTAAATGCCATGAAGGGAGTTGCAGTCTTGGGACTACAGTTTTTACTGGCTTTAACCCTTGTATAGACTGCCTGCCCTGTTGTGGGTGACATTTAGAAGCACCGGACCAAATAATTGATATCATATTTAGAGGTGAGTACTGTGTCCTTTATGCTTTAACTGTACACCCCAAAATCTTTTCTTCCAACTGGATGAGTATTCTCTAAGGGGAGAGATTATCCTTATTGCTATATTAGGATGGAAACAGTAGGCCTCATGTTTGCAGAGAACACGTGCAAAAAAAGCAGGTGAGGACACTGAGAATTGTGTCATACTCTCAGGATCCTTCATAAGCTTAAAAAACTGTGAGTAGTTAAAATGTTTCTACATTGATGTCAAGATTTTCCCAGACTACTTCTCTTTGAGAAGGTTTTCCTAAAGGAGGTTCTGCATTATATGTTTGTTTTCCCAGCACCTTGACAGGGCAACCTCTTTATTCTGACAGTCTGGCAAGTCTGATGTGGTTGATTTAAAGCAGAAAGAGCAAAGTTTGAAGGATAAAACCAGAAACAAACCCCAAATGAATCAACTACAGGAATGGACATACCTTCTTTGTCACATTATCTCTTTGCATCTCACATTGTCATGTTTTACTTCTCAGCACCATTGCCTTCAGGTTGAGTAAATGCAGTGTAATCTCCATCAGGATCTTTTTTTATTCAAGAGTTCAAGAGTTGTTCCTTGACTTTCCTGGACTGAAGAACTGAACTTTGCAAAAGCTGTTGTGAAAACTTAGAAGAAAAATAACTTACTGAAAGAGATAAAAAATTTCTTCCAGTCTATCTAAGTTCTCCATTTTGTCATTTTCAGTGTGTTCCTTTAATTAAATTCTCCAGCTCCTTGGACCATGAGAATTACTAATTTTTAAATGAAAGAAATATTTCACAGAGAAAAATTCTATTAAGATTTCTGGACCTCTCAGACCAAGAGCCAAATAGTCCTTTAATTTAGCCTCAGGCATTTGCTATAAAAGTCGTGACCATGGTAAACTTGTCTGGTATTAATGAGAACGTCCTGTGTTCCCACAGGAGACCCATTGCAATTCAGCAATAATTAATGTACCGTTGCAGCAAAGTGTCAACGAAAGGTCATACTTTTTAGTGTTTTTCAAAACAATTAAGCGATTAATTACTGTTCTCTAACATCTGCTCAGTTAAATCTTTCAGACAAAAAATAGAAGTTTTTTCTTTATATCCTGTCATTCCTGTCAAATTATCTACCCATCCTCTAAGAATGAACATTTTTCTTGGTATCACAAAAGTCTAATGTGGAAGAAGGTAATTGAAATTAACATACTAATAATTCAGCCTGTATATTTTGCTGTTAGGAGATCTTTGGAGGTCATAATAGTTATCCTTTACAAATGGCAGATAATATCACACCTCTTGCGTGCAGTTCTACAAGAACTTGCTTTTGAATGAATGTTCCTATAGTTTTGTGCCATCTTTTACATAAACACTTTTAGCCAATTACTTATTACTAGTTTTATCTTAGCTGATCACTCCAGTTTCTACATTTTCACAGGATGAGAGTGGTCCTAAATGGGCATGAACAGCTACTTTTCACTTTAGCGTAGAGATTTGGAAGCAACAGTACAAATCTAACCACCATTAGTGGACAATTTTTGTCTTTGGGGAAGGTTTTTTGCATACCCTGAGAAATGTGGATTTGTCACCTTCCACAGATGTTTTGTTGCATAGCACATAGCTGCAGTTGGAGGAGAAACTTTCTTGCAGCTCAATCAGAACTTTAAAGTATTATTCAAATTCCCATCAGGAGCAGCATGATGTGTTACTCTGATGGACCAGGATCAAGCTGCCAGTGAAAAAGCTTCTGTTTTCAAAAACATTGAGACACAAGGTATTGGCCTGGAGAGAACCCTGTTTAGCTCAAAAGAAGTGGATCTGTTGGAAAGCTGTTTATGAAGCAACAACCACAGTTCTTGAACAGTTTATCCACTTAAGTAATTTCATGGTTGCTTAGCTTTTAATGATTTAAAATGACTAACAGACCTAACCTGTGGAGGAAATCTGAGATCACTAGACCATGGTATTCTATAAATGGTCATGGCATACCTTGTAATTTATCCTAAAAAGAAATAGATGTGCTTTTTATATGAAAAAGCCTCTCCTGTGGCAATACATTCACAGGCTTACCAATGTCTTCAAGGGTATTTTAGCATGGGTCACTTTACTTTTTTGGCATTCTTCCCCATTTCATGTATGAAATGTGTATCTGTCTGGAACAGAAGGTCAAAAGTGGAGAGGTTTGGTCCAGCAGACAATTATGGAGGCCCAGATCTTCCTCTAGGCAAATTATTATGGTTGAGGAAAGCTCTCCAGGATGAAGGATCTCTAACTGAATGAATTTTACAGCCACAACTCAAATTTTAGAGTGAAGATAGGATTCCCAGGAAAAATTTTCCCTGCAGCACTTTTTCTGAATGGCTGAGTAAATAATATCTCCAACCCTCTCTGTTTCTGTCTGTGGCAAGGACGTTCACACAGGTGGATACCTGAACCATGTGCAGTACCCAGCATTCATACGGATATCTAACTGAGGAAAATGGACAGAACATGCTCTGCAGAGACATGCAAGTATTTACTCAAACCATCAGTGTGCCAGATCTTACTATCAAAATAAGGTCTATATAGGACACCTGAGTCACTAGCAGTAATGAATGCAATTTGCCTAAGGTGAAAACATCTTTGCAAATTTATGCTAACTTGATTTTAATATATTGATGTTTTGAAAATATATTTTAATATATTCATGGATGGAGAAGAAACTCTTTCTCCAGAGTCCTTCACTGATCATCCAGAATAATCTGAGACTTAGATATAGGTCTTAAGTTTAAGCTTGTCAGCTTTGGTCTTCACACTGGGTTACCTGTACTTTGGGTACTGATATTTGAGGTATATAGTTTATTTATCTGCTCATTTTCTCTTTGAAGCAGCAAGTAGCAGGGGCAGGACATGTAGCTTTTTATCTGTATTTCCTATATTTGGTTTTTGTGGCCAGGTTTTTGTTGCAGGGGTTAAAGGTGTGTCCTCTGTGAGAAGCTGCCAGAAGCTGCCTCCATGTCTGGCACAGCCAGCGCCAGCAGGCTCCAGGACAGACCCACCACTGTACAAGGCTGAGGCAATCAGAAATTGTGGTAGTACTTCTGTGATAACATATTTAAGGAAAAAAAAGTTATTGCACAGCTGTAATTGTGGACAGACAAGAGCGAGGTGAGAATGTGTGAGAGGAACAGCCCAGCAGACTCTAAAGTCAGTGGAGAAGGAGAGGCAGGAGGTGCTCCAGGCACCAGACCTGAGATTCCCCTGCAGCCCTGGTGCAGCCCCTGGTGAGGCAGCTGTGCACCTGCAGCCCAGGGAGGTCCATGGGGGTGCAGCCTGTGGAGGAGCCCCAGGCTGGAGCAGGTGGATGCCTGAGAGGAGGCTGTGACCCCTTGGGAGGCCCGTGCTGGAACAGGCTGCTGGCAGGGAGCCCAGGCTGGAACAGATCTCCTGGCAGGATTTGTGACCCTGTGGGGGACCCACAGGAGCAGGCTGGGCCTGAAGGACTACACACTGCAGAACAGTGACCCACATTGGAGCAGCTTGCAGAGAACTGTTGCCCATGGGATTGCCTCACACTGGAAAAGTTTATGGACAACAGTCTCCCATGGGAGGCACCCCACACTGGAGCAGGGAGTCTTCTCCCCAGGCAGCATCAGGAACAACACGTGAAGAACTGACCATAACCCCTATTCCAGTTTCTCTGTGCCATTGCAGAGGAGGAGATATAGCCCAGGAAGGAGGTGGGATGGGGGAAGAGGTGTTTTTAGGATTTATTTTAATACTCATTATCCTGCTCTGATTTGTTTGTAATGAATTCAATTAATATCTCAAGTTGAGTCAGTTTTGCCCATGATGGTATTTGGCAGTGATCTCTCTCTGTTCTTATTTCAATTCATGGACCCTGTTTTCTCTCCCCTGTGCACTTCTAGATGAAAGAGCAGCTTTAGTGGGTGCTTGACATCCAGCAGGGTCCACCCACTACATATGTATACCTTGATTTCTTCTTCCTATTTTCCATCTAGATGCCATGCTATGGCATTAAGACTAATTTAAATTACCAGCCTCTTCTGAGAGGAAAAAGGGGAAGGTGAAAGAATTTAGAGTCCATGTAACATGCCAAGACTGTTCTACTCCTGTGCCAGAGTTAACCAGTGTTTTGACCTGGTCACAAAATTAGCATTTAATCTATTACTACAGCACTTTGCATAACTTCTAAATTTTTTTCATCTTATTTGTAAGATTTTCATCAGGTTTCTGCATTTTAATATTTGGTTTTTTAGGAACTGTTAACTTCTCAACATGATATTATTTTGGTGGTTTTTTTTTTTTTTTTTTTCAGAATGAGCATCCTAAAATATATTAGAGCATGTTTTTCTATTTAATTTTACCTTATTTATTGTACCTGTCAAGTCAGTGACACAGCTTAGGCTAAAAAATTATTCAGATGAAGAGAAAGGACAAGAAGTCTGCCTCAAGATTTTTGGTTCTCAAAGGATACTAGACAATCACATTTCTTTCCCCAGCTGCTTAAGTTGGAATCTGCCTAATTATAGCCTGTATAAGCCAGGAAAGAAGGGTTGGGTGGATAGATTTTTTGGACAGCCTGTTCCAGGTTGGCTGAATTCAAGATTCATTTGCTCAAAATCTTAAGAAATGGTTACAGTTATTTGTACCAAGAGTCATAAACCTCCAAATGTATGTGCCCTCTCAGTACTATTGTTACATTATACTTGTGATGAGGTTTGCTCTTCCACCTTGTCCTGTTTGTCAGTATTGACTGGTGATACAGATGCCCGAATCTTGCTTTTCACAGTTCAAGAGTTCCCAGACCAGCCTGTGGACTGCGTTGTTTCAGTGAGGCAACAGGGCATGGATTCTGTTATAGTAACAAAACAGTAGGAATTGTTACATGTGTCAGTGTTAATATATTGTCTCACTTGCCTGTCTTCAAGGACCTAAATTTTTAAATCTGCCTTCTCAAGGGTTATAAAACCACCACTTGCAACAGTAGGTGCTGGACATGTGCAAACCTTGTTGATGCTCAGTAAGGTGCCTTCATGGACAATACCTTAGCAGCCACACTTGGCAAGCCTTAAGCCCCATCATGGGCATTTATATACCATGTATTCAAAATCTGTTGTTCTGCACAATTCATAAATGTTGCTATTTATTTCTGCTTGTCAGCCAGAAAGAATTTTTCTACATATAGGTTTATTTTCCAGTTAAAATGGATTTTCATCTGTCTTTTAGGGCTTCTGCTCTAACATTTTGTGGTTCTGTTGAAAAGAAGTTACTTTCTTCAGCAAATACCTATTTTCCTGATATTTTTGCTTAACCATAGTTAATTTTACACAACAGAGAGATTTTTCTAAATGAGATGTGAATTCTGAATCTTTCTGACTATTTATTTGCTGACGGAAAGCAATTGTAACTTGCAGAAACTGGTCTGAAAGAAGCTAAGATTAGGCAGACACCAACCTCTCTCCTGATTACTATCCATGCTTATCAGGGACACACAGAGTCTCTTAACCATCATGTAGAACCTCAGTCAACACTCTGACTATGATGATCTTGTTTCAAAGGGGAAAGCATTTCTGAATGCTATTAACTTGCACTTCTCCATATTTTCAACAATCCAGGAAAAAGGAAGAGAACTATTTACCTGATAGTAAAGTTGGCATTGAATGCTTTTAATTACACTGTTGTAAAACAAAGATGACATGACAGAGAGATGAGACTTCCGATTTTCTCTTTGTATTTCTTTGAACTTTTCTGGTTTTGGCTGATTGCTAACTGCTCAGTTGCTGGAGTTTCAACATGGAGGTCCGCACATAAAATTGTACTAAATGCAAATTACGTTTTCAAACATTCTCTTTCATATGCTGAGCACATGAATTTTACATACACATGGAGGCTGGAGTAGTGGAGAGTACCTGAAGAATAAAATGTAGTTCAGATGCACCCACAGTTGTAATCATGAGAACTGGAGGACTGTTTTCTGCTGATAAAAGAAACAAAGCAAACAAGTTTGGCATTCAGGAACTGTTACCTTGATGATTGTTCTTTGATTAGCAATGGATGGCTCTCAGGTAGCTCTGAACTCAGATAAAAAGCAAACTTCTATACACAGAACAAGTCTGAAAGTTTTTTTTTGTTCATTATCTAATAGTAAGTTGTTAGAGGAAGGAAAATGGGATGTAGGCTTTCAGTTGATGGCAAACATTTTATCAAAAATGTTTTTCCTACATTTTTGATGGTTTAGTTAGGCTCAGAGACAATATGTGAAATTTAAAAAGCTTTCAAGGTTTAAAATTCTTAATGTGGAAGAGTTTCATGGGAAACTGTGCTAATCAGGCCCACCTATTCCCTTTACCGTACACCTTTTTCTTAGGAGCAGCTGCTCCCAAAACAAAGGTAGTAAGTTTACACAAATGTGTATAAATTAGAGAATCATGTTGGCATCTAATTAATACAGAAATTATTGCAAAGGACAGCACTTCAATCATCTCTCAGGATGTCTTTCTGGAAAAACTCTGAATTTGCTCATCTGTCAGAGGAACTGAAAAACCCTCTTCCTAAGAAGCCCAGGTGTGTTGTGGACTGGAACCAGATCTCAGTGGGAGAGTGGTTGTGCTGCACTTTATAGAGGTACAAATGCTTCAGCTTTTGGGGGCTGATTGGTAGCTGCCTCCTGGGGTACATTAATGGAATTAGGTACATCTCAGAGCTATTTCAGTTCCCTTTTTGCCTGTGTTTAATGGCATTTAAAGCTTATTTTAACTGAACTGGGAAAGAATTACAGGACTTTTCCAAACTGTCTTCTTTTTCTGTTTTTCCTCACAGCTCCACTTGAGATATATTAGACTATTTAACACTGTTAATTGTCCAGCTGGTTTGCTTTACGGTATTTTCTTACACTGCTGTGAAGTCTCTAGTTAAAATGGTAATTTGTAATAAAAGTATGGAGTTAACTATCAATTTCCATCAATATGGAGTTCAAGTGTAAATGAATTATATGTGTGCAGAAAAAGTGAAGTTTTTTGCATCTCAAAATATGATCAGTACTTGCTTTTCTTCAACAATGGGCAATGAAACATAGAGATGTCTGGTGCCATGAAAAAATGCACATACCAAATTATAGGGTATTACCTTTGATTTAACCTACCTGATAATTTTGTTGTGCTGTAATGAAGTTAACAGAATTATTGAAAGATAAGTAATCAAGTCACTTATGAAATACTTGAAAATAATTAGAGAGAACTAGGGAGAATGTATGTGAACAGAAGCTGGAGGTTTCTGTCAGTTCTGTTTGCATTTATCACACAATTTCTACTCTTGCCATGAATTTGTGTATTTCATTAAGAAATATTTTTTCACATTTCACACTTTTTTACATCAAGATTGACATCCATCACAGTTATCAAGATTTTCAGCATTACAACGCACACCTGCCCCAAGATAAAAGTGCACAAAAGCACCATGCACAGAAGGTACCATGCACCATTCCTGCTGCAGGAGCAAGACTGGAACATTCATGGCTGTGCTTTAACTTCTAGTTGCCGGTTGGTTGTGAATGCCCAGCCCACCGTTTATTACAAAAAACAGCAGGATAAAAGTGTCTTTGTGAATCTATTTTTTCAAACTCTGTTACTGTGTAAACTTTTAAGCTGCTGCTTTGGCAGCAAAACAGTGTACTAAATTGAGGATGGAACTTTTGAGTGAACTGCTTTTCCTAGTTGCAGCAGATTGTATAAACCAAGTAGTCCATTCAGTTGTGGAAGATGCTGAAGCAGGAGCTGAGGAATTCTGACATCAGACAACCAGCTTAGATTTTGTGATTCCATGCCTAGGTCAGTGTGAAAAAACATAGTATTGATTCTTTCTAGGTGGGCAGACTAATATGTGAATGTTTGACTCAGGAAAGTTAAATGAAAACTTCTGTGCAAGGAAGACCTTTCTTGCAGAATAGTGGGTATAGATGTTGTGTGGTGGCTTTGACTTAAGATGCTGTAACTGATAGAGTGTGTCCCAAGAAGCCGAGTATGTTACTTCAGCAAACTGATCATGTTGAGGCATATCAATATTATATGCAGTGCTGCTCTGGAAAGACATTGCTTAGGATGAGGAATTTGTACTTACATTTCTATTCAGAATATACAGAAAGGCCCTGCTGTTTTGTGGAATGGGACCTGTATGTTTATAATCAGAAACAGTGATGTGCATGCAAGTGATGTAGAGGAGAATGGTGGTGAGTAGTACTGAAGATTCAAAGGCTTCTGTTCCCTGAACAGCTTGTTTATGGCAAAGCACATATAAATTTGATATGTTTCAAATAAGTAATAAACAGTCTCTCCTTTGAAAAGTGAAAAATATATTTCTGTATGAATTTGTGGAGGTGATGGTAACTGATTAAAAATGCAATGTGTAATGTGCTGCAAGTCTTGAGGAAGATAACACATGCAAAAAACTAAAAAGAATGAATTGTAATTATTCACATCCTATGTGAAATGGAGCTGATAAACTTTCTGTGTCTTAGTTTGCTATCTGTATTTGAAATACATTCCTTTCTGTCCCTAGGAAAAAAACATGAAATATTCATCACTAAAGAGGCAGTCTGATGGGAACAATGAGGTATGATGAAAAGGTGCAACTGGTACCACCATTACTGTGGGGAAGAAAACAAAAATACTGATATAAAGTGAGAAGAGTTAATTCCCTTATCTTCTGAGGTGACAGCCTGCTGCAAAAGATGTTATTTTATTCTATGAAATATTAAATAAGTCTGCTCTCCAGCAAGATCACTGTATCTATGAAGAGGAAGGAGAAGTAGAAAGCTCTGATGGTGTGCTCTAAGAACTTGTTAATTGTTGTCTGACTATCTAAAAAATACTTCTGCAGGATTTCTGAGAAATCACAGAGGTGCAATTGCTTCAGTTCATCACAGAGGAAGTATGCTCCAAGACCTCGACTTCTAATGGCTGGGCTGAGAGGGATAGATATGTCTGGGATAAGGCAGAGTTAGCTTGAGTTCCTGCACCCTCTTTTGAGGCAAGATCCTGAATACTCCACATTGCTGATTCCTCCCTTTGTATTTTCTTTTTTCTTCTTTTTGTATGATATTAGACCAGACTATTGGATTTTCTCATGCTCAAATGATTTCTCAGGTAAAAGGTTATTCTGAAGTGCAGCAACTGACTGTGAATATGTTGTGAAGGATTTCCTTTCTTCTGTGCTGAAATTAGGTTTTCAGCAGAGTGAAGCTCTAGAAAAAAGTTCTGGGAGGAGCAGATGGACCACAAAATTCATCTGTTTCAGGGTTTTAGTTTTCAGGTAACAATACACTCCAATACTACATTTCTACAAGCATTTTGAAATACACCTTATTTTGGGGGAAAAAAAGGCAAAAATGTGACTATTGTTATTCTTTCCGGTCACAAAGTAAATTAAAAAAAAAAAAAAAAAAAGACAAGCTTATTGAATAACAAATTCCTAGAAGCCATTTGCCAGGCTTTGTTTTCATTCATTAATCCATTCTGTCTAACCAGCAGGATTTAAAATTGGCTAACTACATGATGAAGGGATGCTGCATTTGAAAAGCCATTAATTCTGGCTGCAATCCTTGCAGAATAGATCCTGGGCTTGGCTACTACAGCCCAGATGCAGGATGCTAGGGTGTACAGCAGTGTGCAGAACTTCCTAAGGTGCAGCCTCTATTTGCAGTCATGGGTTGTCACAGCTTCCTCCTGGTTCCCAGGATTTTCTTTAAAAAATGCCCTCAACTAAATTGCATCTGCTGAGGATGTGGGCACACCTAGACTGTTGCTAGGTAAGTCAAAGTGGAAACCATTAGCTCTCTGATGAAGTAGGAAATTCAGCATCTGAGGAACCACTGAGATAATATTTCCATAACCTGTTATCTGACCTGAAATCAGGAGGAGTTTGTGTTGAACACTTCAAACAATTTCTTGAAAAGCTGGCAATATTTGCCAATAAGCCACTTCTTTTTCTTTTTCTTTTTTTTTTAAAGCAGTGGCTTCCTAGATGCTAAAAAAGGAGCTCATTACATACTCACACTTTGCAGATAATATTCCTGGTAAACTGCTGTATTTTTATTCATCATCCCTACTTTAATAAACTAAATTCTCAAGCAGTCTCTTATAACAATAAACAAGATGGAAAAAATAATTTGCATATCTCAGGAGAACAACATGCAGGTTATTCAGAGATAGAGGGGAAAACCACAGAATATTATGCATAAATTACTGTATTTTACTAGCATGTAGTAGACAACAATTGTTTAATTTTATTTAGCTGTTTATTGATTTCTATTGCAAACTACCTTAAAATAAAATAACACAATTAAATTATCAAAATACACAATTATGATTATTGGTACTTAGTTCAACTGCTCATCTTTCCAAATGACACATTCATTCATAAAATCATAGAATGATTTGCATTGGAAGAGACCTTGAAGATCATCTAGCTCCAAAATCCCTGCCATGGGCACGGATACCTTCCACTAGACCAGGTTTTTCACAGTCCCATCCAGCCTGATCTTGAGCACTTCCAGGGATGGGGCATCCACAACTTCTCTGGGAAACCTGTTCCAGTTGCCTTCACTCACAGTAAGGAATTTCTTCCTAGTATCTACTGTAAACCTACTTGCTTTGAGAGTTGAAAGTGATCCCTCCTTGTTCTGTCACTACAGGTGCTTTTAAAAGCTCTCTTGCCTTTCTGTAGGCTCCCTTCAGAAGGAAAGCTTCACTTAAGTCAATCCAAAGCCTTCTCTATTCCAGGCTGAACAACCCAATTCTCTCAGCATTTTCTCATAGAGGAGGTGCTCCATCCCTCTAACCATCTTTGTTGCTTCCTCTGGATTCACTCCAACACTCCATGTCCTTCCTGTGCTGGGACCCTAGAGCTGGATGCAGGGTTCCAGGTGGTCTCAGCAGAGCAGAGGGGCAGAATCCCCTCCCTCCCCTGCTGCCCACGCTGCTTTGGATGCAGCCCAGGACACGTTTGGCTTTCTGAGCTGGGAGTGCCCATGGCTGGGTCACGTCCAGCCTCTCACCCACCAGCACCCTCAAGTTCTTCTGGCCAGGGCTGCTTTTGATCTGTTCATCTGTCAGCCTGTGCTGATACTAAGGGTTGTCCTGACCCAGGTGCAGTACTTCGAACTTGGCCTTGTTAAACCTCATGATAGGCCCACTTCCCAAGCTTGGCTGGATGACATCTCATCCTTCAGGTGTGACTGCACCATTCAGTTTGGTGTCATGCACAAATTTGTTGAGGGTGCACTTGATCTCTTAGTCCATGTCATTGATTAAGTTTTTAAATAGCACTAGTCCCAATACAGACACCACTTGTCACTGATGTCTATCAGGACTTTAGGCTATTGATCACTATCTTGTGGATGCAAAATCTTCTGAGTTGATTTATTTTGTAACTTAATATTTTTCCACAGAAGATGAACATGATAAAACAGTCTTAACAAATATTAATAAGGGGCATTTTAGCTCTAGATTTCACTAAATAAATTCTAAATCGGTCATAGCTGTAGTGTCTGACATTTATTTTCTTTAGACTTTAGACTTCACACGTTAGAAAAGTGAAATTTCTCTCAGTCAGGGGTTTGATTTACATTTAAAATGTTCTTAGGGATAATGATTGTAATCTGATGACTAATTACTAGGTTTTAGATGTTTTTGTCTAATTAAAATATGATTGAGACTGACAGCTACAAAAAAATCTCAGTTGACTATCATGGACAGGCTTTTAATCATTTTTGTTCATTTGTTTGGCTTGGGGATGTGTAGGATTCTGGTTTCCTACTGATTTGGAGTTTATTTAATTTTTTTTTTTTTGCTTTTTTTTTTTTTTTTCCTTTTACCAGCATGAATCGTCACAAAAGGTATTTTTAGTCTTACTTTATGCAGAAAGTTATACCATAGCACATAAGTGCTTGTATCAGCACTTGGTTGTAAGGAGGTAGCCTGAAGTCAAACTGAAAGACGCCTTTCTCTGTCTGAGTGAGCTGTACTAGCATAGTGGAAGGTAGTAAGTGAATACAATGAAGTAAGGACATCGTGTGGTATTTCCTCTGTAAGCAGAAATGCTTCACTGTGTTCAAATAATCATTTATATGAGAGCCATAATGTATGTTCTGTGAGACTGCTGCAATGGTGAGGATGTCTGGGGATGTATTGTGCAGGTTGGGTGGTTGTCAGACCCCACCTGGAGCACTGCATCCAGTGCTGGGATCCCCACCACAGACTGGGCATTGACTGGTTAGAATGAATCCAGAGCATGCTCCTTGAGTAGAGGTGCCTCTTAGGGTTACTCCTTGTAGCTGAGACATTCCTTCCTGCAGTAGATTCTTGGTAAGTAATTAATACCATGCTAAGCCTTGAGATTTTAGCTAAATGATATAAAGCATTATATATGTAATCCTTTAGATATAAACCATCTAGGACTAAGTCTGGATATATCCTCACATAAACTGAAATTTAGGAATTTAGGAATTTAGAATGCAAGGGGGTTCTTTCTGAATCTTATGACTCAATGGGAAGGTCTCACTGAGAGTTTTGCCTGACTCTCTTCTCTATGCAGCAAATGTTCAAGTGCACCTTGCTATCAAATGTTAAATCATTATTGCAGTTACTGTTGCACTTTGTTAAATCACTGTTTTATGTCAATAAACATATTCCTACTTCTCTCTTACAAGTGACACTCATCACACATTCTGTCACATGGCAAAAGACTGGCTGAGAGATCTGTCTTTTCCTTTTTCCAGAGTTCTTGTCTAGGCAGAATTTTCTAGGCTGAACTGAGAGAGATTGCGATATAAAACCCTTTCAGTCTTTTGTGTTGATCGAAAAGGCACAGTATTGAATACTTGGTACTGTATTCACTTGTTTGACTCGGATGTATATGCACACTTATCTTCTATTTTTTTGATTATATCTGGTCTTCTAATACCACAGTCTGTAATATGAATGTCCATACATATATGTGGTTTATTTCCTTATCTTTTCTCCAGGAAGCTTTTCTCTATATAGAATGTATTGTTTTTTTGTGAAAGTAGAATTTAAAGGGCATGGGTGTCTTTGTTTTCTGCTGCAGTAAAGCTGTCATGAACCTTAGATTAACATGAAACTTTATAACCAATTTTCATAGAGCTACCTCAGTCAGCCAATTTTGCATTTGCAGAAGTAGAATATTACACAGGACTTTCTAGATGTTCAGTAAGGAATTTTTCTCAGATGCATGTGCTGTATATGAGTTGAATCTGTCTCTTAATACTCTTTAAATTCTCTTTAAATTAACCAGTGGGCTGGAAAGATATGTAGATATTGATGAGATCACCCATCTCTGCCCAAATCTCCAGCCTGCCGAAGTCCCTCTGAGGGTGGCACAGGCCTCTGGCTTATTGGCCACTGCTCCCAGCTTTGCTGAGCAGGCATCTGCCCCTTCATCCAAGTTACTGATGAAAAGAACACTGAGCCCACTATGGAACCTTTGGGGACACCACCAGTGAGAGGCCTCCAAGTACACCCTGCCACTGACAGACCCTCTGGAATTTGGTGTCTAGTGAGTTCCAAATCCACCTCACTGTTCACTCATTCAGTCCTGACTTCCTGAGTTTGCTGACAAGGATGTTATGAGAGAGAGAGTTGAAAGCCTTGTGAAGTTGAGTTTTGCCAATCTTTTGGATGTGCAGGTGTTCAATGAAGAAATGGAACCTAAAAAGTTTAAGAGAATAAAATGTGCCAAGAAATATGTGGCTAAAAAAAAGAAGTTAAATAAAATACACTGACTTATTTTGCTCTTCTCATTTCTCTTACCCTGTGAAAAACAGTACCTAAGAGCTAAAGACACTGTTTATGCATAATCTCCCTGTGGTAAAACAGCTTTCAGGTTCCTCTGAATGAAGAGTTAAACCTCTTACATTGTCTTCTTCCCACTGTATGTAACAATGTGTGTAGTAGTTAGGCTTATAAAACACAATATTTACAAAATGGGATGAACGAATTCTGGAATAGAAGCCTTTGTGTGAGAAGTGTTCGTGTGTTTTGGCTTTAGTTAATACCTTAACATATTTTGTATATGGTTAAAAACAGAACAGAAAAGTGATGTTCCTGTTGAACTGTTCCTGTTGGGAGTATCCATCAGGCTCACTACATGTTGCTGTCCTAAAATACAGAAAAAAACTTAAAGGAACACTGCTGTTTCACATGAGGCAAAACACGACTAAGAGAAATAATATTGTGGACACAGCAAAGAAACAACTGTCTTGGTAAATTAAGCTCAACTGTGAAAACTCCATGTTTGGTAATCTCTCTGTTGATAAAGCCAAATAGATTTTTTTTTTTTTTTTTTTGCAGACATGTTTCTTTCAGGATTAGCTGAAGCCTGGATGCTGGGAAGGGGACTGAAAATTAAGAGGATTGCACTCCTGGTCTGCTTCTTGGTCTCACTGCTCCTGAAGAAATAATTTAACTGTTCTGGTTGTGGAGACAGAAATAGAAAACTTCAGGCTGGGGTCAGTGGGACAGGAAAGTGTTCACTGGTTATGCCTTGCTTAAGGGAGCTTGTTGAAATCATCTTTTCTTCATCTTTCCTTTCCTTTCCTTTCCTTTCCTTTCCTTTCCTTTCCTTTCCTTTCCTTTCCTTTCCTTTCCTTTCCTTTCCTTTCCTTTCCTTTCCTTTCCTTTCCTTTCCTTTCCTTTCCTTTCCTTTCCTTTCCTTTCCTTTCCTTTCCTTTCCTTTCCTTTCCTTTCCTTTCCTTTCCTTTCCTTTCCTTTCCTTTCCTTTCCTTTCCTTTCCTTTCCTTTCCTTTCCTTTCCTTTCCTTTCCTTTCCTTTCCTTTCCTTTCCTTTCCTTTCCTTTCCTTTCCTTTCCTTTCCTTTCCTTTCCTTTCCTTTCCTTTCCTTTCCTTTCCTTTCCTTTCCTTTCCTTTCCTTTCCTTTCCTTTCCTTTCCTTTCCTTTCCTTTCCTTTCCTTTCCTTTCCTTTCCTTTCCTTTCCTTTCCTTTCCTTTCCTTTCCTTTCCTTTCCTTTCCTTTCCTTTCCTTTCCTTTCCTTTCCTTTCCTTTCCTTTCCTTTCCTTTCCTTTCCTTTCCTTTCCTTTCCTTTCTTTTCTTCCCTTTTCTTTCCCTTTCTCCTTTCTTCTTTCTCCTTTCCCTTTCCCTTCCCTTTTCCCTTTCCCTTTCCCTTTCCCTTTCCCTTTCCCTTCCCTTTTCCCTTTCCCTTTCCCTTCCCTTTTCCCTTTCCCTTTCCCTTTCCCTTTCCCTTTCCCTTTCCCTTTCCCTTTCCCTTTCCCTTTCCCTTTCCCTTTCCCTTTCCCTTTCCCTTTCCCTTTCCCTTTCCCTTTCTCCTTTCCCTTTCTCCTTTCCCTTTCTTCCTTTCCCTTTCCCTTTCCCTTTCCCTTTCCCTTTCCCTTTCCCTTTCCCTTTCCCTTTCCCTTTCCCTTTCCCTTTCTTTTCTCGTTTGGTCTGGTGTGGTTTATTTAATAAATATGCCAGCAAGTTAGAAGCTTGAACCATTTGGTTTTAGAAATGAACCAGAGGATATGTGGGGTTTGTGAGGTTTATGGGGTTTTTTGCAACCTACCTTAGAAAAGAAACTTTATTCACTTCTTCAGAAAACACAGTTCTGAGGACTTTTTTTTGGCTTGGAACTCAATCACGTCTTTAAACAGCTTTACCTGAATATCTGTATGCCAGTTACATTGAACATTCATACTTAGAAAACAGTCCAAGTCCAATAACATGCAAAAAAAGTGTTGTAACAGAAAATTGGTTGTCTATATAAGAAACAGGTGAGTTCTGTTTAATCACACAATTTATATCCCTCGGTTCACAGCAAGGCCTTTCAATGAAGGACAAGCCAAGTGCTCTGTGAGATCTATTTTCCTTCAGAAGGGGTTATGGGTTTGGGATCAGGAGTTATTTGCAAGGGGCACCTGTGAGTGTTACTTGGAGAACAGATCTCCATGGCACAAAGGCTGAGGATGCAGGCTGGTCTGACTGAACTATATTCAGAAATAGGAGAAGTGCTTGTGGCAAGACACACAGAATTTGGGATTATGAATTTCTTTTAGCAGGTTCTGATTTTCCACTTATGTGTTTGAAACCTGGCTTACTGACATGAGAAAATTTTCTTGTTTGTCATCTCCTTCTTCTAATCAGCATGTCTGCAAGAGAGTGAGGAGCAGAAACGTGTGACAGTTGACACTTCTGTGGTTTTGATGTGAATGTGTGTCCTGATGATTCCAAGCTCTAGAAATAACAGAAACCTTGCTCCATTTCTGCAAGTTTCCACTTTCTTGGTAATGTTAGGCAAGAAGGAGGAAACAATTACTCTGTCTGAGGCAGTGCCAGGGACTGAAACTGAAATGGGCAGTCCCAGGCACCCTGACCTGCATGGCAGTACTGCAGAGATGCCTGGCAAGTAAAACTGCAGGCTGGTTGGGTTGGTGCCATGGCCTGGCTGGGCGGCTAGCCAGCTCAGGATGGACAGGGCACAGAGTAGAATGTCCCTGAGCAACTCTACTTAGAGCAACACTTATTTCTGATGGTCAGTGGGTTCCTGCAGCCTGTCATGTCCCAGACATCAACAGGGCTCTGTAGTGTGGAAGATATCCCACTGAGCTTTATAAGCATCCTGCAATATTTTAATGTCACAAACTTTTTGCCACTCCTGCAAAATACTTTGGTTCAGCAATGCATCTCAGGTCACTCCTCCATATTGTTTTTTTAAGTAAATTTTCCTAATTGTAATACATATGGTGTTTGGATATGTTAGGATCAGCCAACAGCATCTGCCTTTTCCTAAAGTTGTGTATGTTTTCCCTTCTATTAGAAATTAAATTTTGTTTTCAATTTTGAAGTGGGCAATAGTGCCAGATTCTTTGTGCATTATAGCTGACAAGCAGCTGAAATATTTAATTACTTTTTCTTTCCTAGATCTTTAAAAAGTCCAGAAATATGTTCTAAAACTTTAGCCTTGGCATATTCAATTTTTCAAGCAACTTTCTCGTATATGGATTGTGTACCCATGTGAATGAAGTGCTGATATCATCTAACTCCTTGAAAAATTTGCACAAGTGTATAAAAAATTATTATCACGTTGTCTTGGGTTATGTAACTAAAAAAAAGGGTTTTCTATTTCATCTGTTGAAAGCAGTTGAGGAGATGTTTTTTTTCTTTATCTCTTGTAACTCAGGGGGGAGGGGAGCGGATGCCTTCTGATAATGAGCCAGCTGTTAAAACCAGGTGTGGCAGTGTTTCTTATCTCCTTCACCACCCCTCCATCCTCCAGGGAGATATCTTGTGCTAATGGGCCATCAAGGCTCATCAAAGACATGACACATTACATCATCCCATTGAGAGATGCTCCACCAAGTAGCGGAGGAGCCAATCGTTCCTACCTAGATAAAAACTGAGACTCAGAAACACCAGGTTTTTCCACTGGATTCCCAGAGGAAGGCCAGACCCATCTTGTCACCACTGGACTTTCTATAGGATCATCTCTACTCCACAGAACCACATCTGTTACTCCAGGAGGATTTATTTGGACTGCTTCCAACACCCTGGCCAACAGAGTGTCAGTTCGTATTCCTGACTCTGTCAGGGTTTTCCAGGATTTTTTGTTTGCTTGCTTGCTTGTTTTTTTGTACTACTACATTTGTATCTTTGAATATTCCCAGTAAAGAACTGTTATTCCTATTCCCATATCTTTGCCCGAAACCCCTGATTGCAAAACTACAATAATTTAGAGGGAAAGGAGTTCACATTCTCCATTCCAAGGGAAGCTCTATCTTTCCCTGGCAGACAACTGTCTTTCAAAACCAAGACACAACTTCCACAAGCCAAACACTGCATTTAGCTCCACACACTTTTGAGTAACTCCACAATAACATTCTTATAGAGGAGGTTAGAAGCCAGTTCCTTTAAGTTCATTCCTACCGTAATACATTTTGTTTACCTACTAGATACACATGAAGGGCATTCTTAGCTCCAAGGTAAACATAAGAATTCTATAAACTCTAGTTTATAGAAGGTACATAGGCATGACTCTTTGCAATTAAGAGAACCCCCAGGCCTGATTGTCAAGTCTGAGAAAAACTGGAGGCAGTCAGGCTTCATCCCTATCCTTATAACTAGGCTAAACACAGTATTCCTGTGAAAGAGATCAATGTTGATGCTTTAAAAAAAACCACTTTACTACTTAACTCAGGACATTTTAAAAAATATTGACATCAAAGTAGATATCAAGGAATTGATTTCTATTTTGCTGGTCAGATTTTAAAAATATGCTAACATGAGATGGTGGAACTCAGTGGTAGCTTCACAAGGTAACTGAAGTAATTTAGGAGAATATGCACTACCTTTATTGTTGCATTTCAATGAAAAGAACAGTGTCGCAAAGAACAGTAATGATATGGGAAAAAACCCAGTGAGTTTTGTGAACTGAAATCTCTCCCCTTGTGAATTGATGAGTTCTTTCAGGAATAAAGAATAACTCTAATGGCAAGTTCTGCTCTGAAATTTTACGTCATTGGAAACGTTTAAAAAAAGAAGGGACAGCATTTACTTAAACAGTTGATATATCTAATAGTGGCAAGCAATAAATAAGTTTTGCATTTTAGAGGAGGACTGTTTTGCAGAAACCAGCTAGCACTCTTATATTTCTTTGCATAGATAGTGAAATCATCTGCTTTTAGAAGTGCCCATACTGTTTTCTTTTAAAGCTGCTGTGGAGTGAAAGTTCACAGGTATTTTAGCACATTTGTTTAATTATGATCTAGTAAGGAAAAAGTAAGATTTCAAGCTCTATCAGAGCAAATCACATAAGGTAAGGAAAAGGTTTGTTGAACACAGGCTGTATAATAGGAATATTATTAAGATAACTCCTGAGGCTAACCCATTATTTCAGCATCACCATTTGGTTAAAAAAAAAAATAGTGCTTCAGGACTCCATTGTCTCTCTTAACAAATATCTGATAAAATTCTTGCTCTTGAACAACCAGATGGATGGGTTTCTAGATTTTTCTCTGTCACACATCCTCCTCTCTAAGAGCCATCAAACTGAGATGAGGTAAATAGAGACTGATGCTTAATTTTAGATGATGAGTCTTGCCTGCCTTGTCTAGTTCTGTTTAATTGCCTATCTCCAGAAAACAGGAGGCATCTGGGAATAAATGACTGACTATTCCTGAGCTAAAGATGTCTCAGATAAAATTGACACTAGTTCTTTCCTAAAGGGACCTACCTGGACTCCATGACTTTCTAAAATCAAGCTTACACTTTATATGAGCATTATCTGCTGTGAAATTTTAAAAATTCTCTTCCAATCTGCTGGAACATGTCCAAAGAGCAAAAAAGTTGATGAAGGATGTGGAGCACAAGTCCTGTGAGGAGTGTGTGAGGAAGCTGGGGTTGTTTAGCCTGGAGAAAAGGAGGCTCAGAAGTGACCTTATCACTCTACAATTGCTTGAAAGGAGGGCACAGCCAGGTTGGGGTCAGGTAACAAGTGACAAGACAAGAGGAAGTGGCTTCAGGTTTCTCCTGAGAAGGTTTAGATTAGATGAAAAGGGTGGTCAAGCATTTGAACATATTTCCCAGGGAAGTGGTGGAATTGCCATCCCTAGAAAGTAGATGGGGTGCTTAGGGACATGGTTTGGTGGCAGTTCTTGCCGTGTTAAGTTAATGCTGGGCTCCATGATCTTAGCTGTCTTTTCCAACTTTAATGAGCCCATGATGCAATAATCACACAGACATTATCACAAGAATGTTTATTTCTGTCTTTTGATGCTTTCTATTCCACTCTGAATTGAAAGAGGAAAAATATATATGAATTAAAGGGCTTCAGTGCAATGACTACATAACTAGAAAGAGTCAGAATCTCCTCCATCTTCCAAAGTTACTTACTTCTCTTTGAAAGATGTGAGCTGTGGCAACCATGCTGACATACCCCTTGGAAGGTTGCATTTTTGAACATAAAGTACGATCTGGTTTGTTATGGGTTAAACCCAGTAGGCAGCTTGGGCCCACACAGCTGCCCACTCACTTCCTACAGTAGAACAGGGTAGAGGTTCAGAAGGGCAGAAATAAGAAAACTTGTGATCGAGATAAAGGCAGTTTAATAGGTGGAGTGGAGAAAGGAAAAAAAAAATTAAAAAATTCAGGTGATGCACGAAAAAATCACGCATCACCAGCTGCCTGGTGTTCAACCAGTCCCTGAACAAGGGTGACGCTGGAAAACTTCCATTCAGTTTAATTGCTGAGCATGTTGTTGTATATAACTATGAGATACCCTTTGGCAACTTGGGATCCGCTGTCCTTTCTATGTCCTCTACCACTCTCTTGCCTGGCCTCAGTCTACTTGCCTGGAGGGGAGAGAGAAAGACTGGGAAACAGAGAAGGACTTGGCACTCTAAGACACTCTAACAATAGCTAGAAAAAAGGTTTGTTATCAATGCTGTTCAGAGTTCAGGGTCGCATATGCAGAATCTAGCACCATAGGAGGTGATGTGAAGAACATCAACTCCACCCCGGACAGACCCAGTAACTGATTAAAAACTCCACGACTTCCCTCAGCTAGGGGATTTTTAGCTGTTCAGTTGCTAATGTAAATGATTTCAGTATTTTCATTTGCTCTGCTGTTTGTAGAAGGTGTAACTAAATTCACTGCAGAGCTGTAACTGACACAGCTCAGCTAGGACAGAAGATTGCATTACAACAAAGAGAAAAAACTCTCTTTCTCTATGTGGCAGCTGCTGCTAAGTTACCTGTTTTCAGAAGAATAGTTTGTTTTTTCTACTATTTCTTTTCACTTTCTTTCCTGTGGGGACCTATGTACATTTTCAAAGCAGTCTCCATCCAATTTTCAGTAAAGACATATGTACCACTCTGATTAAAAGCATTTTAATGACTAGCAATCTCCCAATGAAACCTGTGAGACACTGGCACTTGGATATCTCTGAAGATTTGAGCTTTGGAAGCTTAATAAACAAACTTTCAAATACTCTTGAAATGAATAGGAGTTGTGTTACATTTCAGTGGGATTTGAACTTCCAAGTTCAGAAATTACTTCAGAAATAGAACTGTGGGGCTTTTGAAAATGCTATCCTGGCTTCACTGAAAAGTAATTGATCTAATCTACCTGAACTGTAACACTGTTTGAGGTCCTTGTCATTGCAGCTGATATTCTAGATATTATCAATTCATGGATTAAAAAAGTAAAAATTGTAAAGATTGTTGCCTAACCATGAAGGTCAAGGCCTAAAGAACTTTCTAACATACTAAGGTATATTATCTTTATTTATTCCCAAAATTACTTATGCAGACACTATCAAAAGGCAAATAGAGACTTATGTGTATCTCTAGGTGGTTAATTATCCTTATGTACTTTTTAATTCTTCTTCATGATGCAATACCTGTAGCTTTACTTTACTTTGTTTAAAAATGATTTCTAATATTACTGCTGCATGACAGATCTTTTTTGAGAAATCTCCACAAAATTAAAAGGCAGAAACGGCTTTTAAGTTCTATGTACTACAGATGTTATGGTCCTTATTTTAATTTTTGTTGTATAATCTGTAATTTTAAGAAAAATGAGATACCTAAAATAATATGGGTACTGCTCTGTGTAAGTATTGTCCTAACTTTCTTCTAAAATGTATGTGTTCAAATAAATGAGGAAAAATTAAAGGTTTAAAATAATTCTGCAAGGGCAACAGATGTTTTACCTGGCTCACAAAGTAAAAAGCAACTTTCTGAGCTGTGTCAGAGACTCCTTACTACAGTGCACAGATCTTCACATATAATGACGCAGAAGTTTCATAGTTGGAAAGAACCATTGTTGCACAATATACCCCTCATAGATATTTCTAAGGATTAAAGTATTAGCCTCTGCAAAACTATGTTTGTCCTTATTTTAGGAGGATTAAATGGTCTGGTGCACTCAAGTCCAGAGAGGAGAAGGATTCTAGAATTGAATCAGAAGCAAACCCATGGCAGGCAAACTTGATAACTCTGGCTACTTTGGGGAGAAAAAAAAAAAAAAAAGTAAGGAAAATAGGAAATGTCTCTTTCTTTCCCAGACCTTCCCAGCCTCTTTCTCTCCTCTCCCAGCAGGACAATATGCTTGTCAACCAATCTTTTTCTATCAAGGCCCTATTCTACTCACATCTGTGCAAAAGGAAAAGGAAGTAATTTAGAAATTACATTGTTATAATAGAATGGCACCATCCTAATGCCATGTACAGGACTTTGAAAGCTCTTGCGTGTTAGAGATACCCAGAACCAAGGAGCTAAAAGATGATCCTCAAAAATAACTTCTTTATTTTAGATCTGTATTTAGAAGTATGTCAAAACCAAAACAACCCATTACTTTTTCTATTTTCCTATTTGTGTTTGGCTCCAGATTATCTGGGAAAGAAAGGTACATAATTTCTGATATAATTTAAGAGTACCAGTATGACAGCATGTGCAAATCGTACTGAATTTAATTTTTATATCTATAACACTCTTCTCAGCAAAACAGCGTATTGCAAAAGCACAGAATTCTTACAGAGGAATCAACTCAAAATATCCCAAAAGATGGCAGTTTTTAGTGATGATTTGTACTGATGACATTACAAACAAATTATGGTCTCATAAAAATTTCTTTCTAAAATAAACAAAGATGACACTGAGCACAAGGAATTAAGATCTTATTTAGGCTCATACAAAGGAGAGAAAATTTTGTGAACCAAAGTGATTCTTGCAGTATAAGCAAGTAAGTATTCATTGACAATTTACAGCCAGTATGCATGGGAATACAGAACATGTGAACTTTTAAACTTAGAAACAAACTTCTTTATTACTAAGCTCCATTTGCCTTATTGCAAAACAAGAGAATGCACCTAAGCATCAGTCGTATACCCAAAACAGGAAGTCACATTTAGACTGTTGTGTCCGATTTTGAACTCCATTGTGCAGGGGAATATGACATGGAAAAAACTGAAGTGAGTCTCACAATGGCTGAGGCACCTGTCATATGAGAAGAGGCTGACAGTGAGCTGGGTTTGTTCAGCCTTGATAAGAGAGGTGTAATGGGAAAATTTAATTGCAGTCTTCAGATATGTAATAGCAAATATAGAGGAGATGGAATGATACTCTCCTTTAAGGTCTGTAGTGGTAAAAGGAGAGGCAACAGACAAAATCTGCAACAAGAGAAGTCCTGATTAAACACACATAAGCTTTTCTCCATGAGGATAACAAATGCTTGAAGAGGGACCCAGACATTCTTCATCCTTGGAGATACCCAGAATGTGACAGGTCACAGTCCATCTAACTGGTCTGAATGAGGTGTTTGAATTAGATGACCTACAGATATCCCTTCCAATGTATTCTGTTCTGTTACTTTATGGTCACCTTAATGGAATTTTAAAAATCCCACAATTATTTAGACAGTGGTTTCCTAATATCCATGGTTTTTTGTTCTTCCGTTCTGGTTTTGCTTTGGTCATATGTATTTTGATGCAGATTCATTGGAGAATAAGCTTGTAAATCTATGAATGATTGCTTACCTATTCCCAATTCTTGTGCTCAGTAAAAAAAAATTATCCTGTAAATGTCATAGATAATTCTTTAAAAATTATTTCTGCTGTAATTTAGCTTCTTCCTCAGCTCAGCAAGTGTCTAGAAGCAGAACATTATTTCTTCAGTTAACTTACTACTCTTCATTCAAAAATATTTGAGATTTCTTTCTACTGCCTGTGTTTGATAGTCAGCAGTGGGGTTTTAAATGTTCTATACTGCATATCAAGTTACAAACTTGACAAACTATTGCATTGACCTTTAACAGGAATGATGTGAACTGGGAGTTGCAGAGCTGAAAGGGATGGATGCTTGTTAGAAAGACTAGAAATTACTGTTCCACTTGCAAAGGTTAAGATTTCAGTTCCTAATGTAGCAGCACTGCATCAGACTGGAAGGAATAGTAAACACAAGCTGCTATGAGTGAGTCTCTGAAATTCAGGGAATGTGGAGACTTGGCTTGACCTGTCATCTGTTTTCTTATTTCTTGTTTACCTATCTATGACTGTAACCTTTTTACTGCACAAATAATAACCAGATCTTCAGAAAGCAGTTTGTGTTCGTGTTGTGTGTGTTGTCTGTCTGACAGGCAAAGACTAATCACCATCCTCTCCTGGCAAAGCCTGCAGAGGACCAGTAGAGATAATAATTAATTGAAAATGTTATATGACAACAATTCTCCTGGGCTCATAAGTCTGTCTAAAGTATTTTAAAATAGATTTTTGTGAGAAAATGAACTAGTATTTCAAACGATAAAAAACATAATGAAGGGGTGCAGGTGGAGAGCTCTTTTGCTTTTGGTCTGTGCAAGCACTTGTGAATGAATCAAAGTAGCATTCACCTAAATCTATTGTATTTTAAATAAAACAGATCCACTGCTCAAGTGACAATAAGATACCAGGCTATTTAAGCATCTTCTGGTAGTTTTGTGAGAAACATTTTGGAAAGTCCCATTTCCCACCTGTGTTTAGGTTTTCAGTGTTATATGCATTAAATATATACTCCCTTGCTAACTCTTCAGTGAAAAAAACATAGCTACATTTGTGATTTAGCACTCACCTATGAGGTAAGGACCTGTGGAGAGGCCTCTCCATTTCATCTTTGGCCTGCAGGGCACAATAGTGTATATCTACGAGAGGTAGAAAGGATGATGAGAGACCAGAGAGTCCCACCTCTGGGAAATTACAGTATTCCTACTGTATCTTAGAAAACTGATACAAAACCACTGTCAAGATACAGGAATGTTTATGGAGTAAAATCACGGTGCAAAGCCAATAGTAGCCTTCATTTCTACAAGCAGTAAGAGTTTATATATCTGCAGTGGCTCATATGCCTTCAACAGACAAATCCTATCACTAACTTAGCTTTCATCTGGACAGATTATCATAATCAGGTCAGTTCTAATTATGTAAGTTTCTGTATTTTTATAGTGGCTAGTATGATAGTATTGATGTAGTCCTGCTACTAAATGCAGAGGGGGTCCTGTTAACAGGATACAGAGAAGGCAGAGTTACTGAACACCTACTTTGGCTTGGTCTTCACTGACAGGATCAACCCTCAAGAATCCTTGACTCAGGAGACCAGGCTAAAAGAATGTTGGAAGGGACACTTTCCCTTTGTCAGGGGGAGTTGGGTTCACCTTGAGAGAATATTGAGGCAAATTGGACATCTAAAAATCCTTGGGCCCTAATGGATGCACTCAGAAGTGCTGAGAGACTGCTCATGATTGTTTTTGAAAGGTTGTGGTGATGCAGAAAGGTGCCTGAAAGTCTGAAATTAAGCAAATATCACTCCAATCTTCAACAAGGACTAGAAGGACCATGGGCACTACCAGCTAGTCAGCCTCCCCTAAATCCTCACAAAGAATGGAGTGCTTCACTCTGGAGAATGTCAATATCCACATGGCAAGAAGATTATCAGAAGTAGTCAGCTCATTAGTCTCAGTAGTCTCTGACTACTGACTCAGTAGTCAGTTCATTCACAAACATAAATCATTCTTGACCAATCTGATTGCCTTCTACAATGAAGCAACAACCTGGATGGACAAGATGGGAGCTGTGGATAATGTCTACCTTGACTTCAGTAAGGCTTTTGACACTGTCTCACCAAACATCCTCATAGGCAAACTTGGAAAGTTTGGATTGGGTGAGTGGACAGTGAGATGTAATAAGAACTGGCTGAATAGCAGCTCCCAGAGTGTCATAATCAGTGGCAGAAGGTCTGGTTGGAGGCCTTGGACTTGTGGTGTCCCCCAAGGTTCCATATTGGGCCCAGTGTTGTTTATTGTATTCATCAATGATGATGAATGGGCAGATGCCTCCTCAGAAAGTTCCCTGATGACACAAAGTTCGGAAGAGTGGACAATACCTTCCTTCAGAAGGACTAGACAGGCTGGAGGGATGGGAAGAGAATAAACTTCTGAAACTTCTCAAACAAAGGCAAAAGCAGGGTCCTGCGCCTGTGGAGGAGCAACCTCAGGCATCAGCAGAGGCTGGGGTGACCTCCTGGAAAGCAGCTCTGTGGAGAAAGACCTGGGGGTCCTAGTGGACAACAAGCTGTCCATGAGCCAGCGGTGTGTCCTGGGGGCCAAGAAGGCCAATGAGATCCTGGGGTGCATTAGGAAGAGCACTGCCAACAGGTCAAGGTAGGTGATCCTGCCCCTCTATTCAGCCCTGGTGAGGCAGATCTGGAGTGCTGTGTCCAGTTCTGGGCTCCTCAGGCCAAGAGAGACACAGAGCTCCTATAGCAGGTCCAGTGGAGGGCAATAAAGATGAGGAGACTGAAGTATTTTTTTCAATGAGGAAAGGCTAAGGGAGTTGGGCCTGATCTGCTTTGAGAAGAGAAAACTGAGATGGGACATTATCAGGGTCTATAAGGGACATGAAAGGAGCATGTAAAGAGGACGGAACTAGGGTCTCCTCAGTGGTGCCAAGCAAGAGGACAAGCAAATGTTGCACAGGAAATTTAACCTGAACATGAGGAAGAACTTTACTGTCTGAATGACTGAGCATTGGAACAGCCTGCTCAGAGATGTAGAGTCTCTCTCCCTGGAGATACTTAAGTACCTTCTGGATACAATCCTGTGCCATGTGCTCTGGGATGACTCTGCTTGAGCAGGGAGGTTTGACCAGATGAGCCTCTGTGGTGATCAAATGACCCACTGTGGTCCCTTCCAACCCTACCCATTTTGTGACTCTGTGATTCTGTGGTATGGGGGCTGGCCCAGGAAGAAGGCCTAGCTGTAAATATGGTTTTAAATGTTTTACCAGTAGGACACCTCACTTTATATCCAGCATACAGATTAGGTATTAACAGCTCAAGTCTCTCCTTGTTGTCAAAAGTTGATCTCCTGAAAATATATAAATACAGTAACAAATCATCTTGGTAGGAAACTGAAGGCAACAGAATCAAGGTTAGGAAAAGCCAGAAAGTCTGGCACAGACAGCCATTGTGCAAGAAAACATTTGAAGAAGAACCTAAGACTCAACAAATCTCAGATACTTAGTTGGTTTACATACATCAGACAAGCTTAGGATTATCTTTTTATAAATCAAATGTGTAGCAAATTCAATTTGATGTGGTTGGTAGGATTTAATTTGCAAATAAAAAACCCTCATCTTGCAAATCCTTCAAGAATGAAACGCTTCAGGCTTAAACAAGTTGTATATGGCAAGAGTGTTGAAGATGTGTTTCTTTCAGTCTGTGGAGAGAAACTTGCATAGAGAGAGTTATCATCAGGAAATATACTGTGAGAGATACAAAATTTCTTCAAATATAATGCTTCTGTTTCAGTCAGGGTTCTGACCTGCTGTTTGAAGGAAATTGTGATTTAATTTTTATTCCCTCACAGTTTGGGATAGGGCCCATAAAGCAGAGATGTAAAGGTTTATTTACTAGCAGTTTGCCTCTCTTGCCTTTTCATAAAGGCAACCAAGAAGCTAGATTTCCTCTTGATATTTTTTGCTGCTCCTATCCTTCTTCACAAAAAAAACCTTCTTTCATCATTCAGAGGGAAATTTTCTACACCAGAGAGAATCATTCACTTCACCTTGAGAGAATCAAGATGATGACAACCTTTTAAAGCTGGAGACCAAGCAAAACTACATGGAAATCACATAGTTTCTCACTTAATCATAACTTCTGTCTACTTTTCAAACTGAGTCTAAAATAATTTTAAGCACAGGGCCATCACCTATGAAACATGTTTTGCTTAAACACAAATTTTATCTGTATTTTTCCTACTGCTATGTTAAGTCCTGTATACATAAACTAAGTAAGTAATGCCAAGAACTTACGTAAAAGTTACAGCAACTCCTCTCTTTTTGCTATGTAAAAGGACTAGCTCTATGTGTTGTGGCACTCACATCCAAGAGGAAGAAACAGCATTCAAAGGCATAACTTGCGGTCACGCTCCGTGGGTCACTGATCAGTGAACCCTAGCCTTGCCCGGCCCCTGGCCTGGAGCGTGCGCAGCTGTCGGTAGGGCCCGCTGGACAGATCTGCAGAAACCCACTCGGTGGGTTCTTTGGCAGGCAAGCACTGGATGTAGTTTGCAGCTATGGCGAAGGAGGAAAAGGAGGCTCTCTTCTGAGGTATAACAGGAGATGTTTATTACCTGGACATCACCTCAGGATGGTGGACGAGAGAGAGAGGACCCCCCGCCGCTTAAATGGACAGGTGCCAGGGGGCGTGTACATAAACTTTCCACCAATAGGGGGATACAAAGGGAGGAGTTGGGGGGTAGATTGACACACAAAAGGGCCAATCCCTGGGGGGGGGGGGGGGGTAGGGGATTTCCAGAACCTGTTCCAATCAGAAGCCGAGTCTCCCCGAGATTTCCAGAAGGGAGAGAGGCTTTCCTGAATGACTGGCAGGCTCCGGGGGAGGGGACAAACTTGGATGGACAGGAGGGTTTCCAGGGGAAACAGCACCTTCGGGAAGGGATAAACCAAACTGCAAATGCAGCTATAAACAGGGGGGTCCGGAATAAACCATTTTCCCAACTTAAATAACATTAATTATATAAACCCAAAACTTGTGAGCACAGCTCACGCACCACTACAATAACTGTCTTTTTTAAAGCATCTGTGAAATACTGTGCACAAAAATATTTGGGAGCAGAGAGGCTGGAGAGATGCAAGAATTTTTTGCAAAGAAGAGATTTATGTCATATCCTAGCATTTCAGTACTATAATGCAATTAGGTTGTGCCCAGTTTGAAACCAAATGGCAGGAGCTTGCTGAATTTGAATATATCTGGGTTTAGCATAAGACATTAAAAGAAAAACTTAGGTTTGCAGACAGCTTTTTTAATTGTATGTGATCCTAATTTTTTATTCTAGTGGTGTGTGATGAAAAAATCTTTACATTTTGTGGGGGAGATACGGGTAGACTGGATTGGAGAGGGACAGGCGCTGCGGAAGACGCTTCGGAATGTTACGAGAAAGGGAGAGGCACATACCAGAAACTCAAAGATAAACAATCTCCAGGCACCAGTCCCCCTCTCTCCTTGCTGTCCATCTCCTTTTTAGGAAATGTAGTAAGACCCCCGATGTGGGGGAGAACCAGAGAGTATTTAAACTGCATGTGACAATTAATAAACGCATTTGACCGTCTGCCATAGTGGTATGTGCGAGTTAATTGCCCGAGCGACACACCGAGCCTGTGTACGCCGTGCCGTCTTATCCTAGATACCAGGCCGCTAGAATTGTGGATAAGAAACACAACATTCTGGTGCCGAAAACCCGGGAAAAGGACCTAGGGAAACGGGAATACGCCTGGAAAGGAGGCGGCGGCAGTGGCGGCTGGATCCGAACCACTGCGGAGGAACAGGGGGGACGCTCCCAGAGAACCAGCGGGACCATGGAAACTCTCGCGCAGGTAGTGAAACTTTTAAAAAGACAATGGGGAATACGATGTGAACAGAAAAATTTATATCTTGCTATAGCAAGGCTCATAAATCTGGGCACGATTCAAAGGCCTATAGATATATTAAATGTAGAAAGGTGGGAGAGTTACACTGCCGCTTTGGCAGAGGATGCAAAAGTTACCGGCAGTGGAAAGAATCTCAAAGCTTGGGAAAACCTAGAAGCTGCTTTGAAAAAAGCAAGGGAAGAACAGGAGACTTGGCGTGTAGTGAAAACCTGTTTATTCGCCGTTACACAGCCAGGGGAAAGGGGGTTGGGAGCCGCGGGATCCTCCGGGGACGGCCAGTCTGCCGGTGGGGACATGCGGGGAGAGGACGGGTGGCCCCCCCGCCGGAGCCCACCCCCGGACCTCCCAGACTGTGGGGGGGACTCTCGGACCCTGCCGCGGGAACCCCCGGACCCACAAACCCACCCAGAGCCTCCCGAGAGAGGCGCGGGTCCCCCTCCACCCCCCCGCCGCTTTTTTCCGCGGGACCCGCCCGTACCCGATGGCGCCGGGCTGTCGCCGCGTGCCTGCAGCGGCGGACAGCCGGGATCGGGGGCGCCGCCGCGGCGGGCGAAGAGCGCCGATTCGCCGGTTCCGGGGGTGCTGCCGAGCGAGCGGAGTTCCGCCCGCTTTTCGGAGCCGGCGGAGGCGAACGCGCATCGCCCGGCCGCCGAATCGGTGCGGCGGGAGGGGGAGCGCGCGAGGTCCGTGTGGGAGAAGCTAGCGCAGGAAGCGAGAAACGCAGAGAGAGACGCCGAGAGCGCGGCGTGGCCCCCCCCCCCCCCACCTCCAGGATGGCGGACGCGAGCGGGGGTGGGGCGCCTGGCCGCATGGCATGGAAAAGCCGGAAGTACAAAACCCCGGGAGAGCGCATGCGCGGCAGGGAAGCTCGGACGAGCCGATCTGCACTGCGCACGCGCGGGAGAGCGAGTGGGGGGGCGAGCGCGGCCGGAAAACCCCCCCAATGGCATTTTTCGGAGGAGACACCCCCCCGCGGGGGGGGCGCAGCGAGCCCAGGGGGTGGGAACGGGACTGCCCCCAAGAGGCGTGGCGGCGCCACCCCCGGGAAGGGGGGAGGGGCCGGACCCGGGAGGCGGAACGGGGACAGACCCGAGAGTCCGCCCAAAGCCACCCCCGAAAGGCGGAGCGAGGGCGGAGCCGAAGAAAAAGGCACAGCCAGCCGGAAATGTACCAGCAGTCAGCTTCCGACACAGAGTGGAGCCACAACTCCTCGGACAGTCTCATTGACAGCTCCGAGACCGGCACGGACTCCGAAACGGAGACAACAGAATTCATGGGTTTTTTACGTAAATCAAACAAAGCTTTTTATAATACAGGGGAACAAACACAACATAAACTCACAGATTGGGGAAAAATAAAGATAGCTTGTGCTGAATGGAAACCAGCTGCTGCCATTCATGCCTTTCCAGTAAGGGTGACAGGGGCGAGACAGAATCAAAGGAGGACATACACACCTTTAAATACAAAAGAAATACAAGCAGTGGTGAAAGCAATTCAAGAAAAGGGAATTGGTTCAGCTGTGGTATCCACATTGGTAGATGGTCTTTTCAGCAATGATGACTTGTTGCCTTTTGATATATCACAGATAACTCGCATGTTTTTTGATGGAGCAGGATTGATTCTATTTCAGCAAGAATGGTCTGATCAGTGCACAGCTGCTCTAGCCCAAGCTTCAGGGCAGGGACAGCCTCTGCATGGCTCTACCCTCTCCAGGCTCCTGGGCAAACATGATGATGTAGCCACACCCCAGGATCAGGCAGTGCACCTCACAGTAGAGGAGGTCAGAGCCACAACAAGGGCAGCACGAGAAGCCATTAAAGCGGCTTCAAAGGTGGTAGAAAAATCTACACCTTGGTCCACCATCAAGCAGGGGGAGAGTGAAAAATTTACTGAATTTATAGATCGCTTGCAAGCTGCAATTGACTCATCCACTCTGCCTGAGGCGGCAAAAGGACCTGTGGTGACAGATTGTTTGAAACAACAGTGTAATACTGTCACCAAGGACATCCTGCGTTCTCTGCCAGTGGGAGCCAGCTTGGCTGACATGATAAAACATGTGGTCAGGGAAGAAGCACTAATTCCCATGCAGGCAACAATCCATACCATAACCAATACAATAACATGCATGAAGTGTGGCCAAACAGGTCATCTGGCAGAAAGCTGTCCTCAGCCAGCACAGCAGCCCGTGGCAGCACCCCCGACCCAACAGCGCCAAAGACCAACCTGTTGGAGCTGTGGGAAAAAGGGTCACTTTGCCAGGGAATGCCGATCCAAGCCCCGGGGAAACGGGAAGGGGAGGAGGCAGGCGGGCCAAATTCAGCTTCCTCCCACTGTGAGATGGCCCATTTTTCCCAACACCCAGTGGGGTGGGGGACCTTCATACCCCATATATATACAGGACCCAGTCAGCATTACATCCCCACCAACCATTCAGTGGCAGAGCGGTGCAGCACCATCAGTAACAATTACACAACCCTCACCACCACAAACTGTGCAAGTGTCACAGGGTCAGCAGGGGGCGCCCCAGAGCGGAACCCCTGGGTGGCCCTGGTCATGAAAGTGGGGAAAGAGCCCATGAGGGTTTGGGGAACATGTCAGCTCTATGGCGGTCGAGACCCTCACGTTCTAGGGCTTCAGTTTTTGGCAGACACAGGATCAGATTGCACGATCATCCCTCAATCAAATTGGCCCAGGCATTGGCAAGCCAGGGAAGTCCCTCCTGTGAACGGGGTGGGGGGACAATCCAGAGCGTGGAAAAGCACCCAACTAGTAGCCATAACACTTCACACAAAAAAGGGACCAGAACAAACTGTCGCAATTTATCCCTACATTTTACAAAACTCTCCACCCTTGATAGGAAGGGATGTTCTAGCTTTGCTTGGAGTCAGAATCACAAATTTATGATAAGGGCCACTGCTGCACACCCATTGCTCCCGATCAAATTGACTTGGAAATTGTCAGACCCTGTCTGGGTTGAGCAGTGGCCCCTCTCAGAGCCTCGAGTAGCAGCATTGCTGGAACTGGTTGAACGGGAACTGCAAAAGGGTCACATAGAACCCTCCACAAGCCCATGGAACACTCCTGTGTTTGTAATTCCCAAAAGGTCTGGAGAGGGGTATCGCCTAGTCCACGACCTGAGGGAAGTGAACAAAACAATCAGACCCATAGGTCCAGTTCAGACACTGTTACCCATGAACTCAGCCATCCCTGAAGGACAACCATGTGCAGTTTTGGACATTAAAGACTGTTTCTTTTCAATACCTTTGCATCCTGAGGACAGGGAACGGTTTGCTTTTTCCGTGGTTTTCCCAAATGGCAAGCGACCCAGCCTGCGTTTCCAGTGGAAGGTTTTACCGCAAGGCATGGTCGACAGCCCAACAATTTGCCAGATCACCGTGGACAAAGCGCTGACGCCAGTCCGACACTCCCATCCTACTGCAACCATCATCCAATACATGGATGACATATTGGTCTCAGCACCATCAGTGAGTCAAGTGGATCACCTGGTATCCGTGATCACAGAGATTCTCCAGGCCAACGGCTTCGAAATTGCAAGCGCGAAGATCAAGAAAGGACCCTGCGTCACCTTCCTGGGAGTGGGGATCACAAACTCCTACGTGACACCTCCCAAGGTGAAAGTCCACCGAGACATCAAGACGCTTCATGACATGCAACGCCTGGTAGGATCATTGCAGTGGCTTCGCAACATCATTCTGATTCCTCCTGAGATCATGGACCCTTTGCATGACCTCCTGAAAAGAAAGCATCCCTGGGAACCCAAGGAGCTGACACCGCAAGCAGCAAGCTCCCTCGACTTCATCGAAGGACAGATGTCCACTGGTACACTTGCCAGATGGAACCCAGCGATGCCCTTGGACTTGTATGTACACTTCACACCAAAAGGGGGAGTGGGAGCACTGGCCCAAGGACCTTCTGAAAAGGCCCGACCAATCCAATGGGTGGTCCTTGGAAGACCAGCTCGTGCATTCTCCCCAGCAATAGAATGCATCTCTAACCTCATCATGAAAGGCAGAAAGCTCGCCTTGAAACACCTAGGAACTGAGCCAATGAGAATTCACCTTCCTTTTCGCAAGCAACCAACCACAGAGTCAACCACAATCTCAGAACACCTAGCCCTTGCTCTCATCGGATTCGGAGGAGAAATCTTCTACTCCACCAGACCACCTTGGACTCAGCTGCTGACCATAGTCGACATAGACATGCCACCGAAGGTCATGGACAGACCACAGCCAGGACCAACAGTCTTCACAGACGCTTCCTCCACGACTTCCACCGCGACAGCAGTGTGGCAGGCCGAAGAGAAATGGCATTGCGTCAAAGCATGCGACCCCACACTGTCGGTGCAGCAATTGGAAGCGACAGCAGTAGTCCTGGCGTGTGGACTCTTCCAAGACAAGCACCTGAACATTGTAACAGACTCTATATTCGTGGCAAAGCTCTGTCTGGCTATGGCAGGACCAGGTGTGTCAACATCAACAGCAGCCCTGATGCTCGAAGAAGCACTTTCTTCACGAAAGGGCACAGTATCTGTCATTCACATCAACAGTCACAACCCAGTCAAAGGTTACTTCCAGATCGGCAATGACAAGGCAGACGCTGCAGTGAAAGGCGTCTGGACGCTGCAAGAAGCTCGTCAGTTGCACGAATCCCTCCACATTGGACCCAAAGCACTGGCAAAGAAATGCGGAATCACCACAGCAGATGCCAAACATGTAGTGGCCACATGCCCTCACTGCCAGAAGTCACCCCTGTGGACCAGTGGGGTCAACCCCAGAGGTCTCAAGCCCTCAGAAATCTGGCAGTCAGATTTCACCTTGTGTCAACTGTTGAAGCCTCGAGCATGGCTTGCAGTAACAGTGGACACATTCAGTGGAATGATCATAGCCACACAGCATCACAAAGCTAACTCCAAAGCCACAATTCAGCACTGGCTGACAGCTATGGCGTGGCTTGGCATTCCCAAACAGATCAAAACTGACAATGGTTCCAATTTCATTTCTAAACCAGTGCAGGAATTTACCTCCAAATGGGGGATCACATTAGTACAAGGCATACCATATAACAGCACCGGACAAGCTATAGTTGAGCGAGCAAACCAAACCCTGAAAAACAAAATAGAGGTGCTGGCAAAAGCAGAAGGTTTGACCAACTCCATCCCCTCAGGAGAACAGACACGTATACTGGCAACAGCTCTGATAGCACTGAATCAGTTCCCTAGAGGAAATGAAACAAACAGTCCTGTTCAAAAACACTGGGCCTCCAAAGCAATAGAGGAGGGCCCGCAGGTTTCAATTAAGAATGAGCTGGGTGAGTGGGAATGGGGCTGGAAACTGATGCTTGCAGGGCGAGGGTATGCAGCTGTCAGAAAGGATGGAAAAACCAGGTGGTGTCCTCTCAAATCAATTAAACCTGATCTTCACAGTGAGCAGAATGAGACTAATGAAAACTGTGAGTTTCTGTTTACAGGACATGCTGGTGGGGCGACCACGTAATGCATATATGCCCCTTCCAGAGGAACGAGACACGCCACCAAAACGTCAGACAGCAGCAGAGAAACCCAAGCGGGTGAGACCCAAGCATCAACGACATATCTGTGTGATCTTGTTCTTGGGGCTCATTGCCAGAGGACAAGCCAGCCCAGATTACTACCCACATCAGCCGTTCAGGTGGGTCATGAGACACCTTTCCAGCAACAAGGTGCTCAGAGCCATCACCACACCAAACACTCCATCCTTCGTGCTTCGCACCAACGATCTGTTTCCAGGACGACCAACGATAAATTCCTTCTCAACACCCGTGTACATATCCTACTGGTGCCCAGCTTCGAACCCAGGGAAAGGTTATTGTAATCACCCTGGGTGGGGATACTGCGGGCACTGGGGCTGTGAAACTATAGTCACAGACGCCAGGCCATCAGGATTTGGGTGGGACCCACCAGAGCCCGACCAGTTCCTGCAGTTCACCTGGGCACCCGCAGGTTGCAAAATACCTCCTTCTGTACAGGCAAACCCCCATCGAAACAGTTATAAAATCTCAAAATTTAAAAAATGTATGTACTATAAAATGACAGTCTTGCAGCCAAATCATCCTGGTTGGACAGTGGGTAAGACATGGACAGTGGTCCTGTACGGGACAAAAGAGTGGGTGAATGTGCGAATTACCAGGTTCCAGCTTTCCGCACCCCGAGCGGTTGGACCCAACAAGGTGATTAAAAGCACACAGACAGAGAAAAACATAACTAACCCCAAAATCTTACCCGCGAGTGTCACAGAAAACCCAGCCAGTGATGAGAAAGCTTTCCAGATAGGCCGATTCGCCAAATCAGACCCAGACCCAATCCTTCGTATGTTAGATGCTACTTTTCTATCCCTGAATGAATCTAACCCTAACCTAACTAACTCTTGTTGGCTTTGTTATGATGTCCAACCCCCTTTTTATGAAGGAGTTGCTGTGAACACTTCATTCACTTACTCCACAGCCAATGCACCTCATCAGTGCAGATGGGACACACCCCGCAGAGGTATCACCCTGAGCCAAGTCTCAGGTCGGGGCAGATGTTTTGGAAATGCAGCCCTAGCTAAGCGAAAAGGGAATGTTTGCGCCAAAATTGTAAAGCCCAACAGAAAAAATAACAAGTGGGTGGTCCCAGCTGCATCAGCAATGTGGGTTTGTCAGAGATCCGGAGTAAGTCCTTGTGTGTTTCTTCCCAAGTTCAATGATTCTAACGACTTCTGTGTCCAAGTTCTGATTGTTCCTAGGGTCCTGTACCACCCAGATGAAGAGGTATACAACCTCTTCGAAGAACCCAGCCGGCTTCACAAAAGAGAGATACTGACAGGAATAACCATCGCAATGTTGCTTGGTTTGGGAGCGGCTGGAACGGCGACTGGTGTCTCGGCCCTAGCAACACAGCACCGAGGACTGTCTCAGTTGCAAATGACCATTGATGAGGACTTGCAGAGGATCGAGAAATCCATTTCCTACCTAGAGAAATCAGTCTCTTCGCTCTCGGAAGTGGTCCTGCAGAACAGGCGAGGCTTGGACCTCCTGTTCATGCAGCAAGGAGGCCTGTGTGCAGCCCTGAAGGAAGAATGCTGTTTTTATGCAGACCATACCGGAGTAGTTAGAGACTCGATGGCAGAACTTCGAAACAGACTGGCTCAGAGACAAAAAGATAGAGAGGCTCAGCAAGGCTGGTTCGAATCCTGGTTTAACCAATCCCCGTGGTTAACCACTTTGATTTCCACTTTAGTAGGCCCATTGGCAATGCTACTTTTGACAGCTATCTTCGGACCATGCCTGCTGAACAAGATAGTTTCATTTGTTAGAGCTCGCCTAGAACGGACTAACATTCTGTTCCTAGGCCTGCATGAAATGCCGTGAATTAATCAGGGAACATTGCCAGTCACAAGCTTTTCCGAACTTGCCTGGCAAAAACTTACTCAGGTTTCCAAACTCCTTCTCCCTTTAGTTAGATACTAACCTTCTACCTCATTTAGTGCCTATATATATATATATATATACATATATCTACCTCATTTCTTTAGTGATAGAGGGGGGGGAGATGTGGGGGAGATACGGGTAGACTGGACTGGAGAGGGACAGGCGCTGCGGAAGACGCTTCGGAATGTTACGAGAAAGGGAGAGGCACATACCAGAAACTCAAAGATAAACAATCTCCAGGCACCAGTCCCCCTCTCTCCTTGCTGTCCATCTCCTTTTTAGGAAATGTAGTAAGACCCCCGATGTGGGGGAGAACCAGAGAGTATTTAAACTGCATGTGACAATTAATAAACGCATTTGACCGTCTGCCATAGTGGTATGTGCGAGTTAATTGCCCGAGCGACACACCGAGCCTGTGTACGCCGTGCCGTCTTATCCTAGATACCAGGCCGCTAGAATTGTGGATAAGAAACACAACACATTTATAAACTGCCTTTGTTACACACAAAAAAACTTGGAGCTTTCTTTACATCAATTCTAAAGCACAATTTTTATCCCACAGCATTGCATCTGTCTAGCTTCAGAAATCCTGGTGAAGTGGATGAATGAATTATTCCTACCTCACAACAAAATTTTGCATGTGGAGAAAACAGGGAGGAGTGAAGAAACCAGTTTGAGCACTGAGTGCTCCATGTAGCATCTGATCTAACAATATACTAAAGCTTTTGGCTGAAATTAATATAAGGAAGAAAGGGAAGTTAATAGAGTAGAAAGAAAAGAGAAAAAAATTATAATTGTCCTCCTTTGTTATTGCTCAACATTTAAAAGCTGTCTCTAATCCTTCCTTGAAATACTTTTGTATTATCAGAGACACAGAAAAATGCTGCTCTTGCAGAAGCCTATGAGTAGGAAGAAATCAAATTTAAATAATCTCAAACAAATTTTTATTTTATTTACAGCAGCTAACACAACTAACACATCTTGCATCTCCTCAACAATATATTCTGCACATCTTCATTTAGGCTTAAGACTGAGAAAGTTCTAAGTGTTCCATGTCAGTTCTGTAACTGTCACCAGGAATACCCTAAAAGTGATAATGTGCAGGGAAAACTCAATATTAGAAACAGGAGCAACAAGAAATAAAGTAGATTACAGAAGTAGCAGTGAAGGGCTAATCTGAACAGTTTTCACTTGCTATGCAGGTCATATGTATCCCAGGATAATTCTCTTTCTGGACCACTCAAAAACATCCTGCTTAACAGATCGTTCTGATACTCAGACTAATAGGCTACCATAGCCATAGCTGTGTCTTAATCTGCTGAGTCTTTAAGCCAGGGAACTACTGTACTAGGTGGAAAATAGCCATCACAAAAGATCGCCTTCACTAGCAGCCCAGGCTTTCCAACATCCATTAATTATTACCTGGGTTGCGGTTTTGTTCTATTTAAAGAGGGAAACAGAAAGCCCATTAGTCTGTGCAGACTTTTGGCTGTGAAGAAGACTTTGCTTATATGATACCAAGATTTTAAGCACCTTTTCATTTTTCAGATCCATATATGGTGGCCAGGTGCCTTGCATCAGGACTTATATCTGGGGGTTTTTGTTGTTTTTCTGGCTCTGAAGTGAAAATGCCATTTTACAAAACAATTTTTTGTTTTGATACTTGATCAAGACCTCAGGATCAAACCTGTCTGTGAAAAGAACTACATCCTTAAATTAAGCTGGATTATCTATCCCTTCAACAAAGAGACAATGAAGATTCCTGTTTACATCCCCCAGGTGTGGTAATTCTGGAAGAGATATGCATTTTGTTACTACCACCTTACCACTGATCATATTAAAGTTCCAAACCTGAATGTGGTGTCTTCAAAGCAGTGACTGCACAACTGCAAGCCAAGTATGAAGAAGACTCCTAGTTTACATTGATAGAGGAAATCCCACAGCATGTCAATGTACATAGAATTATGGCAGTTCCATTTATAATGCTGCACAAAATACTTGCTGCAATTGAAGGCAAAAATGAGCAAAGAGGGTTCTAAGCTCAGGGCATGTCTACTTGGATGTGTGGTAACTTTCTGATATGCTGTTTTCCATTCCTTTAATACAGACATCTAGATGCTCTGAAAACCTCTGATCTCCCTTCACATACCATGTTTGTTTCTGAGGAATAAGGAGGCACCTAGTTTACAGAAAATAAAAAGAGATCAAATTATCTTCTTCAACAATTTGTTGCTCTTCTTCTCCTATCTCCACTCCTATAAGTAAATATAATATACCACATAAAACCTGGTTTGGGATAAATATAGGGTTTGGATATTATTGAGAAAAGAAGCAAGACAGAGGGAAAGCAAATTTATTAATATTTGCAAAAATGAAAAGAACAAGAACGTATAACTAAAATATGTAACTAAGGATAAAAAATAGATCTGAGCAGCAAGAAAAATCCCGAGAAAAATATTTCAGTGATAAAAAATCCATCTGTAAATGACATTTCACAGGTAAGATGTAGAAGACTAACTTGTCTGTTTTGTCAAGTAGATCTGCACTCTCCAGTCTCTATTCACTGAGTCTCCATGGTTAATCTAAAACTGCCTGAATAAAATTAAAACTTTAAATGTAAAAAATATAAATGTAATTTTAAATGAAAAAAATATTTTAAAAGGCTCTTATCTGACCTTTCAGCTGAACTGTTTTAATCAGATTTACACTTTTTGCTTTCAGCTATAGCAGTTGTCACCAAGGTCACTAAGGAAACCTTCTTTCCAGAATGCTTTCTGCATGCTTCCCTTAATTCTCTTTTTTCCTTCTCATACAGTGTCCTTCACTTTTTACTTCCAGGACTGTTACGCTGCGAATTTCACAGAATTGACAGCAAAGTCTTTCCTTGCTTTGTCCTCCTCCATTGATACTGTCCAGATCTCTCAATCCTTTATCTTCCTTCTCTATGATCAGCCCCTCGGATTTCATCATCTGCTCCAGAGTTTCAGCTGCTACATACTATAAAATGTACTGCTTTGCAAGTAACAGAACAGTCTTCCATCTGGAAAACTGCTACATTCCATAGTTTATCTTCAGTTATATATAGATGTTGCCTGTGTTATGGTTAATTAAGAAAAAATTACCCATAATTTGTAACTCATAAGATGTTTAGAAAAGTTTTATTACACTGCCTTCTAACTGCATCTCACTTCCCAATTCCCATCCTTCTCCCCTTCTCTCAACGCCCTCCTCCCCAGACTCCCTTCTCCTGATGAGTTAAGTTTTAATGACTTCTCACCACCCAAATATGTTACATTTACAGTGTAAAGTGTTTGGGTTTTTTTTCACCACTATAAAAACTATTATTACAGAAAAAATTCTATTTAAATGCATTTATAAAAGTACAAAAAATTGTAATGCTAAATAAAATGCAAATCCTTATCTTTATTAAATGCTTGTTTGATGGGAAATAAACACTCTGTTTTAACCTTTGAATATTTCCTTAAGTGATGTTTACATTATTTAAAAACAATCTGGTTATTTTTTATGTTTGTTGTTGTCCATGAGAAACACTTTCCGGTATATAATGAGAGGTTCTTTAGACAAATGTAGTAAGTTCAGTTGTAGGAAGGTGTGAAGGACATTTTCAGGACATGGTCTAAACTAAATTAAAAGGACTGTAACTCATCCAATACACATCTAAACTATTATGGCACTGATAATTTACACCATATAATAATTCACTTCTAAACACTTTTAAAAGAGATGGTAATTCAACAGACAACTCTTTCCTTCAAAGCATAGGTGAAAGAACATATTAATAAAAAGGTTACCTTATAATTGTTCAGCTGCTTAAAAATCTCCAAAGCAATGCTAACCCTACTTAATGAGTCCAGCTATTATTTTTCAGGAAACTTGACGTCTTCACTCCTTTAGAGCTGAGCATAAAAATAAACTGATGTAAAGCAGCATCCAAGGATATGAATTAAACATCTCAATACTTCAACAACTTTTCAGAAAGGTTAAATTTGATCCATATAGATGGAAGCCCTTTTAAAGTCTCATTTCTAGCCTTCTCCTGAGAAATGGTAATCCCATATGTGTCATTTCCGATTTTTGATTTTACCCTGTTTCTCTTATCAATATATAAACACTCTTCCTCAGCACAGGAACCACCCAACTATCACCCTGGTTTTCGAAGCCTTCTGATGTTTACATTCTTGGAGTCAAGAGTTCTCACACTTTTTACCAAAACACTATGTGTTTTGCACATTCCTTCTTGGAGGAGGAGAATATTGACAGACTGTTCACCTGGCCAGTGTGATTCAGAGGAGGGATGTCATCGTCCAATCCACTCTCACTTTAGAGAATCTATAAATTCTAGAAAACTGTAAATAAAGTTCTCTTTTTTACCTTGGGCGACTGAGTGTGTGGTGCGTGTTCATTTTGTGTCTCAGCATGACATTTGGTGACCCCGTGTGAGAACGGCGTTTGGTGCTCATCAAAGTGTGAGGCAGTTTGGGTGAGATTTGTGGTTCTTAACTCCCCCTCCTCCCTGCTTGTGCAGTGGCTGTGGCCGTTTGGCACTTTGCCTGCAGCTTTTGGGATGATGCCAACCCCTGTGGCTTCCATGGAGGACTCACTGGTCCTCAATATCTGGAAAGGTTTGGTTTCTGTCTCCCAGGGTGGCTTTGAGAAGCTCTTTTTATGGGCGAGAGGCCAAGGGTTTTTTTCAGATCCCGAGGAGGCTTTCTCCAGGGAGGCGTGGTCTCTGCTTGGTGATCACCTCTTTGAGGTCCTCTCCGTTGACTGTAACGTGGAAGTCGCACAGCTTCTGCTGCACTGGAAGAGGTTTGATGGGTTTTTCCACTGGTCTGAATGCTGCAGTTCCCAGGGTTCTGCTGAGGAGCTCGGCTCCCAGCTAGGCTCTCCCGTCCCGGAGGACGGTCAGAGTGAAGGGGACACTGAGGTCCTTTCGGGGGCCGGGGGGGATTTCGAGCCACAGCGCGAGGCAGAGCCCTCCCTCCTCCCCCGCGGCGCTGCAATGGGAGATGTTTCTGTCTCGGATCATGGCCCTCGGGCTCCCGGCCAGGGCGTGGACGGCACCTCGCAGGCTGCTGGAGGATCCGTGGGATCGGCAAAGCTGGCCCTGCCCCGCCCTGCCCCGCGCTGCAGAATCGGCGGGGGGGGTGAACCGCCCTCCCCTTGTGCCTTCCTGGCTTTCGGGGGGTGGGGAGGAGTTCCTGGATCAGTTTCCGCCTCTCCTTGGGCAGGATTCTGTGACAATGCTCTGCCCGAATTGTGGTGTTTCTACGACCCATCCTCTGGGTGCGAGGAAAGCAGGGGTGCCGCCGACCACCCCTGCCTCCGTGCAGCCTGATGGGCATGTGCAGGCAGTGAAGGCAGGTGGGGATGGGGTGCTGATTGATATGTCAGGCCCCGCCCCGATTGGTGGGCAGCCTGCCCCACACCGAGCAGGAGGGGCGTTGCCTGCGATGGGTCTCCGAATTACAAAAGGGATCCTCCTGGGGGCGGTTCCAGACGCCCCCTTCCCCGCGCTGCCCCCGCCGGGTGCGGCGGGTGGTGGTGTTTTCGGTGCAGGGCGGTGACCTGGCTCCGCGAACCACACCCCTCTCTGCGCTCCATTCCCCTCTCGCGCCACGGGAGGTGATGCCCGCGGCGGTGCCCATCCCATCTGCACCGAGACACATGCCTGCTGCTGCGGGGACCCGTGCCCGTGCTGCGGCTGGAGCTGCTGGTTCCTCCATGGGCATGGGCTCGGCTGGAGCCTGGCCTAGCTCCTGCGCTCCCTTTTTCTGTGGGTGCGGGCGACACGATATCAGGTAGTGTTGAGCTGCCCCCCAGTCAGGCACCTGACCCAGAGCCTGTGGGGTCCACGGGATGGGACTTGACAGGTGCTGCCACCTCATCAGGGGGTTACCAGGGTTTCCCTGTGCTTAGGGGTGCCACTCATAACAGCTATCAACCCCTATCCTGTAAAGCTACAATGGAGCTCTGTGATCAGGCTGGCAAATATGGTCTGGGGTCTGTTGAGGTCATGCAGATGCTTCGAGTACTTGCTGCCGATCTGTTGACACCCTATGATATCAGAAGTATAGCTCGTGTTCTTTTTCAGCCTGTGGAATATGAGATCTTCGAGTCCAAATGGACTCAGTTGGCGGTCAGGGCTGTGGAGTGGAATGCTATGCTGGGTCTGCAGGACCCCAGGCGTGTGATCGGCACTGATGTGCTGCTGGGCACAGGCAATTTTCAGACTGTTCACCTGGCCAGTGTGTTTCAGAGGAGAGATGTCATCCTCCAATCCACTCTCACTTTAGAGAATCTATAAATTCTAGAAAACTGTAAATAAAGTTCTCTTTTTTACCTTGGGCAACTGAGTGTGTGGTGCATGCTCATTTCCTGTCTCAGCGTGACACCCAACAACTTTAACATTAAAATTGCTCAATCAAAAATAAGCCAGAGACTACAATGCAGAATTTGTTTGACTGCTTATATACATTTAGCAAGTAAATCTATTAATTAGAATGGCAATACTTGTCAAGTAAGAAATGATAGAGTCTCAGACAGAAAATACTTGCTGGAGCTTTTTTCAGTTAATTTGTAAGTGGGCCAAAAGTTGTATGTAAAAATTTCCAGTATGTGAGAAGTTGATCCCCACTGCAAACGATCAAAGAAATCAGATCTGACAAGCTTTGTTATGTGGTACCTCATTGTAAAATCAAATGGTGAGTTTTGAGGCACACAGTAATTCCTGCTCCTTATTATCGGAAAAAAAAAAAAAGAAATTAAAAATCCTGCTGGATAACGTACAGTTGCTGAATTTTACTTATTTTGCTTATTTTTTCTTTGGGTTTTATTTTAGGGTTTTGGGGGGGTGGGGGGTGATGATTTTTTGTTAGTTTGTTTTGTTTGTGTATTTAAGGTTTTTGTTTGCTTGGGTTTTTTTTCATCACAGAATCATAGAATCATAAAATGTTTTGGGTTGGAAGGAACCTTAACAACCATCTAGTTTCAATTCCCTGCCATAGGCAGGGGCACCTTTCACCTGACCAGGTTTCTCAGAGCCCCATCAAACTTGGCCTTAAACATGTCCGGGGCTGGGGTATCCACTACTTCTCCGGAAACCTGTTGCAGTGCCTCACCACTCTCAGAGTGAGGAAGTTCTTCTCAATATCTATAATCTACATATACCCTCCCTCATCTTAAGACCCTTCCCCTTTCTCTTATCACTCCATGCCTCTGCAAAAAGTCCCTCACCAGCTCTCTTGCAGACTCTCTTCTGCTACCAGAAGATGCTAGAAGGCCTCCCTTCTGTAGCAGGCATTACTTTAATTTAAGTGTTTTAAAAATTTTTAAATTGGAAGTTTATAAAGATGAATAGTTATCACTTTCCTGTGCTAAAGTAAAATCCTTAATTTTAAATTCTACAGTTATTACTCTCTTTTTGAGACATTTTTTCTCCATGTTTTTTACCAAAATAATGGAAACATCAAGGCTAAACTGTTAGTACTTTTACTGGGCTTGAAAAGAAATGGTTAATCTATATTCAGTTATGTTAACTATTGGAAGAATTGAGAATTAAATTGCTTAATTTAAAGAATAAAGAAGTGTTTTAACAAAATATTTCAATTAAATAGAGGAAAGAGACGAGTCATAAATGAAAAACTAGAATTACAGCTTTGTTGACAATCACCTTTGGATTTTGATGGGGTCATTGCATATGTAGCTATAACTTTTTGCATTACTGAAGAATTTTTGGTCATAGCCCCCGATCTCCTTTTCTGATGTCAGCATGAATAACAGGAACTGTTGCTTTTTTGCAATGGCAAAAATTTCCTGAGAACAGATAATCTCATAAAACTGATCTAGGATAGGAGTATTTTGATATTTCCCTATCTCTTGAAAGATCCTTAATCCTCTTTTACAACTTGTTACCAAAATACTCAGCTGGTTTTTAACATGATTAACTACAGAGCTAAACCTCAGTGGTTATCTGGCTCGGATTTCAAGCATAACTGTAGTCTAAACAGTCTGAAAAAAATGCTGAACTTCCATAGAGTGCAAATTATTCCCCTTGATACCACAGAAGTAGAAATTCCTAAGATGTGAAAACTGCTACCAGCAATTTAACAAATGCCACTTCAGGTTTAAGGAAGAACAGATGATGTAATTACATTACAGACTCTAGGGGAGCAAGACAGAGAAACTCAAGGACAGTGAGAATACTGGGAGTTTTGGGGTCATCTAAATGGTCTGTGTGCCCAAGCCATGTCAAGCAATGCCACCCATCTTGTGTCTTTTGCTGCAGCCTGAATTGACTGTCGTGGGGTCAGGACAGAGGGCTGTAATCTGCCCATTTGTAAATTGTTTGCAGAAATCAACATTCCTCTTAAACTTTTGCAAATATAGCTTTTGTTTTCACATGAGACGTTTCAAGGACTGCTTAGGACTTAGCAGGATTACCATTACTTGGAAAACAATTATCATTGCAACAGAAACAGCAAAAGCCCTGTATAGTGTAGCTAATACTATGTAATGCAAGAAGGTAGACAGCAGGTGCTAATGTCTCAGAACTCTTCTAATATTACACCTATTCCCTACTTTTCTCAGTCTCATGTTTAATGCTTAGAGTAGGCTGAATGACTATGTTGTAATTATATTTTTAATTTCAACCCGTAAGTTCTTTAGAACTCCAATACAGTCTTTCAAGTTCTGTGTGTGCATGTAGCATTATTAACACCTGTTTTCATTACATGTGGCAGGTAGGATCCTGAAATATTAAAGGCAATGTGCACACATGGAATAAACTTTACTGTTTGGGGATCCAGAGAGGCACCCAAAAGCTGTAGCAATGTGACTTAAGAAGACTCCAGGATGTGTTGCCAAGAAAGGGTATTCTTCCTCTGTCTCCTTTTCCCACTCCTTCCTCAGGATCAAATCTTCTGCTGTGTGCCATGGCTAATATTGTGTGGCCTCGTGACCAGATGGATCAGTGACCCAAACTGACAGAAACTATCTTTTTTGAAGGGAGCCAAGACAAACTAACTCATCTGCCCTGACATTGAGCCTAATGAATCCTGGGGCTGATATTAGAGAAAAGACAAGGATGTGAGGGCCAAAACAGTGGGCAAGGTAAAAAACAATAATCAGAAGAAGCTCATGAAGAATGATACTCTGAAATGCTCTCTTCTCACTTTTGCAGACTTGATATCCTGGGCTGCTGTACAGGACAATTTCTGGGCTAGGAATTCCACTCAGTCATTACACTTGTCATAAAACTGACACTAAGTCGAACTAAGAGGCAAGAAGTACCACCAAAGAAACAATTAAGCCAAGGAGTAGAGACCATCTCCCAAACTCTCAGGGAGATTTCTCATGCAGTGTTTTTGCCAGACATTACTATAGCAACTGATAAGAATATTGATTACAGCAAAATATTCTTTCTTCTTCCAAATGCTGGAAGCGGCTGATTTGTGTTTTGGTTTGGAGGGTTTTTTCTCCTCTCTTGAGGGCAGGGCTATATCACAAATAATGCTGCAGATTTATGTTAAGAGAAATTGTTTACATTGTGCTCCTCTTCTGACTGTGAGTGCTGGTCCATTTAGGACTTGCAGGAAATATGAAAAGGAGATTGGTTTTCTGTTGCTTCATGAATTAGCCAAAGTAAAGAACAGTTTATTTTAGCTAAGTAAAACATTTAGAAAACGTAATACATAGAAATTTTGTGATCATGATGGGATACTACTGCATGTAGTAAATATGCAGTAAATATGCAAATATGCATATTATATAGATGCAACATTGCTATTTTGCCAAGGAAAAATGACTTATTTTTGTGGAGAAGTAAAGAGAGGTTTCTGGCAAATTTATGTCTATGATGAAAGATTATGATCCATAAGCTTTTGTCTTTCTGATTCTTTCAGGTGTATATTTAATGCAGGTATGATCATGTCTGCATGGATTATTGATTTTGGTGTTCAGCATTTGTTGGCACTTGAACATGATTTCAAAAGTGGTAGATAATTTTGGAAGCTGTACTTCATAAATTCCAGACAGATAGTTTATCTCTGTAGCTTTCTTTTCCTTTTGATATTTGTGCCTTTTCCTAAGAAACTGATTTTACTTTACATTTGAAGGATATTTTTTAACTCCAAGTTATATACCTTTTTAATGCACTCTGCTGCCAGATCTTTCCTAAATCCTTGGTTTTAATGGCAACAGGAAGAGCAGCATTACCAATCTTCTTCCCTGTGACCAGGGAAGCTGATATTGAAAGAGCTGATTTCAAATAGGAATATTCCCCCATAGATTTCCCCTATCTTTTCCTTTCTGAATGTGATTATCACTGTTTTCCATTGCTGACATTGACATACTCCTGTGGGTATCACTTTGTTGCTTCTGATTCTTTCCTGAATGTTTTGTATGCTGGATATGATGTGTTTGAGAAAAAAAATTTAAATTCTGGCCATAATTTGGAGCGTTCTTGGATGTGGCTACCTGGGAAATACGCATACTCCTGTATGTTTTCAGCTGTCATAAATCTTTAATGAGACTAGGTGCTTTAGGAATTAATAGATATTTTTGTATCAGGGGAGGATATTTCTGTTTGAGCAGTGTAGTCACACAATAGGGCAATAGACAGGTGAGAAATATCACTTTAAAAATACATTAAACTATTTCAGAAGGTTTTTGTTAACTAGGGAAAAAAAACCCCAAATGCCTCTACTATCATCATTGAAAGCACTTTATCTATTGCCTGGGGTAAAAAAAAGGATATCCAATAGGATAAATAAAGAACAGAAAACAAACTACTATTTTTGACAGGAAAAAAAGTATAATGAGTAGATTCAGGATTGTGCAGAGAAATTACTTTTTCTCATTTGTGTGTTGGTAGAACTTCATACCAAACCCAAGGAGCATAAAAATTTGTTTGTTCTTACTTTTTTATTCTTACTGGAACTTGAGTGGAAGTTAAAATTTTCCTTTTGTTTTCCTGCCTTGCAATGGGATTTATTTATCCTCTCTCTATTCTGTTAGAATTTTTTTTCACCAAGATGTTTAGCAACTTGATCCTTACCTTCAGTAAAGCCCAAAACTATTGCTATGTTTTATAGGTTTCTGATTTTTTTCTCAACAACACCACTTCTGCAGTGCTGAAGTAGCTTGATCTCGTACAGTAAAAGATTAGCATAGTGTGTAAAATGTGGAATACATACAGATGGAATTAAAACTGAAAGAAAAGGTTTGGCAGTTTGTGGCTTGTTTGTGTCATAGGATCACTGTTAGCAAGTAGCAAACACTCTGCAATTGTCTTCATACAGAAGCAACCTCAGTAACCTCAGTTAGATGAGTAACCCAGCAATAAAAGGCACCTTCTGATTGTTGTTGATAAGTATATGAGAAAGAGCTCAGTAGAAAAAGTTTTTAGGCACTGCTTCTTACCCCCCCTCCCCCTGTCCCCTGAGGGCGAATGTCTTATCTCTGCCTTTCAATTTATCAATATGTGTCTGTCTCTCTCTAATTATCTTTACAAGATTAACAAATATGAGATGAAACTTGCAATGAAGATTAAAACAGAGTATCAAACCACTAAATTTACAGGTAATTTTTTTGGTTTATGTTAATCTAACTTCAAGCTAGTACAAGTATTGCAATCAGTAGATGGCCTAGTAGCAATCAGAGGATTACCTTGTAGAATTTCAGTCTCTTCTTGTGGAACTTGATTTGTTTGAAAAACAGTTCTAAACATTTTACAAATATATTTCAGGGGTAGCTATTACATTTTATACATCAGTGATTATTTTTTTCCCCAAGAGAATTGATTTAATAAATAATTTTTTTTAAATAGTGAAAATTATAATTATGTTTGACATATAAGAAATGTACGGATTATTGCATGTTAATTGTTCATTGTGTAAAAAAGGCTCTTCCAAATTTTAAAAAAATTATTTTCTGTGTTGTTCAAATTAGCTTATAAAAGACAACATTTAATGACATTCAAATAAATAGTGAAGTGCTATTACAGTATGAACACTTGAATATACACACTGCCTCTGACCACAGATACCTGATCGTTTCTACAACTGCTAAGTTACTTCTGGTGACCAAATTTTAAATCTGATGTGCTCCAGCAGACGTAAGTAAAGGAAACTCAGACAGAAACCTAAGCCCAGATGAGGAAATAAAATTTTGCTATTGATTTTTAATTGGGCAAGGACTAACTCTTAAGCATTTACTGCAGATACATGAAAACTGAATTTGACTTAGAAGGATTATGTAGGCATGTCAAGTGGTGTGAAAATCCCTAGGGAATGGAATCATGACAGTAACACTAAAAGAAGGTTGAACTTTGAAAAATTAGAATTCTATCCACCATCCTTCTCTCATGATTGTAAGACATTTGCCTAAAGAAAAAATATCTAATTTAAGAAAATTGAGATTGACTTGTGCTCTTTATATAGCCTGCTAAATTTGTGATCTCATCCCCTAATCAGACATATCTTTGAAAATCTGGAAGATGCAGTTAAGTTTGTAAAATCTATATGAACTAGAGGCTATTAGGAATAGGTCTCTAAATCTGCAGCTGTGCTGAGTGATAATTAACTCCACTGCATTATTTGTATTACCACTGCATTGTACATAAAAGCCCACTGTCAAAGCCTAGCTTTGTTTCAGATGCCAACATCTCTTCAACATCATGTGCCCTTTTTGTCTTGGGTATTAGCATGCCTACATGATTATTCAAAAATGTGTGAGTTTTGCTACTTAATCCACTAAAATGAAACCTAAACATTGTAGAGCAATTAAGTTGTGTAAAACTTCTATTACTATTTCCTAGATTTAATTAATTTTATTGACGTATTGTTGAATATTATTGACATGTGCCCATGTGAGTGGGTAGTGGGAACTTTGTGGAAGCTCCTCCTCCATTCTTAAATTCTGCTTGTGCAGAAAAACAGTAGATAAAAAGCAATGTCAAAGTAGTTGTTCTGCATGCATGTTACTTCAACAGGTTCAAAACAGTTAAATCTGTAATCCATGGAACAAAACTACAGCTAGTCTCTAGAAATTACTCCTCTAGACTATGGATGTCAGGCTACTAGCAACTTTTCTCTGAAATCCATTCCTGTTTGGTCTTATTGCTTCTTATTGAGGCATAAGCACAAGCACCTTTTCTGGGAAACATAAAGAACTTGAATGCAACTCTGCCTTCTTGTTTTTCTAGAGGGATGGCTTGGGTTTGGAAGTAGAGCCTGTGCTATGCATCTGTTTCTGACTTTGGCAGGAAATTAGACTCCTAGAATCATTAAATCATTGGGTAGGAAGGAACCTTAACAACAATGTAGTTCCACCCTGACTGTAATGGTCAGGGACACCTTCCACTAGACCAGGCTGCTCAGAGCCACATCCAACCTGGCCTTGAATACTCTCAGGGACAGGGCATCCACAGCTTCTGTGAGCAGAGTTCCAGTGCCTCACCACCCTCACAGAAAAAAATTTATTCCTAATAGCTAATTTAAACCTACTCTTTGTCCACTTAAACATATTACCCTTCGTCCTGTCATTTCATGTCCTGAAAAATTGCCCCTCCTCGTCTTTCCTGTAGTCCCCCTGTGAGTACTAGAAAGCTGCTTTGAGGCCTCCCTGGCTGAACAAGCCCAACTCTCCCAGCCTGTTGTCAAATGGTAGATGTTCTGATCTTATTCTTGGCTCTTCTCTGGACCCACTATAGCAGGCGTATATCTTTTTTGTGCTGGAGACCTCAGAGTTGGACACATTGGTCCAGATGGGTTTTCACCAGAGCCCTGCTGACCATGCTGCTTTAGATGCAACCCAGGACATGGTTTGCCTTCTGAGCTGTGAATGCGCATTACCGGCTCATATTCATTTTTGAACCCACCAGCTTATCCTCACAGCTGCTCTCAATTCATTCTCTGCCTGGCCTGTATTTGTGATTGGGATTGCCCTGACTCAGGTGCAGGACCTTGCACTGACCTGCTTTAAGTTTATGAGTTTCACAGAGGCCCATCTTTCCAGCCTGTCCTGGTCCCTCTGGGTAGCATCCCTTCTCCCCTGCATGTCAACTGCACCAGACTGCTTGGTGTCATCAGCAAACCTGCTGAGAGTGCCCTCGATCCCCCTGTCCCTGTCAGTGAGAATGATATTAAGTAATACTGGACCCAATGCAGGTCTCTGAGGGACACCAGTTATCACTTGTCTACACCTGGACACGGAGCTATTGACCACACCTCTATGAGTCAGATCAACCAGCCAATTCACTATCCACTGAGTGCTCTACCTATTAAATCCAATTTGGGACAGGGATGTTGTGAATGTGTGAAATACTTTCACAGTTCAAGGCTGATGACATCAGTCACACTTCTCTCATCCACAAATGCTCTAACTCCACTGTAGAAGGCTACCGAAATTGTCAGGCACATTTCCCCCCAGTAAAGTCATGTTGGCTCTTTAAAATGACAAAATTTCACCAGGGCATGATCACTGCAGCCCAGACTACCGACAGTCTTGACCTTTCACGTAAGTTTTTCTACATTAGTGAGCAACAGCAATGACTGTTCTTTGTTTGGAGCCTCCATCACCCATTCTAGAAAGCTACCCTCAATGGAGGTGTTTCCTGGACTACTTGCATTTTGTTGGGCCACTTTACCAGATATTACAGTTGGTTTAAGTCCCCTGTGAGGCTCAGGGCCTGCAAGCAGGAGGTTTCCCAAGTTTGACAAAGGGACTCCTCATCTCCCTCCTCTCCTTCATCAGACAGCTTGTAGTAAACACTAACAACAAAATTTCCTTTGTCGACTTGCTCTCTAATTTTCACCCATGAGCTCTCAATCCTGAAGTTGAAAGAGCTCCATGTGATCAAACTCATTATTGACACAGCAGGCAACTTTCCCACTTTTCTGTCCTTAGATTCTTTCTCATGAGGATTACAGTGATTTCTTTTGAAATGTAGAAGCTAATAGTGAAGGATACCTAGGCAAGGTTGCTGCTATTTTTAACTCACTTCCCAGCCTTACATTCTCTCTCGTTTCACAAGTTGCTAATTCTCCTAAAGCTATAGTACTACTCTTCCTGCTCTTTTTAACTTAGTCTGATGGGACAAGAATGGACTTCAGACTCCACCAATGAGATATTATTGCTTCTGTAACATCAAATTTTGCACTGACTGCCCTCTTTTTATTAAGCTTCCAAAAAAAGACAAAATATATTCCTGATGTTTTAAAAATCTGTAATTTGTTTGTTTAGTAAATGAGTAATGGGTAATGTAATATGCTTGCTTTCTATAGCCTCACTGCTAAGGTAATCTATACTTCCCTGCTCATACCCTTCAGCAGTCAACTGTATAGGGGAAGAGAAATATGAAAAACAGGGATTTAAATGTATGAAGAATAATATAATTTGCTAGTTTGGCCTTCATTAGATTTCATAGAACACTCTTCCATGAGGAATATTTTTATGTGCTGCCTTTTTCCCAAGGAAGAAAGGCTACGGTCTTTACCGTTTTACACCTGTTTTTAATGCTATACCTTTCCCTATCCTAAATTAACCATGCTTAAGATCACTAGGGGAGCTTATAAGCAAGTTAACATCATACTTTCATGTCATGCTATTACAGCAGTAGTTTATTTTTATGAAGAAATCCAAGAATAATGTAATCAAGAAACTGTTGGACAGTCTTTATGACTAACAGCAGGAATTGCAACAAAGGAAGGCTGACTCTATGGATAACAATTATGTGAAAAAGCAGATACTTGTACTTTTTGCATGAGTTGCATTCAAAGGATATAACAACATATTTAAATAAGAATCGCAAGGATGTAAACACAGATTATTGAAACTGAGGGTAATTGTCCTTTTTTTACTTTTTCCTCGTCTAAACTCTATAACATGTGAACATATATAAAAAAAATATAAATTATCACTGGGGAAAGGAATGTTAAATGTTTGAAAGCTGTATTTCTAATAGAGCCACAAGTATCCATTAGAAGAGGATCTTAAACATTATCAAAGTATAGTTGAAGGTATTTGAAATTTTCGGTGACTGGTGGTGAGGTTATTTTATTATTAGCCGAGTTACTCTTCATTGCAATTTGCACTTACTAGAAAAAAAGTTGCTCTATTTTATTGAAAAAATATTTGCAATGGGAAATGCAACTACTACAACAACTGTTGTGAAATTACATTAGTTAACAAGACTCAAACTGCCCGTGTGAAGTCATTGGAAGGATATTCCTCTGAGAAAATTGCTGGCCTGGAATAACGTTACTTGTACAGTTTGCCCTTTCCCTCCACTTTCTAATAATGTGACATGGATGGACATAATTGTACATTCATCCATCTGGGATATTTTCTGCACAGGAAGTAATTTGCTCTCCAGGGGCCTCTTTCATCCTCAATCATTTTGTGAGTCTTTGATTTCACTTTGCAGTTAATGAATCAGTAGGAAAATCCTGTTTTGGAGGTTGCTCAACTTACGCAATTATCTTTCAGTACAGAGATAATCATCAAGTTTATTGTGGCTTATTGTGATTGTCTTTCAACATGTGAACTATTAAGACACCAAAATTGCCTCTGATGTTTCATGACAGATGATCTACCAAATACTTCTGGAATGCTAGCATCCAAGCTGGTGAACATATGTACCAAGTAAATGTTTACAGTGGTCACAAAGATTCTTTTGGGCTTTGAATGCAAGCCTTAAGAGGCTCTACACTATATTGAATCCTGAGGAGAGACAAATGTCTCGTTCAAATACAGATGAAGATACTGCATCTGCAAATTTGTTTTAAATGGATTTTATTTATATTGTAGAAATTTAAATGTACTTTTTAATGGTTTTTGTGGTGTGCCATTTCTTATAGTAGAAAAGGGAGGCCAGACACAAATACAGAAGACCTTTTAACCTGTTATGTGGTCCTTTTTTTTTTTCCTAGATGTATGACTCTTCCTTTTAAATTGTTAATGATATAAATGAAAGAAAAACACACCAACTATAATTCTAGCCAAATTATTCCACTGTCCTAAATTTCTGCTGTCATTTAGCTGTTTGAAGTCTCTGTTGGTGTTGGGTTTTTTTCATGTGTAAATCATTTACAGAAAAAAATATTTTATTTTAAGACAAGATTCCTGTTCCAGCATATCCTAAATATAACACTCTAATAACTTGTTCACTTTATTTCTTTCATTCTTTTCACTTCTCTGATTATGTAGTTCTTTGCTCAACTGTCATCCAGTACATGGATTTTGGCAGTGTCATTTCTGATCTCTGCTGACAGTACTTAAATTTCTCTTTTTCTGAATTTCTTGTTTCAGGATAGTTGCTTGTGCCCAACAGATGATGATCTCTGGAGCAGGAATCTAATACTGAATTTGCTTTGCCGTGGCAGACCAGCCAAACGACCAGCCAAAAGAGAGGGAGGAGAAAACACTTAGTGCTAATGAAATGAAAGCAGTAAGAGGAAGATGACTTAATAAATCAGAAAATATACTTGCTGACATGTCATTAGAGTCTTTATTTCTTTTTGGCAGAATTGTTTGCAAAAACAGAAACAAGAAAAAGCCAAACAGAAAGAAACGGACAGGGAAAAAAAGAGGAAAATAGTGACAAAATCCTCCCGTAGTAATTACTGGGCAAACTACCTCTAGCGAAGTATTACCACTAAGAAGTTGTTCCAGGTTGGAGGATGGCCTTGACAAGCTGAGCAGTGTGAACATACTGGGAATTATAGATAGTGTTTACTTTTTTTCTCCTCTGAAGGGAGGTACTGTCTTGGATCCTGGGCTGATAGCCTTCCGAGATTGCGGATGAAGTCCTTTTTTTTCCAAGCCCCGTGCCAGAAGAAGGAATCAGGATGCGTCGGTTTCTTTATCAAAGCTGTTTATTTTTTCTTGTGCTTAAACATTCTTTCTCAGCTAGCGTAGATGCTACCTACACCGCTGCCCAAGGCTAACTGCCTGCCTCCTGGGTGGTCTCTATCTCTTATACTATGTACTACGTGTTCTATGTTTACAGATAAATACCAATACCTATCACCTATGTTAGACAGTGTATTTCTACTCTAATCCAATCCAAAAGTGCCACCACCACAGCAGAAGATGGAGAGCAAGAAGAAGAAGCAGAATGACAGGGACACGCCCAGATTCCTCCATCTTGCCTTCTTGAACCTCCATTAAACCCCAAAATTCTACATCTACACCCAGTGATAAATTAACATTATTCTAATCAAACTCTCGTGGCTTGTCTCTGGACCCTTGCCAGGGTCTCGGATCACCCAGGGCACCCAGAGGGATGTCCTGGGTTCCGACAGAACCGTTCTTTCTTCCCTCAGTGGCACGTTACTATCCATTTACTGAGATCCACTTTGGAGAACTAGTTCCAAAAGGTATGCTGATTTTTGACTCACACTGCAATGTGGTTGACCTTTTGAGTATTGTTTGTAGTGGAGTTTGCTCCTATGTAGGCCTTTTCGCATTTGAAACCCATGGGGATTTGGACAGATGCCTAACAACAGCAGAAGGGGTGCTATTTCTCAAGTATCCAGCCATCTCTGCAGCTAACATTAGCCTAATTGTGACTTTCTCCTATTATTTTTCTGTATAGTTGGCAGGAGTGAACAACAATGTGTGTTTGAGACAGGAATTGGAAATAGTTTGCCTACTTCTATTCAATATGTAACTTTTTAAAAAAACCCTTTTCATGCCAATTTGTACAATACACTATTGCTTTAAACTAGTCTCATCAAAACAAATGCGCCTTCACAGCTGGAGCCTGATACTGGATCTTCTCTAAACTGCTGCTTTCCGTAGTTTTTGTGAAATTATGAAAACAACAATTTATAGGTCAAAGATGGCAGGAAACACAAGAAAACACAGAGCTCTCAGATTTGGCAGGAGGCAAGAAAGGTTAAATGATACAGGCTGGTCTCCTGTAATAGCTATAATTGTAATTTAATAATAGCTATAATAGTAAATTGACAAGTGTTTCTGAATAAGAAACTGCTGGTCACTTGGTTCAGCTCTGAGATGACGAGGTGTCACGTGACATGGAGATTGCTCTGGCTGCTCCTGTGCCAGGACCCCACTGCTGGGGCTGATGCTGCTCCTTGGGTGCATTTCTCTCTTCTTTCAAATGGTTTCTAAATCTAGAGACACAACCTTCGGAGAAACAACATTTTCTGGGAAGGAAGGAAGGAAGGAAGGAAGGAAGGAAGGAAGGAAGGAAGGAAGGAAGGAAGGAAGGAAGGAAGGAAGGAAGGAAGGAAGGAAGGAAGGAAGGAAGGAAGGAAGGAAGGAAGGAAGGAAGGAAGGAAGGAAGGAAGGAAGGAAGGAAGGAAGGAAGGAAGGAAGGAAGGAAGGAAGGAAGGAAGGAAGGAAGGAAGGAAGGAAGGAAGGAAGGAAGGAAGGAAGGAAGGAAGGAAGGAAGGAAGGAAGGAAGGAAGGAAGGAAGGAAGGAAGGAAGGAAGGAAGTTGCTATAAGATACCAAATTGGAGCAATTCAAAACAGAGGAATATTTACAGAGGTGGACAACCAGGCTGGTGAAAATTCTCAAGGGCAGGGCACAGAGAGGGGAAATACTTACCTCCTCTCTGTGGTGACCAGAGATAGAACATGAGGAAAGGGAATAAAAATGCATCAGGGAAAGCTCAAAATTAATTTTAGGGAAAGGTTCACTGAGAGAGATGTTGGTCCATGGAACAAGTTCCCTAGGGAAATGGTCATGGCACCAACTTTGTCAAAATGTCTTCAAGGAACATCTGGATGATGTTTTTAGTCACATGATTTAGTTTGAGGTAGTTCTACAAAGAGCAGTAGTGTCAGTAATATGTTGGGAGCCCAATAACCAGCTACATATAGATGTAATCAAAAAACATCTCAGTGTCACAACAGAGGCTCAGTTTGAGGTCAACACATTGAAGAGATTAAAAATGTTCTGGAAAAGTTCAATAAGACCTCATCACCTAATCTCTCCACGAGCAATTAATGAACAGTCATCTGAATAAGCCAAAACTTCACTGCACTGAGCATAGCTAACCAAGGATATGTTATTGAACAGATAAATGTGGATGATGAGCATATTTTTCAAGGGTTATCAAAATAGTTTATCTAAGTATTTTATTAAAATCTGCCCTAACTTCTTTGCACTTCTTTGCTACTGGAATTTGCCTTGTAATGTTCCTCAAGAGGTAGGCTCTCAATGCATACTCTTTTTACTTATAGTCATGGTATAATGGAGCTTTCATATTTCTTTTGGGGTTTTGTACACTTTATATATAAGTAGTTACTTATTAAATAAGCATTCTCAAACTTGGAGTTATGTCTATTCATAGAGGCTCTGTAGTTTTTTCTCAGCTGATCAGATGATCTCTTTCTGCTTCTGTTTCTTTCCTGTGAAAAAAAACCCCAGTGACTTCCTTTGGCACAATGGACATTCTATTCCTCATGAAGTGACACTGTGCCTTTTCAACCCAGTTATGGAATTAAAAGATAAGGCTGTGGTGTAGGTTCTTCATGAAGGTCTGAGTTCAAGGAAATAAAAGGAGACAAAAAACTGCCCAACAAATAACCACTCCTACTTCCAGAATTTCAGGAATGTTGAAGCTCAGAGAACAGAGATACCAACTAAACTATGATGTAACAGTTTTCCTCTGACTTAAGGTTTGCATAACTTAGTACTTCCAAGTGTAGAAAATCACATTTATTCATTTACAAAGGAAAGATGAATTAGTGTTCAACTCTACCAGATTTTCCATGTGAATTGACTTTAAAAATATACACACATTTGATACCAAAAAAACATGTGCCAACATACTCAGTTTCTATCTGCTGTAATCTAATACACAGATTGGATCAAATCAATACTTCGTATTTATCACAAACTCAGCTAATGTAACAGGAGAGTCAATGCCTTGTGTAGCTCTGAAGAGCGAAAGGATCTTTTCAATGCTGTTGGAACAGTCCTAATACAATTCATTTTTTCCCTACTTCCCATCCAAGGTCACACTGAAAAAGCCAGACCAAAAATGTTTAGCACAGCCATTGATCCCGTAGCTTGTCACACTAATTGACCAACCTCCTAAAAACATATCCTCTGTGCACCTTTCCTTGTTTCATGAGAGAGTGATACTTTTCCCAATGAAATGTTATATTTTGGAAGATGGTCCTAATCGCCAGTCATTATTTCTTGGCTGAATTTTCCTATGCAATATGAACTACCACTGCTGTACTCCCTCTCAAACACTCTCGGTCACCTTTTTAAAGAAGGCATTTCAAACAACCATGCTTATGTGGCTTACCAGCACAATTCCAGCTGCACATGAAAGCAGGGACCAATCAACCCGACTAGTGTAAACTAGCTTTTGCCAGCTGAGAATCTATCCCAGCACACTTAACAACCTAATCAGAAGGACTGTTTTATCGAATTGAAAGTTTTTCTGCTGCACCACTAATAAAACCAAAAAGAGTGGCACAGTTTTGAGGGAAGGAGCATTTGTGAAAAGCATGATACATGTGGCAATCAATGGGACAGTAACATACAAATATGGAATTGTATATTTACTTGCTGATTCATTATGTGCAATTTTGGGGGGGAAAACCCCCAAACAAACCAGCTTAATTTATATTTCAGAATTAGATTAAAATAATCTATTATAGTGCTCACAGTTTTCAAGTTCCAGATGATCTCCATGTAATCTCTCCATGCACACATACACATTCCTAAGAACAATACATATTAATATGATGAAATACAGTCTTTGGATTTGAATATAACAAAGAGAAATGGTCTGTCTGATGATTTTATACCCTCTGCTTACTATCAAACTTCCTGATTGGAATTGTTTTGACAATTGATTAACAACTGAAAAACACAAAGAGGAAGCAGCAAAAAATCTTATTAATATTATAATTTTCAGATAACGATTAGGTATTCTATAGTAAAAATGAATTCTGACACAAGGCACAGAATGCATAGCAATTTATCAAGTTTGTAAAAGAAAATACTCAATACTCATCTCCTAATGAAAATTAATCTCACATTGCTTTGATCAAGTACTATTTTCAGCATACTGACAAAGTCAGCATTTTTTAAAAGGTAAAAAATAAAGTTAAAAGAAATCAAGAACACATGAGTTATTTACAAACTATACATAAAGTTTGGTCACAGAACATGCAGGAATATGTTAAATGAAAGCATCCGTCTGAAGATTTTATTTTTGCTCCATTTTTGTCTCATGCTCTTAATTGGTGTGCTTCACTTATCTTTTATTAGATGATTGTTGTGGTGGGATTTTCTTTACCTGTTGTTCCTTTGTTATATAAAATATCTAGCATATTTCACTAGAAGAGACACTATTTAAAAGGCAAAATGGCTGAGCAATTGCAGCTTCTTCTATTGTGCACCAGGGTGTAGCTGAAGCCTGGAAGCTTTCTTTAAAGTCTTTATAGTGGGAATGTTGTTGAACACCCTCTTGAAGCAAAGAAATAATGATGACTTGTTCTGTTTTTGTTCCAATATCAATGTATTTTTGATAACAGACTATATTTTAAGTCTTTTTCTCATGTCTTCATCATCGTTAATAATGTAACACCTCAGAAAATCAAACAATATTTTAATCAGGAGAAAAAGAAGCAGAATTTGCATAGCTGCACAAGAAGACAATGCTTCCAATTTTTTGGGTGGGGACAGTGAAAGTCTGATCTCATAGAGACAAAAAGACTGCAGAAACATATCTATAGTAAGATTAGGTTGGAACATAGATAAAAGTGGTTTTTTACATTGCATCATGCCTCTATGAATAGCACTGACACTAACAGCATTTAATTGTGACAATAGAGTAACAGGTTGTATAACTTTTGTATGATCTATTTGAATTAATTTGCAGGGTTTTAGTTTTATATGATGTGATTGCAGAAATGACCAGGGCCCTTTTGCTTGTATAGGGAAGGACAGTAGAAGTCTTTAAGCAGTTTGTTTTATAAAAATGACCTACTGGTATCGGATATTAATATTAACAAAGAAAAGTAATTTTTGGAATTGAATTCTGTTCCCTTAAACATTGGTTGAAATTTTTATTTAAAGTGACTGAAGTTATTTCCATTTCACAGATTCAAGAAAAGAGACAAAACCTAAGCAACTGACTTGACCAAAATGCCTGAAGAAGTCCACAGGACTTCAGAAAGGCACTGGCACTTTTAAGGAATATTACTTTGAATATGGCTTTTGGGAGAGAGACAAGTAAAAATTATGCCTTCAGGTATTGGATCCCTAGGACATCTTCAATAACAGTTTTTATTTTGAAAAATATAATAATATCCACTCTTTTGAAACTTCTTCTCACCAGTGGGATTTAACTTGTACCTGAGAGTAAGCACTGAAACCATCTAGCTCAGTTGGTAAAAACTGTCCAGGTGGAAGGAGAAAGGGAATGCTAAAATTCAGTCTGAGAACAGACATGTCCCCTGAGTGAAAGAACCTCTTCTTGGGCTTCTGCGAGGACCATGCAAAAACTGGTTGTCTGTCTGCTAAAACCAGGCCAGCTTTTAGCTAAATGTCTCACTGTTTTATGGATTCTCTTTTACCCAGCTGTTGTTTCAGAAAGGATAGCATTCCCTCTGAAAGTTTTCTGGTCATTGATTAACCCTTTCTATGCCTCAAACAAATGCAGAAATAGACATGACACAAGCTTTGAAAGAAAAGATCTTCAGCCTCTAAGGGAAGTAATTATAGCATATGCAAAGAGCAGTTAATTTATGGGAGAGAGAGACACGTGGTTTTGTTAATTTCTGAACATGCAGTTATACCTCTTTTCTGTAACCTGAAGTTACTGAACTGGAAGCCAGGGCCTGAAACAATCAGTGAAATAATGTCACTGAAATTATCTGCCTTCCCAGAAGGAGTTAAGAGTCATGAGTCAAGGACAGGCAGGTGCCAGTGCTCCTTTGCCCTTTTAAGTTTCAGCCCTGCCACTGAACTCACTGAGATCCCACCTCATCTCTTCCCTTTGAAATCAACTTTCAGAAAATTTGTGCATGCACACTTTCCCTGCCAGACAAATTTAAAATCATAGCTTCATCAATCCACACAGAAAACACATTCTTTTTCATTTAAAAACCTTTCCTGGCCACTGTGGTTTTAATTCTAAACATACAGCTGGTAACATTCCCAGTAGCACTGAATTACTTTCATCATTTGGAAGTGAAGTCCACCTGGGAGGTCTAAGGAGACTCTGTGAGATCTGATACCCAGACTTCAAGCTTTAGAAACTTTGATTGCCATTACTCAGTAGTCAAGGACCAGTTTTATTGTGACTGACTACAGGATTTATAGCTTTCAGTCCTCAGTGAATAAATTATGAATTTCTACACTTGGCAGGATGTTTTGGAATATTTCCATTTTCTTTCATCTATTCTAAAATACCAGTTTAACATAATGTCTAAAAAGATTAAAATAAAAAATAAAAAATCTAAAAATAAACCTTCTTAAAGATACCCAAATATTAGCCTCCACTCCAGTTAAAGCATTTAACTTCAATTGGTGCTAAAACCCAAATTGACCTAGAAGGATATATCAAAATTTCTAAAGAAATATATGCCAAATTACTTCAGGGAACTGAATTTGAAGCTCAGCTCAAACAGTAGTTTTCTCTATTGGCTGTGGCATAAAGAGATACCCACTTCCTTTATAACATATGCTCTTTTGGAGGACCTTTGGCAAGTTTGACTCAATCATGTGAGTGCTGCAAAAGACAGTGACAGCCATAAATAAGAAAACAAATTCCTGAAATGATTTTATTTTAAAATTTTCTTTCTGCAGATTAACAGAGTTGGAGATACTGATACACACATTGACTATTCCTTGAATTGTACATCAGTGTCATGATTATTTACATGCAGGAATGTATCCGAATTTCAATTACTCCACTGTGAATGAAGAACGGAAATACACCAATGATTTCTTTGTCAATCTGTGAGATATTTTTGGTAATCATTTCATTTTGCAGGGAAGCAATTTCACAAGCTGATCTGCATTAATATTTGTGCGGCTTCCAGACTACAGCAAAAGATCAGCCTGCAGTTTTGATAAACGTTTCTTGAAATTTCTTGATCATCTGTAATGATTCCAAACACAGAGGCAACTAACAATCTGAATGACAGGTGCTGGTGGAAAACTCAAGAGCTTTTTTGACCTTGCAATGATTTTTACTTTAATAAGAGATAAATATAATTCTAACTAATGCTATCTTTTCTAAATGATGTTATATTTTTATTTTTGAACCTGTTTGCATGAGCTTAAAATAAAGTGAAGAAAACCATACTCAGAGCTTAATTTTGACTGAATTTAGCAACTTTTGTTCTGGAACAGACAAGATTATTTGAAATGACACTGCAAAATCCCATGTCAAACTGTTACCATTTATAACTCTTTGTATGAATAGGTATAAATTTGGCTTGTAATTCTGTTGCAGAAAGACAATGTGTTTCTATTCAGTGGGTTACAAATGTTTGAAAATTGTATTAAGATAGATGATACTGATGTTCATTTGGATTGGAGATTCACATGGAGAAACCTGTAGTTCCTTTGGAAGACTAGCACAGGCTCAATATTGCACAGAAATGCTACAGGGCTGAGAAACCCTGAGCAAACCTCATCCCTGTCCATTTACCCCTTGTAAGTAACAGAGCAGCATTTCTCTGTACCCTTTGAAAACATGTAGTGACAGGACAAGAAGGAATGGCTTTAAAGTGGAAAAGGATAGATTATCTATAGATAGATTATATCATTACTGTGAGGGTGCTGAGGCACTGGAAGAGATTGTCTGGAGAAGCTGTGGATGCCCCATCACTTCAAGTGTTCAAGGCCAGGCTGGATAGGGTTTTGAGTAACCTTGTCTAGTGGAAGGTGTCCTTGCCCATGGCAGGGGAGCTGCAATGCAGTGTTCTTTAAGATTCCTTCCAACCCAGACTATTCCAGGATTCTAGGATTTATGCTAATAACCATCTGCAGTTGTAGATTTGCAGCTGAGGAGATATAGTACCAGGCCTCAGCTACAGAGCAGGTGTGCTATGTTCATAGCCAACACAATTGTTCCCATCCTTCCCTAAATGTCTTCTGTATGAGAAAATTTTTATCTGCATTGTAGTATATTGATAACTTTAACTTGATCACAGTAAGTTCCAAAGTAAATAACAAAGCCATTTAACATCTACCTTGCCCTCTCACAAGTAATTTTCATCTCAAAATATATCAACAAAAAGTCAAGCCTTTTTCTGCCAAGGGGAGATATGTGTTCCTATTGTGGTGGTTTTAACTCAACTGGATAGGTATTTTTAGATACAACTTAGAGAAACATTACAAAACTTCCTAACATGATCTAATTGCCTAGGAGAGAAGTAAATGTTAAAATGTGTAATGGTAATTCATATGTTAAAAAATTTCTATGATTCCCAGGAGTAGTTACTTGTAAAGCCTTTATTAGTGCAATAAACCATTCCAGGTCCCAAACTTCTAAAAGGAGTTACCCTTCAGATTACTATGGTTTGTGCTTCCTATTCCCATCATTACCAGGAAGCAGAAGAAAAGCTTAAAAAAAGAGAATGCTTTAGTGGAATATCAGGCAATGTTTTCTGTGTCATACAGCTTGGCTGTGAAACACAATTTCAGGCTAATCTGTAAAGTGAATTATTTCATAATTTGATGGAAGCACAAAGGGTAAACACACATTTTATTTGGGATGCAAGTGAAATAATAGGTGCCTTTCACTCCTAATATCTGTAGCCAATATTATATTCTGGTCTTCAGAGTGTATATGTATTACGTAAAATGTGGGTCATCCAGTACATCACTTGTACTAGGCAAAGATCTTCTTATGAAGATCTCTCAGAGGAAGTTTCAGATGAGATGCTACTGAGGAGACCAAGAAAAGCAGTTTGTTTTTTAATACATCAAGAAAATGAACACATTAGTGATGCGGGACCCCAGTAACATCTCTTTGCTAATTAATCCCAAATCTTCTCCAACCCTACAGTTTGGTGCAGGGATATCCAAGGTTGGAGCAATGGAGATTTGTGCCTCTTTTATAAGGGACAAAGACCAACGCTTGGCTTGCAAAAGAAATTTCATAGGTAGGGTATCCCAAATACCTTATTTCTCCTTATAAAGGTCTGTGATTTGGAAATCTAAATCTGCTGTGATTTGCAAAAGTATAAGACTTTATAAGACAGTGTCTACATATTCCACTCTTTCAATAGTGTGAAGCCCAGAATCATTACTCACTGAAAAAGAGAAGTAACTGCACCAAATAGGTTTAGGCTTTCTCTATGTGTATAGTAGGTCAAAGGACTTTATTGTATATTTTGCTGGGGTTTTTTAAATTTTAGCTGGTGAGCGATTTTTCTTGATGTAGTGCACAGTAAAAATGTTTTCCAGTAATTTTGAATTATTGAATTACTATTTTATTGCAGCATTGTGTGAGAGAGTGCAATAGGAATAACAATGTCGTGTGTGCAGACAGGATAAAGTTTTTAAGATACATTAAAAGAATATCATCATTATGCTTGAAAAAACTATATAAATCACACATTAAATTTGCACAGTACTTTGTTTTCTGAACATGTGAAAGACATTTGCATACTTTAAATTGAGAGACACAGGACTAATTTTTAATTTAAAGTGAGTTGCAGTCTTCTGACACCTCTGAAATATCCTTTATACCTAGAATCCTTGTGAAAGGCTCTGATTTACATAGCCAGTACCATATGAATATGTGTATGTACTGCCACAGAAGAGAAAAAGTGATTCTAATACTAGCAAAAATCACTGAAAGGGGTTTTTTTGACTTGTGACTTGCTGTTTATAAATCAATCTTAAGAAGCGTATGAGGAAAAAGTAAAAAGCAACCATAGGTTGTGGCAGGATGTTACCCCTCACTCTCTACCACAGAAATCTTATCCGCTGTGTCCATCAGCTGGTGCATGTAGGTGAGATAACTCAGGCTGGACAGTTGCCTGGCAGGGAGTTTTCTCTGACACCAAGGGGGCAAAATCCCCAGCTGAGAAAAAAACATCTTTGTCTTAAAAACGAGATGAAGAGAGAGACAAGTTAGGAATCATTGACTGAAAAACACTACTTTTACACTATAAAAGCTACACAAATTTTCCCGGAGGCAGAAGACTCCTACATACCCCTTGGAAATGTGTAGGGTTCCTCCCTGAAGCACTGGACATATCTTCATTGTAACTTTTCCAGAAAAGTGGAGTCACCATCCCCAGAAGTGTTTAAAAAAAGACTGGATGTGTCACTTGGTGCCATGGTTTAGTTGAGGGCATGGGTTAGACTCGATGATCTTGAAGGTCTCTTCCAACCTAGTAATTCTGTGATTCTGTTATTCTGTGAAATTGAGAGCACAAGATTTTTGATATATTCTCCATCAGAAATTGGGTGGTAAGATACACAGAATCCTAATTTATACTATTTCTTCACTAGCGGTAATATAAGTACCTTATTATAGTGCACTGAATTGTTTACCTATTAGTAGTGTTTCTTTTGTTTATCCTGTGTAGTCATCTTTTAAAGTCTTATGTTTGTTAATTTAGTATCTCTTAAATAAATAATTTGTTTTGTAATAGACCTAATTGGCCACTATTAAGAACTAGCAAACAAGAGTGGGTTTTGGGGTTCTAGCCACCTCAATAAACTACTATGTACAGTCAGAGGCTTGGGCAGAGGCAAAACTTGTAATAACTCCCCTCTCCATTCATAACAAGGTTTCGAGAGATTTTTCTGATAGGGTTTGTAAGTAGACTTTAGTTCTTGATAAAATTTTATCATGATACATATAAAATTTCAAATTTATTTTGTTACACATAGCCATGGAGTTAGGAGATTTTTTTTTAAGACATGAAAGTGTAAGAGTAATGGTTTGTGAAAATGCAGATATGAAAAAAACAGTAAGTTCCTTTTTGAAATAGTTTCTTTGTTTTTAACTTGGGTTTTTCTTTGCTGTATCTATACATCAATATTCCTGCTAAATAAAAGGGCCTATGTCTGCAATACTTTGTGGTTTCCACAATTCCAGTTGTCTTTGAAAATACTGGGGCACTTTTCACTTGCTAAAAAACATGCATACAGAAATACAGAAATAACCTAAGGAAAGAAACCAGAGTTAACATAGATTTCATGGATGGCAGCCAAAATATACAGGAAGACCAAACATGTTGAAAATTATGACTGGGAGGATGGGACAGAGGCAGGGCATGAAATACTTCTGTTTTCATATGCTGCTACAAAAGGTAAACAACGAAGCAAATGTGCGCTTGTATCTGTAGAGAGATGTGTTACAGCTGGAGCACTCATCATCAGAATGTTTGTATGCTGAATGGTTTTGCCTCAGTGCATGTGAGGCATCATTATGCAGTGGAGGTATTGAGGATCTGGGATATTAATTCAGGCATCTAGAGAAAGAAAGACATTAGAAATTCTATTAACTGACTGATGGTTTTAATTTTGATTTTGGAGAGAAATAATGGCAACTGACAAACACTGTGAAGAAAAGCTGTACTGAGCCCAGATCTTGCACAGGAAAAAACACCCAACATATTTCTGAAACAAAGATAATTTGGAGCTCCTGACCCTTTGTCCCTAAGGAAGGTCATGGAGAGCAGAACCAAATTGCATCTTGCTTTCATGCTACCCCACTCCAATTACAATTTCTGCTTTTGTATTTCCCGATGGTCCTGCAGGATTAAGACATATTGCTAGAAAATAACAGCTGTCTGTTCAAGTACTGATGGAGTGGCAAGGATCCTTGTAATCTTGACATGATAGTTTGACCAGGTCAGAACATCTGTATCAATCTACCCTGTATTATTTTTTTCAATAACATGCCTAAGGAAGAGGGCAAGGATAGGTTGAACATACCAGAGTATTTCACACTGTCATCCATTGCTGTAAAAATTGAGGCAGTCAGGACAAATCACTGGCTCTGCTTTGAGCTGAATTCAACACATATTTTATACAAGACTTGAGCTGCCCTCCACACAAACCCAAATCTCAGGCACCACCCTGGTCACAGAGAAACAAGTAGCACAGACCACATGGTGATCTGCCACAGAAATTTCCTCTCCAAAACAGACCTACTAATTTACTTTAAAATGCTCACAAGCAGAGGCAATTTTTCACAAAAGTTGTTTAAAATGTCATCTTAAATGTAAGAAATAAAAAGACATTATGCTGACTTAGATAATCTATGTGTCTTAAAGAAAGACTGCAAATGTCACTTAGAAATGTATTACCTATGCTAATCTAATACACTCAGAATTTAGACATGTGGGATTTCAGCTCTGTTGTGTCCCCAAAACTTCCTGGTGAATAACTGCAATAGCTTCATGTCATATGCAGTTCACCCTGAGGAGCTCCACGTCCTCTGTTATACCCAGTGCTGAGATGCTGAATTCATCTCAGTACTAAAGAGTGCTGACCCTAGGCAGCCATCCCTAACCAGTTTTAAGTAATCAGACTGGCAAGCAACATTTCTGAGATCTCCATTTACCAGCAAGCCTACCACCACTTTCCAGTAGTGATTGCTTCTTCCAGCTACACCACATATTTGGGACACTCCAAAAACCTGAAGATTGGATTCAGTTGGACAGTTTCACAGCATACATATCTCATTTTAAAGGGGGGTGGGGGGGTGGGGGGTGCAATATGCCTATATAATTTTTTTTTTAGATTAATCTTGATATAAAGAAATCCTGCCAAAGCCTATCCCCTTCCACATGCACCTCATAATCCAACCCTATCCCACAGCTAAACAAGGCACCAGGCAGAGACAGGAGTCAGCTGTGGAGTTTAATCATCTTGTTTTGGTCTTCCCCCAAACCTGAGATGGATCCTTATAACTTTGGGAGGCCTAATGAGATTAATCCAAGGGTAAAGAGCTGGCTGATATCATTGTAAGAGTTCTTCCAGTCCATTTTCAAAGTTTTGGGAGTCTAGAAGAGTCCCAGTAAACTGCAAGTTGGCAAATGTAATAGTATTTAAGATGGGCAAGAGGGATGACCTTGGAAATGGCCATGTCTTTAAATCACAGGAATTCAGGAAAGTGGCCTAACTCATGTCATATATTCCACAAATCAATATCTCTCTAACTTTACTGGCATGTAACTTTAGCTAACAATCATTACAAAATAAATTTTACAATTTTAATATTTTTACATCTTTTGAATGTGTACTAAGTCCATAGAATACATGAATCTTTGAAAATACTTGAGGAATTAAGATTTTGATCAAGTGAACACCATGGGAACTGAGGGACTTACCATTCATTTGGAAATACATCTTTTTTGTTTGGACTGCATGCAGTTCATTTACGAAACTCTGGGATGCACTACCAGTGGGATTTCAAATCTCAGGTACAGCTCGCAGCAGCTCATTGGCTGTGGGATGGCACTAGAAATTAGGCAGGGGACCACTGGCACAAAATAGGATTTAACAGTTTACTTTGGTGAGGGCTTGAAGGATGTCAGTGGCATTTGAAAAATGGCAGGGGCAGATAGGAACATTTTGCACTCACTAACTGTAGCTCAGACATTTGCTGGGTTGAGATGCAGTTTAACGCAGCAAGGAGTGGGCATAGCAGAAAAGTCCGTTAAAAATTGACTTCTTTCCCGACGTAGAAGTCAGGAAGCTAACTTCTTTGAGGATGTAGCTGACATTTACTGATCATCAGAACAGATTCTGAGTGCTTTCTGGTTTGTTGTCATGGAGCTAGCCAGAGGGGAAGAGCTATGGTGCATAGTCCTTACCCATATTCCCACAAATGTGAACCATGCCCTATACGTGTAACGTAAATTCTGTTTTCATCAGGAATATTAGGTGTTTAGGTGATGAACAGATATTTTCAGACATTATATTATTACTTTTTTGCTGAGTATTATAGAGCTGCAAAGATGAGAGAAATCAAGGAACTGTCTACAGGCGTTCAAATATGAGTTAGCAATAGCTGTGTTTACCAGGGTCAAGGAAAGGACTATGTAGCCTGACATACCAAGGCTGAAGATACTCTTGCTATAAGAGTACCATGGTACAGTATGTGGCATGCTTAGAATCAAGTGGCTTAATAGATTTTGCTGACTGTATCAAGAGGAAATTAACCAGCGGCCTGGATGACACATCTCTGGAGCTCAAGTGCTTAGCTATCCGACTGAACACCAGAAACAATAAAATGGTGGTCTCCCTGGCGACAAACATAATTGTGCATTTGCCTGAAAAAATACCTTAGGTTCAGGGCTAAGGCATATCACTACTAATGCTGAATGTTTCATTTTAATGTATCTGACATTCAACACTTTCTTTTAATAAACAGCAGCCTCATAAGTGACAGCAGATGATCAAGGCTCAGAACTCTGCAATAGACTGAAATAATGAGAGATCTACTGTAAAGTTCTTGTGACAGAATTGAAGTTTTAGTAAGTATTCAAGGTCAGGTGATATGGGGATCTGGTCTAGTGGAAGGGGAGTTGCAATGATATGAGCTTTAAGGTCCAGACCATTCTATGATTCTATTGATTCTTGGGACATCTTTCTTCATTGATAAGAAATAAATACAGACACAATGATGCATCATTAACATCACTGGAAGTCTCAGACCTTTACTCAAAGTCATAGTTAGCATTAGATTTAGTTTTATTTATTGAAGACCTTTGGTTTTGCCTCTAGAAGTTCTGATTCTTTTCTTATCTAAAGGACATGATTGTCCTTCATCTTCCTGTCTGAAACTGAGTTTTCTCTGGCTTTTGTGAATGTTACTGTGGTGTAATGATAACGAAGAGCAGTTGAAGCATCTGGTGTATTGTTAACTTACAGTCTGTTTTTGCCTCCTATCCTATGACTTTTTTTAAGTAGCAAGCTTCATGCAACTACAGTTTAAAAAATAGCAGTGAAGTTATTTATGCTACAGCTCAGGAGTCTGGCTCTCAGAATCATGGAAGATTCCTATTTTAAGACATTTCAAGTGCTGCTGGAAGATCCTTCATCCAGATACCAACACAAGTCCAAACTTTCAACTGTGTTGAGAGACATCCAACCGCTACAACTGAATCAAGATGTTGATTTCCACCACCTCTTGTTGTTGCTCTCCACAGTCTATATTTTTAGTCTGGAAAAACTCTTTCTGGGCAGGAAAAACACTTCAGGCAGAAAGCTTTTACCAGTATTTAGTAGGAGGTTGTCTTTGTTCTGCTCCCCCTATATCTTCAGTGACTTTTCTATTTCTTGCAACTGTTTTGTTCCCTAGTGCCCTGGCCATATGGCCAGAGATGACTGCACTGTATAACCAGTGTGAGGCACACAGCAAAAAAAAGGCGTTCACATTTTAAAGATGTCAAAAATGTTCCCAATGACAGTCTTCAGAGTGAGGTGTGCTGTACAGCAGCAGCCTTTTGCTGGTAAAAGCTGCAGTGAGTCTGCATAAACCGAGGTACAAAACTAAGCATAGTGAACAAACCCAAACACAATCAAGTGTTTTCAGGCATTTGGATGACCCATTTGCAGAACAATAGAATATAAGCACACTATGAGACAAGCAGATTGTAAGATGTTATATATTAATAGAAAGGCATTCAAATCTACTTTGTTCCTGCATAACCTGCATACAACATAAATATATGAGAGATGAAAGCTATTCAATAATTGCAAGTAATTACCACAATTACATTCCCTGTAGACTGCAATTGCCTGCTTGAGGAAATATTTGCAAATCGGTTTGGCCTATTCAAAAAAAAAATCAATTTTTCTTCTTCTTTTCCTTCATTTTTTGTTTTCTGTAGGAAAATATCTTTTTACTTATCTCTTTCCCTTTGAGTTTATTTGATAAGTTTATCAATACAAGTGCACACAGCTGCAGTTGAAGAGCATCTGAGAGGCATATCTGTGCCAATGCATGAAAAGGGGAATTAAATACATTCTGAAAAGGCAAAGTAATTGAAGCTGCCAAACTTTGACTATACAAGCCTTGACTTTCAGCTCATAGTAGCAGACTAAACTTAAAGGATCAGAGCACTTCTCAAGTTTGCTTTTAGGTGGGGAGAGCGGGGAGGAGAAGAGATCAGGCTGTGCAGATTGGAGCTAAATGGCAAGTTTTTAAGAATAAAATGCACATCTACCACCAAACTATTTAAATAATGGATTGTAAGTGCCTTTCAAATCATCTAGAATAGCAAAAGATCTCCTAAAGGTTACATCATACTTATAGCTGAAAATGTCTATTGTCACCTTCAATGCAAAATTCTTTCGATTGTGGGTAGTTCAGTGTGAGCCACTCTCTTCTCTATGTATCCAAGATAAATTAAGAGGCACTGAATTGCAGGGATCTTAGATTTCCAAAGCATGTTTTCTCAACTATAAAACTGAATTACAATATTTACCTGCCTACAAAAAGACAGATCTTCTGTGGAGTCTATCAGGCAAGGTGTGATGACTGCATGGTGCTGCACGCAACACTGAACTGCTACATCTTGCCATAAGAAGTTCTTAGCTGGCACAGATCATGAACTGGATGTTATTTATATTTAACCTTCCATCATCCCGAGTAGTCAATTTTCATGCAAGACCATTCCCTCTCTAGTCAAATCTGTCTATTTATTTAAGCTAGTTTCATGAGGATTTCATGCTGCAGCTGGAAAAGTCTTTGCTGAAGGCTTTCACTGTTTCAGAGGGTTTCTTTTTGCCTAAGTTGAGTGTTGCAATTAGAAGAGAGAACCTTTCTTAAGCACAAAATAATTTTAAGCACACTCACCAAAGTGTGCTCCTCACTAGAAACTCATGTCTTTCTGGTCTGTAATTTCCTTTCTCAGCAGCATTGTCAGTGGAATTATATGCTTATAAGTTATTGCATGAACTTGCTTATCTGAGAGCAACTTAAAGATGTTCCAGCAGCTGAGCAATTCTGAAAGTGGACCTTGTAATGTTTTGCATATGGAATATAGCACTTTATCAAGAACTTATGAATAGACAAGTACAAGAAGCCCCAAAAATGTAGTTATTACTTGTTGCCCAGATCAAAAGTTACAGAAATTATTCATTTATTTTTATTTTTCATATTCCATTGGCAGTAACAATAGGTCTTAATGAGTGTGACTACAAGAGAAAGTGGTAGTTAGAGAAACATTTCTCATTTATTTGAGAATAATAACACATGATTGAGAGAGTCACTATACTATCCCCTCCCCATAAGGAAATGCCGGGTTAAACCTAAGTTTGTATTATTCCCCAAATACAATTTTGATCATCCTTGCAATACTGATCCAAATCCTTTCCTTGTCAAGTCTCCTGGAGTAAAGGTCCTGGAATAAAGGCCAGAATTGTGCAAAGTGCATTCAAAATTTTAAAGATTTAGTAATGCCTACAATGTGGCGTAGAACTCTCATATCAGTTTTACAGTCCACAAATCTCTGCTTTTGCTACTCTGAATAAAAGAAGTCAAGGATCCAAGAATGCATATACTTGGGGCTGATCTCTCCCTGAATCTTTGCTGGACACCCTCCCTAAAGATTTCCACCCTTGACCAAACAGTCCTCTATCACCTGAACAAGCCGAGCTGAGGAAGCTTCTAAAAAGTCAGTGACATAAATAAATAGATAGATAAGTAAGTATCTATACAACAGAGACTTCAAGGCAATTGCTAAAATATTAACCACAGCTTCAGCTGGTGAAATAAATCCCCATCTCTTTTGTCTTACAACAGTATTTGTAGGCACTACTTTCCTGCTATGACTAATACCTATAGAGAAAAGCAGTTTGCAGACTACAACTTGTACAGACCAGCTTAATTTTTTTACCTTAACCCTATTGCTTTGTTTGATAATACAATTTTGATTTATATTTCAGTTCTTTTCTTTTCTTTTCTTTTCTTTTCTTTTCTTTTCTTTTCTTTTCTTTTCTTTTCTTTTCTTTTCTTTTCTTTTCTTTTCTTTTCTTTTCTTTTCTTTTCTTTTCTTTCCTTTCCTTTTCTTTCCTTTTCTTTCCTTTCCTTTTCTTTCCTTTCCTTTCCTTTCCTTTCCTTTCCTTTCCTTTTCCTTTTCCTTTTCCTTTTCCTTTTCCTTTTCCTTTTCCTTTTCCTTTTCTTTTCTTTTCTTTTCTTTTCTTTTCTTTTCTTTTCTTTTCTTTTCTTTTCTTTTCTTTTCTTTTCTTTTCTTTTCTTTTCTTTTCTTTTCTTTTCTTTTCTTTTCTTTTCTTTTCTTTTCTTTTCTTTTCTTTTCTTTTCTTTTCTCTTTGTGGAACTTCAGAGTTTTTTGCAAATATTTAACCCTTTTTAAAGTATAAGATGTCCCAGCAATTTGTTGTCCTAAAATTATGTATTCAAAAAGAATTTCTATGAAAATAACGTACTAAATGATCATATTGATCATATGTCATTGTACCAGAGGCTTAAATGCTCATGGTTTCTGGGTTTGAATTTTTTTTAATACTGATTAGGATTCTTGGCTTAAATAAGGAGGTAGATTGTAGTTACGGAGATCCCTAATTTAATGTAAGGTATCTGGAAAGGTTTCCTGGTATTGTAAAGATTTATTTCCTTTGTCTGTTTCTGTAGTTGGTAGTCAGACATGTTTTTACCTACCTATGTTTATTACCTATATAATAATTCCAATCTTGCCTTACTTTTCCTGTAAATTCTCATTCTCTTCTCTTTATCATGAGACTATCAAAATATCATAGCCTTGGCATTGGACTTATATAATTTCAATCAGTTCAACTGATCCAGAAAGTGGAGTCCAAATAGGTTTAATAAAAATCTGTAAATCTTTCAATTTGCATTCTGATAAAAATTTAGAGCTTATCAGATTCATTAACGGCTGAAACATGCACCATTCCTTTTATAATCTACAATGATCTGGCCTAAAGATATGTTTGTAAATTTCCAGTTAAATGAAATGTAATTTTTTGTCATTAAAAGAAATAAACCAGAGAAAGCAGGAAATGGGTTGAGATTGGCCTGTGGATTTGGAGATCCACGGTCAAACTGTTAAAGCTGTAATAAAATCTCTTAAGAATGGGAGAGTGATTTTATCTGCTCAATAAGAATGATGGCATTTATTTTAGCTGCCAATATAAAGAAATCTTTAAATAAAAATCTGCCAATTTTTGTTAGTACTATATAATAATTTTGTATATATGTCAATATTTAAATAAAATAGTGTTTTTAAAGAATTCTCCAATCATTTTAGATTTTGACAAACTTTTTTCTTTTGCTTGTTTTGAAATCACAGGTGATTTCCTAAATTCTTGCAGTTTAAGGTTACTCAGTCATTCTCTTCTCTCTTCAGCTTGATTGTGTTGCAAGCTTCCAATTCAATACCTTTCCATTAAGCTTGATTTCTAAAATAATTTTTAAATGCAGCAGAAGCCCATAAAGTGGCTTTGTAAACGCTAGTAGATCAATAATCTGTAGAAGCAGGAAAATGTTTTGTCATCCTAGATTGATCCAGGGAAGGTAAAAATGAGCAATGTTTCTGCACCACGTTGCATTCCCGCTTAGTTAGGAATCATCTACCTTACATATATCTGCTATGCATCTGGTCATGGAGTATGTAAGATAGACTGTCCAGCACATATCCCACTCAGGAATTTAGATGTGCATGGGATGTGCCTACATTGTCTTCCCCTGCCAGCACTCACAGCTCTGTGATTGAAGTTATTGCAAGCCAAATTTTATTCTGAAATTAGAACATAACAAAATTTCACAAGAGTTTGGCTCAAGATGAAACTTTCAATCTTAACATCACCAAATAATATTTATGTCCGAATATTGTTAAAAAGTGATGCAGAAAATAACTGACTGTTGCTGACTATTTTCTTCACCTAATAAAAGCTGATAGCTCTTACATCACCTTTTTAACCCTATATAGAACTTGATGCCTTAAATTTTTTATTAACAGGGTTATTAACAAGATTTTGAAAGACATATTTCCATGTGCATAATTGTAAAACATATTAGTGACACTGTTTCTCACAACACCTTTTTCCAAAATAATTCTTTCAAGTGCTATTTGAAAGCATATATTTTTAAATATTGCAGTGCAAAATACTTCACCTGAATGCAAGTTAATTGAAAGATAATAAACCTTTTCAAAATGCCAAAGTGATTCTTTATGTATGAAATCCCGTAATAAACTAATTTAAGAAAAAGAGGACATATTTTGTGCTATTTATCAGGCAGAAATTTTGTAAGAAATGTCTGATACCTTGCTAGATGTTCTTCTAATTAATTATTAAGGGCAATTAGCAAAGCAGATCACAGCAGAGCACATGTGCAGTCAACAAAAATCACTGTTCATTGGTGAGTTGCTATTTGGACTAAATTCATCAGATATAGTGCTTCACTAGAATATTAAAACAGCCAAAGATACTAGGCTCTAAACTAGGAGCTCAAAAGCAGAAAAAAAGGCAACAAGATACATTAGGTGCATCTCAAAGTTCAAAACATATGACTACAGCCATAGTTCAAGAAGTAAGATACAGAAGGAGTTTCAGCTTTTGGAAGAACATGCTACCATTTTGACTGTGTACACCAACAGGACTGTGTACAGGACTATTGGGAAGGGATAAACAACAGACATGAGATTATCTTCTAAACACTGGTTAAATTAAGTTGCAGATTTCAGTAAGAAATGCCTTCAGGGGGTTCAGACTTGAGTGCATGATACTGCAAGAAAGTTATTGGTGGTTATCTTGAAAAATCATCAAAATTGTACTTTTCTATGTTACAGTACTGGTGAAAGTTTGACGTCTGTATTCTTGAATAGCAGAAAATGGAAGGAGATAGTCTGTAGCTGCAGAGGTGAGGAGTCTTGTTTGCTTGCTTGCTTTTTGCTTTTGCACACAAAAACAAAATGAACAAAATGAACATCTACCTTCAGTGCTAAGCAGCACCAAAATGTTCCCATATCCAAAAATAAGGTGGGTAAAAGCATCAGAATTACAAACTCCATTAACGCTTGAATTCAAACAAATTTTTATAGAGTATTTCAAAAACTCTTAAGGAAAGTGGAGAAAGTGCCTGAATTTTCACAAAAAAAAGCAGAGGAATATATAAGCTAAAAGCCTGTGAATCATCACTGCTAAAGATGAGCCTTATTAAAAGTCCCTGGAATTTAGTATGTGACAAAAATCATATGCCCACACACTACAACCAGTTAAGAGTGGGCACTCTCAGCCAAGGGGAGATCTCCTTGAAAGATATTGGCATGACAATTCCTCATCTTGACATGAAAGAAACATTTTTAACGCACATGAAAATCATCAGTGATCCAAAAATTAATAACTAAATAAATTTTCCCTACGTTCAAATTAATAGAGGCACTGAAAACTGCATACAGCCAAAAATAAGCCAGTCAAGTAAAAGAGATGATATTCCCAACACTGTTAAAAATAGCCCTTGGAAGCGCAAGCAGTTTTCTGTTGCCAGAAAAAAACCCCTCTATTTATTTTCCTGAGACAGCATTAACAATCACAAGTAAATAGGAGATTATGCTTACCAAGGGTTTCATTTTTAGATGACGTATTTGTTATAAAATTTCTTTGGAGACACATTTCACAAGAAAATACAGGTGAAGTCCTACTTCCTATTATTCCCATGCAAAATGTCTTAGTGGAAAATAGCAGGAAAATAATAAAATACCTCCTACCAGAATGACGCAGACAGACTTTGATGCTTACTCAGTTAAAAAGCAGAATAGCATTGGTGAAATACAGTTTATCACCAACTTTTAAAGACTTGCCATTAGAAATTAACATCAGGGTATCTACTGACTTGCTGGTGTGTATTGACAAAGAAGGCAAAACAATATACTCAAAATACGAAGTTCCAGGAATTACCAATATTTTTTGGATTGTATTCACCTCTGGTGGGAAACAGCTGTAATTAACAGCAGAGGCGGGCATAGATGGGCACCTACAGCACCTAAGTGATGCCTGCAGATCCCAGCAGGCAGAGAATTTAGCTGGCGAGGTGTTTGCTCAAAAAATCCTCATAGACACAATTATTACATTAGGCTGTAATAAAGAAGTCCCAGAGCATACCGCAGCTAGAAGCAATAGATTAAACAAAGCTAAACAATGCGTTGACATCCAAAAAACACTTCATGTAAAAGCACTTCATGCTTGCTCACTGGCTATTTATGAGATTTATTATACAGCATTGATGTTCATTAGCTGTTATTTTGGCTGGGAGGAAGGCGACAAAGAATCGTATTGATCCATATTGATTAACAAAAATCTCTTGATCAGCAAGATAGCTAATGATCCAAGTATGTTTTGAATTCCCAGATTTAAGAGTGGCTTTTCATGCTGAGACAACCTTTACAACTGTAAAGACATGACTTTCCCAAACTTTATCTTTTCTTCCAGAAAAGTGCACAAATATCAGTGGTTTGGTACCACTACAGGGAAATCAGAAGGTCTGCCTCTTCTCAACTTCACTGCTTTCAAAGTTTAATAACTGTTGAAGGGATGGGGGAAAAGAAAACAATAAAGTGGAGAAAGGTGTACCTCAGAGTCTTGAGTACAATGCCAGTGTATGTTCATCAAAAGGCACATACTGAAAGATTCTTTGGTTGTAGCCAGAACATACTGTACAAAATACATATAGGTTTCATGCCAGAGTCCTCTGAGAACAGGAATATTTTGTTATCAGCCCTCAACATAGTGGTGAGTTTCATGGCTTTTCTTTAACACAGTAACACAAGACTTGTCAGATTCAGTGGAGCATCTGACCAACAGATCCCATAACTCTGCTCTATCTTCATCTTCTTGGAGTAAGTAAATTCTCTGCTTTTGCATGCTTCTCTGTCAGAGTCCTTCATTACTCTGTTAGCAACTTGTCTGTGCCAGAATAAGTGGAGACAACTGAAACAACACTTAATTGTCATAATAGATTCCTCTCAATGCTATTTTCTGCACTTCACAAGCTCCACTATGGACAAAGGAACAAGGGCAACAAGGGCAAGACCTAGAATTCCACAGCATTCAGGGTTTTCTGCAGGTGAACCTAATCACTAATATATTTCCTGTTGCCATAAAAAGAAAAAAAAAAGATTGTGACCTTTGAGCTTTCCCTGTCTCTTCAGTAGCATTTCATACACCATGGTAGACTATATTTCTGCTTTAATTACTGGAAGATTAATGAAGCCATAGAACATCTGAAGGGCTCTCACAAGAGCTATTGCACTGCACACTTACCTTTCTGTCTTGTCTTTTACATGATATTCTGATTCCATGTCATATTAGAAACACTGTTGTACAAAGGTGTGATAAGGGTAAAGAGAATTGATTTAAGATGATTGATATCACATTGGACATGAGGAAAAATTTCTTCAACAAAAGAATTACCAAACATCAGAATAGCCAGGCTGACAAGGGATGAAGATGAGTCACCATTCCTGGAGGTATTTAAAAGACCAGCAGATAAGGCACTTAAGGATGCCATAATGGTGGATGGTTTAGCGATGGACTTGGAACTACTCCATCTTGGTAAGCTCTTGACCTTTCAGAGAACAACCACATTGATTTATCTTCTACTGACCTTTTTTCCTGGACAAACTTCCTTTCAAGTTACTCCCACAGAATAATCTGATACAGGATCATGCATTTTGTATTTAGAACTGTAAGATGGTTGTGAGATATGGCAAGGAAGAAAAAATTCTGTTGTAGAATAATAATTCAAAGTATCCTATTGACAAAAAGCCCCTCATGCTCATGCACCATCTCTTTTTTTTTTCTAAAGAAGTATTATGTACTTCAAGGACTAAATCTGATGTTGTCCTCTTGCTTTGTTTTTAGGCTCACTGACTCAAGTGCATATTTGGGGAAGAAACAACTCTCACTCTGCATTTTCTAGAGAATGCAGTTTAGCTGCCTAGGCTATTGAAGTTTCTTTCTTTCTTTCTTTCTTTCTTTCTTTCTTTCTTTCTTTCTTTCTTTCTTTCTCTCTCTCTCTCTCTCTCTCTCTCTCTTTCTCCCTTTCTCCCTTTCTCCCTTTCCTTCTCTCTTTCCTTCTCTCTTTCTTTCTCTCTTTCTCTCTTTCTCTCTTTCTCTCTCTCTTTCTCTCTTTCTTTCTTTCTTTCTTTCTTTCTTTCTTTCTTTCTTTCTTTCTTTCTTTCTTTCTTTCCTTCTTTCCTTCTTTCCTTCTTTCTTTCCTTCTTTCCTTCTTTCTTTCCTTCTTTCTTTCTTTCTTTCTTTCTTTCTTTCTTTCTTTCTTTCTTTCTTTCTTTCTTTCTTTCTTTCTTTCTTTCTTTCTTTCTTTCATCAGAGCAAACTCTTCTTCCACTGTGTAATGGGCTTCCTGTATTCTGTGGGCTGGCAAAAGGAACATATTCTTTCTGAAGGGAAAGTACAGCAGACCAAGCAGGAGTAAGAGAATGCAAATCATGCCAACCTCCTCTATCCAGGTTTTCCCTTTCCTTAGATGATCTGCACCATGTTGCCCATAGCTCACTTTGAAACTTTTCACTTGTCCTACCGTTGAAACAGCTCTGTTTTCCAATGAAATAAACTCAGCTATTTTCTGTATGTCCCATTGAAAAATCTGTGGCCAGAGATATGATTAAGGCACATAAAAATCAGAGGTCTGGAGAAGCAAATCCATCTGGGTATTTGTCCATGGAATAGGACCAAGTGTGCAGTAGTAGGTGTTATTCCACTGAAATCAAAATCCACCCTGGAAGCACTTAAAAATCTAATTCACATTCCACACCCAGTGTCAGATGCTAATGGTGCTGACCAGCCTCACTTTGGGGTACCCACCCCACCCCAGGGCATGACCATTATAAGCTCAAACTGGTTTTCTCTGGGTGGATGTTGAACCTATGCCATGGGATGCTGATCTTCAGACCCATCTCTTGGTGGATCCCTGTTGCCGCATGTCTCTAGCTACTACAGATCCCTAAGACCCTCATCTCAGGCCCAATTCCTGCTTTGCCATTGCCTAACAATATCATGAATGCTGCAGACCCCTGCTCTGACCCCTGCTAAGACCCATAAGGGTGGACATTACTGTGCGGGGCAGCCTATGTCTCACCCCCTTATGGGGGGTCTTGGTGCTCCCTAATGCTGACTTTCCATGCAAGGATTCCTGGCTTAATACCAGGGATTCAATTCCAAGGATAGCTTGGAATTCATAGAAACATTTTAAACTTTTAGCCAGTACTCCAAACTTGGAATTATCATATGCCCAATGGCAATAATTAATCTACCTTTTTAAAATCATAATTAAAATTGAGCCTCTAGGTGATTCTTCATTGCCTCAAGCATTTTATGTCTTCCCTAAAACTGCAGTAGTTCATAGAATCTTCCCTAGTTGATGACAGTGTGATTATTATTAACATCATAATATTTCTTTAAAATACCTTTTTAACTAAAAAATATCTTAACACTGATGCATTTCTTTACATCCTCACACATATTAAGGGCTTTCTTTAATAGTTTTGCTTACTTGTCTCAAAAATTGAGAGAATCTTTAGTAATAACCTTTATTACTTTGATTGCTCAGCAAAAGATATATTTAGATCTAGTGAGCACTGCACATAGCCAACCCAGTTAGAAAAAAAATGTTGGCAATATGAAATGGTTATTTCTTCCCTGTGGGTGCATAAGTAATAAATATACAGTTGTAGTCAGTGACAACATTGAGACTTCATTGGCAGGGGCACAAACAAGAAAAGAATTGGCAATGAGCCAATGTATTTATGTTGAAAACTGTGACCTGGATTCAGGAAATCAATACTGAAATCATTAAATTCAAATAAATGTATTTGTGGCAAAGAAATTTATGATCAAATGATTGCATGACTTTTCAGACTCATCCAGGATTCCTAGTGATATGTAAGAAAGCCATTTTATGTTGACACCTCCTTTGCACAAAGACTAGATTATGCTCTTCGAGTTAAATTTAAGCTGATTCATCAATAGACAAAGAAAGCCTACACAGAACTTATGAGTTCCCGACTGTAGTCTGCCTTAAGGTGAGCTGCTCCTGGCACATGTGATCGTAATGTCAAATTAGAAGCCAACAAGATGTCCTAGAAATCGTTGGGCTGTCTTTTGAGATAGAAAGACAGCTTTCACGGTGTCAGTAGACAGAAGTGTCTGAGGAGGGCACTATAAATAGTTGATTTGAATTTACTGGTTTCATAGAGTCATGCTTTTTAAATTTCTGCTAGACATTTTCAGGCACTTTACATTTCTGCTTTCTTCTCTGATTATACTTACTTTTGCACCATTTACAAGTATTTCTATTCCACAAATCTCTGTGTCTGCATAGGTTCTGACTTAATGAAGACAGTTCACCTATCTGAGATACTGACATGTATAAACATTTTTGTTTTCCCCACAATTTAATTGTTTAGATTATATATTCTGACACATAGTAGTTTTATGCAACAAAGTCCCAAAGAGAATATTTAATATTAAAACATGAAAATAGTGTATTTTCAACAAAACATCCTCATTTGACTTTACAATGCATATCCAACACTCCTTTCTAGGAAGGGAAAAATGTTTCCTTATGAACCATGCAAATCCTAGTCTGCCTTTCTTTCAAGAAGAAGAGTACAGCTTTCTATTTCTATGACTAAATCATCTTTTGCTGGTTTGTGATTAAGTTCGTTGCTCATATGAATGGCTCTGATAGAAGAGCATCACTACAGTAATTTTCTGAAAAGGTGCAAAATAAGTGTTATCACATTTTTGTACCTGTTTCTCAAACAGAGTGATATTGTAGGTCATCAAGTCCTTATGAGATAGTAAATAAATAGTGGCAATAGAAAATAACTATTAGCTACGTTATTTACTATTAAAAATATCTGTAGTTAAGTTCCAGTTCTATTTGTTGGCAAGTACCCAACACCACCTCAATCCTCTGCCTCCGCTGTAGGGTGACCGTGAGGGGACCCTTGTCTGTAGAAGTAAGTGCTGACTTCTGGCAAGCTGGCGTAACCTGTTGGAAAAAAGGCTGTGCAGAGCCAAGCTGCCTGGAGACTCTGCCTTCACTCAGTACTTCTACAACCGGATCCTTGTCCAGACGGGCCTGAGTCCAGCACCAGCACCTACTACAATGCTAACGCCAGACTACATCTCGACTATCATAATAAGTTAGCCAAGACTCCACTATTTCCATGCGGGAAAAGCCAATTCTTTATTTTCACAACTTATTTTATACAGTTTTCACAGACCTTGTGTGCAACGCCTACTGGCTGGTAGTTTTCTCACTACTTCATTTATTGGTCAGAAGGTGATTTGTGTGTATGTGTTAAGATTCAGGTTGTTTACATTTTTCCTTTATGGGTTCTCATGGAACAGATCTTACTGTTACACAGATGCGCTTGTTCTTCAACCCAATAATTGGTTGTTATGCTAGCCAGTTTTCATACCAAGATTGTTTTCACATGGGAACTTGCAAATTACTTAGAAGAAGTGACAGGCTAACTTTGGCAATTTAGCAGAGCAGGCCTGATTCTATGAGGGCTTTCTTTTATTATTCTTTTACCTGTCATGACACTCGACCACCATGCAGATGCCATGTACAAGACCAGCCCAACCCTGTCCATTTCCAGGTGAGAAGTTGCTGCAATCTGTTTATCTGTTAATCTTTAATCTGCCGCAGGACCTCTTGCAGTTCCTAAGGGGAAAAATATCTTGAGCAACAGGATGGATCAGCTCCCGTGCATGCTTCAGTGTGGACCACAACTCTTTCCTTCTGCGGTAATGCATACTGATCCAAAAGTAGCCCCAGTGCCAAAACCTGCCTTGTCCCATCCATGCTCCTCTCTGCATCCATGCAAGTAAGTGCTGATATTGACTTAGCTTAACAAAGTTGCCTGTTTTCACAGCTAATCACCTTTGCTGTCCTATTCAGTCTGGTGACAGTTTTTAAGTGTCATTTGGCATGATAAATTTGCATGTAACCATGCAGATTAATTATTTTAGCAAATAATTCCTTTGAAAAGATATGAGTTTTCATTGTCTCACATGAAATAGATCATGAATGGATGGGAGAACAACAAAAAACATTTTAGCTTTACAGTTACAGCATGCCTGTATGTGAATTATTCAATGTTCTTTTAAGAAAATAACAACATTCTTCTTTTTCTGCACTGCACCATCAACTTTTTTCTTGATCAGTATTACAATAATTTTTAGAAAACTGAGAAGTAAAATCACAAGCCATAAAGCTGCTTTTGGAAGGATAATCTGAAAAGCAAACTTTTCCAGATGTTGCTCCCAGAGTTTATCACTGGGAGACATATACCCATGTATTTTTCATGCAATGGTAGTTCATGCAATATTCTTATTAGAAGAATGTGCTGTTGATAAAGTTAGATAATAATTTGGTAGCTTTTTACTCACTCTAAAATTTGTAGAGATATTCTACAAATTCTACAGATTCTTCTTCCAAAGAATCATATTGTTTCATGAGATTCATATGCTATTAGCAGTCTTAAACCACTCTAGTAAAAAGTATGTTTTCACATGAAATACAGAAAAAATACCCTCTGACCTATTACTTTGAAAAAGGTTATCTAAAGCAATTTTTATTTCTCCCATTTTTCTTATTTTAAACTTTTGTATCAATGTACAAATAAACAGTTTAAAGAATAAGCACTTCCAGAGCTTGAGACTTTTACAGTTATCCATTAGCTAACATAATAGCTAAAAAGTGTCCAGAAGCAACAGATAGAAAAAAAATTTGACTATGGAAATGAAATATTGCAATAGACCACTCATGAAAAGAAGTTTACATTCATGCTTTTCAGATTTCATAGTTTTATATGTACTTGTTCATTGTTGCAAGCTTTGTCCCTTCTGACCACAATATTATCTAAATTAAAGCTGACTTTTAATTCTGAAATTTAGATTGTTTTTCACTAAGAAGAGCCTCAAAACCTTATGCCACACACTCTGCACATTTCCACTGACTTTATCTCACTGCCTTTAGTTCTGCACTTTGTTACAGCTCTTGCAAAGAATCTCTTGAGTGTTAGAGATAGTGATCTCTGAAAACTCCTTACACAAGGATGTGTGCACATTTATGTGTGAAAGGGAGAGAAGAGTAAGACTTGAAGACTCCTGAAAGAACTGCAAAGTTACAAGATATTGAATTTTCTAACACTTGCAAAAAGTGTCTGTTAAACTGCTGGTTTTAAACAGAATCATAAAAACATGAATGGAGAACAACCTAAAGGCACAGAAAGCAGAAAACAAAGTAAATATAGCTAATTTCATTTGTTTGTTTAATTACTATTTATTCCATGCTTAAATATAGAGAGCTGTCTCAAGAAAGACTTATATTTATTTGCTTTTAGAATTCGATTCATTGTAATAGCACTACATCTGAATCCAAAGTCTTCCAGTAAACTTACATGATGTGTCTTCCACTATGTTTGATTTTGTTCCTGGTGTGAGGAAGATATGACCACAGAGGCCAGAGGTACAAGAGGCATACAGCCATTTGAAAACATATTTCTTATACCACACAGCTTAGACACAACGTTGTCCTCAAAAAAATTTAGCCAGTTCTAGAATAATGTTATCAACTATTTTATGAATGATCTTAATGATTTTGAGCTTACATAATTGCAACATTGTTTCCAGCATAAATTACCTTTGTCTTTTCTTCTGTTTTGAAATGGTGTTTGTGCCATTTTGGACTGATAATAACATTTTCCATAGTTCTGGTATGTGTATTCTTCATTCCCATGCTTAACTTTTCACCACATACTAACAATTCAGCATTGATCTTATTTACCTTCCTTTGGGTGGTCCAACAACAGCCACACATTTTGTTTGCAAAATCTAAGGGCTGAAATACAATCAGTCCTGCAATTTTAGCTGAAAAATTCTCAGGAGAAAATGAAATCTCTTTGGATCTTTTCACTAAATCTTCTGACCAAAAGTATATGCTACATTTATTGAAGACTATGTTTTGAATAGCTCTATTATTGACTGCGACACAGAAGAGATAAGAAGTTGTCATTAAACCCCTCCACAGAGGGCTGACCGTGGAGGTGGTTAATCAAGGGTAAAAAGACAAGAGAATCAGTATGGAGATGAACACCCGTGGCAGAGCAATTCTTCAGAGTGTGCCTCCACTCCCTGACAGCACACAGAGCTTTTTGTAAACAGAACATACTGCAGAATCCCTCCTCCATACTACACAGACAAACTGCACAATTCATCCAAGCCAACAAGGACAAATGTTGTTTTTTCCATGAATAGATTCTGTATTCAAAAAATCTTTCTGGATGAATTAACCTAGTTTTGAAAACTTTATTCCAGTCAGGCAAATACCTCTTTCATAAAGTCACTTTATAAGTCTTGGCTAAAATTATGTAATAGTGAGCTTAGATCCAGCAGCTAAAAGGACTAATTTTAACAATGAGGTCAGTAAGAGGGAGAAGATGATGATGTATGGTTTGCTGGCTCAAATCCAGTCCAAATAGTCAGTAAAGTAAATACTTTTAGTCTGGCTTTGGTCTGCTCTTCCCTTGGTCTTCACCTGCTGAAAGACTTATTGATATACAGTATATGAAATTATGATGTCCTGTGTGCATTATTAACAAGTTCATCAGTCACAAGCGGTCATAAGATTGCAGCATTTTAATCTGTTTATTAAGAAACTAACCACCTACTCTTGTTACAGGAGATATTTAGGATTTGTTTCCACTGTGCAGGTTGCACATCAATACTGTCTTAAATAATAAAAAGTTAAAAGTATAGACTCTAAATATTATGACAGAACTATGCAGAAAAAATCCCAGCATTTACATTTATTGAACTATAGCCCTATTCTAAGTTCCTAAAGAGAGAAAGAGATGTTAAGGAAAGAGAACTAATGCTCCCACTAAGTTTCATTGAATTTTATATATCTATGCTGCTATAGTCAAATCATTCATCTCATAGGCCTTAAGAAAACTTAAGGAAGCTGCTATTTTGAAGCAGTCCTTCCTGAAAATACAAAAAATAACCCAAACAAATAAACAGTTGGTATTAAAACTTCAACTCTCATCTTTTAAGTACTTAGGAGATAGAGCATTGGTGTTTGCACTGAGTAGTTCCTTCAGTTCAGAACTTTCCTTCTTTCCTTTCCTAAACACAATGATGCTGACTGGCAGCATCATCAAGGCACCATTGAAGAAAAAGGACTTAATTACAAGTAGGGCTAAAATTCCAGAATAGGCAGCCATAGTCAAAGATTATTTTGAATCCTAAAAATAAATTAGAAGAGTTCATTTCCTTCTGAAATATCTCTTCAAACACTCCAATAAAGCTGTGGATACACCTTTGGCTATACCTAAATACGCTTTATCATGCAATGAAATTAACATAAACCAGAAATACTTCTCTGACAGTAGTCTATGCTGAAAGAAAGAGAATTATCTTTTCCTGTGAGGTTCTTCTTCCACTAACATCATCATTTGGGTGCATCTTTCCCACCATAAAAAGTGATTGCAAGGTTGCAGAGGTAGGGAAGAACTTAGGTATTTCTCCAAGTCTACTGCAAATTCCAATTTTGCAAAAAAATGCTGAAAGATCACCATCTTTGTCTTCTGCACATGTTCTGATTGATGCCTGCTATGACAGGACTACTGCCTTCACATCCCCAGACATTTTTTTTGAAGTGAGAAAGTGTGAAGAGTGGTCAAATACCCCTTGGAAATGTTCAGTATTAATTGTCATAAAGAGTGAAAAAGTGATTTTTAAAAAAACCAACAACTTTAAGGTTCTATTTGAAATTTTTCACAACATTTTAGGACTGTGATACTTCCCACTAAATTCAGTGCTGGGAGTCAGTTGCTGCCTGTGCACTTCTGTGACTAATATCTCATAACCAATAAAATGGGCCTTGAGGGGCCACTGAAACTTTCAGCAATTAAGGTGACCTGGATACTGGAGAATGTGAAGATATTTGTAATGCAATTCCCCATATCAATAACTGTATTACACATAAAGTTGGTCAGGAACTATTCTTCTAAAGAGTCCATTATAAAAGAGAAAAATCTTCAATATCTCTCAGTAAATCATTCCCTGTAGGCTACAACTGTAACTTTAATATATAGCAGAGCTGCTGAGCTGTTTCCCTCCACATTACAATGGATTAAACACTGCATAATTCCTGTATGAAAGGTGACCCGTCTCTTGGTTTCTGTGCTGTACCCAAGATTTAGGTTAAGTTATATTTAGGTATTTTGAAGCAAGGACTACAGATGCAGTACCATCTCACTCCTTAATTACATAGTTATTAACAAGAAAATGCTCATCGTGTCTTCAATCTCTAGCTACAGACATGTTTATCTTGGATATAATTTCATAAGCCATTGTCGTGAATTATCAGTGTTTTTCAAGACTACTGCATTCCTTAAGGGATCTTTTCTTTTACTCACTTAACAGCAGCTTTATCCTCGCAAGAATAAAATGCAAATGTAACTAAAGACCTCAGTTCTTACAACACGAATGAAATTGAGCCATTATGTGATTCTCTATATGACTAGACAAGAGAAAACAAGGATAGAACACAGTTATTGATAGTTTTTATTTAATCTTATGATCTTTGGGTTCATCTCTTTCTGTTTGCAATTTGCTGCATTACCTAGCACCACAAACTTGGTCCAAAGATTCCTAGGTATAGAGAATTTTAGTATTGAATAGATCCTTTTTCCTAGTATTGTTTGCTTCCAATACCTCACCGAATAGGAAGGTTTAGAGGTAACAATACAAAAAAAAAAAAAAAAAAAAAAAAGAAACCCAAAAACTTTTGTCCAAGTTTTGTTGGGATTTGTAGTAAATTAAAAAATGAGGCACGTCTAAGCAGAACTGGTCTTTGCATTATTTTCTGTGGGTCATCCCTAATACCATCTGAATAGCTTTTCAGAATCCACAAAATGCTTAGTCACAAAGCTTTGCATGTTGTGAAATAAAGCCTACTATTGGGACAATTGCAATAGAAAGATAAGAATGAAATTGGTTACGTAGTGTTTAGTCTCTAAGTCAGACTGATCATCACAATGAGTTCTGAATCATACAGTGTTGATTCTGGCAAATAAGACATGACCCCAGCAAAAAAATTCCTATGATAGAAGAGCAGAACAAGCCCATTCAGACATTTCACCACCAAAGTAAACCAATCAAAAGTTGAACAACTGAAAAATTCAGAAGCTACAATGGACCTGTAGCCATGCAGCCCTAGCAAATGTATCAGTCTTCCCTCTTTACAAAGGAAGTTATATTTACATCTAACTCTTACAAGTAAATACTCTTTGAGCATCCAGAGACAAACATTACCACTGAGGTGATATGGGTCTTGGAAGATTATTTTTGATTCACAAAGCTATCAGTCTCTGAGTACAAAGATCTCTAAAATGAACACTCACTGCACAAAATCTCATTAGTTCACTAGACAAGAATGGAAAACAGACCCTGCCGGACATCCCACAGTGTAAGTCTGATATACTTCAAGCTATCTGATCTGGCAAGACATCTTACAATAGCTTTTTAGCTTTGAATCCTCTTTCATATGCACTGTTAGGCTGAACAACATGACTAAGAAGAATGAGTGGACAATGCCTCACACGGATGTGGGTCCACAGGCCCTAAGGGACTTCAACAATTCTAATGTGTACTAGAAAGAGAATACAAGCAGTACATAAGCAATCCAGATGATTCATAGAGGACATCAACATCAAATTCCTGATCCATCTGTAAAGTAATCAACCATGACAGGTGCAGGACTGGATCTTGTATCCAAAACCAGGAAGGGTCTATGGGAATGTGAAGGCTGAAGGCAGCCTTGGCTGCAGGGCCCATAACATGGTGGGGTTCAGAACCAGGAGACAAGAGCAGGAACAGTACAAAAAATAAGATCACACTCCTGAACTGCAGCCGAGCAGAATCTGACCACTTAAAAATTGTCCTTGGAAGAGTGCAACAGGGTGACATCCTGGGGGGAATAGAAGTCCAGGAAATCTGGTCAATATTCAAGGATCATGACGTCCAAGCTCAAATGTAAGCCCTCCCAAAGAGCAAGTATCCAGGCAGAAATGTCAGAAACCCCATGTGAATATATGATATGCTCCAGGTCCATGAAGGAAGGGAAGGTGATAAGGCGTAGTCAGCATGGATTCACCAAGAAGGAACCTTGCTTGACCCACCCGACAACCTTCTGTAACCCTGTCTCATGAGGAAAGCCTGAAGCAGGCAGAGCTTGGGGAAATCTTATCAATGTTTTTATACACCCAGAGAGGATTTTTTTTCTTTCATTTCTTTCATTTCTTTCATAGTTCATTTTTTCTATCTTAATACTTTCCCTTTACTACCTCTAATAAGAGTAAGAGGATATTACACACTGCCAGACAGACAAGCTGTAGTAGAAGGCTGTTTCACCCGTTCGTAAGTTGTAAAACTGTAAGCATTCTGGCTGATATTTTCTATAAGCCTAACATTCCGAGTGCAATTTTATTGTTGACCTTTACAAAGAGAAAATGCCACTTCTGTTATTGTTGCACAAATTTTTCTTTGGGTTTAAGAGTAGAGACACTATATGTTAAAGAATGTTTTGCTCATATTGGTGGTGTGTATTTTGACTATATATAACTAAATTAAGAGCTGTGTTCTGTCAGGTGAAACCTCATAATGTCATGTTAAAAACAACTTTTAGACTTTGTGGGCAGCAGGTATATCAGAACTAGACACAGTCCAGGAATGAACCTCACCGCTTCCCTTTATTGTTCTCATATTTATAAGTAGATTTTAGAACTCTTTTGCCATAACTTTAAAAATAAAGTCATACTACATGCTATTAAACTTTTTTTTTTTTTTGGTAAAATAGTCTGCCTGGAAAAGTGATATGCATTTCAGTTTTTTGGGTGTGCACCCTCAATTATGTTATAGGATATGCTGTTTAGATTATAGTGGGCTACCTAAAATATCTAGATGTTACTTAAAATAACCTGATTTAATAATTACTTCACTATTTCTTTTTAAGCTACACATTCAGCCCAGCTGAACCAGTGACCTGAATGCAGAATAACAAATACCTAGAAGAAGCTTTATTGAGAAATTTGCAAATGAAGATCCATCAGTACAATTTTTTTCAGAAAATAGTTCCAATAATGACATATAAATTATAAAAAATCCCTGGGAAAACAGAAATAGAGGCTGAAGGTCACAGTAGAATTTATTTACTGGAAATATCCAATGTAACTGCAGGAATAATATTAAATTCAAATCAACCCTCTCTGATACTTCATGTGCAGACATGTTCTCCTAATCAAGAACTGTACAGTCCTAGTTTGAAAACAACCAGCAAAATCTCTTTTCTTCCGTTCCCTTTGAACTATAGGACTTCCCTGGTAAGTGTTTGGGTGAGCAGTCTGTGGAGCTTACAGTGTGAGTCCTTATAATTAAAATGATTTTATGATACTGCTGACAGCATCATATTTGTCCTTTGTCAAAGAGATTCCATTAATTTCTGAAATAAATAGATTAAATAAAGTTGTTAGATTCTAATGTATGTCAGAGAAGTTGTTTATCTGTCCTGAAATGCATGACTATATATTTTAGTAATTTATTTCCATGGCCCCATTGATTTTATTGCAGCCAATGATATACCTGGTGTACCTGGTGGAGGTGGTTCCTTCAGATATTCCTTTATAGTCATAATGGACTAACTCTTCCCTGAGCATTAATTTCCAAAATTAAACTGATCCAGAAAAACAGTCCTCTCTAGCTGTAATGGGAGTAAAGTAGTCAAATGGTACAGGCTGAAGTTCCTAAATTATGTGGGGACATAAGAATTAAAGCTGTTTGGCTTGTTTTTTTAAGTGTTCTATATTTCTGTTGTACTGACACAATAACCAGCAAGTGATCTACAATGATTGTGCATTGTAGATGTACAATCTACAATGATTAATTATTTTTTAACAGATCTTGATAACAGAGAGAAATCTCCTTTAATATGTGAAAGATTAGTATAAATGGAGCTTAAAGATATTGGCACCAATGTTATTGTGAAAGCTCTGAAGAACTATGCACCTACAGAAAAACTTTCTTCCACATTTCTTTTCCATTCACCTGGGATAATTTAGTACTAAAAAAACCTCAGGAAAATTTATTAAATTATTTTCTGGGTGCATACAACAGCAAGAATGTATGAATCATAGCCTTTCTTATGATCAATTCAAATGAATTCTTTTGAAACTTTCAAGATAATTCATTCACATTTGAGTATATATGTAAACGAAAGTCAGATGAATCAACAAATCAAATGAGTAAGATGTGAGTGACAGTAATTCTGGCAAATTTCAATCAGTTCTTGATTTCAGTCAAGAACTGATTGAAATCAAGAAATCTCTCTGCTTCTGTCATCATGTTTGTTACAGTATTTGGTTATTTGGATCTTTTTAAATTACACTTTATAATGCAGCGTTTAATTATTTTCTGTGGCACAGAGTGTCATCACATTTTCTTTGGGAGGTTTTATTCTACTCTTAATTGAATTAAAGTAGGTGTGTTTCAGATAAGCAGTGGTACTTTTGGAGAGCTGCAGATGTGATGGCTTGGATCCAGCATTCTTTGAAGTAAATGGAAACACTTCAACTGATTTAATGGGTCTTGGATTTGATCCAAGGTGTACTTTGACTTAATTGGAGTATTCCTGGGAGTAAGTGCAGTATCTACTTAAGAACTCCCATACAATGAACATTTGTGAGATCTAATCCTTAGAAGTGAGCCTCTGAGAGGTAAGAAGAGTTGTTCTCATGATAAAAATAGTTAAAAAACAAAAGTAATAAGAACTGTGAAAATTTTGCAAAAGTGAAAGTAACTTTCTCTAAATGTAGCAGAACAACACACTAAGAATGTACTTTTTCACAAGTTAATACAGGCTAAATTCCCAAGAGATTAAAAAAAAAAGATGCAGAATTGGGTTGTATGATGTTGTAGCTAACGACAGTAATTGATCTTATCATCAGGGTATATAAAATACTGAATAAGTGCCTTTGAATAATATCAATCATAATGTGTTAACACTATTAATCTGAAGGTGTCTCTACAAAACTACGACACAATGCTTTTCCCACTTCCCTATCCACTGCAAATGTGAAATGCCCTCAAAGGGATTCATTATGAGCCATCTCCATTTGGTCTTGAAATAGAAGACTTTTAAAGAGTTTGGCAATCCCTATACTAATTTCATATATATATATATATGTATATCCATTTTTTACTTTTGAAACAATCTTGTTCTGCCCTCAAATCTTAACTTGATTTCACAATCCCACCCCAAAAAACAAACAAAAAACCCCCACCAAGGCCCTCCCCAAAACTACAAAACAACAAACCCACAAAAATAACCAAAAACCAAAAACCACCAAAGCAACCAACCAAAATCCCCCAACAAGATTGTAAGGTGTTCATAGTTAGTAAGATAATCAGAGTTTTCTATTTTCTCCTTCACAGTATCACATGTATTAATCAGTGTTCCCAAAAGCTCTGAAAGAGCCATATTCTGTCCTATGACACAATAAGGAAGTTCAGTTCCCATCTACAGTTGTTGAGAGCTAGTACTGAACATTGATGCCATTGCATTTCCAAATAACAAAGCTGCCTGAATCACAGTGCACACTTCATCCCAATAGGAACCTGTCCTGGCTGAGAGCTGGTGTCAGGCAGCTCTGTTCCCTGGTGTGACCTTCATGTGCAGTCGTGTGCTGTCCAACTGCTCTGCTGCCACTATGCCCAAGTAACTCAGTCGCTTCTGCTCATCTCTATGCTGCTGCTAGCTCACCATGAGAGGGGCAGCTGTCAGACACCAGCCACACAGATGTAGAAACTGTAGTCAATCATGAACCCCCAAAAGGGCATCGCCTTCAAAAACCCACTGCAAACCTCACCGTATTGGGTTTGCATGGCAAGGTTTGGGTAGCATGGGGGCAGGCTTACAGTGGTGGCTTCTGTGAGAAGCTGCTAGAAACTTCCCCTATGTCTGGCACAGTTAATCCCTGTCAGCTCCAAGACAGACCCAAACACTGAGGCCACTGGCCACAGTGGTAGCACCTCTAGAGTAACATACTCAGGAAGGAAAACAGTTATTGCACAGGAGTATTTGTATCCAAGGAACAGAGGAGTGAGAACACATGAAAGTAAGAGCCCTGCAAACAACAAGGGAAGTGAAGAAGGGACAGGAGGTGCTCCAGGTGCTGGACCAGAGGTTTCCGTGCAGACTATGTCGAAGACCATGGCTAGGCAGATGTGCCCTTGCAGCCTATGATGGTGCACAGTGGAGCAGAGATCCATCTGCAACCCACAGAGGACCGCATGCTGGAAAAGGTGGATGTCAGAAGGAGGTTTTGAGCCTGCAGGCAGTTTATGGTGAAGCAGGCTTCTGTCAGAATCCATGAAATTGTGGAGAAGATCTTGCACTGTCTCAGGTCTACTGGCAGGACTTGTGACCTCACAGGGGACACATGCTAGAACAGTCTGCTCCTGATGAACTGCATCCTATGGGAGGGATCCACACTGGAGTAGTTCATGAAGCATTGCCATCCAAGGGAAAAACACATGTTGGAAAAGTTCATGTAGGCCTGCATCCCATGGGTAGGACTCCATGCTGGAGCAGGGGAGGGGTTGAGGAGTCCTGCCTCTGAGGAGGAAGGAGCAGCAGAGACAAAGTGTGATAGAATGATAGCAGTCCCCATTCCTTATCCTGTCCTTATCTGAAAATATTCCTCGAGCCTGGCTGGAAAGTGGCTTCCAGCTGTTCCCGGCTAGCCCTGGCTTGGGATACTTCCAAACACGGTAGCAGCAGGCAGACCGGCCACCACCCCCCCGGTGGGTCAGAGCTGCACGAGAGATGTCGGTGAGGCTTGACGAAGGTAGGAAGCGAGGAGGCTGCTTTGTGGCTAGATGGTTTTTATTGTCACCTGCTATTCGCAGGCGAGCCACGCTTCTCTCTCAGCCTCTCTCAAGAGTGTCCCCCCTAGAGGCGTGGCCACAGCTTATACGGGGTTGGGAGAAGGGGGTGGACACAATAGGGAAAGCCAATCAGGGAAATATGGATGTGACACAGACAGTGAATGGCAAACGAGGGGTGGGGGTTCCCCAGCCTGCTCCAATCTGGGACCGAGTCTCTCCAAACATTCTGGAAGGAAAGGAAAGGCTTCCCAGAGAGTGACAGGCTGTGGAGAACAAAGGCAGGGGGAAACCAAATGGGGAGAAATACAGGGGGGAACTTGGGAGAAACCATTACAGAACAAATTAATATTAACAATAAATAAAAAGGTATAAAACACGCCGCTACACTTATCCCAATCCTGGAGCCTTTCATTATATTTTCTCTCCCCTGTGCAGTCAAAGAGATGAGTAGCTTTGGTGGCCACTTGGCTCTTCAACAGGGTCAACTCACCAAATTTGTACAACCAAGAGGTCTATAGAAGGCCACCATTTAAAAGCCACCCTCTTCTGTGACAAACTCTTATAATATGACTGTACCAGGTTGGTATGTAAAAATCCACTGCATGAGACACAGAGACATCTGTTGATTCCAGATAAATTCAGCCAACTGTCTGGGCAAGTTACACATGAATACATGAATTACAACAAAACAACAGAATTAGCTGTTCAAATGTGTTATTTGAGTGAAAAGGTGGGAGGCCTGGGAGACAAAGGAAGTTTCACAAAGAGAAATTGCATCTATTTGAACTACAAAGAAAGAAATTCAGTTCAGAGCAAAACTACTTCTAGCATAAGATTTAATTTTTTTCCTATTTTTCTTGTCTTCCCTTGCCTAATTCTTTCTTCTATATGGTCAGTCTTTCCTGCAGTCTTTTTAACACTTCCTAATTTGAGAGGATCTCCCAATTGTATTTATTAATGCAACTTTATATATATAAGTATTTTTCACAGTCTGTTTGTGGCTCTCTATTTATTTTAACTTGTCTATTCTATCAGTTTGGACTTTGGAAGAAATATGGTAAAATAAATCACTGAAGAGGCATGTTAAGTTGTTAATTCTCAAGTAACTCAGCTCTGTGCAGCACTGAACCAAACTACTTAGGTTAGGAGAAATCTGCATGTGTTACTTACACAGTCAATCGTCCCTGCAGCATGCCTTGGCTCCAAATCTCCTGTAAAAGCTCACAGTATTTGGTATGTTTTGGGTACATTTCCTTCCATATATGCAAATTCAGAGGGAAATTTTTCTGACCAAAATCAAAGTTACAATATAATCTAACAATGTTTTTCAATCCCTTTTCAAGACATGTATTTCAAGTGGTTTTTACAAGTCATATAATTAAAAACTAATTGGTGTCCAGCCATACTCTGCCAAAGATGCCAGTAATGTGTATTTAAAAGTTACTATTTATACATCTTAGCAAACAAAGGAATTAATGGTCATTGTCTCCACAGATGTCTTAACGTTAAATAATTCCCTCTCTTCTTATAGTAATTAGTGCACATACCCAGTCTTTCTCTTTTCAGTTGGTGGGTTTGTTGAGTCAATGGTTGTGGGTCAGTGGTCATTAGCCAGTGGTCACTGACTTAGAACTACCTTTTACCCTATTGGAGCTAATTTCAGCACAGTTGCTGAGTTGGCTTTCCTTCTGGTGTGTAAATTCTGCATTCTTTTGTGCCTATTATCAGTGATACATTCCTCCTCACAGGGTTTGTTAATCTCCCTCTAAGTCGGGGATAACACCTGGACAAAAGTATCACCTTTATCTTATCTCAAGTTCCAGGTGTGGTGGCTTATTTTACAGTCCAAGTTCCAGGTATCCATGGAAGCATATTTGGGGGAGGGGGCAAGGGAGAGAGGCTTTGGTGGTCATTGATGGTTACAGAAGGCATCTGTCCCATATATTGGGGTGATCTTTGACCAGTGGTATGTCTGTGTGTGAGGAGCTGCTTCTTTACACAGTTTGCCAAAGTGGGAATTTTTGTCTAGATTAATAACCCAGGAGTTACTATGAAGGTCTTGTCTTCATCAGGCCTGGAGATAGCATTGTTCACTCCCTTCTGTGCTTATGTCATGGCAAAGTCCTTCTGTGGTCTTAACCACAGAAATGGTTAATTGTTTGAGAGAAGCATGAATTGAGAGAGCATGGGCTCTTTACATCCTTACAAGGCCCTGATGCATAAAATAGTAGGTAATATGACAAAGGTTATATGTGGGACAGGAAAAAAATCACTGAGCTCATATCTTTTAATGCAATATAGTTGTATGCATAACAGGCTGAGTCCTAACACTGTTATGTCTATAGTTCTTTATGTGGCTAGAGAATAGACTATTCTGTTAGATGCTTGTATAGCAGCAACCAGCCATATAACTTTACTACCCATGATTTACATGTTGACCTTGCATACATTAGGAATTTTAAAAAAAATCCTTTGGACAAGATTATTTAATGCCTCTGGAAACCTTGCTTTCCCTCTTATTATTCTTGTTATAGAAAGAAATACATGAAATTTATTGTCCTAGGTTACAATGTAAATTGTGCCCAAGGTGACCACTGGCTAATGACCACTGTATTCTATCCCCATGAGCCGTTGGAGCCAAGGTGGGGCAGTGTTTTCCTTATCTTCTGTTAACGAGCCCAACAATGCCTTGCCACATGACTCATAGATAACTCCCTCCGGGAGTTATCTCTGTTTAATGGGCCATCAAGGACCCACTGCATGACTCATAGAATGAGATCATCCCATTGTGAGATGCTCCACCCAGGGGGAGGAGCCAAGCATTCCCACCTAGATATAATCCAGGGTTTGGGACATCACAGGCAGCTTTTATCCACTGGACTTCCAGAAGAGACAAGAGCTACCAGAAGTTTCTACAGGAATCACTGCTTTGACAAGACCATCTCATCTGGACTGCCACTACCACCCTAACTAACAGGGTGTCAGGTTGTATTCTGACTCTGTCAGTGGGGGTTTTTTGTACTATTACTTTTATTTTATTTTACTTTCTTTTATTTCTTTTTCTTTTCCTCTTATTAAATTGTGTTTCTGACTTGGAGTCTTTCACTGGTTTTGCCTTCAAACCAGCACACATTTTTGACACCCAACATGGGGCACGAGGTACTGAGAAAAGTCAGAATTACAATTTTGTATTGGGAAAAAAGACACCTTTTCACTATGATGCTCAGCATGTTTACATGTGTCTTGTACCTAGCTCTCTATATCTTTCCGCACATGGGGCAGTATCTGCAGATCTTAATATTCTGGTGTAAACCAGGATATGGCACTAAAATTGCTTTATTGGTCTATTATGTCTATTGCATGATAACCTCCGAGGCAATGAGTATAATTTGGAATATGTACTCTATTTTGTTTGCTTGTCCCAGTCTAGGATGTTTTGTTTGGGGTCTCAACAATCTCACCCAGCCGCAGTGGGGAGGGGTAAAGAATAATTTTTTCAGTCTTTCAGGCCTGATACAGCAGTTTTTGAAAATATTGAGTTCTCTCTGGATACCAAGGATAGCATAATGTTGTTGTTAGTGCTGCTTTGTCTTCTCTGCACAGCCTGCACCATGCTTAGAAACAAAACACTACATGATGTAGTGCAGCATCTTCTTGAGGCAGAGGAGAAAAGAATCAAATGCACAGCAACAGCCTTCGCGTCCACACAGATTGTCACAGAGGAGAAAGAAGCCAAAAATGCCAGCATTTCCTCACAAACCATCACTGAACTGGAACAGCCTAAACCGGTAGCAGTTGCTCCTGTTCAGAAGAAGAAAGCAAAGAGCAAATGAGTCCGCATAGTGACTGATGAAGATGCAGCAGGACCTTTGCACCCAGCAGAAGAGACAGAGCCAGAGATCATCACTTGCTCTCTGTCCCTGGGTGAGCTGCGTGACCTGCGGAGAGAATTCACCCGCCAGACAAATGAATCTGTCTTGACCTGGCTGCTCCGTATTGGGGATTCTGCAGCCAATGACACCATTCTGGATGGAAGTGAGGCCAGGCAACTGGGATCGCTGTCCGGGGATGTGGTCATTGACCAAGGGATCGGGAGAACCCAAGAAACTCTCAGCCTCTGGAGACGACTGCTAACAAGTGTGAAGGACAGATACCTTTGTAAAGAAGATCTCCAGGTGCACCAAGGAAAGTGGAACACAATGGAACAAGGTATCCGATGCCTGAGGGAATTGGCCGTGCTGGAGATCATTTTCTCAGAGGATGAGAGATTTCCTAAAAGCCCAGATGAAGTCCAGTGCACATCGCAGATGTGGTTGAGATTCACACGGCTTGGACCAGAGATGTACTCCCGTTACCTGGCAATGCTGCAATGGAGGGCAGGCGAGGACAGGGTGGGTGTCTTGGTGAATAAACTAAGAATTTATGAGGACACTGTCACTGCCCCATTTCATACCCATGTCTCATCCGTGGAAACAAGGCTGGCTGAGCAAGTCCGAAGCTTGATTGAAGAGGGCCATCAGAAACTGAAAAAAGAACTTAAGGAAGAAATTTACCACGTCTCGCCAGAACCAACAAGAGTCTCTGCCATTAGGAGCAGGCGTCCTGCAGCCAGGGAGAGAACATACACTCCACAAGGTAACCTCTGGTCTTTTCTTCGGGAGCATGGAGAAGACATGAGGAAGTGGGATGGAAAACCCATCTCCTCCTTAGCAGCCCGGGTACATGAACTGAAAAGAGAGACCCCTACCACAAGAAGTTCATCTAGGGTCAATGCTGCTCCAGTCTCTCGAGCACAAAACTCCAGATGGGATAAGAATGATGATATGACTGATCCTCTCGAAGGAACCTCAGGAACACATTTACAGGAAGAGAGTAGTGTGTACCATGACCAGGAATAGGGGGGCCCTGCCTCTAGCCAGGTAGAGGAAAGGGACAATCGGATCTATTGGACTGTGTGAATCCGATGGCCTGGCACATCTGACCCACAAGAGTATACGGCTTTGGTTTACACTGGCTCTCAGTGTACCCTGATGCCATCAAGGTATGTAGGAACAGAATCCGTCTCTATTTCTGGAGTGACAGGAGGGTCCCAGCAGCTGACTGTAGTGGAGGCCGAAGTGGGTTTAACTGGAAACGGGTGGCAAAAACACCCCATTGTGACTGGCCCAGAGGCCCCATGCATCCTCAGCATAGACTATCTCAGAAATGGATATTTCAAAGACCCAAAAGGATATCGTTGGGCTTTTGGGATAGCTGCTGTAGAGACAGAAGACATCAGACAACTGAATACCTTGCCCGGTCTCTCAGATTACCCCTTTGCTGTGGGACTGCTGAGAGTTGAAGAACAACAAGTACCAATCCTTGTCCCGCCACAGCAACAGTGCAATACCACACCGACAGAGACTCTGTGATTCCTATCCATGAGATGATTCGTAAACCGGAGAGCCAAGGGGTGGTCAGCAAGGCTCGTTCACCTTTCAACAGCCTTATATGGCCAGTGCGTAAGTCCAGTGGAGAATGGAGACTGACTGTAGATTATCATAGTCTGAATGAGGTCACGCCACCACTGAGCGCTGCTGTACCAGACATGCTGGAACTTCAGTACAAGCTGGAGTCCAAGGCAGCAAAGTGGTACGCAACCATCGACATTGCCAATGCCTTCTTCTCCATTCCTTTGGCAGCAGAGTGCAGGCCCCAGTTTGCTTTCACCTGGAGGGGTGTGCAGTATACCTGGAACTGACTGCCCCAGGGGTGGAAGCACAGTCCCACAATCTGCCATGGACTAATCCAGACTGTGTTGGAAAAAGGCGAGGCTCCTGAACATCTCCAGTATATTGATGACATTATTGTGTGGGGGAACACAGAAGGGGAAGTCTTCGAGAAAGGAGAGAAGATTATCCAGATTCTACTGAAAGCTGGTTTTGCCATTAAGCGAAGTAAGGTTAAGGGACCGGCTCGAGAAATCCAGTTTCTGGGAGTCAAGTGGCAAGATGGTCGTTGCCGGATACCCACAGAAGTAATCAACAAGATCACTGCGATATCTCCACCGACCAGCAAGAAGGAAACACAAGCTTTCCTAGGCTTTTGGAGAATGCACATTCCTGAGTATAGCCAGATTGTGAGTCCTCTCTACCTGGTTACCCGCAAGAAGAACAATTTCCACTGGGGCCCTGAACAGCAGCAAGCCTTTGCCCAGATTAAGCAGGAGATCACTCATGTGGTAGCCCTTGGCCCAGTGAGGACAGGACCAGATGTGAAGAATGTGCTCTACTCAGCAGCCGGGAACAATGGCCTGTCCTGGAGCCTTTGGCAGAAGGTACCTGGTGAGACTCGGGGTCGACCACTGGAATTCTGGAGTTGAAGCTACAGAGAGTCCAAAGCCAGCTACACTCCCACGGAGAAGGAAATCTTGGCCGCCTATGAAGGAGTTCAAGCTGCTTCAGAAGTAATTGGCACTGAAACGCAGCTGCTTCTGGCACCCCAACTGCTGGTGCTGGGATGGATGTTCAAGGGAAAGGTTCCTTCCACGCATCATGCCACCGACACTACTTGGAGCAAATGGATTGCCCTCATTACACAGCGTGCCCGTATTGGAAACCCAAATTGCCCTGGGATTCTGGAAGTTATAACGAACTGGCCTGAAGGTGAGACTTTTGGATTATCCTCTGAAGAAGAAGAGGAGCAAGTGACACGTGCTGAGGAGGTCCCACCATATAACGAGCTACCGGAGACTGAAAGACGATACGCCCTCTTCACTGATGGTTCCTGCCGAATTATAGGCGCTGACCGGAAATGGAAAGCTGCAGGAGCCCCACACGACGAGTTGAACAAGCTACCGAGGGACAAGGTGGATCGAATCAGATGGCAGAGCTTAAAGCTGTCCAGCTGGCTTTGGATATTGCTGAACGAGAGAAGTGGCCGAGGCTCTATCTCTACACCAACTCATGGATGGTAGCTAATGCCCTATGGGGATGGCTGAATCACTGGAAAAAGGCCAACTGGCAGCGCAGAGGGAAACCCATCTGGGCTGCTGAGATTTGGCAGGACATTGCCACCCGAGTAGAGAAGCTAACGGTGAAGGTTCGACATGTAGATGCACACATACCCAAGAGTCGGGCTAATGAGGAGCATCGCAACAATGAGCATGTAGACAAATCTGCCAAGGTGAAAGTATCACAGGTGGATCTAGACTGGCAGCACAAGGGAGAATTATTCCTAGCTCGTTGGGCCAATGATGCCTCTGGTCATCAGGGAAGAGATGCAACATATCGATGGGCCCGTGACCGAGGGGTGGACATTACTATGGACAGCATCTCACAGGTCATCCACGACTGTGAGACCTGCGCTGCAATCAAACAGGCCAAGCGGGTGAAGCTTCAGTGGTACGGTGGACGATGGTTGAAGTACAGGTATGGGGAAGCCTGGCAAATTGACTACATCACCCTTCCCCAGACCTGCCAAGGCAAGCACTATGTGCTGACCATGGTAGAAGCAACCACAGGATGGCTGGAGACCTACCCTGTGCCTCATGCTACTGCCCGGAATACCATCCTGGGCCTTGAAAAGCAAGTCCTGTGGAGACACGGCACCCCAGAGAGAATCAAGTCAGACAACTGGACACATATTAAGAATGGCCTTATAAACACCTGGGCCAAAGAACATGGTATTGAATGGATATACCACATCCCTTATCATGCACCAGCCGCCGGGAAAGTTGAACGGTGCAATAGACTATTAAAGACTACCCTGAAGGCACTTGGCGGAGGGACCTTCAAGAATTGGGACATAAACTTAGCCAAAACCACCTGGATAGTAAACACCCGAGGCTCCATCAATCGAGCTGGTCCTGCCCAGTCTGAACCTTTACACACAGTGGATGGAGACAAAGTCTCTGTGGTACACATGAAAGGGATTTTAGGAAAGACTGTTTGGATTAATCCCACCTACATGAAAAGAAAGTCATTCCATTACTAGAATACATCCACCAGCTTTCCTCAAATAAGGCACGTAGCCATGTAATTATAAAAGCAAGGTGCCTGCAGTGTCACTAACTTCTTATTTTATTTTTAAAATAAAATATCTGCTTTATTCTGTAGCAGATAAACATCATAAATTTGCAAATCTCTAAATAAGCAACCTACAGAATTTATTTAAATATCAAAATTTAGTAAGAAAAACACATGCAGGTTCTGCAGCTCTGGAGCAAGATAACTGCTTCTTTTTGGACCCTGATAAATATATTGCAGACCTATGCATCACCTAGAAAGAGAGTGATCTGGAACACGCTCAGTTTCACCACAAAGACACAAGAGAACACAGTCATTATTTAATTCCACCATTTCCCCAGAAGCCATGATTTCTCTGTGGACATAGAATAAACTAGCTCTTAAAATGCTAAAATGAGTGACTCAAAGGAATTGCAAGTCAATTCAAGTATCTTCTAATTAAACTTGTCTAATTTCTCTGTTGAACATGACTAAGCTCTAGAATTTTGAGTTGTCACATGAAAGAGGATGGAAATAGTCCTCACAAGTCTTTTCCATACCCAAATATATTTGGCTGTAGTAAATATTTGTACTAGCTAGAAATAAAATTCTGTAATTTGATACAGTATCATCAGCATCTAGTAATTGCTGATACTTAAGCTCTGATCTTAAATAGTTACGTTCATTAAGGTAGAGCTGTAAATTTTAGAAACATCAAGCTTATTTAATTAAATTATACTATTCATATGACTAATTACAGAATTGGCATGTCAGCAACGGAGAGCCAATACAGCAAAACCGCATTAGGAAAATTCATAATCCGTAAGTCCCTCTTAGAACAATCTGTCTTTAACAAACAAGATTTTCCTTTTATATTCCTTGGAGTTTATATGGGTAATTTTAAGTAGATGTTCACCTTATGTTCTGAAGTACTATGCTGGCAGTGATATTTTACCACACATATCTTTGTGATGAAAATAAAATCTTTAGTGAGTTAGGTGAACAATTAACTGAATAGGTTGCAAAGATATACAGCATTTTCCTTAGAGTTGTAAAATACTAATTTATGATAAAAACATTTTCTATTCCAACATCTGGACAGCCTGATTAAAGGCACACTTGTACCTTGTTCTTGATATGAAAAAGTGCAATCAATTTTTTTATTTTTAAGAACTGGAAAAAGGTAAATAAATTCTTTCAGACCAGATGAACTCAAAACACTAGGGAAAAAAAAAAAGTGTCATTATCAGATAAGACAGATAATCTACTACTAAGAAAATAGTACTTTTCTAAGAAAAAATAGTTAAAAGCAATCCAAAGGCAATGTAGTCCACTAAACTTGTATCCTGGGCTCCATCTAAAAAGGTGTGGACCCAGTAGGTCTAGGGAGGTGTTCTTCCTCCTCTAGTTTGCCCTAATGGATTCCACCTGGAGTATTCCACACAGCTCTGGGGTCTTGGCACAAGAAAAGTTTGCATGTACTAGAGTGAGTCTGAAAGAGGTCACAAAGACAATCCAAGGGCTGGAGCTCTTCTGCTGAGAAGGCTGAGACATTTTGGGTTCTTCAGCCTGGGGTATGAAGGCTCAAGGGAGACCTTAGCGCAGCCCTGTATCTGAACAGGGCTTACAGAAAAGAGCAAGAGCAAAATTTTTCATGCAAAGTGATAAGCCTGGGGGGAATATTTTAAAATAAAAGATGAGAGATTTAGATTAGATGTTAGGAAGAAATTCTTTCCTCATGGCATGATGAGGCACTGGAACAGGTTGTCAGAGAAGCTGTGATGCCCAGTCCCTGGAAGTGTTCAAGGGCACGTTGGACAGGGGCTCTGAGCAAACTGATGTACTGAGAACTGTCCCTGCAAGAAGAGGGGCTGGAACTAGGTGATCCTTAAAGTCCCTTCCAAGCTAAGGCTGAATATTCAAGAAAGAACCAATATCAACATCTTAAAACATGCACAGTATTTAGTCTGAGCTAATACAGTCTGAAGGCAACACTGAGCTCTGCAGCGTTTTTTTTCCCCCTCTTTTGTGTCTTTTTTTCCCCCTTAGGTGGCAATTTGTATTCACTACACAAGGCTTTGTAAGAGCAGCTCACTGGCTAACAGTTTCTGCACTGATTTGCTGGAATAACATGATGTTCTGCTTTCATTTCAGCTATTTCTTTATTATTTGTATCTGTCCAGCTCTATTTAATAAAGGCAGTCTTCTTATGGTTCTCCTGCAGTTAGAGACATAGCATTCACACTACACTTCTCAACTGTTTTGAGAAAGAGCGTTTAATTTGGCAATTTACACATCAATTTTCCCTTACCTTACCAAGGCAGTCCACAATCTTATAGCTTACTAGATACAGTAAAATCTGGTTTAAGTTTTTATAAAAAAAGTGGTCACTGCTACAGATAGAGATCAAATATGTACTTAATTTTTTTTAGCCTTTTTACAATAGAAGGCTTATCTTAGCATTTTATTCTTGAGTTAAGAATACATAAACCACTGAAACACGAGAAGGGCTAATTTAATGCAATTCCTTAAGTGGAGTTCTAACTTTGATAATATATTGCACTCCTTGTGCTTTAAATTCTTAGAGGTGAATTATGTCAAACTTACTGGAACAGCTGTTTTACCCTGCCATTCAGCTGCTGTCACTTTCAACAATGGACTTGAAATTGACAGCAATTTATCAAGTCTTAAAAAGTCTGCAGAGATTCAATATTCATTTAAAGACAACCAACCAAGAAATCCCCTCCAAACCCCACAAAAGCACACAACAAAAGGCCTCAAACCCAACTGCATCTTTGTTCCTTACCACAGGCAGCAGTTGAATTTATTTCAGCAAGCCTTTTGCATTTACAACATTTCAGCATTTACTTTTACTAATTTTCTTTTTTTTTTTTTCTGGCAGGAAGCCATGATGTCACTGCTTTATATTTCTAGTCAGTGCTAACTCAACCATAAAATAAATTATGTGAGCTATTTTAGAAACATTGAAGTGGCAGAATGTAACAGTAAAAAATGTAGTAAAATGTCCCCTTTTTAATCATCCAAATCAGCTTTGCCAGAAAATGTAGCTGGAGCAAAATTACTGCTGCATATAAAAGCCATTTTCAGGACCAGAAAAGACAGTATTTGGATTCTGAAGTGCTAAATAAGCTATAAAACTTTATTACTCTTTATTTAAACTTTTTATTCTCTCTAAGCAAATGTACTTCCTCTCTGAAAGAACAGAAACCCTCTAAGAGGAACAAGTTTCTGTGAGAAAAAGGCAATTGCAGTTCACCAAAACTTTTCGGAACTCAGAAAGTAACGTTCCTTTTTCTCCTCTTCTTCCCTCCTGTCTGTTTCCAGGACAGAAAAATACTGCCTCTGAAATAAACCAAAGAACTCCCCCATAATAAATTTCAGCTCTCAAACCTCCATTTTGCAATAAGATTTTATCAAGTAACATACAGCCTGGCACAGTGGAAAAATTGTTTTCTTTCTGGAACTTCCAATCCACCTATATCATCTAGCAAGCCCTGTAAAAAGACAATAAGATAGACAAGAGGTTTATTGCCATTGCCATCGTGAATTGAAAGCTATTACTTTCCAGCCATCTGAACCACATATCACAGGCAATGTGAAATAGAAAAAAAAATGCAAAGAAGTCATTATTTTGTTCCTTGTCACTATGTGTATTTATTTTAAAGTTATATATGAGCAGAATTTACTCTGTAAACATAAAACTCAGTAAAGACAGTGACAATTTCAAGAGTAATTCTAAACTACCAAATTCACAGTAGACATATATATCACCTTTCTTATGTTCTGTGGAAACTCAACAGAATAAGAAAGCCTTTCTCCCTAGATGATGAAAATTTTTATAGTGGCAAAAAAAAAAAAAAAAAAAAAGAAAAAGGATAAAAGGTAGATAGCCCATTCCATTCTTAATAATAACTGAGAATTTCACAGCTTAAAAATAACCAGTCATGCATCCTCAGATTTCCTACCTTTTTAAACATTCCTTTTGTCCTGAAAAGAGTCTAAGCAAACATACACCCATCAAGCATTTTAACAGCTCTCCTTAAAATTTGCTATTACATTTCATTTGTTAATGATTTTGCTCTGTGTTTACCAGATGGTGAAGTCAATTAAGAAAAGAACACTGGAAAAGAGAAGACCAGATTACTTATTCAACACAAAGAAATTCTTTGATCACTGATTTATAATCTAGTACTGTGCATTAAATATTTTACTGCACCAGTGTTTACAAGAGATCAAGGCAAGTAGACATCTTCTCCTCCTTTTCTAACTGCTAAGAAAAAAAAAAAAGCAGCGATAGTAAAGCAGACTTTGATTTTGTGCCTGGCAACAGAAAAACAACAGATATCTAACACTCCTTTTCCTACGGAAAGTTCTTTCATTTCTACTAGTTGCCAGCAAGAAACATATCACAGGTGACTACTCTCTTGTACATATGATGGTTGCTCTGATTTTTGGCATATTCACTAGGATGAATGACACACCTGAATGTCCTCATGAGCACAGTCAGAGAGTTAGTGCCATCAGCCTGCAGAAATCCTACACCTGTCTAGAAAAGAAATGTACAAAATCCACTGCGCTGATAGGAGACCATATGCTTCTATTCATGGCACAGTCATCTGTGTGCTGAGCAATTTATATTTCTGTAACTGGTGTGACATTTCAGCTAACTCGAAAATTTGAATTTATTACTTCACTAGGCTACCAAGCTACAAGAACCAATAAATTTGAAACAATTGTCACTTGTTTAGCCATTCTATAAAGGACAGCACTGCAGAATAAAAATTTATGTTCCAGAGAAAGCAGATAAAAACATACCACCATTTTGAGTCCAAGTGCTTCAAGATAATTTAGTAAACACATTGCAATATTATATTGAAGAAGAATAAAAATCCCACAGGGAAGCATTGTATAATGCCACAATTTTCCCCCTAAGACAAAATACTATACAGAAACAACAGATTGGCAGGCCTGAGCAACTAGAAACAAAACTAATCCAGAAACTGAAACAAAATTATGTTTGTTTTTAAGTCTTATGAAAGGAAAAAGAAAAGGTGATGTTCTTCTACTCTCCTACCACAAGATGCTTTAATCATTATCATTACAAAGGGTACACATAGAGGATGCAGTTTCTGTCCAGAGGCATTTCTACAAACTATTTAATCTAAAGTCAGTATCTTCTGTTGATCTGAACCTTAACTCCATCATAAATTTTACTGTTAATTGCAAACAAGTGGCTTAGATATACTACAAGGCTTGTGTTGAAGCTTTACATAAACTAGTCTTTCCTTCAGAACACAGCTGTCTCATAGCTAACAGAAGATCCTAAACCAAAGCCATCACCTCAGCATCAGGCCAGGCATCTCTGTGGTCTCAGCCTGATATTTATATATCACAGGCATATAAATAAGAGGATAATCTTTGTAGCATAATCTGTAAAAATAATCCTTGCTTAGGTTTAGTTAGAGTTTAACTTAGAGCCAGATTTAACCTGTTTTACTGACTTCTTACTGAACTGTAGACAGGTCATTTACAGCTGTACCTCCTTTTTGAAATTTGGTATCAGGAGAAATACGCTGTTGTAGATGACCTGGGATCCAGCTTGTTAACTATGCAGCTCATTTGCTGTAAGAACTGTGGAATAAAAAGAAGTTCTAAAGAAAATACGGGAAAATATTTCCTCTTATTATAGGATGCTTGGGTCTGTTGCATAAAACAGAGAAAGAATGGAGCTATTTTCTATTTGGCTTTAGTTAGGTGATGCAGTACGGAGAAGAAAGGAACATGAACTGAAATGGCCTTAAATAAAAGTGGAGGGGAACTTCATGTACATCTTCTCTTTTTGACTGCATCTGTGTAGATCTCTCCCTGGAATGTAAGCTACCCTACTGAGGACTCAACTGTCCCAGTTGTGTAATACCAGAAGCTTATCTATCAAACATAAGGATTTGGATACAACCACATTAAATGTCACTCCCTTTTGCTTTTTGGCATGGTAAGATTTTAATTCCTTAATGCCAAGAACTTAGAGATGAGCTGTGTTGTGCATAATGACAAACTATGCCATGTACAGCTGATATGTCTGTAAGAGACTATGATCAAATATTCTAATGGTTGTGGGGGACTCTGGTGGGTTGATCTTGGCTGGATTTCAAGTGCCCACCAAGCCACTTTATCACTTTATCACTCCCCCCCAGCTGGACAGGAAAAGAAAATAAGATGGATAACAAGTTATAAGTTGAGATATTTCAATTTCTAAAGCAAAAGAAAAAGCTTACACATGCACAAAGAAAGGAGAAATAAATTATTCTCTACTTCTCGCCATCATGCAACGTCCAGCCACTTCCTGGGAAGCAGAGTTTCAGCATGGGTAGTGGTTGCTCCAGAATTCCATTGTTAGAAATAATGAATGCCACTCCTTCTTTCTTCTCTTCTTAGCCTTTTTATCCAAGTTAGCATCATCTGCTATGGAGCACCCCTTTGTCAGTTTGGGTCAGCTTTCCTGATTGTTTACCCTCCAAAGGTCTTGCCCAACCCCAGACCACTGATAGGGGTAGAATGTTAGAGAGACAGCGCTTATGCTGTACCAGTAGTTTTCAGCAATAGTGAAAGTGCTGATGCATTATCAATACCCTTCTAGCTACCAGTGCAAAGCATAGCGCTGTGAGAATGACCATGCAAAAAATTAACTCAATCCCAGCTAGACTCAGCATAATGACTACAGAAACATGTCCCTGGAATGAATATATGAAATGCTATTTGTGCAACAAAATTTATTGAATTTTCTGGATTTCTGAGACAATTTGGAAGGTGAAAATAGGACTAGAGTAACTCAACAGCTGTTTCAGCAGTGTTATTTCTGGAATAATAGTAAGGAGGTTCCTCTGGCATATGAACTACAAGCAGGATTTTTTTCCCTATATCTAATCAAATCTGTATGTGTGCACTGGAAAAATTCTGTCCAAGTTACACGTAGGCAACTCTTCAGACCTACATATTCTAGACACTCACCATCCAATGAGTCTACTCAAATGTCTGACCAGCAGTTGGCAAACATGGTCCAGCTGCTATACTTCACTGTGGTGCAGCCAGGGGAAGATTGGAAGGATGTTCCTACACCCTGATGCCAGTTTTTCTGCACCTATCTTCAGCCTATTCTATATGTATTAGTTTTTTGCCTCCATGTAATGGAGTGCCCAAGATAAATTGTACTAAGCAAAACGATAGAGTCCCCAGGCAGGTGCAAAGGAGAGTAGTTTTATTACAAAAACCAGGCCTTTTAAAGCAGTTAGCCATTATCAGTTTACATAGTTTTAAGGCACAACAAGCCCAAGTCAACCAACCACTGTGCACCCCAATGTGGACATGCAGCAGTCACACAGCATAACTCTCATGTCTCTCATGTCTTTCTACCCCTATTGCAGCTGAGTCACTCTCCCATAGTTCCCTTCTACTTAGCCTAAGTAACAGGCCTGAGCCATGATTTTACAAGGGTAACAAGGCCCTTATTTTATCAGGCTTTACCTATTGCAACAGAGAATCATCCTTCTTCATGTTATAACAAATAACATTTGAGAAAATGTTTCTCAGGATGTAGTGGTCTTTTGTACAAACCCAAATATCTGATAATTTTTTCACATCACTTGCGTAGACCATAGTGGAAGTCATCCTACTAAGCTCTAACAATTTCTGTAATCATATAGCTGCTGCTGTAAATTTCAGCAGCAGCTATATGATTTAGGAAAAAGCAAAGTTTTTTTGGATATGTTAACTGCATTCAAAACCTCAGATCACAAAATGGTATATATTTGGAGTGATTTCAGAGATCATGATACAGCAGCAAAACTGTGGACATTTTTCTAATCCATTAAAATAATAATAATGTAGGCTTTTGGCAAACAACTGAAAAGCAGTTGTTTACCACCTGGGGAAATATCAGTCCTGGCTAATAGGTGTAACTATTTCTGTTTGCTTTCACATATTGTTATTCCACAGCCTTTTCATTAGTTACTATGTGAAAAAATAACACAACACTATTTCTTACATCCAGATAACTGATGATGTACCAGGTTCTCCAAGATGGGAAAGCACAGCTAAAAATCCCTGCCTTTTAATTCCACCGTCCTTACAGAATCCTTCTTCCTCTCTGCCCCCAGTCCTCCAAATCATCTGACTTCTCAGCAGTTTGGTTTCTGGAAGCTGTGGATTCTTTGCTGATACCTGCTGCATCTGATAGTTTCTTCCTGACTTCTTCAATCAAAGTCAAATCTGAAAGCACAACAACACGTGCTCTCTTTGGGCATCCAACAAGTCTGAAATGGTACATTTGTGAAACAAGCAAAGCTCTTCAGCATGAGGCTTGGGAAGATAGGTACATGTATTAGGTGTCATCAATCAATGAATTTTCCTGCAGGTTATTTATCAAAACATCCATTTTCCTGAAGGCAGTTCCAGGGACTAAAAAAATAAACTAAATGCATTCTGAAAACAAGATTACTTATGACAATTTGTCTCTCTTGTTTAGTATTAATATTTAATATCTGCACCACTGTTTTAATAGAATAAATTGACTGAATTCTGTCTACAAAGTGGGGAAAAGGCTACACAGCTGAACTACCCAAAGGCCTATTTTATTTCCAGAGTCCTATGTATCAGTGAAGAGAAAAGCACATATCAATGAAGAGAAAAGCTAATATCATTGCTGCTTTAAATAAGTATTTTCCATTGTACACACAATTTGTCAAAGATCTGCTCCTTCTAGGAGATTATCATTTATGAATATAGTATGAAGAAAATCCTGACCATTTAAGAGAGCCTCACCAGATCAATTCTTGTTACTATTCATGTCTGCTTCGACTTACTTCAAGAGAAAACACATATGGATTGAAGGAAAGGCAGTTCAGCAGTGAACTGCATTGTCTGGCAATCTCTAATTTAGAATCATTCCAGTGAGTGAGTGTACTCCAGTGAGCATATGTGTAGAGAGAAGGAATAAATTCTTTTATGGATCTCAAATTTTCTAACAAAGTGTCACTGAGATCTATTCAACCAAAAAGAAAATTAAGAATTCCTACTCTTTTACACAGAGGACCAATATTTTTTTCTTATGAGACTTTCCTAGCTCCTCTTTTTCATCCTCTGGGTGAGAAGTGAAGCTCAGACTTTCTTTCTTGACTGCCTGCAGTGTTACTCTGAAGTAGAGTAACAAGAAGAGAACGGCAATTAGATCATGTCTACACAAAAACTTTTGATTTAACTGAAACTGGGTCAAAAACAATAGCTACATTCTGCAGCAGTCCTCTAGTTTCAAAGCTGAATTTTCAAACTAGGGTTTTCTATTCCTCTCATGCTGCAAAGTCAAATTTTAAAAGAATTTCAAGGGTTATGATGTTAACCTGTGCACTGAAAAGACACTTTACAGTGATTGCCATAGGTCAGCTGAAGAGAAAAAGATAATTTATCTGTTGAATGTGTGCATTTCTGAATTTCAAAATCAGAGGTAATGCAAAGAAAAAAAAAGTCTTTTTCCTTGGAGAACTGCAGCATTTCAGGCTTGGCCTGGGATTTGGATACAGCAGACAGACTTGTTTTCAAATCCTTCATTTTGCTTTAACCACAAGATGAAGATTGCTTTACTGCAGAAGTTTATAGGTTTAGTTTTGGCTCCTAACACATCTGATCAACAAGCAATCTCTTTCTACAGCTTGGTGTACCAACAGTGATAAGCCTGTTCAGGCTCTCACTGAGATGCTCCCTCAGAACCCTAGCTCAGGCAACCCCACTCTGCTTTATTTACTCCCAGAGGTTTTCTGTGTCACTTTTGCTTGCAAGTTTATTTAAATGTATTTATTTTCTACATTAAAACACATGGATCAACGTGGACAAAATTTTAGTGAAACACTTCAGGTGTCAAGGAACAAACTCTGACCACAGGCCACATTGCTGTGTCACAACAGCAATTAGGCAAAAGCTTTATTCAGGGCTGATTAGGACCAAACCTTGATGCCAATAGAATTATCGTCCTCTTGTGAAGATTAAATAAGAAGAAACTTTGCTTTTAGATCAAGTGAGAAGTGGCCTTCAGTGAGTTTTGAGCTGGGTGCATAGGCTTTGTTTTTTGGGGCCTGGGACAACCAGAGACAATCCAGTTGTCCAAAGGGACAACCTTCTTTTCATGTTTATTCCTTGTAAAATGTCGAAGGTGTATTGAGTCCTGCCAGCTTGAAAAATAAATTCTAACATGTAGAAATTATAAAAATGTAAAACTGCTCTAATTTCAAGATATTATTAAGTGATAAATTCATCATTGCTTCAGACCTTTTATTATCTGTCACTTATGTAAGGATCAAATTTCAGTCTTCTGTTCATTAATGCCATAGTTCTCATCCTGTTAGGCTCAACTTCTCACCCTCCATACAAAACCAAGGCAATGAAGGGCCTTATTCTGAGCAATGACTTAGCCCACTTGGCTCATCCACTGCTGTCCTTAAAGTACAGTTTCTCAGATAGCCAGCAAGAAAATAATAGCATTTCAGGCATACAAAAGAAGAAAAGAACTATGCTTTAATTAGGTGAGATGTTTATGAATTTAACTCATTCATGAATGGCTCACTACACCTGGTTCATTGTGGCTCTGATTCTTTAGCTATTCCTGTGAGGCAAAGGATTTTCATATCTAGTGGTATGGTTCAGAAAAATGCAGATAAACAGAAAAGCTCCCACAAACATTCCTGTACAGATTTCATTCACCTCACCCATACACACAAAATAAGTGACCCTTTTCTCTGACCTAATTTACCATATGCCACTGAGTACTTTTTTTCTGAATTTTGGGGTCTTGTGCTTTTGTGTTCTCCTCTCCTGAGTATTGCCAGGTCAGGATAATTGGAGAACCACAAATCTCAGCCACCCACTATGTTACGCTGCTGTCTAACAAAGAAAAGCAGAAACTAGTCACTTATGCCAACTCCCATACAGACATGGAGATTTATTATAGCAAACCTCACCTCCTGTGGTACTACACAGTTAGAGGCTGGAATACTCTCTTTTAAATGAGTCTTATTAGGCACAACTGCTGATACTTTCAGGCCCATCAAACTCCAGTGCAAGCTTACTTGCACATCATAGGAATGACACTGTCCTTAGCTTGAGAAGAGTACCATCTTCAAGAACAATGCATTCTGATAAGCAAGAAATCAGGCAAAGGGAGCAAGAGACCTGCATGGATGAAAAAAAAAGCCCTGTCATTATGCAGCATAAGCAGGAGATACACAAGAGAAGAAAGCACGGTCAGGCCACTCAGAATGAGGTTTAGAAAGGTTTTCAGAGTAGGTGGAAATGAGGCAAGGAAGGCCAAGGCCCATCCGGAATTAAATCTTTCCAAGGTTGTCAAAGATGATGAGAAAGGCTTCTTCAAATACATCAATAATGAAAGGGAAACAAAAGATAATATGGAACCATTACTAAATGGAGGGTGAACCCTGGTAACAGGATGCAGAGAAGGCAAAGTTACTGAATGCCTTCTTTGCACTGGTCTTAACTAACAGGATCAGCCCTCAACAATCTCTGAAAGAGGAGAGAAGTTAATAAAATGTTGGAAGGAAAAATTTCCCTTTCCCCAAGCCAAAGGAAGATTGGACTAGGGAACAGCTAGGCAAATCTGACATCCATAAGTCCATGGGCCTTAATGAGATGCATTCCCAAATGCCGAGAGAGCTTGAAAACACCAGAGGAAGGTTGTCTTCATCATCTCTGAAAGGTCATGGCAATTCAGAGAGGTTCCTGAGACTGGAAGAAAGAAAATTTAAAAATCTATCCAGACATCTGTCCAGCACCGTTTGTCCTAGGATGGCCCTGCTTGATCAGGGAGGCTGGACTAGATGGCACACTGTGCCTTAGAACCTGTCCTGTTCTGTGATTCCGTGAAAATGTGATTTGGAGATAGCCAGAACAATGTTCTTGCTCCAACTCCCAGAGTACCAATCATTGTAACATCTAAGCACTGGTATTAAAAAGGCACAAAGAGAAAAATCTCTTGTTTATCTGACATATGTAATTTGTTACTCTGATAGAACAATAACTATATAGAAATTTATTGTAGCTTTTTTTTTTTCAATCTTAACTCACCTACCAATCAGGTTTGCACTTTGACTGTTTGTTTTATTAAAATAAAGTTGGATTGCTATGATTCAGTTTTTGCAGTACGTAAAAGACAGTTCCTAGGAAACAGTGAAAACAAAATGCATGTGATTGAAAAAAATACAGCAACAAGCGAAAAAAATCTGGCTAGGTAAGAAAGTAAATGTAGTGTAAATGACACTGAAGACTTTGTTACTTAGTTAATATTATCTCACCAAAACCTACACGGCCTTAATTTATAAAAGGAATTTTCTGTCAAGTTCAAAAGAAAAATAGTGAACATTTGGATGTTTCAAATACAATCACTACCTTCTTGTATATATTGTTGAGTGCTATATGGCTGTATAGGATTCAACAGTATATCCAAGAGTAAAGTAATTCCTCTCCTACAAAATATTTGCAATGTGAATGCATTTAATGAATACATAGATGCTTGAACCATTTTTACAGTATGAGGAATAATTGATTTTGGACATAATTTTTAAATATAGCATTCCAGTGTCAACTTTTGCTGATTTCATTTAGTCAGTTTTGCAGATCTCTAACTTGGAACATGCATTATCATCTGCAAATTTCTTCTGAACTCTAGCTGTGGGTTTCCTTGTTATTCTATTAATACTGGGTGCCTTAAAAAGTCGCTTCATTAATTAAATATGTTGCATCATTTTTAGCTGCAGAGATGTCAGTGACAGTGTCTGATTTTCTTAAGCAACACTGATGTGGTGATTCATTGTGTGACAGGAATAAATGAACAAGGTGAACAAATGTGACACAGAAGTTAGGAGGAATATTCCTGTATGCAAACCCAGAAATTTCAGTCTATAATTATGCTGTTTTATTTTACAAATTACTGACACTTTCAAGCTTATCCATTTTAATGTGATCTCCTTTTTTGAAGGGTATTTGAAGGACATTGCAGTAGATATGGCATCTGATTTAAAATTTGTTTTCTGTATGTGACTCACAAATTGCAGGGCATTCAGATGAATCTCTGAACAAAGATTGTTGCTGGATTTTATCATAATGGTAATGACACTTACAGGAGGTAAATATTAGCTAGGTAATGAAGAAATTGTGCTTATAAGAATTTATAGCTTGCCTCCTGAGGAAGCATGCATTGCCTCTAAACAGATTCATATCTGTCCATGGCATTCAAACTCTGTCCTGAAAAAAGAAGGACCACAGAAAAGGCCTTTAGCACTATAAAAGAGTAAAGGGCTACCATTAGAACAAGAAATAGAAAAGCTATTGGAAAGATAGTAAAACAACAACAGAGAAAAAGAGCCTGGAAAAGGGGTGGAAATATAGATACAGACACCACAAATAATGATGCCGTTTTGGGGAGGAGACATTGAGACACTGGGAAGTGAGCAGACGTGAAAACAAGGATTAAAATCAGGATATGTAAGGAAATAAGGAATGATCATGAAGAATATGAAGACAACAATGGAGAATGTGATGAAAATACACCCAATAGAAAACAAATCTATCCTAGAGACATACCAGTTATTCCATGGCAAGTACTTAACAACTTTGTAGAGTGATTTTACTTATTTATCGGAAGAGAACAAGGTACTGGTAGGCAAAGAAAAGAAGACGTGAAAGAGCCAAATTAATATCAAACTTAAATTGATTACTGTCTCACATAAAATGCACTTGAAACTCAATGCAAGCACATCTCCTTGGAAACTTGAATCAGAAAGAACATCTTTCTACTCACTAATATAATAATATTTTTTATTATTATATAACAATTGCATTAGTTTACACTCCAGAGTCTTCCTAGAATATTTAACTATAATAGAGTTGCTCTGAGTGGAGGTGGTCTGTGCTTCACAGATTTTTGAATTATCAGACCTAGGAATGGAATGCAGAGATACTTAGACTTCTATTTCTTCCATTTCTTAGGAGAGAAAGGGATAAGCCAGCTACCAATTCTTAAAAAATTTTGGCAAACTACCAACATGCAACAGATCAAGTTTAAAAGACCACAGCCTTGTACCCAGCTTTCTTCCTAGAATAAAATTAAATGCCATATTCATAAGATGATGCTTGAAGCCTTCCAGGAAATAAGTAGAAACTGGCTGATAGTTTTCCTGTAGGACATTGGCTGAATTACTTCAACTTGATCTTTTAATTCATTCTCATTCAATCATTCCTTGGTTTATTCAGCAAATCATTTATTTGCTAGAGCTCCTGTTTTCTGGTGATTGTCCTCTCTACTACCTGTTTGTGGCTCCATAACATCTCTTTATTATGACAGGAAAAGAGGCATTCACTTCTTTTAAGTGCACTGCCCTGCCATATGACTATACAAAGTGTGTGAAAAAAGCCATAGAAAATGCAATGCTTTTATACATGACTCAAAATGGATTCTATTAGTCTCAAGAACAAGCAGTTGCCTAAAGAAAGTCAGAAGCTAATTATTTACCTTATTGCACATTGAAGAAATTGGAAGAGCTAAAGGAGAAAGAATACTAGTTAATTGCTTTCACAATCCATAATAAGATCACAAGAGGGTAATAAAGGACTTACAACTGTTGTTCACATTTGTAGGAATTTTATGTAATCTTCTCAGGGAATAAAAAATTGCTCCTGATGGCAAATACAGAAATGATTTTAAGTACCAAAGTCCTACTAAATAAAAATCACCAATAAACCCCTTAAATTTCAATTTTCACAGATTATTTTCAGAAGTGAGCTCTGCTCTAGAGTGCCTTAAAATTTTAGGCACCAAAAATCAGACATTCTGAAACACGTTATTCTTTTAAATATGGATGTCAAACACAGTTTTATGGAAGCGATAGAACATTTAAAATAATTTATCTTCTTTGAAAATTATGGCTTATGAAAAATTAAATATTAGATGTGTCTAAAAATGGTTAAATATATCCTCAGAAAAGAGATTTTTAATGACACAGAAGGTGGCTTTCTATGCTGATAAATTGTGAAGGAAACAATAAAAGTAAATGGTTATTCCTAAACTAAGACCTGTGGCTTCAGGAAATTATGAATTTGAGTAATAATCAAAAGGAGCTTTAATATGTTGGGCAACAAAGAGTGAAGTGAAGAAGGCTTTTGTTTCTGTTTCACAGTAGTTCTGTGTCATTACATAAATCTACAGATAAAAAATCCAAGGTGACATGTATGATCTAAAAGATTCAGTTGACTGCTTTTAAAAAACAATTGGATTCTCTGTAATTTCTATTTTTCTGATCCTGTTTATGAAAAGATGGTAAGTGAACAGCCCTATTCTAGAATGGGAGGAGAGGAAAACCTTATTGTAAGCACCTAAAACCCTTGAGAGACAATTGCACACAATCATTATGCTTGGTATTAAGTTATCGCAACTTCACTGATTAACCACTGATTAATCAATTCCCTAGAACTAGCAATGAAACAAATTCTTATCAATGAAACATTGCCTGTATTCACAGTCTGAAAAGCAGGAAGTCTAACAACCATTCTAACTAGACCCAATCTTGATGCACCGTGTCTCATTGTTGTGGTAGGCAGCTCCAACTGTGCAGCAGAGCTGCAAATCCTCATAACAGAAAGCAAACATATACCTTTGTTCTCCAAAATATTTCTAACATTCATTGCCTGAGGGGACCTCAACATAAAATTTCATAGTACTTGTGTCTCTATGTTTGCATGTATAAATAACTATTATTAAATATTTTGTGAGGTAAAAATAGCATAGGCTGTTCATTTTCAAGGTAGTGAGGTTAAAAATTATAGTTGTCATATGTAGGCAATTAAAAAACTTCCTTTGTCTTACAGAGATTTTTGGACATGCCTCCTCTACATATTTTGTCATGTCAGCTGTCGTTGCCATGTATCCACATTTGAGCATGGGAATAGCCAGCAATTCCCATGTAGAAGGCTTATTATGTAGGAACGAAATATCCATGGACACAATAATATACACAAATGCTAATTAGAAAAATCACCAATGAAACCTGCCTACTTCCATATGGAGCCCCTGACCTAAAATAAAATCATGCAATTTCATCAGAATCCATTACAGAATATATTCCTACCTATAATCTTTCTCTTAGTATCTACTGAACATCTTATCATTCAAAGATTCGACTCAGTCGTCTTGGAGGTCTTTTCCAATATAAATGACTCTGTGATTCTGTGAACCTATTTCTTAAGTTCACATTTGCATAAACTCAGAAGGGCTAAGATTAAAGGGCAATTTTGGAGCTCATCTGGTCCAACTTGCTTGAGCTGAGCAGGGGTGTTGAATCAGATGGACCTAGAATTGCTCACACAAGATTATGATCAGATGACTTTTGAAGATCTCCAAGAAGGAAAACTCCATTATGTCTCCAGCAACCTGTGTCAGTGCCCATTCATCCACTCAGTAAAAATGGGTTTCTCAATTGCTCTACAGAAGTTCCTGTCTTTCAGTTTGTGCCCATTGCCCTTGTCCTGTCACAGGGCACCACTGGGTAGAGCCTGGCTCCACCCTCTTTGTATCCTCTCTGGGTGTATAAAAACATTGATAAGATTTCCCCAAGCTCTGCCTGCTTCAGGCTTTCCTCATGAGACAGAGGGTTATAGAAGGTTGTCAGGTGGGTCAAGCAAGATTCCTTCTTGGTGAATCCACGCTGACTACGCCTTAGCACCTTCTCTTCCTTCACAGACCTGGAAATGGGCACTCTTACAAGTGTCTTACAAGGACATTTCTGAAGACAGAAATGCAGCTCTGCTGCAGTACACGGTAATGATGTTACTTTTTGTTCTTTTCCTGCTCTTGTCTCCTGGTTCTGAACCCCACCATGTCATGGTCCCTGCAGCCAAGGCTACCTTCGGCCTTCACATTCCCAAAGAGACCCTCCTAGTATCTGAGTATGAGATCCAGCACTGCATCTGTCATGGCTGGTTTCTTTACAGGTGGATCAGGAGATTGTCATGAATGTCTTCCATGGAAATCCTCTTTGTTTGCTTATGTCCTTCTAGTTTTTCTTTCTAGTAGACATAAAGGCATTTGAAGTCTCCAGTGAGAAGCAGATCCTGAGAATATGACCATTTTCTGTCTTTATAGGCTTCATCTTCCTTTTCTTCCTCAGAAGGTGGCTTATAGCAGAAACACTCTACAATGTCACTCTTACCTACCTTCTCTTTAATTTTTGTCCATAAATTCTGCTGACTCTCTGTTGAACTTCAGGCAGTGTTCTATTCACCCCAGATGTCTTCTCACATAAAAGGTAACTCCTCCTCCTTATCCTGCTAGTCTGGCTTTCCTATAAAGTGTGTAACCCACCACTGAAACATTTCACGCAAGGAAGTCATCCCATCTCTGTGATCCCAGCAAGATCAAAGCCCTGTAAATGTCCACAGATCTGCAGCTCATTTGCTTATTACTCTTGCTCCATGCTTGAGTATACGGGTACTTTAGAGAGGCACTTCACCATACTGATTTCCCAGAATTTTTTAAGATTTCTCCATAATGGTATCTTATAGGCATTTCCTTGCTTACTAACAAAGTGGTGGAGGTGACCCCACTTAAATTCCCATTTTGTTGATTTTGTGATTCTTAATTTTGTGATTCCTAAAAAATCACATTAAGCCTGTCCATCATTCCTTCTCACAGTTGTTAGTAACTCTTTCACATCACTATCATTCATAGTTTTAAGCCCTCCTTGCCAGCTCAGGTATCCTGCTGGCAAAGATAATTCTGATCTTCTTAGTGAGGTGAAGTAATTTTCTCTCAAGAAGGTGATGGTCTGCATAAAGTGCCCAGTGGTTATAGAAACTAAATCCCTCTCACCAGCAATAGATCCACAGTCAGTCATCACTGATAACTTGAGTTATCAGTGCCCTCTTCCTCGTCACTACTTTACCCTCACTGTCAAGATGGAGGACAACACCACTTGGGCCCCATGCCCTTAACTACTACCTCCAGAACTCTGAAATAACTTTTCATACTGTCCAGGTTCTTCCGGGCAGCATCAGTGGTATCCACATTAAAGAAAGAAGGGGATAATACTTTGAGGGTCAGAAAATATTTGTCAGTCCCTCCAGAATATCGCAGATCTGGGCTCCCAGAAGACAACAAACCTGTTGATGATAGGTTAGTTTGGCAGATTGGTGACTTTGCCCCCTGCAGCATGAAATCGACCATTTCAATGACTTGTTACTTTTTCATGACAGTCATGCATGTTTTAGTGTCAGGAAGGTCAGTTCATGGGGACATCTGGAACCTCTTCTACTCCAAGGGCAGTGAACCTATTTTGTAGTTGTAAGCTCTTAGGTAGGGCAGGAGCGTTCCTCATTGTGCCTGAAGTCACCAACTTCATCCTTTACCTTCCCCCCAAGTTTGCTCTTGTGCTAGAGATGGACATTGCCTGCTCCTCAACAGCAGTTGGGGCCCAGTTATTCTTGTAAAACATCCTTGTCTATCTCCCTTCACTTTCTGTGATGCTGTGCAGGTGGCTCACTGTCCCCTACAGCTCCTCCACTTGGAGGCACAGTTCCTGCAAGAGGGGACACCTCCCACAGGACAAGAGCCATCTTTTCTGGTCAGAGAGAGGCTTCACATACTCCCTAGGGTGTGAGGCATGAAGGAATGCTTCTACCATCTGAAGATCTTCCTGCACCTAAGCCTCTGTCCTAACAGGGTCAGCTTCTCCAACATTTGCAAGGGAAACTGCCCTGTAGCATGTAACTTCTGAACCTGACATTTTACACAAGTAGAAATTTGATGGAGGTTCCCTTCTCTATGCCTCTCTGCACAAAATGCTGTATCAGTTGGCTGTCTTCATCTTCCATGCTCTAGAGTTGATTCCAATATAGGCTTCACCTCAGCTTTGGGTAAAAGCTTCTTGACCATTACTAATCAGGAGCTCATGTAACAAAGGCTTTAGGGAACGTGGCTCAAAGGCAGCTGACTGCATTCAGTAAAATCTGCTAGAATCGCTTCATTCCCACACATAACTGTTTGATGTAATTTTGGGGGACAAAATTATGGGCAGGTGGAGAATGAGATTCCCGTTAACTTCCCAGAGATCAAAAATATGAATCTTGATAACATTCCTCATAGGGTCATGGGAAAATGAGTGTTGTATAATTTCTGTTTTGTGGGAACTGGTGCTCCTCAGGCACTTTGGTCTGAAGAAATAAATAGGGATATAAATACTTGAGGAATGTCAAGACAATCCATGCTGTCTCTGCTAAGAATTCTCAGCATGTTTATCATACCTCTTAGCAAGAATTTAAAAAGTAAGAAAACATACTGAATGAAGCTACAGCTATATATTTAAATGGTATTTTTTTGTAGAATTACCTGAGAAATCAAGAGCATTTGAGTCAGTGGCAGGGATTGTGACATAAGAAGTACATGGGAGATGCAGAAAAGTGATGTGCATACAGAAAAGTGATTTCTAAATTTCCTAGTAGCAGAGCAAATCCAGACTCAGACTAGGACATACCAGTCACAGTTGTTTGGAGTTAATGGCAAATACAGTGAAAATATGTTTAACTGCAGATCCTTAGGTCTATGGACCACACATAAATAAAAAACTTTTGCTTGCAGAGAAAATTTAATGGTAAGGAGAAACCTCTGAATATGTGTTTGAAGAAATATCTTATCTCCATTCTGTAAAACTCTCTATTTAGCTAATTTTGTATTTATTTATAACATCCAAACATAGACAGTCTCAGTGAAAGGGCTGAATAAAAGTCTCTTTATAGAAAAGTAGACACTTTTCCAATTAAAGACCAGCTGCAGAAATTTGTCACACTAGTTATTCTATATAAAATGCAGTGAAAATATTGAGGGAAAACTCTGTACCATGAGGAGCATTAATAAAGCTAGAACATCCATGATAATTTCAGGCAGACTAAGGAATACTTAAATCCCATGAAGATCAGTGATTTCCTTTTTTGCTGTGCATTCTTTCAGTTATAGATACATCAGCTTCAAGCTGATGTAGAAGAAAAGAAAGCAAACATTCTTTTTAGAAATCAAAAAGTCTCTAGGATGTGAGGTGTATTAAGAATAGGGTACAGAAGACGCTGGAGTATATAAATTTGAATGATAACATCATGCAGAATTATATGCTGTGCTAACAGCCTTTAAATGGTGCAAATTATCTTGTTATTATACAGAAAAAAAAAAGATTGATTAGCTTACAGAGTATTCACTAATTTGGCCTGATTAGGAGGCTTTGCAGTCTGCTGAATGCAAAACAATTAGTAAAATCATTCCATACACTGTTTGTTTTCTACAACCAACAAGGAAATTGATGTTATTATTCCTTTCAAATATAGTTGTATTTATTATAAACAAATTCTGGTTTTTAAAGGAATCTACTACATTTTCATATATACTTATCACATATCTTGCATACTACAATCCATAGGACATATCTAGGCATTTTTTGACAGCTAATATTTTCTTGAATTCTAGTTCTATAACCTATTACATGTCTTCATAGAGAAAATGCTAACAGAGCTCAAATATTACCTTTAGTTCAGAAAAAAAGCAAAAGTAAATCTTTTATGTTTACCTAATTTCTTGTGTTCAAGTACAAGAAACACCAGAGTAAAATACAGTAAAAACATCTGTATGTTTTAACGACTATCTCCTTACAAAGGCTGTCCACCTCAAAAATATTAGTTAAAACAGATCATTACATTATAAAATAAGTTCAATGGAAGAATGATTTTAGCTGGTGTTTAATCTGACTGTGAATGCTAGCATCAACACAGTCTTACACTATGCTAATTTAAAGTTTCATGAGCTTTAAAATAAGATGCACATTATGGTTTTTAAGCTTGATATTTAATATTAATTCATATAATCCAAAATTGTTCTATGGCATGTATTATGTAAGACTTAGAATTAACGAGTTTTATTAAATATGCTAGAATTTCTTGAAAAATTTAGGTTTGATTCACATATGCAGTAAGGAAGAATGTAGATTAGCAGTAAAGCAATGAGGTAAGAAGTGAAGTTCTAAACTGCTGTAAAATAGCTGAGATTAAGCTAAGTGTTCATTTTAGACTTGTTATTTGAACCCCAGATTACAAGGGTAACTTTTTTACCCCAAAGGATTGTCTTCTTTTAAGCCCTCCCTCCTGGGAAACATTGAAATTACAACAAATTTTTTACTGACTGCCTTTTACTCCAGATTTTCTTTCTGAGACATGTGAAAAATATATTTAATTTAATGAGATCAAATTATCAAATTATATAAATTGGTGCAATTTCTATATTTAACTATAAAGAAAATAGGGGACTTTACACAACTTAAGAATCTTTTCTTTCCACTGAGCTGTAAGACTATTTCAAGAGCTTTTATTCGCCATATCTTTAAAGCTTCTTTTGAGGCATATACAATATATATTCCCAAGCCCCAAATTTGCTAGTCTGCTAAATTAAATTCAAAAACCTCTCTAAACTGTTCCACTGAATAATATAAACATCAAATTTTTGGATTGTCAATGAAGCCTTTAGTAATATTACTGAAGAAATTTTCATGCAAGAAGTAGAAACTTAGCTAGAAGTCATACTCAGATGTTCAAAATTGTTACCTACTATTCAAGGAAAAAATTATGGACTGTGTCTCCAAGCAGAGACTCTGAGTTAACACTGCATTTTTATTCAGTTGTGGTGTTTGATTTTATTGTTTACTCTTATTACTGCCCACTTACTAACACTTCACCACAAAATAATAAGAAAATGTGGTCAGTTTATCTACAATATTTTCCCATTTCTTAGTCCTTCATTTTTAGCTTGTGCTGGTTTTGCATTGATTGACATTTGGTGAGGAAAAGAGGCCACCCATGAGAGTGATGTTTCTAAGAAAAGCTGTGGCAAAACTGATCGGTGACTAGTTTTGAATATTGACACCTTGTTTGGCCACTGGAAAGTTGATATGCCTCTGTGAATACCCATGTTAAAAATCAGGAAACCTCGTAAAAAGTTCTCTTTCCTTTCGGCCTGGGAAGAGGGGCCAGTGGGTTAGACCCTGCTCTGTCATGTGGCCCCACAGCCTGGCACAGCCAGGCCAGGCCCTGCCACTGCTGCAGCCCTTGCAAGGCTGGGGCTGGCGGCTGCTGGGCATGAGGAGGGGAGGAGAGAAGGCCTCATCCCAGCCGGATCAGGCCCCCAGCAGCTGTTAACGTCCTGCTGCTAAAGCCGTTCCCCTCCCAGTGCCAGCGGCTGCCGGGCAGAGGAAGGGGGTAGAAGCCCCAGCTGCTGCTACCGAGGCACCTTGCCAATGGAGTGGCTCCAGCCCCACAAGACATCATGGGGCCAAGACCAGGGGTGGCTCTGCAATTGTGCAGAGTAGCCCTGCAGCTGAAATTGAATGTAGCTAGAGCCCCTGAGATCATGACACAGCCCAGGACGGCCTGGATTTACCACCTTTGGCCACTGCCTGGAAAAAAACATCATGACCCTCTGCAAGCTCCGGGTGAGATATTAAACTCTTACCTTGCACAGACGAAACTTGAAAAACATTGAATCCTCTCTGAGTGAGAGAAAAAGACAGAGTGAAGACGTGTAAAGAGACAATTTATTTAAATATGAAGATATCAAGGTTGGTGAAGGAGGAGTCACATCCTAGATGGAACGAGAACAAGAAGATGCCTTGATTTACGCTGAAATTCTTTTGTAAAACCATGGTGTTGGACTCTGATATAGTAGAATACCTCTTTAAGTCATGGAAAACATGTATTGAAGATTTGAAGTTGTGTTCAAATTGTAGCTATGAGCAAAGGCATTTGTGGTGAACTAAGTAAATATTGAAGTAATCATGATCTTATGAGAAGCTTGAACAGAGGAGAGAGAGATGAGATGGATATGAAGATCTGCCCCCAGGAAGAGAAGAAGATCTCTGTTCCCAGAGATAAAATTATCTCAGCTTTTGAATCGCTCATCCTTAAAATGATACCCCATGAGTTTACATGGCCTCTAATGCAGCAATGGAAAGGCTTTGGAATATGGGAGGGACTTCACAAACACAGATTCCCGGAGGGCTGCTATTTATTAGAGTTAAAAGCCACAGGAGAACTGTTCTTGTGGAGAAGTTTCCATGGCAGACCAAAAGAGACTTCTCTCTCTTAGAGAGCTTCTGAAAGACTGTTTTTAGAGGTGGTAAACTGACCTAAGTCCTAAGTTTTGTCTCTGCATGTTGTCGGTGAGAAAGAAAATAAGCTGTTGGGGAAGAGGAAGAACTTTTTGAAGGTTTTATTCTGATTCTTATTATTTTTTTCTCTCTTGTAATTTTGTTAATAAAGCTTCCTTTATACCCTTTAAAGTTTGAGCCTGCTTTTCTTTTTCTCCTAATCCTATCCCATCACATTTAAATTGGTGCATTGGCCAGGAAACAAGAATAGGCGAACCAAAACTATTACATAGCTCTAGATGCTTCCATTGCTTTTATCATCTATTTTTTTATAAGCTTCCCATTGAAAAAAATGCGATTCCAACTGTAAATATGTAACAATTGCTTCTTAGCTGTCTATTGTCACTCTATGAATCAAAAAATATCTGGACCTAAAAAGCTCTGAAAATATCTACTTATTTCATTATAGTAACCAAAGACAAATGGCAAGAACTGAGAGGAAAAGATCAGAACAAGATAATTATAATACTGTACACTTTCCCCTTACACTTGAATTTTAATTTCTGTTTATGAATCTGACTATTTGATGTCAAAAGGATACAAATGCAATAAAATGAAAAGGTGCAAAGATTTATTAGAGTTGTAGAAAAATTTCCATATAACTAAACAGACAAAGGCTTCTTGTCCTAAGAAGAAGCAATTGAGGAAGATTTTGACAGACATGTACAAATTCCTGAAGGAGAGGAGAAAGAATGATTGAAGTTCTTCTTCAGAAAGCACATATCGTAATCTTGTGAACTCACTGTTCAAGATGCTTAAGGTATAAGAATAAGAAGGTTAATCATCAGATAGGTGAGTGAATGGTAGAAAACCACAGAGATATTGTTTGAGTGTTGCTCCAACTCCCAGCTCATGGAGAGCTAAAAAACTGCTGGAAACTAGAATTTATTTCTAGAAATACAGTGATGCCTCTCATTTTACAGTTTTTTGTCTGTGACCAGTGAGAAGCATAGCTTTCAGGTACTGATGCTCCTCACATAGTCTTAGTTTGGCTTTGTTAATGACCAACAACCAAACTCCTTTGATAAACCTGCTCCTCCCAGTATGAAAACTGGAATGCTATGTCATGTGTTTATTACAAAAATATAGTATCATCTTGTGTTAAAGGGTAGCTTTGTTCAGCAGCACTTTAATCACTTTGCCAATATTCTAAACTTGCTTTGTAATTTTTTTTTTCATGGTGAAACCAAGGTTAAAAAAAAAAAAATACTGGAGTTTGATCAGTCTGCATGAGGACAAAACACAGAAACACTCTTGGGTCCCAAACAGAGAAATATTTTCTATATTCTTGTCAACAATTTGGAAAATTAGAAAATAAATATTGTCAGTTTATGTTGGTTGCTCAAAATTCAAGAAAAATAAAGAATTAAATTTGCAGAGAAGGTACCTAATGTCTTCATAAGCAGTCAAAACCTGTTACAGGGTCCAATAGAAATCTCAAGTGCTACTTACAATATTCACAATGTTGAATGACACAGCATCATGCTAGACTCAGAAGCTTGCTTTTCAGGTCACCCATGTAACTACTAGTCTCATAATGACAAGAAACTACAAAATGATATGTCATAGAATAGAATCATAGAGTATCCTGAATTGGAAGGGACCCACTAGGATCACCAAGTCCAACTCATGGCCCTGCACAGGACAAATCCAAGAATCACACCCTGTGCCTGAGAGAGCTGTCCAAACACTTCTTGAATACTGTCAGGTTTGGTTCTGTGACCACTTCCCTGGGGAGCCTGTTCCAGTGTCCAGCCACTCTCTGGGTGAAGAACCTTTTTCTAATATCTAGCCTAAACCTCCCCTCATTCAGCTTCATTTTGTTTCCTTGAATCCTCCTCCAGATGACCTCAGCCACTCCTAATAAGACTTCCCCACTAGACCCTTCACCATCCTTGTAGGACTCCTTTGGACACTTACTAAGAACCTACTGTCTATTTTATGTTGTGGTACTCAAAACTGCACACATTACTCAAGTTGAGGCTGCATGAGTGCAGAGCAGAGCAGGACAATCTCTTCCTTTGATCATCTGGTGATGCTATGAAATCATTTAGCTAGCAAACTTAAGATTTTTATTTTACCTCCTTGTCAAAACCAGCACTTAGAATTAAATTCTTTCTTGTCTTATAGTAGCTATCCAAAAGTGTAGAGAGAAGAAAACAGGAAGACTCTTGAATTTTGTTTCCTCTGTAGGTAAGTTCTTCAGTGACAAATGACATGTCAGCTGAGATTGGTAGAGATATAATTTTTGCAGTGATTGCTTCAATCCTCTGAGAGTCCAAAGTTCTTATTAACTGACTATATCTTGGAAATTAATAAGGGGTTGCAAAACAGTTAGATAATTATAGCTATTTTAGCTCTCTGATTCACAGGAAGATCAAGTAACAAACTGGCACTTCTTAAATTATGCCTTTACATAAGGGCAGGTAGACTGGCTAATAAGCAATATGCAGGAACTGTAGACCTGTCCCTTATTTTCATGTCATTTAAAAATTAGAATGAAAAGTATGACTTTAGAGAAGCTGTTTCTGTGCAACTGAAAGTGAAATAAAATTTTAAAAACTGGCCAACAGAAACAAAAATAAACCCAAATAGGGGAAAATACCCCACCATAAAAAAAACCCCAATAAATAAACAAACAAACAAACAAAAAACCCACCAAAAAACAAACCCAAAAAACCCCACACCCCAAAAACCCTCAAGCCCCCCCAAACCAAAACAAAACCAAAGCAAACAAACAAACCCCACAACCTCCCCATCCCAAACACCACCGCCCCAAACCAAACCAAAACCAAAAAAAAAGACACAAAAGAAAGAAACTGTAAGGCAGGCCTGTATGCCCATGTACCCTGTCTTTACCTTCCGAAAATGTTGTAATTTGTTTTGCTTAGTTCCCCACCCCCAGCCTCTGCAGTCTTCTTACATTCTTTCAGATTCGTCTTGATCATCACTCTTTTATGTGTTATTACTTGAAATCAAATCAAAATCTGCACTCTCTACCTCTAAAGCCTCTAAGCATCTCTGCAAAATTCCTACTTTGGCACTATATAAAACACTACCTTTCCTAGCCAAAAAAACCCTCAAACCCAAAAATGCTTAGACCAAAGTAACAACTGTATTTATTGCAATAACCATAAATATCCAGCAATTGCAGAGATTTTCGTCTCTCTCTGTTGATTGGAAAGAAAGGCAGTTACACTGCAATATGAGAAACTTCATAGATTTGGGCGATATCTGTGTCCAAGTGACAAAAATTTATTTAAGAATAGTTTTTAGAATTAAAGTTCTGAACTATTTTTATAGCAACTAGGAACTGGGCCTATAAATCTCATATTCCACTGTTACTTTTTTTTAATTGCTACTAAAGATACAGCAATTAAAAGTCATTCAGAAGCTGGAGAAGCAAATCACTAAATGGTTTAACAACAAACTGATTATTACTGTGATGCATTTGGGACTGTCAATAAGAGGCTGATTTCTTTTGAAAACCATACCTTTTATTGCAGGATTACGGCTTTGAGGATTTTTGAAGATTATGCTTGTCAGCCACTTTTCATACATGAAGAATTGTACATTGAAAACAGATTATAATTAGGTTTGTATCAGAAGTGATTTTTGCAGTACAGTTTTAAACTGGTGTATTAATTCCCTTTCTTATGCCAAAGAGGAAGGAGTACCATTCCTGGAGGTTTTGACTTTTGAGAGGGCTTGAACACTTACATAGGGATAATGAAAATATCCTTACTGTAATTCATATGATGGAGAGGAATCATGATGTCTCTGGTGCAACAGAACATCAGTCTACTGTCCCTGTCCTTAGAAATGTTGCTGTTTTAGAGGGAAGAGAAGGAAAAAGCTTTGCTGGTGACTTAAAGGTGGGTTTGGGTGATAATTATAAAGCCATGTTAATAACTCCCTGAATTCCTCAGCTGTGTGATTTCTAAAGGTGCTCTGCCAAGAAAGCTCTTTGATTGCTATGTTTTCCTAATATTGAAAATCCTCTCAAGAGCTTACAGAAAGTTTTTATGAATTATTCTAGCTCTGTTTGAAGCCTCTACAACCTCCCTACAAAAGCTGTAAACCAAACTTCTGAACATGAAAACACTGAGCGTTTCTATGTGTCAGTAAGTCCTCTCCAAGGCTTGCTCTTTCTGGAAAGGAAAGGTGAGCCAGCCTGTTCATGCTACTCTCAGCAGAAAAAAGGCTTATTTCTTACCACATCAAATACCTTTTGGAGAAAGTGCATGCACAATTCACCATCCATTCCAAAGGTGCTGATATTATGCATCTTTTGTGCATAACTAATTAATTTCTCCACTGTGTTTCTCTGCCTGAATCATTTTTAGTCTCCTAAGCATTTATTATTTGTGATTTCACACTTTAAGAAAATTAAATCCTGTGACAGTTTAGAAAATGAAATCCTGTGACAGTTTAGATCTTATAATTTGGGATAAATGTCTCAATGTTCTAACATCCTGAGAAGTGAGAGAGGACTTTGTGGACAAAAGCCCAGCAGAGAAATTCACATACTCCGCAAAGGTACTGGCATCTGGTAGATAAAACACGTCTCAGTTCTCCTGCTCTAGCTTGCCTAGGCCAGAGACAGCTCACCACACTCACTTGAAAAATAAAGTGTTTCAGTATTTGGTAATATCCCACTTGCTACATCTTTCCTGCTTTCCAATGTAGCAATCCACATTTTTAGCCTTCAGATGTAGAAAACACCTTGTATGACAAGAAAGCAATGGTAAGGCTGAAGGGGCCTTCCAGCAACTTAGTACTGTCAGATTCATTAAGGATTTTGAATGAGAATCTTGATTCTCTAATTTTCTGTTATTTAGCCTTCATGGCAGGTGAAGACTTGAATGATTATAACAAGTAACAGCAAAGAATTAATTTACAGTGCTGTATTCAATGAAGATTATTAGATAAAAAGACCTAAGATTTTAAATTTTCTAAAAATTTTCTGAACATCTTAAGGAAATCTGGAACAGTTTGTTCTGTTGTTTATGCAAGAAGTGTTATCTTTTTGTATGCTTCTTTCATCTGAACATGTGAAATAATACGTACAGGATGCAGTCGAAAAGCCTCTGCTTTGGGGCCTTGCTGGATTGATAGTTAATAGGTGAAGATATAGAGGATGCGAGTTATTAAGTTTTCTGAACATATTTCCTCTTTGTCATCCTTTTAGTTTTGTTTGAGGCTAAAAATCGGCAATAGCTGCTCAAAGGGATACCTTGATGATAAGCTGAAATGAAAATAGGAAGTCCATTAGTGTCGCATGTTTCATTTCTCCTCAAATATTATCAGACAAGTACTTAGAAATCCAAGATGCAGGTGTTTTTCTTTCTTTGCAAAAACAACAGCAAGAATATAATGTTCAAGATGGCAGTTTAAGTGGAGCAAATGGAAGGCTTTCAGAGGTTATTGCAGTTTCTGATCTTTAAGCAGATACTGACATTTCACATGATCTGCACATTGATTTGAGATGGAGAGTAATTTAAGCAGTTTGGTTTTAGTTTTCTTTTATTTCTGGTTTGTTTTGTTTGTTTGCTTGGTTTTCTGGTGGAAAGCAATTTTTACTGACCTTTGTAGAGCAAAGTCAGCCAGGTTGCAATCACTCCCAATGGACTTGGACTTGTACAAGAATCTTTAAAAAGGTTTATTATTTCAACCCCTTGCTCTGCCTTCTCCTGCTGCTCAAATTCCACACAAAAGGAGAAGTTTTAAATTTTTTTTTTTCAATCTGGGATGTGAATTCACTTCTGTCTGTATCGCCACAGAACATTCTGTGTAAGCATCTACATTATGTTTCAGCTCATTAAAATAGGAGAGGCTCAGAATAACTCTTTTTTTTTTATTTGGTCTAGTAACTCAATAATCAGTTTCAATATATACACGTTCCAGATGAAGAAATGATAACAATCTCTGCAACTTGTGCTTTGCAACATTCACTATATTTTCTTGTATAGTTACTTACTTTATTACTGACAGTTTGTTTACATTAGTCTTGATACTGTTTGAGCATTTCTTTATCATACATTTTAAATTCAGCATAAGAAAGAATATTTCTTAAATGTGCATAAGAAATGAAAGCATTCTTTTGAAAGTACTACACTTAGTTTTAAAAATACAGCCAAAAATACTTTAATATCTGGGTTATATAGCCAAATGAAGGGGAAATTTATTCTCATCCCAAACAAACCTAGCTGCTGACAAGCTCAGATAAGCATTATTTCTGTATATAATGTATAGACAATAAAGGTAATTTCTGAACGGCTCACTGTTTCATTAATATTCCATTCTTCGTCTTATCTACTGCAATTCCTTTAGGTTTTTAAAACCACATTCAGATAGATGGATGGGAAGATTCCTATTGAAACATAAGATCTTTAAATAAGCTCAGAAAGAGTTTGAAGTCCATCTATTTTAGGAATAGATTCAATAGTTAAATAAACCAATACAAAATTTAATTACTATTACTAAAATTGTTGGAAAAGTATGACATAAATCAAAAACTAAGCAACCATAGCTATAATAATTATCTCCAAGTGAATTGCAAATATTTGGAGATTTGATGTGTTTATTATTCATATAATTTGCACAGCCTGTTTTTCCAAGTACTTTGTCTATAAAAATGACCACAGCAATGACTTCTCCCAGTAATTTAATGAGAAAAAGGAGGTTCTCATGCAAATTGCTACCACATATATAAAATAATGAAGTCTCCTGGCTTGAGACATATGGTTGTCTGACTATCTGAAATAATAATGCATCCTCTGTTTATAGTAATAAGTATCTGTTGCTGCTTACATAGCATTGAGTGGTAATCAAAATTCTCCTATTGCTGTATCAATGTTAAGTAATTAAATGTCAGGCTCCCTTCTGAAGAAGCACTACTTGATACACTGTGGTAGCAGGCTTGCTCAGAAAACAGTTTAAAGACACTAAACAAATACAACTTCTAGTATGTGCAGAAAAAACCCTCAATTACATCCTGATTAGACTGCATCTTTCAGCTGGGATAGCAGATGGACCATTAGGATTTGATGAACCTCACAAAAATGGATACCATGTTCCAATATAAAGCAGATTATTATAGTTATTTTGGTGAGTATAACTTATCCCTTCTTAGCTAGAAACCATGATAATTCAAATGGAGGATAAAGTCTTCCCTAAAATACTAGGAGAACAAGAGCTTTGAGAAGAAAATGGAAAGAAACTGTAAGGATCACAATTTCTAGGGTGGAGAATCTGTTTAAGAGAATCTGGTATCAGATCCCATGCATCAGTCTTTCCTGCCATTACAAATAAGATAGATTTATGTACATTTAATGTAATACATATAATGTTAGTTGTTGACTTTATGATGTTTGTAGAGGAAACGACAATGTTTCTTTGACATCATATTCAGATAGCACTGTCCCACAGAAATTCAGTTTAATTAGCTGGATGGAACTCCCACCTCAGCATTTGAAGGAGAAATCAATTTTGCATAAATGTGAAAGAGGTAAGTTAAATCAGAAAGCTTTAAACGGGTATTGCTAAACCCAAATTTAGGACTGGGCAAATGATTTCCCTTCTTTGTATGCAATAGCAGTTCATCAATGCAGAATGAAAATGCAGAGGAGTCCATATCACAAAGAGATAAGTCTAACAAAAAGTGGTTATGTTTTTATATCTGATTTTTCAGGGTTTAGTTGAAATACCAATAAATATTCAAATGATAAGGATTTTTGAGTGTATGCATGCAGGTGCTAAAGCAAAAATAAAACTAAATGTTAATTCCAACTGAGCCACTAGGCTGCTTTTCTGAAGATTAAACTTTATTAAACCTATTGAAAATTAATTACTTTAATATATCAGTTACTCTCTTTAACATATCATACAAATCTGGGGATAAAGGACTAAAAAATACCCCCAGGATGTGGTCATGGACCCAAGTATCCTTGTGTTCAAGAGGTATTTGCACAGTGAACTTAGGTGTGAAATCTAGCTTGTAGACTGCCTTGCATAGAATCAGGAGTTGGACTTAGTGATCCTCACAAATTTCTTCCGTTTCAGGATATTCTGTGATTCTAAGTGGAAGTTTTCTGCTTTTTAGCATAAACCACAACTGTTTACAATCAAATTTTATTTCATATTCAAACATAAATGACTCTTTTTTTTCTCTCTGTGACTTCCAAATTTTATTAATTACAATAGATGATAGCTCCTTAAATGTACCTTTAAACTGCTTTGTGAACTTGTGTTTAACATCTTTAGATAAATTTTAAAAATAAATATGATTATAAATAAAAAACTGTGATATTTAAAAGCAAACTATCCCAGAAGAGAGACTTGCCTGGTATTTCTCTGTACTCATTTCCCAGAAGTATTTCATATCAAAGTAAATATGAAATGTCTCCTTTGGTACCTTTTAATATACCTAATAAGAAAACAATTAAGCTTTCATTTTAAAAGCCGTAGTGAATTGATATTTATAGAAACAGAGATGTTATATCTTTGGAATATTGTTTCCTTGAATTTCTTCTGACATCAATAACAACTAGTTATTTCTCTAGTCATCAGCAAGCACCTGACAAGTGTTAGCAAATCAGACACTGACAACAGAAGAAGAAGCTGTAGGAATGGATCTCTCCTTTTATTGGATTATTAATATCTCAGTTAAACTTCCTGTAAAGTAATTAAATGGTAAGGCATTCATCTAGAGGATAAATCATTCCTGCAAAATAGCAAGATGAGAGCAGAAGGAGAGAAAGGAGGGGGTGAATGCTAAATAAATTGTTCGATTTTTTTTTTTTTAATGCATTAGATGTTAAAAAGGATTATGGAAATGAGATGGAATAGAGATGAATGCTCTGTTCTTGTGTTGAATGACTTTCAGGACAGGACTTTCAGCAGCTAATGTAGCTGCTTATCACACTGGAAGGTCACATGAAACATGGCTTTCAGAGCACTTCAGAATAAAGTGCACTATATATGCTAAAAATAAAAACAGACCTCCACCTTCATTTATATATTTTTTTAATTCTAATGTTGCCATTTAATGTCAAAGGAGAAATAATCATAATGATCATGGCAGCACTACTGAAATCAGAAAGTCAAATCTGCTACATTTGTCTGCAACTTAATGAGATTTTTATATAAAATAGTCTTGGGGTAAAAATTAGATCAAGTGGTTTTGGGGAGGGAGAACATAAGGCAAAATAACAGTATATTTCAAGTAAATTGTCAAGATTATTTTTACACTGTGACAACTAATATCAGCAGTACTTACTCCGAAGCATTCCTCATAAGACTTCTACACACACAAAGATGGACTGCTTGGTAACATGAGACAGATCAAAGTGGAATTCCTCTGTTGTTGCCATGAGCAGGCACCACAAACCTTTTGTAGCTTCTCTATACTGTACAACTACAATTTTCCTGCTGAGATAGATCTAAAGGTTAGACCTCATGCCCATTCTGATTTCAGTGCTGAAGCTTCAAACAGGGGCAACCCTGAAGCAGACAGGCTCTTACTGATACAGGGTCACCTGGTCAGGAGTAACAGGGCAAAATCCATCTCACGCATCACCAAAAGTAACTTTGCACTGTGTGAATCACACTATGTCAATACAACAGAGCTCCTAGAAACTTCACGGAGTACTCAAGAGAGAAAATAGGGTCTTACACCAAGTGCACTGAGCTGATTACCGGGTCCCAAGGTGGAAGGCTGTCAATTAAGGATGTATACCCTCTTATTTTCTCAGCATATTCTTAATGCTCTGCCAATGCCTGCCAATAACAATGCCATGGCAAATATCTTGCAGGCAGGACATGCTGATTAAAAAAAAGAAATAATTACCTTAGGGTTTTGTCTTTCCCTCATATTACTGATTTCTAACTGCAGTGTCTACAGGTAAATTGAGTAAATTAAGATTGTTCTGCAGTTTTCTCTGGGATTGACAATACTGTGAGAAACTTAGAGTGGGATTTGTTGGAAAGGAAATATTTTTACAAACATCCCAGCATAAACAATTTTTCTTGGGAAGAAGAAATGTTGCCAGTGAATATCAAACTGCAAGTGCTTGTTCTCCCTCACCAAATCATTCAGTCAGTTTTTTGTCAAAGAATCAGAACTATCCTTTTTTAATTCACATTTGCATGCATAAACAGTTTTGCCTACAATGAGTACACATGCATTTCTAAAATAAGGTCTTTTTGCAGTTAAGGTGGTTTTATTTCAAAATAAATCAACTCAGTTTTGACATGCATTTAAACCTAAGACTTCTTTCCTAAGAATATTTCAATTTGTACTTTTTAAAAAACCAAGCAACTGATTGCTTTGATCTTTTCCTAGTGTACCTTCTGCTGAATGTACATGAAATTCTGCAGCTCTGTGTTTGAAGACCTAAACTTATTGAACTAAAGAATGATAACATTCTGTTGTACCTGACCCAGTCCTTTTAACAGGAAGTTATATTTCACTGAGCTTGTCCTCAGAGGCTATCTCCTACGGAATGTTTTTTTAATATGTTAAGTAGCATTTGCAATTATCTTCATTTTTATAACATAACAATATTTAGCTACCTTCTCCATTCTGCAGGCATTTTCCAAATAGCAGGCCATATCATAAGTTGGGGAGTCAGTACACTGTTTGATGAGTGTTTATGAATTTAGGGACAATATTTGCCCTGGGGTTACCCAAGCATCAAACTACAAAGTCAGAAGGAGTCACCAGATTCTGGTTGTGTCCACAACCCTCAGAAAATAACCCTTTTGTCTGCTATAGACAAGTACTCTCATGTTTCAAATGCTGTTCCCTGTTAAAGACCTAATTAGCAAAAAAAAAAGAAAAAAAAATTTAAAAAGGCAGGCAGAAAAAGAACCATTAACCCCTTGGGCCATTACTAACTTCTTCACCTCTTTTTTTAGCTGAAATATTACCCATTTTTAAGTCATTTAATGATGGACCCTTATTGGCAGGCATTGGCAGAGCACTATGCAGCCTGTGATATTGCTCAACCAGTGCCTCGGAGAAAGGTTAGGAGAATGACACATACATAGTTACTCCCACAGGTCAAGAGAGAAAACTTTCACCTTAAAAGCTAGCATATGATATTTACCACTTCCTCAATCTTTGGGCTGAGCAGCAATAAAATTTAGTTCTGTTGTCCAGTCCAAATATATTTTCATAAAAGGTCTTCTCAAGGAAAGATGCTTTCATCTTTCTGCTATAAACAGCAACTTGCCCTCTTTCTGTGTATTCAGTTGTCTTGGGTACTGCTCAAGTCAGCCCCTATCAGACACCATTTCTTTTAATTAATGTTTCTTTATAATATAACAAACATTTTAAATCTAGTCAACATAGTGAAAAGTAACTTCTCTTGCTTGTCTTGATGAAGACATCAGGTTTATTGTTATATTTAAAAGATCATAGAATAACACAGGGAGGAAGTGGTTTTAACTATTTAAAGTTGATAAATTTTACTGCTGATGAGCAGTAAAAATTCATCTCAACTGGAAGTAATCCATTCTTATTTTAATAACATCAGCTTTTGTGTACGTCTGCCACATTTTGAAGTAAATATTTTATTTTCTAGGAAATTCTACAATACTTCTAAGTGTAAGATAACAAGTGCAAAGCATGTTACACTGCCACAGATCTTAGATGGCTTATTTCAAGACTGTTCTCCCACCTAAGAAAACTGGCCTTTGAACACCAGACTGCTATGCTGGAGCTATGTCACAATAGCTGTGACACTTAAATTTTAGCAAAGGAAACACTAGGCCCTCCTCTGAGGCGTAGTAACATCTATCTCCTTTTCCAAAAGGTCCTATGCCCATGCAAAAATCCAGATGCTACATGTGGAATTTTCACAATGAAAGGATAAGAAATACCCATGTTTTCATGGGATTTCCTGTTTGGGGGGGAGTGTTTCCCAGACAAATACCTTCAGAAATTCCATAAAAAGTTTAGGGTACATGCAGTATCAACTAACATTGAATGACTTGAACACTGTCAAGAAAATTTATTCATATATTTCATAATGAAATTCATAGAATGAATTATTTTTGTTGAAAGGGACCTTAAAAATCATCTAGTTCCAATCCTCTCATGATGGGCAGGGATGTGACTCATTAGATCATGTTGCCCCATCTGACTTGACCTTGAACAGTTCTCAGGAACAGGGCATCCACAACTCCTCTGGGAATCTTCTTTCCATGTCTCACCACCTCACAGTAAAGAATTTCCTCCTAAGATCTAATCTAAATCTCTCTCTTTTAGTTTAAAACCTTCACTCTGCTGTTGTAACATTCCTCCTTTTTTTCTAAGAGCACCTTTTTGGTACTAGAAGCCCTCAGTGAGGTCTCCCTGGAGCCCTCTCTTACCCAGGCTGAACAATCCCAATTCTCTCAACGTGTCTTTACAAGAGAGGTGCTCCAACCTTTGGATCATCTTCATGGCTCTCCTCTGGACTCATTCCAACAGATACACATTCTTCTTGTGTTGGGGACCCTAAAGCTGGATGCAGTACCAGAGAGGCAGAAATTACTCTCTCACCCTGCTGGTCCCATTGCTTCTGATGCAGGTCAGGATATGGTTGGTTTTCTGGGCTGTGGGCACAAACTCTTACTGAATTCCCATTACTTTTAAGAAAATAGTATTTCCTTCCTATCACTCCTGTTACAGATATCTCCCAGCTTATATTTCGTAAAATTTTAATTCCTTTTTCATTTTTAACTGGTATTATTGTATGAAGAACTTCATGGGGAATTTTTTCCCTTTATTGCACAAGAATGGATTTCTATGGTGTTACTATATTCTATTGATTGAGCATTTACCTCTTAATCACAGAAAAAACTAGGGAAAATTAAAGGCAGAAACCCCAGAGTATTAAATCATACAAGAAATTATAGGTATGGTAATGTTTTAGAGCCAAGGACTGTGCACCCCCTCAATACCTCTGGAAACCTTCCCAATCCTTGTTGACCTCAGTTTCATTCCTGCTTTCTGCTTCCATCTACAGCGTAACTGTCTCAGGGTGAAACAGTGACAGCTTTGTGTCTGACACTGGGCCAGCTGTGCTACAAGCAGCCTCAGAACTTCTCAAGAACCTAGAGGTTCTGGGTTCTGAAACTGCCAGAACACCTTCAGCATTTCCTCTCCATAGTGAAAAATACAGGGTAGGTGCAGTGACCTGATTCTGCAACCCCTGACTGAAATGAAAGCAAATATGCTGAACTAGATAGGGAACAGTCTGTACTCAGAGGCTTTGTTGTGCCTGTACTGGTGCTGTATCAGGCCCATGACAGAATGGCTTTGCTAACAATGTTTCTTCTCTGTAAATACCTAAAATTTATAAGTCTATTCCACCTCAATAGAGCCCAATTTCTGTGTCTTATGAAAGCCTAGCACCTTCAGGCTATAATAGCTGGCTGGAAAGGATATCACCTGTAGAAGTTTCCACATTTCTCACAGAAAGGCTGAGAAGGCCAGACTTCCATCTGAAACTCCATTATGTGCACAGTTTAATTTAACAAGTAGCTGTATTTCTGCTGTACGTTTTCTAACCCTCATTGCTATGTTGTTTGTTTCCAGACTGAATTGTTTTTATTGATTTTATGTTGTTTTGGCTAATGAATTTTCTTTCAAACCCCACTGAATATGATTTATCACTCTTATTCTTCTGCTGCAAATTCAGTTGCAGGATACTTACTCTACCAATAGATCGATTATTATAAACTCTAGGTAAAAAGTTCTTCTCAGCAAATTTCTCCATCACACTTTAGAGGTTTCCTCTGCCTTTTCTTCCTCCTGTCACTGTCTATTCAACACCTTTATGTCTTGCTGTGCAGGTACTCCTCTTTGGAACATACTTTTTAGAAATGGTCTTGGAGGATAAGATATCTGGGGGGACTCCACTAGGCTACTTCTTCTAGCATTTATTGTGTAGTTGACATAATTTGCATATACATAGCTGTGATAGTTACAAAAGCCATCTGTGGATAGTTTAAGACACTAAACTTCAAAAAGGGTTGTGAATCTGGTTAGACTTACCATCTCCATATGTAGCATCAAAGGAACAATCAAAACACTGACAAAACTATGGTTTGAACTGTCATCTCCCTCATGAGCCCATTAAACTCAGGCTACAATGCAGTTTACATTGTTTCTGTCATCTAAAACTACAGAGATTTTAAATTGTCTTGAAATCAGCAATCAAATAATTAATCCTTTCATCTGCTCTTCCCAAGTTTTAGAGCTAAAATGTTCAATCAGTAATCTGTGTGAAAGGCAAAAAGATTTTTGTTGTTTTAGTCCAGGGAAGCTCTCCTTCTGTGTTAAAAGATACAGCAAAAAAAAGAATCCTGATGCTTCCTGGTGATGACATATGACTGCATAAAACAACAAACCTTATGGTACACTAAAACTTTACAACACACCAAAACCTTATGACACACTAAAAATATTTTTTCCTCACCTTTTTATCAGCAAGCCCTAAGAAGAAAATATAACATAAGGCAGAAAAAATGGGTAGCCTTTTGCTTTAGTTTAATCACCAATTCTAAGCTGACTTTTGGTCTAAAACATCTGCTAGGAATAAAATATTGCATTTAAGTCAGATTACACAATAGAATTAACCAGGTATTTTCATTATTCAACTTCAAAGAATGTGTATTAAAAACTTACAATCAGGAAAAACATCAACCACAAGATTTAATCAAGATTTACCTATTTTAATGGTATAAGCCATAGTGGACGTAAAAGAGATTTTCAGAATGTATCAGAACAAAGACAAGTAAATCTTATTTCTCATTAGTTTGATGAAGCAGAGGTGCTTAAGGAATACCAGATAAAAAGTATTGTATTAAAATAGCCTGACTTGACAAGACTTGCCTGCAAGATATTGCCATGATGGCAGACCATTTTCTGTAAATCTTTAACACTGACAATTGCCTCAGTTTTTTCACTGTTTATACCTGAGAACCGATGGACTCAGATGCATGTAAGCAGTAATTTCCATATAACTGCATCCAACTGACACAATTTCAGGTTGCAAAATTTATTTTGTCAGTCAGTTTTATATGCTGCATGGCATAAGTTCCAGAAACAGATGCGGACACAGTCATTAATTTGCTTTATTTCTTCAGCTTGTATGTGGATGGATTTCTTGTCCTTTATTCAATAACTTTGTTGCAAGTGGCTGGTGCAGAGCACAGTGGTTGGAATGTGCCCAGGCACTGTGTACTTAGGTATCTTTCCTTCTGAAACAGACACAACATAACACTGCCCTTGGACTCCTCAGGAAGGACAACATGATAGACAACACCAAGGAACCCACTGAACCCTAGCCTGATATGTCATTTATAATTACATGAAAACTTTGCTTGCACTTGCCTATAGAAGGATAAAGTATTTTGCTTGCATCTGGGTTTAAGTGGTTAATTAGTTCAGATACATATTTTAGCCGTGTTTTCTGCATCACGTTGACACACTCTGACAAGCTGAAGGACACACATACCATGTGATTCATTTTCACAGAAACATTTTTGCTATGTCTCGTATTTTTTCAGGTCTTAACTCCAAAACAGTTGATTTTGCTTTCCTCTATCTGCTGATAGATAACCTCATACTTCTTCCCACAAGAAAACAAACAAACAAACAAATGTCTGGTGTTAGCTCCTGAGCACGCACTATAAAGCGAATGATGCATTCACAAGAAGTACTCAATTGTTCAGTCTCCTATGTGCAGTTGTATAGTACAGCTTCACAGCCATCTTGTCAAAAGAAAAATTTTGCTGATACAAAATGATTTAATATGAGAATAGATGAAGAAGAAATAAAAATAATTAAAAAGTACATTCAAGATCCTCTACTCATTGTATTTAAGCAAAACATCACATGGTTTTGATCAGCACATGATCTAATCCTAGTTTCAGAAATGTTATATCAAACTATAGTCTATAGAGAAAGGAATCAACTTAATAGACTGACAATGTAATTTGTGTTTATTCTGTTCTTAAGGAAAGGAGGGGTTAATGCTAATGTATGACTTAATTAACCCTAGTAGGTGCTACTAAAACTTTATTTGTGTAATCTTTCAGAATGTTTTCAGGTCTCAAATACAAAAGATTGGATAATCTCCCTGAACTAACTGAAGAGCCTTATCTCTCAAAATCCAAGTACAGAGGGTGACTTTTGCTCACATCATGTTCCTTTCTGCAATCCTCGGTGATGATGGTTAAAAAAATACAATACCATTGGTTGCATTACATGAGTAATAATACTAGAAGATTAAATATTCTTGAATAATTTGTCCATTGTTTGGGTCAAACGAAGACATATCTTCAAGAGTAGAGAAGCAAAGGTCTTTTCCCTTGCCTTCTTTGCATAATGTTTCTGTGTTCATGGCAGATGGAGGTGTGTGCCTGGCTCTTTTGAAGAACTGATGCACCATTTTGTAAGAGAGCTTCCCCTAGAAGCTGTCCAGCTGCAGGTCAGAGAGTAGGCAAGAGTGTCTGTCTACTGGTGTCTGTCTAATTCCTACCTCACTTCACTATTTATATCAAGTTTCACCAAAAGATTACACAGCAATTTGACTGGGAAGATGCTTGCATGTAACAGCAGAAGGGCACTAAAACTGTGTCCCCAGGAAAGCAAGTCCTACATACACCACCACTATAGGCATTTGTAAAGACATGTACCCTGAAAAGTGCATTAGCCTATCCCTAATAGTGGCCACTCGCACAACTGCTCTGGGAGAAGACCACACAGCCATGTAACCCTCACCACAGGCAGACCTACATTCCTGGCAGGCTGCAGCCTGAGAATCACAGAAACTCCAACACTAAAATTTGGCACCTCATCTGCACAGAGATGCAACCTATTAGAAAGTTATCCATCAATACCTGATACATCAAGAAGATGTATAAATGTATACATTTATATAAAGATGTATAAGGCTGTGAAATCCCTGAGCATTAACTACTACTAAGAGGAAACACTCTCTCTTTAGAGACTATGTCTTTCTAACCCACAGTAACACAAAAATAACACTATTAAGTTGATATGTTTATAATAGATGAATTATCACCTCACCTGCAACTACGATTCCATATAGTATTCCAGTACAATGCTTATTACAGATTTGCTATGTAATACATCAGTTTTAAACATTAATCTGCTAATACCCTCGAAGCATCCCAATCTTTGCTTAGTATAGTATGGCCAGATCAGGAGAGACAGCATGCATCATTGCAAGATTACAAGCACTTTTAAGTCTGTCATGCTGATGTTCCAGCAGTGAGCTTAAAAAAAGCTGAAAAATGAATTTTCAGTAACTAGATTGATTGCAATTGAAATTTAATTGTCTCTGGCATTTGTAGGACTAAGAACCTCACCTTGTGAATGCAATGGTTTTGGCAGCACTGATAAACAGGGTGGTTATTCAGCTTTGACAGTTACTTACACCTGAGAGCAAGGTTTGAAAAGGGACTGCTTAAAAGAACCAAATATATTAGCTTCTCTTTTGAAAAAGAGAAGTATTTGATATTTCTTACACAGACGTATCTTCCAGGATGTGCAGTTTATTTGTTTCCAGTACTTTTAGGATATTGAAAATACAGTAACTAATTAATGAACTGAACTAGCATAAATTTGCATTAAACCCTGTTGTGCCGACCCCATGTTGCCTTGGCTCCCAAAAAGCCAATAACTGTTGGTGAACACCTTCCTGCACTAATACATATTGTTTAGTTCTTTAGTCTAAGACAAATTGGCACATCAAAAATCTGATTAAGTTAAATTATCAAATTAGTAATTCAATTAATTCCATGAAAAAAATTTGAAGTCAGTAACAGGCTCACTTTATCTTAAAAAAAAAAGCTGGAAATGCAGAGGGAGCATCCTTGTAAAAGGTACTTTGGGAAGATGCACTACACATTATCTTCTTTTGCTTTTTCATGTTAAAGCAAAAATTCTGTCTTAAATTTTGCTATTAGTTAATTTCAATTTCAGTTAATAACTTAAGGCAAACATTATAAAATATAATTTCTTGATTTCCTGACAATGACATGTTGTTTAGGAAGTCTTAGGAAACTAATTACATTGAGAGATATGGCATTTTATGATCATAATGTCACACATGAACTGCACAAAGAACAAATATCAAGCTAGAGACTGTCAATTTAATGAAATCCAAGTATGGTGAATCTCTCTTGTGATTTATAAAGCAAACAGGCCTGAAAGTACTGAAAATACTTCCACAGTAGAAAGGATCTTTAAGTTAGAAGTAACTTGCTGACTAATGCTCACAGGAGAATGAAGGGGAACTCCTAGAGCACATGGAAAGTGGGCCCTGAAAAGAGGGCCTTGCCTCCTGTTAGATTCACTTTGTCAAGCAGAAAATTGAGTAGAATTTTAATGGAAGGAGATGTGAGGGAGAAAATAATTCTTTCTACAGGAGGAGTTTAAAAAGACTGGTTTTTTGTCGCAATTTCTGTTCCCACACCCTACCAAACAGTTTGTGTCCTATTCTAGCTAAATGGGGAATCTCACTGTGAAAGACATTGCTTTTTTTGAAATGAGATAGTTTCAAAATTTATAATCAAGATTTTAACCCTTTGGGTTTTGTTTTTTTTCCTAGACTAGACACACAACAATTAGCTTGTTTGGCACTCAGAAAAATATAGTAAGTACTGCTGGGATTCTTTGCAGTGTTGCATATAATCCCTTTGTCCCTCGATGCAAAAGCAATTTTGGAAATCTGTAAAGCTGAGTTTGTTTTCTACTATTGCAGGTCATTTTGAGATTAGTAGAAATGCAGTCTATAATGGATACAACAGGAAAGCTCATGAACCTAGATGTGCTTAGCACACAAATATCCTGAATTTAATAGTCATCTACTGACTCCTATGTAATTTCAACTGAAGAGACTACCCATAATTTAAAAAGAAGGAAAATCTCATGGATTGATTTCTAACACTACCACTCCTTAAGGAAACTGAGAAAGAAAACAACCCACTTTTTCACAAAATCCAACCCACATCTCCAAAACTACCAGTGAGGATAGACAAACACACACTCTTGAAGTAAAACCTGATATCCTTTCTAGCATATGTATCTAAAGCTGAGAAGAAAACGACAGAACTAGAAATAAAGGTGTTGCAATGCGGGCCAGCCAGTGGTGCAATCTCTTGAAAGTGTCTCTACTAGGAAGGCGTTTGGGCAGACACACAGCAATTATTCACATACACACACACGCACCACAGGTAACTTGCTGACGATGAAGGATGGGAAGGGTCTTTGCATAGAATTCCAGTGGGGTTTACTGCAGCCACAGACTGAAGGGGTCCACAGGCAAAGACAATGACAGAGGGTTCAGGCTTATATAGGGGCACAACAGTATGTTGTGGGGTGGAGTCAATGATAGCAACCAACTACTGAGAGCTATGGATGGGAAAAAGGAGTACACTGACCAATAGGAAAACATGAGGGTAAATGGACGGGGTGCAAGCCAGTAACGAAGAACAGGGAAACGGCTAGAAACCTGACCATACTAGGTCAACTGGGGGTGCAATGGCCAAGGGGCCAATAGCGGGGTGCGGCACTAGAGCTGATTGACATTGATTTAACCTGTCAGTTAAACAGGGGGTCTGTAGGAGAGGTTAAAATCTAGGGGATATTCTTCCAATGCATAACCCCAGGAAGTCCCCTAGAAGGCCCACAGGCCTCCACAGGTAGTCTTGACTTACCTTTAGGAATCTACCAAAAGAAACGCCTAAGGGGCAGAAGGCATACACAGAATGAAAGAAAAATTAAAACCAATAGAGACCAGATAATGAATGTTATAAGTTTCACCAGCATTCTGGTGAAAGCATTCCTGTGAAACATCCCTCTTTCTCTTCCCAGCCTCGGTAGATGATTTTGTAGAGGTATCAAAGTTCCAGTGCCTGAACAGCTTGTAAGTATCTTTGAGAGTTGAATTCACTGGGTTTGGTTGTTTTGTTTTTTTTTTTTTCCTTAAAAATAAAAAAAAAAGAAGGTCAAGTTATACTGCTGTTATCACAGCTGTCACATGAGGTTCAAATTTTGTAACAAGAGCTCCTGACCTCTGTAGTTTTGTTGGCTCCCTACCAATTACAACACAGTGCAAAACAGAGAGTGAAGGCAAGACTCCAGGTAGAATGGTCTTCTCCTCTTTCATAAAGATCCTAAAAATACTCTGTGGAGCCTTTGCTTTACACCCCTCAGGTGCCTTGTTAAGTAGGCCCAAAGCTCTCTGGAGTAATAAACTTTCTAAGACATCATCTCATTTATATAACAGAAACTTATAACTTGCGATTTCAGCAGTGCTTGTCTAATGGAGAAAGGCACCTAGAGCCATTGCTATTTTAAGTGACATCACCTGAACAAGCTAAGCCAGAAATTCCCAACTCTAGCAGAAACACAGCAGAGAGTAACAGGAAAACTTTCTAAATCACTCACAAATACATCAACCTGACAAACACCTGAATTTTTTTCCCAACGTAAGATGTGTCTCTACAAAATATTCCATTGATAATTGCATTTCCACAGGAGCATGGCTTTAGCCTGAAAAAGAAATTGCCTTCTGATCCATGGTATTTTGATCTAGTATTAAGAATCATGGAACAACATAAACTAAAGCAATATGAAATGGGGATTATGCATTTATGGAAAGACATGTTGATAATTCCACTGAGATAAAAAATAAATTAGTTACAGCCTAAAATGTATTTATATTTTTCCAGAGTTATATCAGATTTGACATTTTAAATTATAAAATCATACTTATTTATTCAAAAATACCCAAACATGAAATAAAGAACTTCAATCACAAAACTGCTAATGCTTTATGACTTTTCATATTCCAAGCTTAATCCAAACCTTACAATGCTATTTGCATAAGCCAAACTGCAGAGAGGCTTACTTACATAGTAAACCCACAAGTATGGAATATGAGACAAGAATTATTAATAAAAGCTCAGAATTGCAGCTTGTCCATCCTTCTCCATACAAGAACACTGACTCAGGATCACATTTTACTAAGAAAAATTCCAGATTTGGCCCTAAGTTAATGGTCCTACTTATAAAGTAATTGCCATTATTTTGCTGTCAGTCACTCAGACTTGTGTTTGTACCCTGTTTGGGCATGCACTGTCCACCTCCACCAGCACAACTGCATCTGCTAGGGTGCAAGCACTCCCAGAGGCCAGGTCCATGACCCAAGAAGTTCCATCCACTTCAAACCACAAAAAATGCATGCTGGGGTATCATGATGGACTTTGCATGCATTGAAAGCTACCTTTTGCTGCCCGTTGGCACTTCAGCCGTGCCTCTGACAGGTCACCAATAGTTTTTTGTGAGAACACACAGTCATCCAGATCAATAAAGAGAATACTAAGCCTTAAAAGAAAGAAGAAAAAAAAACATGTATGACTTTTCAGATTATCAGTTTGCTGTATTTTAATTTAACCATCTCCTCACACTGCTTTTATACAACCACATAATAAAACATCTAACAATAATATGAATTCTAATTAAACAAAATGCCCTTTATACTGTAACGTATAAAATGAGATTGTTTAGATTTAAGGGAACTTTACTTATAGAATATTAGAACTTAATTGTGTAGGTTTAGGTTGAATTGAAAACTTAGCCTTGGGTCAAAGCTTGGCACATGTGAACTTCAAATGAACTCTGTTAACATGAATGGCTGAGCAGCAGAGAAAACAAAGATTTATGTTTCAGATAAGGCTTGAGACCCTGGAGGACCCAAAGCCTGTCCCAAGCTGAAAGGTAAGAACGATTAATGGCCTGCCCATGTGAACATGGAGGAGGAATCCAGTGAGGTGTTAGAAGACCCCTGACCATTAATCTGGCCTGTTGGACCAAGAGATGCATGCAGGATGTGTAGAGCATGAGAATCAGGTGCAGAGACTGCAGGGGCATAAAGGCCCACAGATTTCCTTGTTCAGGATTCCTCTCAGGAGGCACCCACATCAAGCTGTAATACCACTGACTCAGGATTTTGGGCCCAGAATCTTCTTTAACAAATTGCAGTAATTAAGAATAGTTGTCTTTATTTGGCATACAGAGACAATGCTTTTGTACACAGAAAATCATTGGTAAGCATATCTTATATTTGAAAACCCCAAAGAACTGAAGAATATGGTTTAAAATTATGAGAAATGTTTCTTGAATGCAAAACTAATTCTGTCTAAAATCAGAAATATATACAAAACAATGACTAACCATAAAGACACATTTTTTACTACAAATTGCACCAAGAAAACCTTAATATAGAGAAAATCAGAGGACTAATCCACACACATTTTCTGCATATAAACATTGACATGTGTATGCACAATGAACCTTTAAATGTCTACTTGAGAAAACAAACTGAAGAGTATGAAGACAAATTCCTCATTTTACTCTACTCTTCTGAATGCTGTAGAAATTTTGCTGTCAGTGTAGATGTGTCAGGTCTGATCTACAGTGGATTGTATTCTGCTTGGTTTTAAGGAAAACGTTTCTCTCTTTTCCACATCCATAAGGTAATATTAAATCCATTTATCTTATTTTCATTATATTTTGCATAGTTGGACCAAATCAGAATATTTTTCTTGCTGATGTTTACTTTTTATCAAACAGTATTAGTTTTCATGTAAATGGCCAAAGGACAATTTTAAATCTGTCACCTAGGGACCTCAGATAAAACTGATCGAGTGGTAAAAAAATTATGTTTTGCATAAAATAATTCATCTTAAAATTAAAACTAAGCCTTGCACTATTTATTACCTTTGAGGATAGGTCAAGGACACTATTAAAATAACTTTTATATCTAGGACTATAACCATTAAACTATGTGTTCTCTTATTTTTTCTAATAAATATTTAGAGTTGGTAGTAAAGACGTTAAATAATACCACTGCACTACATATACATACATAGATACATACATATATATATATATATACACACACATCACAATGTAGAATAATTTACATATCCTATCTTCAAATTCCTCTTGGTTTAAATATGATTACTGTTGAAGGCAGCAGAAGAGAGAAGAAAAAGAAAAGACAAAGACAAGAAAAGAAAATAAAGACAAAGAAAAGACAAAACCCAAACAATAGACACCAAAACAAAATTCATGAAAAAGGTGATGATCATTTGTGTCAATTAAACAGTGTTATTTGGTACAATTTTGCTTTATTGTGAATATTTTCCACTCACCACCAAATGTAGAAATGTACAAAAGTGCCCATTACAAAAAATAAATAAAACTTGATGCTGAATTTTATTTCTTACTGAGACTATAAAGAATTGCTATCTCCATACAGTCACCAGCTTCTATCTATCTATTTAAATTTACGTATTGTTTTCATTTAAAATGGCTTTATTATTTTTTTTTCTTTTCTTCTTTGTTTCCTATTTTTTTTTCAGTTTCAAGAGGTGGGATCCACTCTTCTGTACAAGTATATTGGGTAAGTTGCAATATTTGGATAGACATAATTTTCAACTTCAGAACTTGGTTCTTGCTGCTGTTAGTCACTTCAGAAATTGACATTTTTGTAATTAATTTTGTTAGTCCAAAGATAGGTGCTGTGTGAAAGACAGGAAATATCAGAGTGAAGATTTCTTAAAAACATTATCACAGGATTACTTCTCTAACCTGAGAACTAAATTATACCATGTCATCCATTGATTTACTTTTTTCATGTTTATCAAGACACCATTGTAATAGTATTTCAGTGTATTAACTGGACGAATGTATTCTCTGCTTGGTTCTATCACAAATTAGTAGTGATACATACAAGTCTGGATTACTTGTGCTTAAATTCCTTGCAGAGTAGAGCATGCTACTTCTACTTACGCCAAATGCAGTCCTCTTGGATGAGAGATTTATTTGCTGCTTCATGACCACAGAAACAAACAAGGCCAAAATGAATCAGAATGGAAAAGCCCCTTGTGCTAGGTGTGTCTCATGTCCTTTAAACTAAAAACACATAAAATAAAAACAGTTTGCTTTTTCTGTAATCCTAATGTCTTCATTCTCTTTTGGCATCTCTCTATGATGAAATGGAGCTCCACTGCATCCCTTGACGGAATACATCTTATCTTAAATAATTCTTATCTTAAATAATTGACAACTTTCCCAGTAATTGTTCCCTTCAACTGATTCAAGTGGGAAGTAGCTCTCAGAAACACAGCTCATAGCAGAGCATCAAATGTATGGACACACATTCAGGTAAGCACTGTAGCAAGATTAATCTTCAAATAGCTGCTTAAGTACTCACTTCAACTTTAAATTAAGGTGTTCAGAGTTAAATCCTAAGCAGCTACCTTTAGGAAAAGCCAGCTTTATCAGAGATAACAACCAAATAGACCTTGTCTAGAGGAAGTGATACTACTGATCATAAATCCTTGATGATGCAAGATGCTTTCACATTTTTCACACAAAGCAATGTGCTTTTCACATTTCTCACAAGTAGCCACAAGTGCAGAAAAAATCCACATACCATGTTTTAGGGTTGGGCATTTCGTATGTTGGAAAAGAAAAAGAAATTTGTTCCTTGCTGTTTGCCCATATCACTGCAACAGAATGGTCAGATTTTGCCTATGCTGTGCAGAAAACACCACAATATAATGTATTATATCTTCTAGCTGTCTGGAGCTAGCAATGTGAAGATTTGGTATAATTCTCACACCTGACACTGTGTTTTTCAAAGAGTAACATATGTACAGGTGTACAAACAAGGATGTTATTGCTTATTCCATTTAAGAGTTTCCTTATTCCCCAAATGGGGCCTTCTGTGCTCTGGTCTTCTGTTCTCTTGCTATTTCACTGGAAAAAGTACTGTTTGCACTGAAAAATACACAGGATTGAAATTGGAAAAATGCAAAGGATTGGTAATACTCTAACTCTCCTTAAAATCCAAGGTGTCTTAACATTCAGGATATTATGTTGCTACTAAGCTGTTAGATTTAGGCCAATGTGCTACTCCTTTTGAGATTATATAACCATTCTGACCTGGATTTTGATAATACAGAGATTTTCCAGAGCAGTTCCTGTAGCTGGCAAGCTGCAACGTGTTAACAGGAACATGCCTCAAAGCTTTGTTTTTAGATATTAGATGGAGTTGGGGAAGTTATGAGGAAATTATTCACAACATGCTTTCAAACAGTATAGTGTCATCCTCAGCATACATTGCAGTTTACCCTAGCAGCTTCCTGCAGGAACGGGAAGAGAAAATGTCGCCAGCAATTACCTGTTTGGGTCTCTTTTATTACATACATCCACAAATAAGAAGAAATTTAATATAGTAGTAAGGAGAAAATCAGTATTGTATTATTTTAGACTAGATGCTTGACTGGTGAAGACATCGGTACTACAATACACAACAGCTATTCTTTTATTTCATATAGACCCCAAGTTGTTCTTTCTTAAATAGAACAAAATACTTGGTCTTGGGTTTTGACCAGCTCCACTGAGCCAGGAGAGAATCTCCTTTCCTATATTATGGTGTGGAAGCTATAATACACAAAAATTTATGAGCCAAAAATGAGAATAAGAAGGAAAGGACAAAGTTATTAAGGTTATTTGCTAGATAAGGAAGACTGCATCTGTTTATGCATCTATATTTACCAAATGTGAGCTGAATATTAGAGTAAGATCTTTCTCTAATAATACGTTCCTCACAGAACATTGAACACATGACTTAGGAAAAAGCAGAAGGAAAAATGGTGCAACATCCTGCACTAAGGAGGACAGGAAGAGAAAAAAAGCCCTTCGCATATGCTCACTTTTCTCATTTCACTGGGAGTAGGAAAATTTCACTGAAAACTGATGTTTGATACAGAAAAGTAACTGACCCAGCATCAGAAGGCAGGATTGTCAAACTCAGCATTACATATATATTTGTGGTTCTTTTTGTTGGCTGCAAACCCAAACTCTTATTAATAATTCATTGACAAGACTCGTCTTTATGAATCCATGAATGGCAGCTGAAGGGAGGAAACCTATCAAATACCATGAAATTCACCAGGAATGCTAGCTAATTCACCACTAATGCTAGCCCAGGCTAGCATTATTCTAGAAGGCTCAAAACAGTAGCTGTAAGAATTTACATACTTTAATGGTTGAAGATTTTCACTAGGAAGCCAGGCAAGGGTTATATGTTGGATTTGTATATATTTTACATACCTTTGGTGAAATTACAGAAAGGAACTGCTATTGCACTCGAGCATCTAAATATTTATGAAACTGTACGTAACTAATCTGTATTAATTTTTGTCTTAATCAATGTTAAGATTATATCGGAAGAATTTGTTCCGTTTTTAAAACTAAAGCTTTTTCCACTGTAGAGATGGCATCTGCCTAAAACTTCTTCACAGTTAAATTTTATTTATTCATATGTAACACTAACCACAACACTTCAGGCAATTTTGCCTTATTTCGAGCTTGATAGATTCCAGCATCTCTGTTATCAGACTGTTAATACAGCCAAGTCTAACTGCAGGTGTGGAAAATGACCTGATTTCATGTGCAAAAAACAATCTCTTTTTTTAACAGTGTGAAATTTTGTTGCTTACACTAGATGGATGTTAAGATTCTTGAGAGTGAATGCATTGTCTGCCTGGGTATATTAGTGTCCCGTGTCAAAACCATGGTGACAGCAGGGGGAAAACTTTGTTTCAGAGCATTATTGCCAAATGGACACCAAGTTGTTATATATGGGAGGCAGCTCATCACAGGACAGAACATAAGATATAAACTGGATTTCTAAAGGGTTAGATAATCAAAAAATGTGTACCAAATGAACCCTCAGCACATCTTTTATTTTCTCTAGGCAGTGCCTTTAAAATGCTTAGGCTGTACTTGTGGAATCTCCTGGTACAGGTGCTCCAAATACTTGGAGGGTAAAGGAGTAATATATGTGGTAACTTAGTGTGACATTCCTTTGCAGAGAAGAATGACAATTGCCTTGGGACACAAATTTATTTCAAGTGGTATCCATATGCAGTGCATGACTTTGGAGTAAAAAGAGTAACAGTGAAACAGAAATTGAGTGTTTCATCAAAGAAGTACTTTTTAAAATAATTTCAGAGTGTAAAGGGTTTTGGTAGTAGTGTTTGGAGGTTTTATCTGTTCTTTATGTATGGCAAAGGCTATTTATTAGAAATTTGTTTTTCATTTTCTAGGACTGTTAGTTGCAAAGTAGGAATGAAATATTAAAATATCATCATGTACACCACAGACATAGCAAACAGCAATTCTTTTATTTATTTTCACTATACTCTTGCTCTAACTTACTAAGAAGGTATATCCTTCTGGATATAATACAGCCAGTCCTACACTTTAAGGAATTCTAAAAAATCATTCCCTGAGTAACTGCTACATTTGAAGAGACATTTCACCATTTCCTTTGCAGAACAAACACTTAGCTGTTGTATTAAGGACTCCAATGTAGTCACATGGCTCTTTTTTTTTTTTTTTTTCAGGTGATCAGGTCAGAAAAATTGTTCCTTTAATGACAGTTTTAAAATCTCCACTGCAGTGGATAACATCTTCATTTGCTGTATGGCACTCAACTGGTACAAGTCTATATTGCAGAACATTGCAGGCATGCTATTATAGTCAAAACACCAATAACTTCCATGGACATCATTAGCAGTCAAACATGTTTACAAAGGTTCTTTTTTTTATTTAATTCCATGCTTTTACTCTGTGACTAATAAAATTATGCAAAATCACAGTACATCAAAAGATGCAATTACCTTAAATGAAGTACTCTACCATAATACAGAAAAAAGCCAACCAGACAATGTTTCACATCAAAGCCTCTTCAGAAATAAATGTGACGTGTTAGGAAAGGAATTTGTAAACTAACAGCTTGGAAGCCACAGAGGAAAATGGCCTTCCGAAATAAAAATCCTTGAAATCTCATATTTTTGGCACCATAAGAACCTACTACAGTGATAAAAGTCATTCTACTCATATGCTTTTCATTATATATAGTTTCTATACTGATTTATGTTTTGCGGTGCTTTCTAAATTTACTTTGCTTTTTCTTCTGCAGAAAAGATGGGGTATTCACAAGTGTAATTCTAGTCTCTCACCTCATTTTTGACAAAATGAAGAGTCCAAGTAGTGCTCTTCCTGTGGGCTTTTATTCTCAATAGAGGGGAATATACTATTTGATGATATGGCACTTTTCCTTCTCTTGATTGAGTAGATAATACTGAATTTCTCATTTCAGTATGAGACATAAAATAGTTCTGGAGCTATTGTGAATAGAAGTACATGGAATGTTTTGTAGCCCTGTGCTGCTGACAACTATGACTTTAAGGAAAAAGCCTAAAAGAATATGGGTTAATGGAGATTAACATCTCTAACATTTGGAAAATTACAGATACATTCAGATACTTGATGTTTATCATAGCTGTCTTCCTTTGCCTAAGTGCTATTCCAAACACTCCTGTACTCAGTCCCTCCACAGCCTGATGACTAAAGATTTTGTCCTAGGCTTATAGGACCCATGGGTGTATACACATCACATTCTTCACTTAATTTTTACTCTTCTTCGTTCCCAGGAAAGCTCTGAGCTCTCTTCATCCTTTTAACCAACTCTGCAACTGGTCCTAAGAGAACAGTTTATAATGGACCCATGTAAGGAAAACAGAAGTTGCTTATTTCATAGAGACAACTTACCAAAGATGTAGTATCTTCAGCATAATAACTGTATAAATTATCTGCTTCACCATTGACAAAAGTTTTCTTCTGTGATTCAAGCCGTTTAAAGGTCCAATGGTCTGTGTTTGGGGAAGCAGGACGTGCTTTTCCTCATGGAGCAAATGCATCTGAAAATCCATAGTTTTATTGGAAGTGGAAAGATGCAAGTCTACCAAGGCCTGGGAGTCTTTAGCTTTTATAAATTCTTCCAGTTGAACTATGAAATCAATGAGCAATCAACAAACAGGAGGATTATTGAAAAAAACTCCACAAATTAATTTTAAATCAAGCCACAGCACATTGTTTTTATCCCTCTCCACTTAATTTTAAAAATCTCAGAAATGTAGAGTCCAGGAAGCATTCAAATATTGCTAGTAATGTAATGTAAAGCAGTAGCTTCCTCTACAGTTTTCAGGAAATTTGTTTTGGACAAGTAGAGTGATGAGGCAGGTAAAGCAAATTAATTACTGTGAGTTCAGATATTTGGCTTCCAAAGCATTGTAGGGAAAGAAAAACCTCCAAAGCCCCAACACAAAACAATGGAATAATATTTAGGGAAGGAACAGTCAGATGAGTAACTGGTAGCCAACTTCTATAGCCTCAGAACTAAGGTGGGGGAGCCACAGAGGGAGATTTGTAGATATCATTCTCTGAGCAGGCTTAGTCCAACAGTTCAAAGTACTAAATGGAAAGAGAGAGGTGTGTATTTTCTTCCTCTCTCGAGCTAGATCTGTTCAGCCAAGACTTTCAGATGGAGAAGGTTTCTCCCTTACATAGTGCCTGGTGAACGTACAAGAATGTTCTGAAGAAATGTCAATATGGAATTTATGATTTTTAACACTCCAAATTCTTGCTTGGCCTGACTTTTAGTTTATTGTTAATAGCTTAGTTCATACCTCCCAGGTACATGAGATGTTCTCAGATATGCTTTCTGACACACATATGGGAAACCTGTGTAATTAGCTGTCATGCTAAATTAGCAACCACGATCTGAAAGATTAGATTTGTTTCTTAAGAGTTTGTTTGCAGCAAAATACCAGAGTGACATCAAGGGAATGAAATTATTGGCTACAAAGAAAAACAGGGACAAACAATTGATTATCTGACTCACTTAGGTCTTAGGGGACTCACTGGAATTTCTGAAAAGATTTTATTAGTAAAGAAAAAAAAATTAAATGCCTTTTATAACATTTTGGAAGTGATTTTGATTAAAAGCGGACAACATAGTCCTTGTCTCTTTGCATTAATAGTTTTTCAGCCAGCCTCTCTTATTTGATGAAGGACTGCAAAATCTGGCTGAGAGCAATTCAAAGGAATGATTATATCACTTCATCAGTTAAATCTCACCACTACTATTTCCAGCAAATTTGACAAGTAGAGAAAGCAACGTGAGCTGCACCAAATTTCCAATGAAATCTTATGTTTACTTTTGGAGCAGAAATTTTCAGAACATTTAGTTTGACTCTTTGTCACAGCCCCAAAAAACAAAGGCAGACGACAATGAGAAGTGGACTAAAGGCTAGCAAAAAAGTGACCAAGATGATTTAAGACGTTGTTCAAAGCAAACATAAGTATTCAATTGTTATGCAGCATTCAGTTTTGTGTTTTAAGCCTTCTGCCATATATGAGGTTGTAAAACCAAAACTCATTGAGATTCTAATTTACATATTTCAGTATGTACCTTATATTGTAAGATGATAATCCAGGCAGAATCATGCTAAAATCAACTATGTTAGTGTGCAAACCTTATGGCAATTTTCATAGCTACAGCTGAATCACTAAGGCAGCTCAGCCACTCAGTGGAATTAAATATAGTAAATTAAAAGTACATGTAATTGGCTGTCTGTATTTATTACTCTTTCGCTTTTCACTGCATTTGAATATGCTCAGGGTTGATTTAATAAAATCTCCTTTGGCAGAATTTCTCTCTTTCCTTTACTTTCCTGTAAAAAGGATCTTTGTAAACATAAAACCCCCCAGATTACAATTAGTATTAAATGAAATATAGGTACAAAATGGTTGTTTGGGGATTTTCAAGTCTCTGTACTATTTGTTTGCTTTATTCTACAGAGGTCTTAGAGGATAAGAAACTGATCATTATGACCTGAACTGAGTTTCTGTAAGCCTTCACATACATTTGAGGCACTAACTTTTTAATTTTTTTTTTTTTTACTGCATTGGTAGAAGTTTGCAATAAAACCAAGTATGCACCATTTAAGGCTATCTTTCCCATACACAGACATTTTTGATGTCAATAACCTGCTAAAATATGCCATCAGGGCTGTAATTACAATGGAATTAAAAGTGCTTATCTTGGGTTATGTAACCAAAAAAAAAAAGTGTGTTCTATTTCATCTATCTATTTCATCTGCTGAAAGCAGCTGGAGAGGTGTTTTTCTTTATCTCTATATTTCCCCTATCCAAGGGGAAGGGGGGCAGATGCCTTCTGATAGTGGGCCAGCCATTAAAACCACGTGGGGCAGTGTTTCTTATCTCTTTCACCACCAGTCCATCCTCCAGGGAGATATCTTCTGATAATGGGCCATTAAGGCTCAACAATGACATGACACATTACATCATCCCATTGTGAGATGCTCCACCCAGTGAGGGGAGCCAACCGTTCCTACCTAGATAAAAATCGAGACTCAGGAACACCAGTTCTTCCACTGGGATTCCAGGAGGAAGACCAGACCTATCTTGTCACCCATTTCGACTTTCTACAGGATCATCTCTACTCCACAGAGCCACATCTGTTACTGCAGGAGGATTTATTTGGACTGCTTCCAACACCCTGACCAACAGGGTGCCAGATCGTATCTCTGATTCTGTCAGGGTTCTCTGGGATTTTTGTTTGTTTGCTTGCTTCGTTTTTTTGTACTACGACATTTGTATATTTTTAATATTCCTAGTAAAGAGCTGTTACTCCTATTCTCATATCTTGCCTGAAAGCCCCTAATTGCAAAATTATAATAATTTAGACAGAAGAAGTTTACATTCTCCATTCCAAGAGTAGCTCCAGATTTCCCTGGCAGATACCTGTCTTTCCAAACCAAGACAGTGCTCCTCTTCCATTTACTTATCTGACACAACTGTTACCAGTACAACCAATGTGCTCTTGCTCTGCCCAGTTATCTCCTAAGTGGCAAGGTAAATCTCGGCATATTAACTGGTTGTTGATGCAGCAAGAGCCCAGGAAAAAAGGTACTGTTTCTCACCATTAGAATCTTCACAACTGTGGGTGATCAGCCAGCCTACCATCACAGGAATGGCTTTGCCGCAATGCTCCTCTCTGTCCACTCTTTCTCAGCCAACACCAACCATTCAAAGTGAACTTGGACACAAACTGAGGTCCCCAAAACAAACAGTTCCAGAGATGCCCCTGCCATCACCTGTCCTGTCCTGGCAGTGCTCTGTTGGTTTAAAAAATGGGGCAGACAAAGGACTGGCAGTGCAGCATTAGTCTACTATGACATACTCACTGCAGGAAGGAAAAGTTCCCTTAGAATTCAGGTTTGCAAGGAGCTGTTTTGAACTGCAGTGGAGACCAGCTAACAGACCTGTGTGCAGTGAGGCGGTGTGGACTCCTTCGCAGAAGTTCAGCTACTTCCTCAGTTGTGTGATGGCGAAGGGAAAGTACTCATGCTCTAAGAGCATTTCATGTCATGATGAGCATGTCTCTGAAAGTAGACACAGCTGTAATGGGGTGGTGTAAATACAAAAAACCCCCATCCAACAACAACAACAAAAAATCAGATAAACTAATGCCCTCCCACTCTTTTTTTTTTTTTCTTTCTACATTCTCCTAGATTTCAGGTTGTTCTGTGGCAGCTCTCGAAGAAACTTAAAACATGAGGACTGAAAAACGGGTTTGTTTATTCCTATGCTGCGTAGCAGGGAGGTGGATGTTCCAGTTCCTTCCAGAAGCAGCACTTGTTAAACTCAAGAAAGAGTAATTCAGTGATATGTCCATAAAATCACATCAGTCTGTCAACTTCAACATAGCCTGAGGGGGAGTATACCCCAGACTTTATCACTCAGCATTATAAGGACAAGGAAGAGCATTATAAGGACAAGGAAGCACATCGAAACATCCACTTCATGGAAGTTAAGGGACAACAGTACCATATCCTCATCTCTGCACATCCTTGATTGTGAACAAGTACAGAGCCTCTTTCTCACCAGTTTTTAATAGGAATGCTAAAATACATTAGTTATTCCATATTACCCTGCTGGATGCCCCAAAAGGTATAACCTCCCTGCTTCAAAGCTCATGAATTTATATGGCCAGATATGAATACAAAATCTACCTATAATGCTGCTCAGCACTGCAGTAGTTCTTTGCATTTCAAGGAGAAAATAAGACTTTACCTCATTAACATTGGGCTAATTGCTCCAAACAATCTTAACACTCTTCACAAAGAAAGGAAGCTCTTGGCATCTATAAAATAGATAGATTGAACAGTTACCAAGGCAAATCAATCAACACATAAAAAGCATGCAGAAAGTAAAAGGCACATATCTAACAAATTTAAAAGCCCCTTTATAAACAAGAAGGACTTTAATTATCTTCAACTTATTGGAATACCAAACGTTATGAAAATCACATTGTTTCTGACAGATTCACATTAGTTCTCCGGTATGTGGAGAAGTAGCTATTTGAAAAGCAATTAGCTAATTTTTTTTTAAAATATGCAATTCAAAGCAATTAAGACCCTATCTTCTTTTATATCAGGTGAGGAAAACAGGATGACTTCTTTTGCTTCCTATTCAAATTTAACTGCAGATGTGTCAAAAATTTCTAAGAAACGTGATATATTGCAACAAAACTGGAACATTTGCCAAAAAAATAAAATTTGTAAAAGGCAGTAATATAATGTTATATATCACAAATGTGTTACTAGATTATTCTTAACTCAACAGTCCAGCAACATCTTCCAAGTGGTAAGCTTAACATAGATTGGTCTAACCTGGTCTCTAACTCAGCTTGTACTGAGTGCCTAAACCAACTGCTGCAAGCCAGATCGAGTGCAGAGGCTCTCACTGAAAGTTATCTCAACCTAGCAGCACTGGATTTGCCCATGGGAAAATAAAGGAAAAACAGCACAGAACCTTCTAAGAATCAGGGTGCTGACCTGTCCAAGTACTGGAGTTCTAGACCTGGAAATAAGTAATCAGTTTTCTTTTCAGAAAGATGAACCCACCAAGTGGGGGAAACAGGCTTCTAGGACAGGAGTAGATGGTTCACTCTAACACCTTCACTCCAATTTTCTAACTATTTGGCTTGGAGTTACTGTATTAATTTACAACTTTTTCCCTCTGTTTTTGCACATGCAGATTTCTCCTGTCACCTTCTGCTTCTTTTAAGTAGAAAAGGTGAAAGGATATGCTTTAAGAATTACTGAAAATGCATGGAGAAATGTGGGGGGAAAAGTCACATAACAATGGCAGGAAGACAGCATTTCAAAGTAAGGCAGAGTTGCTGAATCAATTGTATTTCCAGCTTCAATTCTCATGGTTCATAATTTCCAAGAGATTGATTTAGCAGCCTTTCCAGTATTTGGAAATATAATGACTCAATTTCTTATGTTGCCCTTGGGCCATTGCACAGGATGCACAACACTCCCTGGGCAATCCTGGCTGACCATCAGATTGGGGTCCTGCATAAATATGTCCTGCTGTGTTTCTCTTGGAAGGCTAACCAGGTAGATCCAGGCACCTGAGCTGCCAGAGAGACTGAAACCTTGAATTATCAATGACTTTCCTCTCTCTCTCTTTCTCCCCCTGGTCCTCCATTCTTCAGGAACTGCTCAGTTGACCTGACAAGATATTTCCCGTAATTCTTAGGCAAAGAGGATCCGTTTTATATTCATATGAATCTGCCAGTCTCAATTTATCTACTTACTATAGCACAAGTAAATTGGTGCATTTGCTTCAAAGAAAGACATTAAGCTCACTTAAGCAACACATTTCCCCAGAAGGGGACAAAAAGAGATGTAGAGAAAAAGCTCTCTCCACTGCTTTTCTCAGGCAGAATGCTTGGCTGGAGACAGGGAGAGATCATGTTAGGTTTAAGGCAGGTGCTAGATCTGCATGAGCACTTTTTCAATTCACTTGATCCTGAGCTGGGCCAAAACATTCAAGTCTCCTCTTCACATGGGACCATGCCTAGACCTGAAGAGGATGGTTCCAGATCAGCTGGCAGATCAAAGTAATCTCAACACATCAAAGTTATTGCAAAGTTACTGAGAAGAACCACTTCTCATAAAACAGCTATTGTGACCTGTTGAAGTAAACATATTAAAGAAACTTTTTAAAGATTTCTGCCATCTTCACTGCCTAATTCAGGGGCAACATGAAATAAATCTTGTCTGTATCAATTCCGGACTTGTATTTCAGACATTCCAGACTTGTATTTCAGATGTGGAATTTATATATAATATAATATAATATAATATAATATAATATAATATAATATAATATAATATAATATAATATAATATAATATAATATAATATAATGTAATGTAATGTAATGTAATAATATAATATAATATAATATAATATAATATAATATAATATAATGTAATGTAATGTAATATAATATATTTATACTTACTTTCAAATAATTAGGGAGGGTATAGAAGGAAAATGTAGAAAATGGTGGGGAACACAGATTTGGGGAAGATAGACTGCAATAGGGATTATTTTAGGAAAAACCTTATACTAGAAAACCTTTATTTCAGTTGATGCATATACTATGAACCATACAGTCAGTAAATTTGAGGAAAATTACTCTGGCAAAAATAGCCATCATGCCTTTGAAACATGAAGAGTTTTGAATAAGCCTACATGTGCTGTAATTAAAAAGAAAAAAGTGGGGTTAGCTGACACAGATGGAAGAGACTGAGCATTTGGAATGAGCAAAGAAATGGGGGTTTTTTTCTTTTTTTGTTCAGACACTCTCAGTATGTACCTACTCTAAACGGCTTTTCCTTAATTCAGGAATGATGTCACCACCCTTTCAGGATAATTGTCATGGGTTTGAGTCGCTGGCCTAATGCCAGCGCACCCACGAGAATGTAGTTCTTTAAAATGATGCTGTAAGTAAGACTGGGAATAGAGCAGAGCAGGCTCCAACTTAGAAAGGGAAAGAAAAACTTTATTAATTTATATAGTTAATAAATAACTTATATAAGTAAAATAACTTATATAGTTAACTTTATTAACTATGTAAGAAAAAGGAAAAGGAAGAAACAAAATCTAAAGTGAAAAGAACCTCCTAAACCACTCCTCCTCCCCCCACCATAATTCTTACCAAAACTTTTGAGACAAAACCTGGAACTCCCAGCTAAAATATTAACGGAGAGGAGTCTTCCTTGTCTTTCCATAGAAACTCCCACAAGAAACACAGTTCTCTTGTGGCCTGAACTCTTCACAAATGACCCACCCCATACAGAGGAAATGTGCATTTGAGAAGCCCTCCACCCATGGATGGTGCTCTCACCACCACCCATGGACCAGAAACTGCTTGTAAGGTTCCCTTTTTAAGGATGCCTTCGAGACACAAGTCCCCCCCCATTTCTCCCTAGGGGTGAAGGGTTTTGAGAACAGAAGCCTCTTCTGAGGGCACCACCACACCCCCTTAATCCTCTGTTCACTCACTCTGGCACTGGCATTTTCACTACACAGTGCCCACCTTGCATCCCCCTAAACACAGTTTCTGTAAGTTACAGGAGCATTAATTCAGTCTCTATGGCCACTACAAGGAAAGTCCGGCCAAAAGCCACTCCAGCATCTCTTCTTCTTCTCTTCTGCTGACATCACAAGTCCCACGCCATCTCACCCACCTCTTACAGAAGCTGCAGCTGATAAAAAGTTCTTGATCTCAGATTTAAAGCGGCGCTGGTCGAACTCTCTGGGGAGGGGGCGGCTCGGCACTGAAGACATCCCAGATGATAGATCTTCCACCCCTCCATTCTCAGTTGGCCTGGCAGGTTAGACAGTTCTCTTTTTTTTCCCTCTGATCTGGAGGAGATGCCCAGCCAAGGCCAGGCACACGGGCAGCTGTGCTGGCCCAGATCCAACAACAGCAGCGGAGTTCACAGACAGCTGTGCCGACAAGCCGGCAAATGCTATCCAGGCTTACCCCAGCCCAGGCCGCATGGCAGGCCTCGGCCTTGGCCAGGGGCGGCCTCCCCTCCACCTGCCACAGCTAGGAGGAGGAGGGGAGCCTGAGGAACCTGTTCACTCTCTGAAGGCTGGAAGACAAGGAGAACTACTCCACCCCCTTCCCAGGCTGAAGTGTGTGTTCACAGAGATGAAATGACCTTTCAATGGTTCACAGGGTGTCAACCTCTGAACCAGCACTCTCTCATTTCCTAGGGTGGATCAAACCCCGACAATAATTTACCAAATGTTCATATAGAAAAGTCAAAAAGCCATGGAAATTGCATTTTAGAATATCAGCAGCCACTACAACAATATATGAAAAATAACCTTTTGTCACTTGGTGCTGAGGACTGACCTGTGAATGTGAATAATAAGGGATAACTTTGACACACATGTTTTAGCCCCATTTTGGTTCCACAGTCCCCATAAGTATTGTCATTGGATTTGGTTTTTCATATGGACACAGTTCTTTGAGATGCCACCAGCCTTTCAGAAGTTGATATTTAAGGATCTCATTCTCCAAGTTCAAAAATGACCCATCACATCAAGAAGAAAATTAAGCAAAGGTGGCAGGAGGTGTATTTGGATGAGCAAAAAGCTCGTGATTGAACTTGGGCATACAAAATTGTACAATAGGTGGAATCACCAACAGAAGGAGTATAGAGTTGCTGTCCTGTCTTGTAGAGATGAGATAGGAAAGTCAAGGTCAATGTGAAAGGAGCATGGGATGTGAAGGGAAAGAACAATATTGCTCACAAGTACATAAACAGCAAAAGGAAGACTAAGGAAAATATGGACCTGCTGCTGAATGGGACAGGCGAGCTGGTGATAAAGAATACAATATAGGCCAGCATATTTATCTTTTCTGCCTCAGTCTTCATCAGTAAGAAAAGCCTTCAGTAATCCTCGGCCCTTCAGACCACAGGCAAAGTCTGGAGCAAGAAAACTTATCCTTCACAGAAAAAGACTAAGTTGGAGAGAGCTTAAAAAGAGAGAGCTAATTTGGAGAGAGCCATTCTTGACAGTATTTAAATAATCACAGTGACTGAGGAACATATTCGGTGCAGATGGCTCAGGGTGCAGTTGCAATGAGAACTGCAGGTTGAACTCTGGATGGGAGCCTGAGGCAAGAGATCAGGAACTGCCAACCCTTGGCACAGCAAAGGGCACAGGGACTGGACACTGAGGCACTGCAGGAGCCCATGAACCCCAGACTTTCCCACTGTCAGACTGTAAGGATACAAAAGCTCAGGGTTTCCTTTGTTCAGAGTGCCTCCTCAGAGGGCAGCTCAAGCTGTTATTCTGTCATTTACTGCTGCACCAATTTAACTCTTTTGAGAACTGGGACATCAGAGACTGCTGTGGGAAACCTGGGGTTGAGCCAGTAAGGAACCCTGATTGGACCATGTGAGTGTGGGGTGTGTGCAAAGGGGCTTCAGTGCCAATTCAGGTGGTGCAAGTATGGAAGTGGCTCCTGGGTGGTTGGACAGAGAAGTTTCCTTAACACTGGTATTAGTGATCAAGGACTGGAACACAGCAAATATGACACTCAGGTGAAAAAATATTCCATTTTATCCACATTTGATAATATTAACTGACAGCATCCCTTATGCCAACCAAACAAAATAAATTTGAGATTTTAAATCAGTAATAAAGGAAGTTTCAATTTATTTATTCTCACATTATAACAAAAGATTGAATTAATATGTGACAAAAGATATATCAAATTAAAGCAGGAATACATTTTTCTCCATAAAATGAATTTGTGTTTGGCTTTTCATTTCAACATATGTGTTTTCATTATCACCATATGTGTATGGTGATAGCAAATGATGTCAAACACTGCCAGAATCTTCATGGAACCTACAAAGGTGCTGCATCCTTTTCATGAATTTTATTTCTTGCCTTTCTAAAATTGAAGTATTAATCTGCTTTGGAGTTGTTGTGCTTTTTTTGTTTATTTGTTTAGTTTATATGGATAATTGCTTTAGCAGCATTAACTCTAATTGTAGCAATTAGCAAGGTCATATTTTTCCTCTTTGAAAAAATATTCCAGCTGAGAGCATATAAAGACATTATAAAATAAATGAAATTAAAGGTACTGAAGACTTCCCATCATAGAATATTTCATTTATGTTCTCACTGAATAGAGAGAGATCAGGATAACATTAATTTTTGAGTTTAGCATGCAATTTTGAGAAAAAACACCCATGACCACATGAAGGAAACATATGGACCACAAAGTATTCTTTCTTGCCTAGGAGATCATCTGTTGTACTCCAGAACAAAACCTTGATTTTCCATTTGATACTTGCCTTTATCCTGATGTGCTGCTTACCCAGAGGCAGGTGAGTGACAACAAAAGTTTGAAGTTTAGGCAACTAAATGACCTCCTAACATCTGTGCTACATTTGGCATCTTTTCTCTTCTTGTGCCTTCACTCTAGATTGGTAAACTAACTTGAGCAAAGAAATAAAAAGCAATTTACATTTTAAAAGAGTGTCCTGAAATTTTTCTAGGAATATGTTACATGCCCAGCCTATCCCAATTTTGCAAGGTAAATCACATAATCAACTGTTTCATCCTCTGAGGAGGCAGGTAATGACAGAGGTCTATAGCTCCTTCTCTTGACCCATCCTCCACCTCCATAAAACAAGCACCAGTAGTGACCTGTAAGGCCAGCCTGGATGGTGATACTCCACCTCCTCTCCCTCAGTGAAATACCATGGACAGACAGTATATCCCTTCCACAAGAATGTCACTGGTCAGAGGCAGACCACAGTGGCATGGACATTAGCATATTTCTTGCAAATCCAGTTCAAAATATTCCTGATCAATTACAGCAGCATTTTCCACTGATTCTAGGCATGCAACTGAAACTAAGTCATGCCAGCTGTATCAGCTGAACTAAAAGAGGAATATATTTTTAAAGGAAGATTAAAAACACTAGGTAGGTGGGTGGCCTTTAGAGAAATTGCTGTGGTAGTCCTAATACCATTAAAAACTCAGGATCAGATGTTACTAATATTTTATCCAGCTGCATATTTAAGCCACTTCTCCTAGCCATATAGGCTGTACCTCTCTAGCAGTCTAAGTGCAATTTCTTCTTTTCAGCTAGTGTGTAGCATATTCAATAGTCTATTATATATCCTGAAGTAGTCCAAAGTTATATAGAGGGTAATTTGAAATCCTGATTTGCAGCTTAGCATCTCTTTCTGGCACATCACATATTAACACAAGATGGCTGTTGTCTTTTGAGAAGAATATTGCCAAAAGAGAGAAATATGTAACTACTGGAGTTTACTGCATTAGAATGTAGAGTTTTACTGCATTTCTACTTTTTTCCTTTATACTCCAGCAAGTGATACACAAAAAGTGCAATTAATTCTGGATAGTTTTTCATGTACTTGTGGCAGCATTTTGCAGGAGGAAAGAAAGGAATAGTGAAGAAGTTAGGTCTCACTCTTACAAGTAGATAGAAATATTTTCTTTGCAATAAAACAGAAAGTCAGTGGCTGGAGGCCAAATCACTGTCTGGAGAAAAGACAAAAGGAGGAAGGAAAGATGAAAGGAAAACAAAGCCATGAGAAATAGGAAATTGGTATATAGTTAACACAATGGTTGATGAGGGAAAAGAACAAATAAAATATGTATCCTCAAAAAAAAGCATAAATGAAGAAGATAAGAAAATTTGAATATGTATCTGCTGGATAACATCTTTGAGTGTTTTATGTTTTAGACCCCCTTTAGAAAAGGCCTATTATCATTAAGCTTTCACATGAGAAGGTGTAGATGTAAAAGAAATCCAGTGATAAACTAGAACCTAGAAAAACTTCTGCTGAAATTGAGTTTCAGCTGTGAAATGCATACAGGATCAGGATGTGATTCAGTTAGCAGATCTTTTTCTTAACCATCTGTTCCATGTCTTGAATTAATATTAGCGTCTTCCCTGGAGATGGTTTTGGAGTCTTACATATTTCTGCTTCAAGAAAACAGTCAGAACAATGATCAGTTGGGATTATCCCTGATCAACTTGAGTGATGTCCAAAAAACCTTTGCTGGGGTAGAAGCAGTAGAAACACCCAACAACATGCCCCTTCTCCAAGGACCGTGCAGATCAGGTTGTGCAGATGCCAGACTTGTACAAGAGAAGTAAAAGGTTATTATTGCCTTCTGATACAATAGCAAATGTAAAAATGTAAAAAAGGAGCAGGGGAGCAGGGGAGCAGGGGAGGATAGAGAAAAAAGTCATTTTAATGACTTTTTCTAGTAAAGAAGTTGTTATTATTGTTACAGAAAAAAATCAGCTAGATAACAAAATATGATTTATTCTTTGCAACTTTTTATTTTAGGATCTTTTCAAAGAGAATAATTTTAATCAGGATAACTTGGCTCAGAGTCTCCTTCTCTAGAGACATTCTAACCCCACCTAGTCACAATCTGACTTGCCCTGCTCTATGTGAACCTGCTTTATCAGGAGGTTTGTATTAGATGATCTTCACAGGTCCCTTCCAGTCCCAGTCATCCTGTGATTCTGTGAATCCAGCTGAACTAAAATACCTAGTAGCGGAGTTCAGTTTCCTTTATAAATCATTATGGTAATTAAAGATTAAAGGACAAGATACATAATACATTTGTGCTATCAAAATATTGTGCCTTGATTCCAGTCATGACTGGGTTAATTTTTTTGCAGTAATCAGGAGGGGGCATATCTAGGACCCAAAGGTTATTATATACCAGCTCACCTCATTGCTGGGGGAAAAGGAAAGGGATCTCTTCTGCAGAGAGGAGGGTCCTGCTGATTGACTAAATGTGGTGGAGGGAGAATTTGGGCGATGCTGGCTCTCAACAATCACATGAGAATTGTTCCCCTCTCTTGGGCTTTTATTACTAATGCTGTTGCTGTTATTATTCACTTTCTTATCTCATTATTGTTTCCTCAACCCAGGATTTTCACTTTGGTGCCTCTCCAGCCACCTTCAGGAGCAGAAGGGAGGAGGATGGGGAGGGAAGGACACAAGAAAGTGGCACACAGTCTGGGGAGTCCCAGTGGAAGCACTAAACTAGGGAGTACCTTTTCTAAACCATGAGATGTTAATACAAGTTCAGATTTTCATTAACAATTCCGTGTCATGCATTTAACTTGTAAAAGATCAGCCGTTCATTCCTGTGCATAATGTCCCCTAGAGAGCTCCTCCTTGCTATGGCCTTCCCATTACACTCCAAGAAGTCTCAATCATTAGTTAAGCCCTGGCCACTGGATCCTTAAGAGAAACCATAGAAGCATAGCCAAGAGTATACCTCAGCTATGAATTTCAGTGTACTGAAACTCAGTGCCAACTTCAGGAATACTGTAGACGTCAACAACCATTACCCCCTGTGGCAGTAACCATGGGTTTCCCTTCATTAGAGAAGAGATGTTATATTAATGAGGGCCACATGGTGACATTTTACTCCCTTGTGGGAGTTTCAGTCTGCCCTAAATTTTATAAAGGTTCTTGGAGCTCTGAAGAATGATGATAGACAACTGTGGTAACATTTCTGTATTTCTTCTGAAGTTTTTCATTATATCATGGCATTTTATTGAATGTTAGATGAATGAATACTGTGAATACCTGACATGTTGTCCTTTTACACTTAATGAGCACTTGTAGTATCTTTCCTCTGCTTCACTTTACCTTAGCAGTGTAAAGGTAAAAAAAAGTTTGCCTCTGTAAGCTCATTCCTTCTATATTTAATTTTCTGAATTATTTCTCAGGGTCATCCTTGCCTAACAGAGAGCATTAGGAACTATTCATGGCTTAAAAGTCAAGCCTGTGAATGTTTACAGGATGCTGACTTCAGTTGGATTTTAGCTCTTTTGCAACCCAAGAGTCTTTAAACTGCTAATGTCCACAAAATGAGACTATAGTGGTAATGAGGATGTGCTGGACTTAGGCACTGGACTGGTCTGAAACCACCAATAGTTGTGGCTGATTTGTCTTATTTCTGTTTGTTGGTATTGTACATAGTGGATTTTGCTTTTGACACTTCTTAAAAGGTAGAATTGACATTTTAACCAAGGACACTTAGGAAATTTGGGATTCCTTGCATATCTTTCAGTTGGTCTAAGCTTTAATATTAGAGTGATTTACCTTACTGTAGACCTACAGGAGAGAATATTACAAGCAAAGAGTTTCTAGACACCTAGGCCAAAATTTTGTTACAATATGAATCTCTTCCAGTAAATTTTATTCTCTCCCTTCCTTACTATTACAGATTAAATGAAAACAAGGCTGTGGAAATAATTTACCTACAAATCTATTGACAGATGTCAGCAAAAGCAGCTGCAAAACAAATTTTGTTCATCTTAGCTTGGAATCTATTTTAACAGATTTTGAGAGCTTGTGAATATAATATCATCAATCATATAATAATGAGAATATCATATTATCAGTGATACCTACAACAACCTCCTATGTATACCTAGAAAAATATGAGACTGAATTTGCTGAGATGCTGTATTCAGAGGTATAGAATATTTCTCCTCCAGTACTTGCTGCTCATCCTCATGGGACTCTGATTTGAATAACAAACCCTACAGAGCATTGGGGCACCATGGCTTAAGCCACTTATGCTCCCAAGAAATATTCCTGAAGAGTAACTGGAAACACCACTTTGCAGAGATCTGGCAGATACCTGAATAATCACTTTTCTGGTACACATTTCACACTGAGGAGCTCAAACTAAGGGGTATTACAGAATTCTTACCATCCTATTTTGATGTGTATTCAGTGAATTTCATAAGCTTGTCTTTATAAACCAGTAGATTATTCAGTTCTTTTGCCATTTAACTAAATTATTTAAACTGAGGAAGAAAAATACTTTAAAGCAGGAAAAATCACAGGTTTAAAAAAAGTCGCATAAAAAGTCACATCATCTTTTTCATTATTCAAAGGAAGTACAGGATCTGAACTAAGCCACTTGTCAACAATTTAGCCAAAATATTTCATTATGAAGATTCTCCTGGAATTCTGAATGAATGTTACTCTTCCTCCCCACATTCACAGTGGTCATTTCATAGCTATTGAACTACAGAAGACCTGATACCTGTCTACTTGCTCCAGCAGCTAGTGCTGACTAATGGAGTGCTTCATGGCAGTGAAATCTAGAGACTGCACAGATCTATCTAACTGAACATTGTTTGTCACTGGGAATTTAGGGTATTGTAAGAGAATGATAAATATTTTAGAGTTTTCTTAACAAATTGACAGGGCTAACAAACATGCATATGATATTTTGGATTAGAAGGTTTCATGTATTGCAGAGCAGGGAACTTAGATTGTTGAAAGCTGTAGAAAGTACTTCTGATATACAGAATTAGGCCTCTGAGAAAACAATGTTATTATTTTTCTCCTGCTCTCTTTACTTAAAAAGGGACATATGGTGATGAATTCTTTAAGGGATAGTATTGATAGGCTGTATTCAAAGAGGCTGGCAATTGCCGGTATGCTAACAGATTCCCCACCAAAGAAAAGTCTTTAAAAGTATATATTTTTGTTGTTGCAATATTCAAATGACAATTCTTCTAGCACATATGGTTAGGATGAATGGGTGACTCGTCACTCTTTCAAAAAAAGGATTGAATAAAATTAGCAGTTGCCTAGAAATACCATATTTTTTTTTTACTTTCTGTGTAGTTAAAGTAGAGATGTTTTCCCTTCAATGATTTTAAAGACTCAAGCTAGTCTTTCGCAAACACAAAGCTTTTAAAGCTTGTCTGGAGACTTGATGAATGTTATTTATAAAGCAATACACAATTTAATCATAGGAAGTTATGCAATCTTTGAGGAGTGAAATTAACAGTAAATTTCAATAAATATCTTCTTTTTAATAATATTCTACTTTGGGATTATGATGGTGTTTCTTAACTGTCAAGACAGAGTCAATAGCTGAGGCATAGCCTTTACATATGAGGTTATACCAAATAGAGAATTCAAACTATCAAAAGATACAGTTTTAAAATAATTGTCATCACAATATTGTCATAATTTTTTGTGGTACATCCTTTATCTGGGGCTTTTATTTGCTATATTTCATTATTATTTTTTTTTCCAAAACTTAACTTTAAAATAGTTTATATATGATATAATGTATTCTAATATTTACAGATGAGTTTGGTTCTTTAATCAATAGTCCATGATAACTACAAAGGAAAAAGAGGGAGCATTGCTTCAGGTCAAGCTTTCTTGTAAACTGAGAGCACAGGCTGGCAAACACTTTCCTCTTTTTTCCATTTCCATTAATCTTAATATCAATTTTTTATATAGCACAAAAAAATCTGCATGCAAGGAAAACCAATCTGTGTCACATCTTAAAGAAAAATCAGTAATTGCGCAATGCATTTCTGGGCAAATATAACAAGCCTGCAGTGGCAGTGAAGGGTAGGGGAGCATAACAAATGGCTCAGAAATGTGCCGCTGCAGAGCCTCAGGTAACAAATTACCTTGTACATACAAAGATTTGCAGCAGTCAGACTTGCCTGTGGGCTCAGAAGATCTTGTATATGTAATTTTGATATCATCATCAGCCAATGCAAAAGCTTCATGCCTATGACACACCCCATGCCTATCACATACTTTACTGTGCTCAACCTACACAGAAAGTAATTTTCAACTAAGCAATATAAAGAATTGAGAGAAAGGACAGCAAAGACCATTACTACAAAAGAATGTCAGAGAGTTTTGTCATGAAGGCAAGCAGAGATTAGTGCCACCTTGGTGTTGGGACCCTGACTACTCCTGGTACTGAGAAACCCAAATCTGGAGTTTGTCTGTGGCTGCTGAGAGTTTGTGTATGAAAATCCACCATGAAAATTTACTCTGAAACTTCAAATAAACTTCAAATAAACTTCATAAACACAAGTTTTCACTGTTTGGCCCAGAGCAGCTAAAGTTAAGCATTCTCCTTTGTAATTTCTACATGTTCAGGGATATCAGGATCTGTTATTTGCCAGACAATAATTTTAGTATCTTCTTACTTGAAACATTGTATGGAAGTTATTTTACAGCATAAATATGAAGGCCTTAACACTTGCACTTGTTTCCATTTGATAGAACTGATGTGACACTTGAAAAGGATCACACACTTTTTTTCTCAATGTAAAAGTATGAACATGCAATTCTTCTGAGTAGTCTGAGTTCACTGAGAAAGACATGGGTGTTCATCTGTGGTTTCTACAGTCATGCTCAATTTTCCTTGAATCTGAAATAGAACTGTAACAAGTTTCAAACAATACAAACATCTGGAAAGTTGCTTCCTTTTTTTAGTCACCTTTTTATCAGTCTACTGCTGAATATTAGTGGTGACAGTAATTTAGGGTCTTTGCAGCTAGTGATATAGGATGTAGTTACAGGATGTTCTGACTGAAGATGATTTTTGTAATGAATTATCTTCATTTTCTGGTGGTGATTCAAAATAATTTCGTTCAGTCTGTTGGAATTATGTCAATTTTCATATATATGATTTCAGAGAAATTAAGATGATTATATATATTGTCACACTATGCTGCCATAATTCCTGCCCAGAAATTTTAAGTGTTTTGGGATAAACGTGGTGTCTTGGTTTTGAAAGACTGTTGTCTGCCAGGGAAAACTAGAGCTTCCCTTGGAATGGAGAATGTAAAACCCCTCCCCCCCTAATTATTATAATTTTGCAATTAAGGGGCTTTCAGGTAAAGATATGGGAATAGGAGTAACAGGTCTTTGCTAGGAATATTGAAAAAAAAAAAAAAAGAAAATACAAATGTAGTACTACAGAGACAAGCAAGCATGCAAAATAGAAGTCCTGGAAAACTCTGACAGGGTCAGGGATACGACCTGACACCCTGTTGGTCAGGGTGTTGGTAGCAGTCCAAATAAATCCTCCTGGAGTAACAAATGTGGTTCTGTGGAGTAGAGGTGATCCGGTAGAAAGTCCAGCAGTGGCGAGATGGGTCTGGTCTTCCTCCTGGATCCCAGTGGGAAGGCTGGATTCCCGGGATGCCAGCTGTTTCTGAGCCTCAGTTTTTATCTAGGTAGGAATGGTTGGCTCCCCCTGCACTGAGTGGAGCATCTCACAATGGGATGATGTAATGTGTCATGTCATTGTTGAGCCTTAATGGCCCATTAGCAGAAGATATCCCCCTGGAGGATGGACTGGTGGTGAAAGAGATAAGAAACACTGCCCCACGTGGTTTTAATGGCTGGCCCACTATCAGAAGGCATCTGCCCCCCTTCCCCTTGGAGTTTCAAGAGATACAATTGCTTTCAACAGATGAAATAGAGTACACATTCTTTGGTTACCTAACCCAAGACAGCTGGTTCTTGGGGAGATTTTCTGACCAATTTCCTGACCAAACAGCCTTGATAAGAATCTGAAGTTCAGGGCATTTCACATAAACTAGTAATCCTTCTAAGTCAGCCCTTCATTAATTTTTCTAATTCCTATATGTAATTTGACCAGGAGCATGGTTTATAAGGGCTCAAGGTTTTTTTGGCTTTTGATGGCTGGGGTTTTGATGATGTTTTTGGGTTGGTGGTTTTTGGGGGTTTTTTTTTGTTTGGGTTTTTGGTAGAGTTTTTTTTGGTGGGTTTTTTGGTGTTTTTTTTTTTTTTTTTTATTTGGTATAGTTTGGTTTGGTTTGGTGGGAGTTTTTTGGGGTTTTGGTGGTGTTGGTGGTGGTGTTGGGGTTTTTTTGTTTTGTTTTTGCCAATGAAATTGCAAATAAATATAGCAAATATAACAATTGTGCTGATTTATCTAATTTTTGAATCTGTTTATTTTTCCCAGAATTATTCCATCTGGGGTTTCAAGTATTAAAAGAATGAGTTTAATTTTTGACTCACATTATCTAGATATTTTAATATCCCAAAAATTAACTCAGTGTTATTCAGTAATGTGACCGCCATTTAGTTCACTAAGTTTATACTGCATGTAGGCCAGAACAAAAGCATTTTTTGTTGTGTTTTATCTCCAGGAAATCTAGCATTCTAGCAGTGCAATATTATGAAAAGTGAGAGAACTGAGCCATGAATGTTACTGCAGTCACAAAAAGAAGAGTCCTGATGAGTGATTAAACCTCTTCGAGCTATTGTTCTTAAAATGGAAATGGAGTGTGGATCCTAGTAAAATGGGCAACTCTGGAAGCACATATTTCTGTCATCCTTTGTACTCCTCACTTTAGCCTGTATTTTTTTATCTTTTGTGTGGAAATGCTGCATTTTTGCCAGACCTTCTTGTATGTGTTGACTGTCAAACATATTGTTCCATGACAAAACAATTGCCCAGGCTTCTTAACAGCATTCCTGACAAAGAAGAGGAGAGCAGGGACATATCAGCCTGGTTTGCAAATGAATGCTCTTGACATATGTTGTTATGTTCTTATTATGTTCTTATTAATCTCATTAAGAATATTAGAAAATCACATATGGAAAGGCTCTAATATAACTACATTTAGATTTCTAAAATGGAAAAAAGGTAACTTTTAATTTGTCAGACTGTAAAAAATTGTCAGGACTTCCTGAAATTCAAGGAGACAATTGTGTCTTTATTTTTCCCATAGTTCCCATTTCAAGGACTTCTGAACCCTCTCATTAAGCTGGTTAATTGAGGTGCCATACCGGAAATGCTACATACTCAGGACAGAAATTTCTGGTCATTTCGTAAGCAAAATGTGTTACAACATTACCACTTAGGACCAGCATCAGCACAAAAAAGTTCAGACTTAGCTACAAAGCAGTCACAGAAAAAGTATGCTGAAGGTTTCCACTGCTCCCTTGCCGTTCCAAGGGCCTGTCTTGCAAGTAAACCTAATTCTATCAGGCACTGCCAGCCAACTGACACTGTGATGTTGTAACTACTTTTCTTTTCAGAACTCACTTCTTGTAGATACAGAGGCTGTCATATTGAAGGGGAGTATGCAAAGACTGAAAATGTCACCACTAACTACTCTAATAACTCTGAAAATTCTGATCTTAAAATTAAACACTTTTGTTTACATTTGCCCTTTTCTCTGAATGGAAAAAACCCAACATCACTTGCTACAACTAACTTAGAGAGAAAATACTTAAAAAACTTAAAGGTTTTCCATAGAAAACCTTTAAATCCAAATAGGAATACCAAAAAATTGATTGTCATCTGAACTCTGCGAAAAATTGTGAAGAAAGATGAAGTGAAAATACTGCAGAGATAGATTTTTTAGGTAGAGCTGAAAAATGTGATTTGGAAAGTAGATAGATATTGCCTTCAACTACTGCTTGTCTCAGCAGTTATTAAAATACTTTATTTCCAAAATAGCAACTAGCAATGATCTATGTGGACAAGTAAAATCTTGTAAAATATCACCCATTGAAACAATCAAAAGGATGTCTATGGTGCATTTCAGAGGCACAGAGCATGTTCTTTGATGGCTTAGAAATGAAAAATAGATTTTAAAACAGACTTATCTGGGGAAGGGAAGAATAAAAACTTATAGTAAAATCAAACAACATACACTGAGATTCCGACCTTGCTATCAAGAGTCCAGCTGAATTTAACATGGTTTCAGCGAAAACCCTGAGTTATTCTAGTATGAGAGAATTTAAAATAAAATTAGAGAAACTTACAGATTTTCATTTCTACACACTTTTGAATAGCCTTTCCTACTGCTTTAAATTAATGTGGAAATGAAGACTGTAAAGTCATGCAGGATAGAGCAGAGGACACCAATAATGCTGCCAGCTCAGTGGAAAGGGCAGCCCTGCAGCATTTGCTTTTTCTCACACGCGTAACAGCCTGAGTTGGCCACCACAAGGAACTGTCTCAGACTAACCCATGGCGCCCTTCAGTCACTGATAGGTGAGGGTGGAAGGAGAACAACTACATGCAAAAATCTTGTTGGCACTAAGTTCTGGGAGAGGGCTTGAATATCTTCCAAGAGCCTAGAGATACACCAAAGCCCCAGGGTGTAAGCTGTATGAGAATCAAACATAAAATAAATCTTGCAGACAACTGACTTCAATTGAAATTAGCTCTGATTCACCTGGTCTAGATACCTGATTCAAGTCTCAAAACTCCTCCCATAATTGCATGTCTCTTTAATAAAGGTAAACTATACACGTCTCTACAGAGATAGAGAAAATGAGTTACAAGAAAATAGTTTTCTCATTTTTATGTAGTCAGGTACTGCTCAATGAACAGCTAAATTGAGTGCTAAAATGGTGAGAGAATTTTTGTCTGTTCTCTTGAAAGCAACAGCAGTTAAAGCAACTACATTTTTACTGGCTTCAGAAGCCCCTGCAAGAGCAGTGAGAAAGTTAGGGGGAAGCTACTGGTACATGGGATGAAAGAAATACACTGTATCCACCATTTTCATAATGAAAACACATCAGAGTTGTGATTGCTTACAGGCTCTGAACTACAACACAACAATATGCTATAATGCCTTATAGGTGCAGTTTCTTCACAGCACATGGAAAATGTGTGGGAGGTAAGACAAAGTTGGTACCTTCAATGGAGCAGGAAGCTGTGCTCCTTACAGCCTTTGCCTTCCCTCTCTCACTTGGTCACAGTTGTCAGCTCATCTCAAATTATGGAAATGCTTTCAATATGCTTTTCTGCATTAGCCTGTCATTAGTTTTGCACTTGGTTCTTTCATGGGTGGCTCTCAATTACCGCAATTTTGTTTTGTAGTCTTTGATAAACACACACAGACACCATTTTCCACTCTTTTGTCGTATTGAATTGAAGGTGATGACTCCAGCAGTTCCAAAAAAAGTTAATGCAGGACAAAAATAACCCACTACACAGATGATTAGGTATCCATCATGGATTCCACTTTTGTTATTTCAGGAGATAAAGCTTTGAAATGAGTTAAAGAAAGGTTAATTGTCCAGCACAGAATCACAGAATATGCTGAGCTGAAAGGGACCCACAAGGATTATCGAGTCCAACTCTTAGCCTTGTGTAGAACACATCAATAATCAGCACTTGTGGAGCGATAGGAGAACAAAACCAACTTCACTGCATTTTATTTGGAGTGAGTTGTGGCTTCAGTCCAGTTTCCTGAACAGTTCTCTGCTGCCTGAGGCGGTTATCAGATGCCCGTGCCACCTTGCCAGCATGAGTGGCCCACAGGAATAGCTGTAGCTGTGTAACACATACAGATGTGGACAAGGGGTGATATATTTTGCTAATTCCCAATGGACAAAACCTAAATGCTGAACAGAGTTACAAACACAAATATTGTTTTGAGGATAACTTCCATTTAACAGCTTCAGAACAATTAAGTTCGAAGGCAGAGTGACCTTAACTAAAGACAATCCCCATAGCACAGCTGTATTTCCAGGGGTTCTTCCTTTGGGATTTTTTGTTTGTGGTTTTGTTGTTGTTGTTGTGTTTTGTTGGGGTTTTTCTTTTAACTGATCCATGAATATAAATTCCCTCTGCTGGCGTGGTTTTTCTCCCTTTTATTTCAGGCAGAAGTCATGAAAGTCAAAAGCGTGGAAAGATTTTATATGACCAAATAATTGTACTATTAAGTCTGTCAGAGGGACATTTAAAGTGTGAGATCTACACAGTGGCAGGAGTAAGCCTCTGTAAGTATACACAGAGAACAGTTTTCTGGAGTTTATATATTTTGCTACTGAACTCTCAGCTACAAACTCCTAGACCTAGAACCATTTAATTGCACTTCAAATTGCAAGGAGACTGAGCTGCAGAACTCATTGATCTTACTGTGAATTGTATGGTAGGAAAGGACATATTTCTTTACAAATGTATATACATAGTTGTCTAGTCATTTCCTTTCTATTTTTCAGTATTTCTACTTACTGAAGTATTTTTATGTAAATTGAAACAATTAGAAGTTTCTCTAACAGAAATTTTGCTAATGTTCATATTCCTATTATTGAGGTTTCCGTAAGTTGCAAGAGATTGGATGCTATCATACTACAGATAAAAGCATTACCTCTGCAAACCTGGCCTCCTGAGATCCTGAATTAGTATTTAATTCTACTGGAGGGTGAAACACAAATACAATATAAGACAAAAATCACACTAGGTTTTTTTTTTACTAGTGTTCATTGAAACTGATGACCAGACTTGGCAGCCAATTGTACATGGTGTGAACACAGGAGAAGTAGAATGGATCTCAGAGACCTAGTACCCATGTGCCAGCTAAGAGAAAAGAATAAAAGGAAGATTAAATAGACAGCAGTGGCAAGCAGAATCCACTCACAACTGTCTAAAATTCTTGTTTAAAAAAGGAACTATAATAGAGTTTTGCAGTACTATCTTAGGTTGACAGTCAAAGAGGTGTGATGTGTATGGGAGTGAAGTCAGCTCCAGAATGTCGGAACCCGGGACATCCCTCTGGGAGCTCTGGGTGATCTGAGACCTTGGCAAGGGGTCCAGAGACAAGCCATGAGAGACTGATTAGTATAATATTAATTTATCACTGGGTATAGATGTAGAATTTTGGGGTTTAATGGAGGTTCAAGAAGGCAAGATGGAGGAATCTGGGCATGTCCTTGTCCTTCTGTTTCTTCTTCTTGCCCTCCATCTTCTGCTGTGATGGTGGCACTTTTGGATTGGAGTAGAAATACACTGTCTAACATAGGTGATAGGTGTTGGTATTTATCTGTAAACACAGAACACATAGTACATAGTATAAAAGGTTACGACCACCCTTGGGGTGGTCAGTTGACGACTATCCAGCATTGTAGCCAGCACCCTAGCCAGGGAGAACTGAGTGTACCTAGATAAGAAATAATAAACATCCTTGAAGACCGAGACAGACGCATCCTGACTCTCTCTTCTGGCACTGGGGCTTGGGAGAAGGACTTTTAGACAACATTCTCAGGGCGCCATCAGCCCAAAGAAACAAGAACCGAGACAGAAGAGCAGAGAAGCAGTATTCACATTAGGAAATACAGCAAACTGGTGCCTAGCATGGTGCTAAGTTCATTACTTTTGTTTACTGAAGGTACATAATTAAAACAAAAAAAAGCAAATTTGGCTTTGGATTTGCCCAGGTTTTCTAGTGGCTGTCACGTTAACTCTGACTTCTACTTCATTCCACTGAATTCATTAGGCTTCTCAAGTCAAAAATAAGGACATTCCCAAATTTTACCTCACCCATTAGATATAATTGCCTTCGTCAAAAATGTGAGTTTCATGAGTTACAATCTCTTTGATAAAACTTTAGGAAACTGTATTAAACAAAGTGGAGCACATGCTTCAACCAGTCAAAGATTACTCAAGACAGACAGATACCTTCCATAAACTATTACTATTAATTGAAACTGATATTGCTGAAACTGGAAGGATTTCTGAAGAGTCAATGAAAGGTGGTGATGATGATGACGATATTTAATGGCATTCTGTTTCCAGGAAAGGCATCCTGATCTCACAGGGTTTTAGAAGGTTGTCAAATTGGATTGCTTTGATCCAACTTTGAGATGCAAACCAATTGTTCCTATTATCAGAAATATACTAGTTGACAAAGCAAGCCATGTTGGATTCCTTTGACATTTGTTCAAAAACAAATCCTGTGACTGGAAACATTTTGCACCAGTTTCAGCCAGCAAGGTGCTGTGAACAATTTTGTCTCTGACAGCATGGGCTTCCCCTAACAGTTCCCTAGCTTCAGTGACATTTTTATCCTCACCTTCTCTTATTAACAAGTTGATAACCTATTTTCCAGGGTAAGTAGTAAATTTCTTCCTGATTTTTATTACTTATTTGCATAACCATGGCATGCAGTGGGTCTGGGCATGGACCAGAAGTAGTCACCTGTGCACCCTGTCATTACACTTCTCCATCCATTCTTTGTGTGACGTTTGGCCATATCAAATAATCTTTTTCTTCCCTAGGTAAAGGAAGGTGCACAAAATTTGTACAGAAGTTGTTCCTCTCTATCATCCAATGTTTCTTCCAGATCTCCTGTATTTCTTGCTAGACTTGGAAGCACAGCTTGCCTATTTGCAAATGTAGTGCTATAGTTGCCTATGGGGTATCAACAGTACAAGTTACTGTCAGGTAATTTCCTGTGACCCAAGTGCTGGCATAAATTAGAAGAGCTATAGGATAGCTGCCATGTCCAGCTGTGTGAGACTAGCATAGCAGTTCTCTTGTCAGTGTCTCCATAGGATTTTGCTAGCTCCACACCATTCAGAAGAAGTGAAGATATGCCCTAATAACTTCTGATAGTCCCATTGTAGTCTGTTAGGAGCCATTGTTCCTGTTCTCTTGCTCTGCAGACACTGTAAAGGTAAGGCACTGTCAACCTTGCTGCTTTCTCTAAGCCTTTTAGCTGCAGATTGTAGTCCCAATAACAAAGCTTACCTAAGTAGATAGTTCACAGTCCTCCTCTTACAACAGCTGCAGAAATCCTGCTGCCTGCAAACCTGTTCAGTTTAAGCAATCTGCCATCCTCCCCCTGAGGCTTGGAGCAGCCTTTTATAACCTTAGCAATCACCACCCCCTTACCAGGGCTGAAGTTTTATAAAGAGCTCATAAAAGCATGTAAGAAAATTGGCTTTAAATTTTTTAACATTTTCAGTATAATTATGTCCAGTAAGCCAATCCTTTGCATTCAAAATCTTCTTTCTCATAGATGATGATTTTTACATCACTTTTCCAAAAGTTGGTCCTACCCATGCCACAACAGCAAAGACACTACAAAGCTTTTGAGAAAATTTAGGCATTTCAAATGATCTCTAGTGTACCTTTAATCATCCAGATAATGTTATCCAAATGACATTGATCCCTTACTTTATTCCACTTTCCTGCAGATTTCCATTTTATTAAAAAACTCCCTACATAAAATCTTAAAAATCCTCCATTAAAGCCTTCTGTAAAGATGAGTTCATCTATAAATGGTCCGTGAAATAATACCAATTCCTTCAGTCTTACTCTCAAAATGAGGGCAGATGAAGATGCAACTGTGATTCACTTATATGGCTGAATGACAGTGGTACAGATTTCAAAAATCCTTTCTAAAAGTTAGGGCTTTTTTTAAAATACTGTATCACAAAGGTATAGTTTATGTAGCATATGGCCTACTGCAGTCTATTTTATAAGTCTCATTTATGAATCCTATCCTACAGCAATTAGCACTTTCTGAATCACTTCATTTTGATAGAGACCTTCTCCAACAGAGAAATGAGCTTGTGTATCAAAATAACATAAACATATCCAGACTTGAAGGACTGCTTTTCAGTTTCTCAGAAACTGATTAAAATTTTCAAAAAGGCAATGGCTCCACAATTTTGTCTCTTTGTGCCCAACGAATCTCATCCATTCAAGGTGTTTCAAGGTGTGAGAAAGAACAGGAAACTCTGGTTCACATCAAATTTTTTTGAAGAACAAGATGGAAAATACTAAATCATAATGTAACTACTACTGTTGTGGTACACCTTAGGCTTCTATATCAAGTAGCATAAACTTTATGCCACACTAATGCTGCACTTTGGGCAGGAGTCATATTAGCATTGTGCTCCTCCTTTAGTCCTGAAGTGCTCTCAAAGACTGGAAGTTAGGTTATGGCTTTATGTGGTCTGACTCATGTCAAAATTTGGTAAGTGCACACAGTCAGAAAGATGGTGTGAATATGCCACTGCAGTGATAGGGAAAAATCTCCCTAATTCCAGAGACATGTAAAACACAATCTCAGTTACTGATACTACCATGTGAACTCTATTGCTAATCTGGTAATTTGGAGTGTAAAACTTGCCACTATAAGATTACTTGTTTTTTAGATATAGGAAACATTAGAGAATATTTTATACTGAGCTCTAAAAAGTGCTTCAATCTTATAGATATTCCTTAATAGCTTCATAAAATGGTCATTTTTTCCCTCATTCTGTCAAATGCCACCAGCAATAATTTAATTGGTCACTTTCTGCTTTCCAGAGTTTTTACATTTACTGGTCTGGTTTGACAGCCTTATAATGACAAAAATTTGGCATATATTTGTTGCCACTACTATCGACCACCCTATTCAGCCAGTTTAAGTGACCCATAGTAGACAAAAAAAAAAAGATTATATAGAGCAGTAAAAGAAGGAGCCATCTGTTCCCTTTCATTGGAGGAAATGTCATTGCCTAAAAAACTCCTCAAGAACTGACAAAACACAGATTCTCTTGTTTCTATAATCCTAACAGATAGAAATACATACAGAACATTTTCTATCAGTCAGTGAGATTTGCCTTAGTATTTTTTTCTTTTGTCATCAGGAAATTATAATTGCTCTTTAATGCTTTAGACTAGGTTTGTACCAAAGTTCAGCCAAAGTTTTGTCTATAGTTACCTGATATTATTTTAAAAGCACATGAAAGGGACAAATAAATTCACTATTCAATAGCAGTTTGATCAGAATCCTGAGTTTTTAAATCCCAAATGTGCAATAGATCAGTTTATCAATATAAGTATCCCAGCATTTTACAGAAAGCTCTGGGCACACTTGTGGTTAACTTACTGTCTCAGTTCAGTCCTCAGCAGTAACTGACTTCTTAACAACAGCAGCACAGCTGTTTGTCTTAGAAGTATCAATAAAAAAGCATCTCTGAGATGTTCCATATCTCTTCTGCCTGCCCAGTGTTGGGTCTTGCCCCTGTAGCATATTTGTATCATTGAGTGATCATATTGTATCATAGTGACTGCTGCAGGATAAGGCAGATCCTGGACAGAAGCTTTTTTTGTACCTGTTTCCGCTCTACAGATGTTTTTCAATCCAGCAGACTTTTTAGCCGTATAAATTACATATGAAAACAAATTCAGACTATTAAGTGAAAGAGAAACCTTCTTTGAGCAGGGTTCGGGGAAAGAGATAATTCAAGACAGCCAGTGTGGTTTTACTTCCTGCCTGACCAACCCACTGGCCTTCTACAATGAAGTGACTCAATCACTGGACAAGGGAAGAGCTAGGGATATAGTCTACCTGGACTTCTGTAAAGACTTTTACATGGTCCACCACAACATCCTTTGTTCTCAATTGGATTGGATATGTGGACTGTTCAGTGGATGAAAAGTTGGTTGGATGGTGGCATCCAGAGGGTAGCGGTCAATGTCCTGATGGAGTGTCCTGAAGGAGACCAGTGGTGTCTCTCAGAGTTCCATACTGGGACCAGAGCGATTTAGTATCTTCATTAATGACACAGATGAAGGGATCAAGTGCACTCTCAGCAAGTCCGCAGATGACACCAAGCTGAGTGATCCGGTTGACACACCTGAAGGATGGATGGAATTCCTTCCAGAGGCACTGGGACAAGCTCAAGAAGTGGGCCCATGGGAATCTCATGAGATTTAACAAGACCAAGTGCAAGCTGCTGCAACTGGGTTGGGGCCACCCCTAGTACCAACACAGGCTGAGGGATGAACAGATGGAGAGCAGCCCTGAGAGAAGGACTTGGGGTGCTGGTGGGTGAAAGGATGGACATGACCCAGTCATGAGCACTCCCAGCCCAGAAAGCCAAACATGTCCTGGGCTGCATCCAAAGCAGCATGGGCAGCAGGTGAGGGAGGGGATTCTGTCCCTCTGCTCTGCTCTGCTCTGGTGAGACCCCATCTGGAACCATTCAGCCCTGGGGTCCCAGCACAGGAAGGACATGGAACAGTTGGAGTGGGAGGAGGTCCAGACATGTTCAGAGAGCTGGAGCACCTCCTCTATGAAAACAGCCTGAGAGAGCTGGGATTGTTCATCCTGCAGGAGAAGGCCCCATGGAGATGTTACAGAAGCATTTCAGTGCCTCAAGGGGGCCTATAAGAAAGATGGGGACAAACCTTTTGCCAGTTGTGAGAGGATAAAGGATAATGGTTTTAAACTATAAGAGAGTTAACTCATATTAGACACAAGGAGGAAGGTTTTGTTTCAATGAGACTGGTAAATTACTGAAACAGCTTACCCAGGCAGGTGGGACATACCCCATCCCTGAGAACATTCAAGGTCTGGTTGGATGTGGTTTTGATCTAGTTGATGGTGTCCTTGGTCATTGTAGGGAGTTGGACTAGATGACCTTTAAAGCTCACCTTCAAGCTAGACTGTTCCATGATTCTATAATCTTTAGAGGTCCCCATCTCAGCCATTCTGTGACTGGGCCTGAGTCTATAAAATGGAATATCTGTGGAGCTAAACACCCTTCCGCTTTTTCAATGTTTTCTCTCTGGGTTTCCAAGACTTTTGCCTTCTTGTGTTACTGAGCCCTTTAATATCTGCTGAATCAGTGAATCCTGTATGCTTCAGACCTGATTTTGGAAATGCATTTTAAATCTAGGAAGGTTTTGTGTTTCTGTTCCTGGCAATAAAGTCAAGATGTCATAAGAAGGGGCTGAGGGAAGTGGTAATAAAATTCAGGATTTAAAGAGTGGCAGGCAAATGGCTTACAATGGAGCTGGGAACTAATGCAACAAAATGCTGTAGTTCTGTAATTTTACACATCAGGGACATCATTATATTGGCTTACTTAACATTTGCATGAATAAACAAGAAAGACTCTGAAAGATAATTTTATCTGGCATATATGATTTTGGTTTAAATCCATAATCTCATAACAAATTTTATGTGAAAAAATTAAATTCACTGGTAGGATGCTATTAAAAGTAGATAGATTTACTTAGTTCTTTATATTTGTCATCAGTACCTAAGTACGACAGAAGCTGGACATTGAAAGCGTGAGGGAACAAAAGATGGGGCAAGATTGTAGAAGTTCCTGCTGCTTGCCAACTTTTTGTAACTGGAGGACATTCTAAAAACAAAAAGATAAATTCAGATGTGTGATAGCATTGGTACTGCCATTTTGTTTATTAAAGACATCCATATTTTTTACTGAGTTCAAAAACATAAAAACCCAGTAACACAGTATCTGGCTAGATATTTACATGCAGGATGGGAGCAAATCAAGAGGAAAACAAATGTAGTATTTCAGGCTCTGATAAAAAGCAAATCAAAGAAAGAGTATTTTAATATTAGCTTGGCATTTGGTCCCTCAGCCACACCCAAGTAAAGCAGTGGGATGCAGAGTGCTACAAAAATGCTTTTCATAACATGTTTCCCTTGTTTCTTGAATGGCACTGTGAAGTACTCTGTATTTAGGGCTTAAGTTACATCTATGCTAGTCCTTCAGTTGCTTTTTATTAAATCTTTTTCAGTTCTTCCTTGTTTCTTGCAGTTTCTTTCCTTCTAGTTCTTGTTCTATTTTTTCACATATACTTTAATGTCTACTGTAATTAAATTTTGTGTTTAGACATGTACTCTGTTTCCTGCACTTTATCTTCTCTTTCCTTTCAAATCTATGTCCTTTAGTTATTCACTTTTGCCCCTACATATCAGGGCTAATAAAATAGCTTACACACACACAGAATCTTTCTACTTCACATGCAAAAAAAAAAATCAGTTTTCTTGACTCCTTATATGTTTTTCCACAAACTTTCTTTCCCATCATCCAACAGTATCTGGTCCTGTCGCATACACAACATTTATGCTTTATTTTTAGTGCTTCTTTTGCCTGGTGCCAAACTCAATCCAGGAAGTCTTGGTGGCTCCCTGATAAGCACAGCATCATGTCAAGCCTAAAGAAAAAGAAGAAAGAGAATCTTTTTTCGTTTCTTACATGCTCCCTGCTTTATCCACATCCATGTTTCTTTCAGACTGGACTATTTTCTAAGGGTGTTCCAGGTTAAATCTTGATCTCTTTAGTCTGTTTCACCCATGAGGGCAAGATAAAGATCTTGTGTCTGTCCTTTACACATCAGTTGACTGTGGCAGAAGTTATGACTGATACATTTTTACAGGCAAGATAAATCTTGTTACCAGCAGTTCTGAACTGCAAAACAGTGTTTTCCATTCACTTTTACTAGAGAGATCTCCCTATAACCCTTTCGATTAAAAACACCTGTAGTTTCTGGTGTCCCCCAGTAACATCATATACTGGAGGAATGGCTCATTGCTTGTTCCCATTTAAACAGATTTACTCAACTTTGTCAACAAAAAATATTCAGTTGTAACTCATATTCATTCTGAATTTTCTACCAAACAAAACCATTGTATGAATGCAACAAATAAATTACCATAGGTGAATGTACTTTGTTTCAGCCACACAGCTGTGGTTGCAAGGTTACATCAGCTGAAAACTTCTGTCCAGAAGCCTTTGTTTAAAGGAACTTCATAATTTAAAGCAGTGATGTGCCCTGTGACAGTGCAATATATGAAGATGCCATGGAAAACTAAAGCATCTTCGGCACAAAGCACTAAAGCATCTGTGACACAAAGCTGTCAAAGATCCCACTTAGTTAAGCAATAATAAAGTATGTCATAGCCAAAAAGAAGAGGAGGGACTAAAAATTGCCAGCTCAGCTATCACTTCAAAAAACACGGGTTTGCTGGTTGGAACAAATCAGGTATGGAAGTTATGTAGTTTTGATATTGCCTTAGACTGTCTCAGCATTTGTCTCTGTACAAGTGGAATGTACAAGTGGAATGTACAAGCGGAAAAGCTTTCAGGAAGAAAGTAAAGCAGAGTTCTTATTTAGTAGATGTTTTATCCTCCCTTAAAATAAGAAAAGATACACACCTTTCCGGATCTACATCCTTACTATCTATCCTATGACTTGTGAAACATTTTTTAGTGCATTCCTCACTTTTTTCTTCAAGTGCTGGTAGCACTGTACTCAGACTGCACAGTGCCTGCTCCTAGTAATCACTCATTAAGCATTAAGATGGATCCCCAGATACCATGATGCCTTGTGTAAGCTCAGGCTTATATTTCTTATGCCGAAATTTTCCTTACCTGGTAGCAGGTTTCAGTTTTGGTTTCAAAGCTGAACTACACCGAGCAGTTCTCTCTCTGGTCACTCACAGTTCTAGTTTCACCACCAACATTCAAAGCAGTTAGTTAGATTTTCTTTCCTTTAGCCAACAGTGTATGGACAGATGTGAAAAATAAGCATAGTTTACTACTCCATATTACCCTAATCAAGAATGACAGCAAGTCATGAAGGTTTCCCAAATAACCAGTAGTAACAACATTAATTCTCTTAAGCACAAGTGGGTTTTTTTGTTTTGGTTTTGATTTTTTTTTTAAGGAAATCACCTTAAGGAAATTTACCTGTTCTAAGTAAAAGCATTTGGCACCAATGTTAGCTAGAATACATGTCTTTTAGAACTATCTTCATTGAACCTACCACATTCCTGGGGCATCCTTTTTAAAGGGGTGCTTACAGTGGGTGTGCCCAGATGTTGCAGCAGCAGATTTATTTAATCCACTTGTCTACCACCTGATTATGTCACCAGCCTCTGAATTTGAAGATCAGTCTCTCACATGTTTAGATAAGTCCAGTAAATCTTGTCTGCTTGTATGAAGCTGGAAGACAATAACTTCGCAGTCACTTAAAATCATTGTTAGACATGGCTGATTTGTGAAGAACACTATCACACTGCAGTCATGTTATGCAGAGCTGAGGAGATCTGCCCTCCAGCTGTACAAAAGAAACAAAAATCAGCAGCCTACAGTATACAGTACATCTTTGGATCTCTGCCTATATGGTAAAGCTCTCCACTAAGACTAAGTAAATACTGAACTAGCTGTCGGAACCCAGGACATCCCTTTAGATGTCCCGGGCAGTCCGAGACCCCAGGAGGGGGTCCGGAGACCCTGGTACAGTGATAAAAACACCAGTGTCCTTGATTTTAGCCCTTGGGAGCGATTACCAACATTATATGAAGAATTACAAGTCACGGGTGTGTGATTAGGCTATTAGGTAACTTATTTTTGTGTATTAATGTGGATTTTAGGGGTTCACAAAGGAGGCTTAAGGAGACAAGATGGAGGGATTTGGGTGTGTCCCTTGTCTTCCTTCTTCTTCTTGTCCTCCATCTTTGGGTGAGGTGGTGGCATTTTCTTATTGGTTTAGTGTAAAAGTGCACAGTTTAATAAAAGCAGTAGATATTGGTATAGTAGTGAAAACAATGGGGACTTAATAATTAGTATAAAAGATTACGACCGCCCATGAGCGGGGCAGATAGCCTTCGGCTGTGGTGTAGGTGACACCTACGCCGGCTGAAGAGAAAATATTTAGGAATACGATTGAATAAACAACTTTGATAAAGGAATCGACGCATCCTGACTCTTTCTTCTGGCACGGGGCTTGGAGAAAAGGACTTTACCCACAATTCTCGGATGGCTACTAGCCCAGGATCCGAGACTAGCAAGGATGCTTTTAATTTATCTTTAAAGTTTCTATAAACACTAGAAAATAAGGAACCTAAAATGACGGTTTGTTGGGTGAAGCTAATATATGTGCTGTCTTACATCTAATCATTATTTCTTTTATTAAAATTACAGAACTGATAAGTCAGGTTCTAAAATTTCAGATAAAAAAACTTGAAAGCAAAAAAGAAAAAAAATCACACAAATCTCCAGATTCTGTTAATTTTCCTAGATGTAAGCATTACAAAGTTTTTGCGTTTCCTTGCTTTGGTGTGATTCTGGTATGAAGGAGATCAGAGGAAGAAATGAAGTAATAATATTCACAGCACTTCTAACTTACAGTGATAGGCAAATGGAAACAATTTGAAGCAGGCTTGGAAACTAACTCACTAAAATATTCTAGTTCAGCAGTTTTGAATGGCAGTGAAATCATAAAACTATAACAGAAATATTGCTAGCTCAAAAAGTTTCAATTCCAATATATACTGCCAATGCAAAGACCCAAGAAAAAGAAAAATAGGAAATTGAGAGTGAGTCATGATAAGTCATCTTATTAATCAAGTGAATAACTGCTGATGGAAGAAAATTAAAATTATTCTAAAAAATGAGTGAATTAAAAATGGATTACACATGTTACTTAGAGATGTATAACAGACAATAACTTTCAATGATATTCACTTAATTTAAATAGTTAGACTTAGTGAAACACCTCATTTTGCTGCAGTTTAGGACCACAATTATCACTACTACTTAACATCATGGCTGATCTTTTTGTGTATCTAACACAATAATTTTTTTTCTCCTGATTTGATTATCCTTTAAAGATACAGCAGAAACAGAAACCTTTCCTCTAGTCAGTGACTCACCAATTTCTAGTCCCTGATTTTTTCCATAAATTTTAACTGCTCTCAAGTTGCAGGAAAATAAGATATAGATTGCACATGTAGGGGTTTTTTTGTATCTGAAAGCTGGCATCATTCTTTGAAGCAAAATGTTTGATGTAGAAAACTACATCTTAAGAAGTAATTGTAGTGACTAATTAAGACATCAAAAGACTTTTAAATTGTTTATTTGCCTCTGTTTAAAAAAAGGTGGTTTTTAACTCATGTTGCTTGCAACTCTCCACAGTTACTGAGGATGTGCTGTACACTCCCAGGAGTCATTTTACCAGCACTGTAAATTTTTGCAAGACTCTTGAGGCATTTTCCAGCACACAGTAGAGAAAGGCTCCAGAAGGCAGTTTTCTGCACACTTTGTCTCTGGCGAGAGCAGAAGGTGCCTCTCTCTGTACTGTTTTTTGGGAAGACCACGTGACACCTTTTCCCCCCACATGTCCCATGGTATGGTAGGACTCAAGCACATGATGCAGGCCCATGAGTCCCATGAAGTTTTGCCCCTTCCTTCAATGCCTCGAGAGCAAACAGGGAAGAGGTGTGGGACAACGCTATCTTTTCCCCTGGGGACAGTGAGAAACATGAACAAGACAACCTGCCACCCCACCCAATGAATCCTCAGTTTGGGACCCTCTGTTCATTCCTCCCTGATAAAAAATGGCCCTTTTGCTTCTCAAGAGCAGCTGGTGGCAGCAAGCACTGCTCTTCTGTGCTAGCTTGAGCTGCCAACTCATAGCTCCAACATAGGCAGAGGGCAGCACAGGTGGCATGACAGGGATGATTTGGGCACAAGGTGACAGCTCTTGTGGCTGAGCCTCACACCTCGCCCTGGCCTTCTGCCTTTCTTCAGCTTGAAAATCAGTACCTTGATGTAGAGTAACACTCATCAAGTCTTAAAAAGCCCAACATGATGTTTTTCCTTCATCCAGGAGATGCAAATGCTCTGTTAAATTAAGCACTGTGGCTGGGAAAACAGGCCATGATGCAGTGGTTTGGGGATTTCTGAGGTTTCTGAGTAGTGAATGCTGAGATTTTTTTTAAGAATGGCTATGTCTGAAAAGCCAAAGTACGAGCTGTTCACAACCCACTTCCCAGCAATGAAGCCAGGAAAACTGTTCCCAGGGGAGGGAGGGAAATATTGGTTGTTATGTTCTATTGTGAATTCACTTGTCAGGCATTTACAAAGGGACATTATACACATAGAAATTTCATTTGACAATAAAGATTATGATTCAGACTAGACAAAAGCAAACATTTGATTAACACGCATATTCCCGTCTTAATCTATACATACATAAAATTACTCTAACACTTTTGTGCTTTTTTTTTTCTTTTAATATGATCTCCTTAGAAGGCATATTATTCCTTAGACAAACTATCACAAGTTCTCAAGTTATCTCAGGATAGTTATTTCAAAAGAAAATCCAATATTTCATAATCAACATTTATAATCAGGTTTTTAACAAAGTAATTCATCATATAAACAAATGAATCAGTCAAGACACTAAATAAATATTTGTACTGGTAAATACTAGCATTTTGCTTATATCATGTAGGACCTGATCCTGCAAGCCCTCTGTATACATCTTTATCCCCACTGAATGTTTGGTTTCATTGCTTGTTCTGATCTACTATTTTACTTTGAGCTGAGCAAATACTTTCTGGCTACTAAGTTAAGTAATTCAAATAAGTACTGGAATACATCCCAGTAGACGAAAATTTCCTTAGATGTCTTTGAAAGTCATTAGGTTTTTTCTTGTTTATGAAATCATCACAAACATTTATCAACAGACAACCAGGTTTTGATATTTATAATCTGAGTTGCATTGGTTAATTGACGTTTTTAAAATATATCGTGTTCCTTGTTCTTGGCTTTTTTAATGAACACAGTATGACTTTTTGTACTCAATTTGAAGAGCAATTTTCAATAATTATATTATAAGTGATACTGAATTTTTCTTTTGTCAGACATTTGAGCTAAAAATACTGGTCTAGGAAGGCCAGAGACTCCAGGAAAATAACAAGCTCTGCTTGAGGAGGGCTGGTACAAACATGAATTACACTCTCTGTTCTCATCTACCACAATTACTACCTTGTCCAGGGCAAGGGAATGGCCTTTTTAAAAGCACACAACAAACTACAGCCAGCCCTTTAATTCTGAATTTACTCAATCCTTATCAAGGTTGCCTTTTTCTTTGTGTGGTAAGTCCAGAACAGAGAACCACAGATAAGACACATTAACTGACCTACGTACCCTCTTCATGCCTTAGGAAATTATCTGGATATCCTCACACAAACAGATGTGCCAGTGAATTCCGAACCCTTAATTGTTTTGGGGGGTTTGGGGTTTTTTTTGGTTGTGGCTTTTTTATTGTTGTTGTTTTGGTTTGGTTTTTTCTTAAGGAAACACAGAAGCAGTCAGTTACAGCTGAAAAACATAAAACTTTTTTTGCCCAGCTCTGTTTGAAATAGTTTGAAATCAAGGATACTGAGGTTATTAGATGTACCCACTGAAATAACTTAAGTTTAGCTGAATTCTGATGGCTTCCTGAATGTCTCTAAGCTCTTACCACAGTATAACATGAAATGTTCCAAGCATGTGTCAAAAATAACAATGATGGTAACAAATTACTGCCTGAACTGAAAAGTGGAACATAGTTTGAAATTACTCTGTCTATATATCTATATATATAGGGATATACACACACACACACACACACATATATATATCCCTATATAAATGTTTCTTCAAAATACAGAAATTTATTTTATTATTTCTCCTGTTGGTATTACTTTAAATACTTTACCTCATGAATCCACAATATGACAACTTCAGGCTGTTTGGAGAGATAAATCTGAACACAGTCTTATAACCTCCACTAGTATAAATATATTGGCAAGGAACTTTGACCAGCAATAGTAAATTTTGAAACTTAAATAACTATTCTACCGTTACCTTAATTTTAACAACAAGTTGCTACTGAGTACCAATATTCATGAAAAAAGTAAAACAAAAAATAGAGCTTTAACTTTTAACACTGAAGTGCTGCCTTATGAAAGGAGTTTAAAAGAAAATTATATATTAGAGACTCATTCTAAAAAGAGAAAGAGCAACTTATGTGTTTCTAAGTAAGAACACTGTATGCTTGCACTTTATTATAAATGACCATGTTGAGTCATAGTTTCTTCTTGCCTGCAAATGAAGGATGTTGGCTCAAAAATCTTCAAAGTATACATGAGCATTTGATTAAATCCTGTTTGCTTTGAATATAAAGATCATTTACACTTTGACTGAATAACAATGAGGAGTTTGTTTTAATAATAAGACATTTAAGGACCTTGGTAGCCAGTACCATTTGGATTTGCAAGCAGCTCCTCAGCTTTACTGGTTTTTTTAAAAAATAAAGGTACAATTATAGTTATTCATTTACTTTAAAAATCTAAAGATGAAGAAAAGTAGCATTTATACATATAAGTCCTCATATAAATTATAAAACTCAAGTTTATCTTAGAGAGTTCCATCCCCAGAAGAAGCATAAAGCACTTTTGTGGTACCTTCACCAGTAAATATTTGTATCACATCAAATCTGAGAAATGCAACAAAGATGATACTGAATCCAAAAGCTGAAAGATAACATTCTTCTCTAATACTTTCTTTTGTGATGAATATGCTCTGTGGGATTGTAAGATTTCCATGACTAGACTGAATTTCAAATAACGGAAATATGAAGGAATTCACCTCACCAGATCAGTAGGTATAAGAAACATCAGTGAACAGCAGAGTCATCCCATTTGAGGTCAACAGCCTTTGGAAGACTACAAGGAGGAAGTTTAAAATTACAACAGCAAAATCAAATAATAGCAATGAGGTAAACTCCTCTAAAAGGCCAAATAGGCTGAGTTGTCAGGAGAGAGTCCAATTGTACCTGACACCCAAATGTTTCTGCAGCCAGAGTCCAGCGAGCTGCATGGTAGAGGCAAATGTACTTGCTTTGGACCCTAAGCACATTTTATATTGTTTTGGATCTAAATTTGGGTCACACTGAACAGGATGAAAAATATGGACAACTCCTACTTCCTGACTTCTGAAAGCCTTCAAGCCAGATGATATCACTTTAGTAAAGAGATCTACATCCTCAAGTCCCCAGCCTTGAATCGAGGTATCAAATCCACCGGCAGTAAGTAGATCACTTTTATAGATACAGGTAATTCCAAATCCATACTCCCTCCAAAATCCAGTTCTTTTTGTGAAAACAAAACTACTGTCAGCTGGAGGGTTGCCTCCATATATTACTTTTGGATCATACTGGCTGAAGATGATAGGGTAGTAAACCTGTTCTCCCTGAATAGTGTTATCTCTGCATCGCTGGAGGAAGTCTGATGTGAATACCAGATCAACATCACAGAACAGCAGCAAAGTGTCATTGTCAAACTGAGATGAGGCCATTTCAAGACCTAAACCTCTAGAAAACTTTCCTGACATTGGAATCAGGGTCATATCTGCCTTGGGATACTTAATGCTGTACTCTTTCATTAGCTCTGTGTGTTTGTTAGAGTCTTGTCCCGACTCAGAACTGAAGAGAATTATTGCCAGCTTTACATTCTGCTTGGGAATCAGACAAGATTTCTCAAAATTATCCATAAATCTTGAGAAAGTATCAAATCTTCCCGTGATAGGGACAAGAATATGTATTTTCTTGTCACTGTGTTTCCTAATGTCTTTTGTGCCTTGGAATGACGAGGAAAAAATCTTTAAAGAATTTGAAAGGAAAGAGAAGGATTGAGTGTCAGTGTTGGTGTTCTCCAGCAAGCTTTTTACATCTAGCTCCTCTGCTTCTTTGAAGAAAGGTTTGCTAAACAGTTGCTGAAGGTATGCATGGCGTCTCACTGGAACTGTAACTTTCCTTCCTTTGTGTCTTTTGTACAAAAGCAGTAAATCCAGGATGTACTCTACTCCATGCAAAGGGTCTACCCTGCGGTAACCATACTGTATTTCCTTGAAATCAATGAGCCTTCCTCTAGATCTGGAGTTCTCATTTATCATTTCCATGACCTGCATCACAGTATCATCCAATGCAGCCCGCAGGACGCTGCTCAGGCTCTGCCGGGGTGGCTGGTTCTCCACCATTGAGTAAAGAAACTTTCCTGTCAGGAACTCCCACTCAATGACTTCATCCCTTTCACGTGGCTGGAAATTATTGAAAGACGGCACCACTCCCAGTTGTTGATCTTCCTTATTTACTTCAGTGTTACTGAGCATGCTCATTAGAACACGTTCTCGATGAAGCTGGATGGTGCGATGGCGCAGTTCAGAAATTTTGCGACTCAGTATATAATTGTGCAGCCTATATTGGTAGGCTGGCCTTTTGTTTGGATGAAGTGTTATGGCTGTGTGGATCTTGCTGTTGTGAAGATCTTGAATGTAACCCTTGCGGTTGTGTTCATAGTTTTCGTGGAACAATTGCTGCATCTAGAAAGAGAGAGAGGGGTGTAGGGGGAAAGAGACATTAGGTTGAAATGCTTCTACCCAAAAAACGGACTCACATTGGTACTGGTATCATTACCAATTCTTATAGGTCATGGTTATTTTTAGGCATAGAATTTTAAAGCAGTAGAAAATAGTTACATTGTTTTGGTCTGAGTTTCAGTAGTGTCCACAGTAAGCAAATATTGTCGTCTGTCTAAGGAGAAGGTCAGCTATCTTGGGTTTATCTTCACTTCATCCACCCACAGAACTAAGGGAAATGCTCAGGCGTGGGTTTGTGGGTAATATTTCTGAGTTCATAGGTGCTATGCATGAATTACTGACTTCAGTCTAAACCCCAATTAGCACAGATCCTTAATGAAAGGATAGCAACATTCACAATTTTTAAAGAGCATTTGTGTGTTTGTGTCTATGGAGCACAAAGCTGATCGTACTGATATATGCAAATAGTTAATGCTGCTTAACATTCAAAAACTGAATGGCCTTATCAAAACTTTTTTTCATGTTGACAGAGAATTCAATAATGGAAATAAAACCATTTGAATATAAATTTTGTAAGGTACACGTATAATAGAGTATGTCAATTAAGCAATTGATTGTGATAGTGATTTCCAATTTATTTCTGTAGCAAGAAAAGACATTCTGCCTCTGTCAAATTAGTAATTGTGGTATAATTAATAGATACATTTTATAGCTGGCAGGTCTAGGATCCAAAATATCTGGCCTTCATACTTTCTGTGCTGACAGCTAAACTATCAGCAAATCATAAAACTATTTTTGACTCAGTCTCCTACAAAGAAGGCAACTTAGCTCATTATTAAGGTGATGAGTATTTATTCTTAGATGGGAAATTATATGGAGTAGTAAAATATTGACATCATAAATATATTTAAAACCCGCTGCTCTATCCTAATACCTAGTAATTCCAGAGCATTGTTTCCCATGACTAGCAGATAAAAGCCAAAAGGCTGTTGGGTTTTTGGTTTTTTTTTTTTTTTAATCTGCAAACAGATTGGTCTATAATTAATACATAAGGAAAACATGCTAATTAGATAGAAAATGCTGCTCAAGAACGTTGTAAACTTGAGCTGTAATCAGATTCTCAGATGGATATTGAAGTTTGTCTTTTATACACTGAAGAAATCAAGAGAGGTAAGTTCTGATTACACAGTACATCAGACTCAAAACACTAAGCTCATTTTACTTCAATTCTTTCAAGAACAGAACTTTTCCTACTGGGAGTAATATTAAGAATAGGACAATAAATGTAAAATAACACCTAACAAAGCTAAGAATCATGAAAGCAATGTAAAATTCATTAGCATGTACAAGATATATAGTATAGTCACGCTTAGAAAAACAGAACTTTAATATAAAACTCCTAGAATGCCCCTCCCATCTCATTCAGACCCCAAATTCCTCTGCTTGAGGAAACATGGTTGCTACTATAACTCAGATTAAAATCTTTTTGAGGTTAGTCATATAACATGTAGAAAAGCAACAGACACACTCTGAGAAATACATCAAGCTATGTTAAATTTGCCTCTAATAAAACAGGTATCTTTGTTATATTAAAGTGAAAATGAATGTGAAAAAACATACAAACTTACAACATGACTCATTAGTCATAGAATTCCTACCTAAAGCTGTCTGAGAACATTTGTTTTGTCTTGAAATGTGGGTGTTTTGTTTGTTATATGAGATGAACCAGGGACATGAGGGTTTGGGTGATTTCTTTGTAATCACAAAGATCAGGAACAAACATCATCCAGCCTGTTAATGTTTTAACTAGCAGTGCTGGAAAAACTGAAATATGGCTTCCTTGAGGACTTGACATGGTCACTGGCAGGACAGGTGGATTAGAGAATGAAAGGGAAAATAGTGTCTAGGAAAGAGCTGGGTGATGATATTTACTCTTTGGTAAAACAATTTTCTCTTCTTGCTCTACAATTTACATTTTGAATAATGAAAAAGGAACAGCTGATGTGGCTCAATTTCTAGTCCTCCAGTTATAAGTTACACTTCCTTCCCAGTCTTTTATTTAAAATTATTTGCTGTGAGCTCTGCAAGGTGACTATGCTTCTGTATTGTCCACTTTTTCTGCAAAAAGCTAAAGGCATGATTTTTACATCTAGAATTTCATAGTGAAGTCCCCTAAAAGGAAAATAAAGAAAATGTGTAATGTTGAAAACAAAGGGGAAGTGGTTTGGGTGGCTTTTTTTTAGCAAGTTGTCTAATGAAGAATGCTATTTGAGTATAAATGAATCAACCACTAACTTTACACATTTACAAACATTAATGCCTTTACAAATTACATTTAAAGTAAATGATTTTTGTATCGCTAAGTACATGAAAGTTTTATGTAAAGTAGAAAAATGCAATTTATCCAAAAGATTTGCAACAGGTGACATATTACTGCTGCAAAGCTAAATGCTCGCCTCCAATCGTGCAAATTCTTCTGTAATCCTTGACTTATTACAAAATCAGATTTACAGAAGATTCATTAGCAGCACTTATTTAACTGAAATACTCTGTTGACATAAATGCTGCATTTTTCGCACATTCCAATTTCAGATGCCTGGGTTTATTTGATCTGCTCCACTGAAATCACAGAGAGAAGATATACTCCATTATAATGATTTCGCTTTTGATAATCAACAACAGATTAAAAGTAGCAACGAAAAAAGAAATCAATCAACTCAGTAATGCATACTATCACATATATGCAAAATTGTACTAACTCACTTTCAGTTATGTTACTGAAAACTTTTAATAGATTCCAATTTGGAGAAAACAGAACACTGTTTGTTTTTGGAGAAAACAAAACATGACACTGAAAGCATCAACACTTCCTGAAGATAGCCTGCTTAAATCTTGGTGCAGAAATTTGTTCTCAATGTTGCAAGAAAAAGAAGTCTTTTTACAATTCAACTTATTAACATCTAAATGAAAGTAATTCAATTTGATCCTAACTTTGATTTGAAATTTCTAAGCAAGGTGGTCAAGCCCAGGAGGCAAAGGGAAGGATGAATAAATTTCCTGGAAAATGGATTTGTGTGAGAGTCTGAATTGAAAAATGCAGTCATAAATTATCTGGCAAAGGAGGTGTGTTTGGGAAGTGGCAAAATTTATTGACTATAAATTAAAATAATTCCACATGGCAAGAATAAACCTTTCTGCAAAAGTTTTCATGATTTTGAATGGCAAGGTAATAAAATATCAGATTAAATTCTGTGTACATAAATGCAAAGTACATGTGAGGAACACAATCCTAACTCCAGCTGTAGAATGTCAGACTGTGCAAGCTGTTAGGATTCTGGAAAGAGAACGTAGTCCACATAGTACGCAATTCTGTGTAGGTGTCACACAGAGGTTCAGTGGTGATGAAAAGAAAAGCAAATAGCATGATGACAAGCCTAGAGTGAATCAGAAGCTTCATTACATGGTTGTGTCCCTAGCACACCAGCATCTTGAAGACTGTGACCAAGCACCCTTGTCAGTATCATCCCATCTGAAACTGGTAACACAGAATTACAGAATGTTAAGGGTTGGTAGGGACCTTAAATATCATCTAGTTCCAACACCTCTGTCATGGGCAGGGATACCCTCCACTAGACCAGGTTGCTCAAAGAATTATCCAACTCGGCCTTTAACAGTGTCAGGTTTGGGATATCCACAACCTCCCTGGACAACAGGTCTCAGTGTCTCACCACCCTCACAGGAGAGAATTTCTTCCTAACATCTAGCCTAAGTTTTTCCTCTTTCAGTTTGTAGCCATTAGTCCTTTTTCTATCAATACAATTCCTGAAGAGTTGCTGTCTGGCTTCCCTGTAGGCTTCCAGATAGTGGAAGGCTGCTCTGAGGTCTCCATGAAACTTTCTCTTCTCTAGAGTGAGCAGCCCCACTTTCTCAGAATATCTTTGTACCTCTTATCAACTTTGTGTCCTCCTCTGGACTTCCTCCAACAGTTTCATGTCCTTCCCATGTTGGGGGAACCAGAACTAGCACTCCAGGTGGGATCTCGCCAGAGCAGAGGGGCAGAACCCCCTCCCTCCCCTGCTGCCCACGCTGCTTTGGATGCAGCCCAGGATCCCACTGGCTTTCTGGGCTGGGAGTGCCCATGGACAGGTCATGTTGAGTTTGTCATCAACCATCATGTGAGTACAAAGGTACTAACCAAAGCTAGGCAATGATTACACATCTGGATCATTAAACAAACAGATAACTAGGGCAAAAGAGAATAATCCAAAGAGGGTCAACCTTGAGATCAATGGAGTTAGAGTAAGTGAGCACCGTAAGAAAAATTGATAGGAATTGTACCATCTCTTCTCACATAAAGAACTATGACACTTATAAGGACGCACTCAAGATTCAGAAATGGAAAAGGAAATAATCACATACTTCCAGCACAGATCTTACTGGCACAGCAAGCTGCTGATGGTAAAATTTTGGATGACTTTGAAGAGTGAAGCACCAGCTTAGTGAGAAACTCCAATCATTGTTATCCAGAACTCCTGGAGCTCCAGTTGAAGATATATCACAGTATTTCCTTATTGTCCTGTACCCCTGTCTTAGATTCTCCTACCAATTACTGCAGAGAGAGAATATTTTGCCAAATAAACATTTAGTTTGACATGATACAACCAATTTACATTCACTGAAAGCAGTGAATGGGAGAATTTGTCTTCAATTCAATATAATACAAGGAGGTCCAACAATTTATCTTTTCATATTGCATGACTTTGTGAATTTTCTGAATAGTTTTCTGTCTTCTGAATGACTCTTACAGCACAACTAATGTAAGAGTTGGCACAGACTTCTCCTTGCCTTTTTCCATGCCAGCTGAAACTAGAAGTTGGCACAAAATACTAATACTAATGATCTAATTATGCTCTGAGGAACTCTGAACTGCAAGCAGGAATTAAAGACAAATTATAAGAAGGAAATCAGAATAAGCATCAGAATGTTTTATTATTGCAGCAGAAAAGTCCAATAACTAATACACAAGCACAAAGTTATTTGAATTGCAAGTTCTGAAATCTTTGTACTTGCTGTGACTTTCTGATGTAATAAAGAAGGAAAGTTCTTATTACATATACACAAAAGCCCAAACTGACCAACTTCATTATTGCAAGACTACCACATATTAAAAGAGTGAATGCAAATGGTGCTTTTTAAAATAACACAATTTTTCTTTGAGCATTAGGAACAGTTTCTCCCATTTAACAGAGAAGACAAAACTTAATCCTCCATCAACTTGAGTTGTTCTTAAATCCACAGTAGTGCTAAACTGTTGACCATTTTCTCTAAACTGGACTTTTAATAAATGCAGAAATAAGATGACAGGAATTATTCTTGGTCTTTCTTCCCTCTGCTCTTTAGAGTTTAGCTCTGCTAAAGATGAAGATTTATTCACTATTTTCAGTTGAGTTCAAGGCATATTTCATCCATATGAAATACACATGTAAATCTAATGTGTTTGAGATTATATTGTTTTGCTGAACAGCAGGAATTTGAGTGCTTAAAAATACTTCAGATGACTACAGGCACATTAGGATGGTCTTAATAATATGTACTACAATAAAATGCAACACTAAGCTACAGGTAATCTAAGTTTCTGGACAAGAAGACTTGAGATTTGAGCAAGTCAGTTTTGGTGCTCTGAGAAATTCTATCAGCCTGAAGAAGGTAAGGATTATGACTGGAATTATGAAATGCATATGAACTAGATAACAAAGAACAATAAGAAGCAATCATAAGCTATATACAAGTGGGGAATTAACAGTTTGTAGGGAAGTTATTACAGAAGCTTCTAAGGAACTGTCTTGGTTTTGAAAGACAGTTGTCTGCCAGAGAGAGCTAGAGCTTCTCTTGGAATGAAGAATGTCACTCTCCTCCCCTCCAAATTATTATATTTTTGCAATTAGGGGCTTTCAGGCAAAGATATAGAAATAGGAGTAACAGTTCTTTACTAATATGTATAACAAGGCAAACAAACAACAACAATTACCTCATTAATAGTGAACAGAACCAGGGACTTTGAGGGCAGCTTTGTTTCACAAAACCCAGGGCAGTGCAATCTCTTGGGACTCAGAAAAGCACCAAGCTGGAACGGTGAGGGATCCCGGACTGGTGGATTGGATAAAATCTGGAGCTCCATCGGCGGTCACTGGGAGGGCAGGGATGTCCCGGCAGTACGGGGCAGTGCGGGGCCACAGCGCAGCAGAAAAGCCTCAAAGCAGTGCCGAGAAAGCAGCGGTGGTGGGACAGGGCTGGGCCAGCTCCAGCAGGGCAGCAAGAGGAGAGCTCAGGATTTCCTGGGCACACGAGCAGACGGATAGTAGCTTTCTTCAGGATCAGACCCCGTGGTGCCAGTGAAACTCCTCCCGCAGCAAGCAGCAGCCTGACCATCCTCTCTCCGATGCCAAGAGCAAGAGATCCAAGCTGCCCCCAGCCCCGTCTTTTTCCTGCCCCTAAAACCTCGCATTACCTTCCCTCTATGAGAGAAACTCCTGGAGACAAAGAGTGCAGCCAGGTCCTGTGCTCTATCTTTTTGTCCCACCTGAGCAACTTTTTGTCTCATCTGAATATCTGTAAGTACTTAGTAGTTAGTTGCCTAGCAACTCTTGGGAAAAAATTCTATAGGTAAAAAAAAACCAAAACCAAAACCAAGAAACAAACTTAATCCCCAACAGGAACAATAGTTCCTAGTAATGTTCCAGTGATGCTGGCACAAAATATTGAACACTAATCATGATACACAGTCAAGGACATTATGACTAAATGAGAAGACAACCCATAAGAGCCAGAGAATGTGGAAATTGAGAAGTTATGGAAATTAAGTCATTATAATAAAAGAACACATATACTGCTACACCCATAGTTGTAAGAGGTAAGTGACCATCTTATGAAAGCTGACATTTTAAACTGGAAATAATTGGCATACAAAAAAACCATAAGAATATTAGCAGACAGTAAGGTGACATGAAGAGATTATGAAAATTCAGTGTGAATCCTCTACAGAAAAGGGACACAAAACTTAGTCCCTTTTCTTGCATCAGTCAGAATATTTTGGAAAGACACAACAAACAATTTCACACAATTCTGGACCTGCATTTTTTATTAAATGCGTGGGACCAAATCAATGCAAAAGAAACTTGTCAGCACTTTCCTAATTTAGCTTGTAAATAGACAAATTAAACAGCACTAGTATACAAGGACAGCAGCATGCATGGAAGGAAACAGAAAAATGTCTTAAATTACCCTGTGCATTTTCTAAGTGAAACAATTGTGGAAAAGGCTGCATTTTAGTAGTAATCATATTTAAGGAAGGTAGGCTGACAGTCAGGCTTCCTCAAGTTTGGATTGCCTGGTGTCACTAACCTCCTTCGCTGGAACAAACCAGCCTTCAGAAGAGAAGCACCAGATTAATGTGGAAGGGATGACAGGTTAAGAAACTGGTAATAACAGATTCAGTTACAATGAACTACAGCCCCTACGCACTGCCAATCTTTTCACTAGGATATTAAATGGAAATGGCTGACTCAGCAGTTTTGCTAAAGATCTGACTCATTTCCTGTTCTGGATGATAAAGGATGAGTGATCATGGAGAAGGTATAACTAATTTTCCTGTCATAGCTTAAGGTTCATGTAACTCAGTGATGTTCAGACCTGTGGTTCCTCCTACATACTCAATCACTGAGAGAGCTCAGCAGAGAAAAGCAGGTTCTCATCATCAGGGAGCTACATAGTGAGACACCAGGAAGTGCACTGGGACCTAAAGCTACATGTTTACACCATAAGTCTTGGGAGATGAACACAGCCTCCATGGCATTAAACTAATACCCCTGCAGTCCACCAGGTAGAGCCATCTGCGGGTTTGCCATTGTTTGCCTCATTAGAGAAGGTGATTTACCAGAGTAGCATTGCCTCTATCACATCTGAGTGACAACCATTAGCATGTATGTACTTCCTGTTCTTTTGAACACTTTGGTGGGGCATGTGTGCTTCCTTAGGTTACAGATCGATGCTAAAAACTTTTCCAAATGCTAAAATTGTTCTCTGGCTCCCACACATCAAGCAAATCAGCAATCCACCCTCCTTGAAGCAAAATCTCCCCTGACCTCAGGGCCATACTTCCAAACTGGATCTTGCCAAGGTTCCTGCCATGCCACAAAGGGTGCTTCAGCTCCCTTACAACCAAATACCCTTCCCTGGCATTTCTCATACAGTATGAGACAGACAAAGAATTGATTAATAAGTGATATTTCACAATTTTAAAGATAATCAATAATTAATATTTTCTGCATTTGTATCAAGTCACTAAAATACTCAGTTTTAAAAATAATGCACATTACATTATTGTCTACTAGTTAGTTGTAACCTGCATCAAGTACACTCTATAACAAACCCTAGCTTTTTATGCACATGCTTTATTATTTATGAAATTCATACTATATACTAAAAATATTGTAAAATTTGACCACAAAAGTAATACATAATCTTTTATACCAACACATCTTCAGTGCAAGACACTAAACCTTTCTCAAGGCTCATACGCAGCAATGCACCAGAGCATTTACCAATATTTCTTCCTACAAAACACATCCTTTTTTAATATGCAGTTGAAAAAAATGCTTAATCATTAACTTTAAGGAGCAATAGAAGAAGGAAGTTATTCTGCCAACCTCTTAACCCTTAAGCATAATCCTGAAGGTAGTTTACAATGATTATTGAACCATAACACACACAAAAAATTTTTGCTTTAGCAAAATAAGAATTAATAAAGTTTTATTGTGCCTATGGAATTATTTATTAAATTAAGTGAAAGTTATAATTAACTGTATTACATAACACATGTATGCAAAGTATGTAAGTAGTTTTATTTCATAATCTGTCCCTTTTTCACTGTGACACATTTGGCCATATAGAAGCAAAAAAATTAAATCTTTCAAATATTAGTCTTCAATCTATGCAACAGAAAAAAATGGAAGAAGCCTTTAAGGTTATATATTTAGACAGAAATATCAAGTTCTACTCTCTGAGTTAAGGAAGAAAGATGAAAAATTGATTTGGTGACTAATCATAGTTTCTGAATTGTTTCTATGTGTTGCAACATAAAGTAGTATATTTGTTGAATGATAATTTTTTCTAAAACATGGACTCATACATTTGTGTATCTGACCAAAGATTTGAATACTGTAATTCTTCTCTGAAGTACATAAACATAAACGCAGATTCCACATATACAAATTATATTAAAATTGGAAATTTTGCTTTTCTTGGGTACCTTGTGGGTAGTACCACAGTTGAACTAGCAACACACCCCGCTTTAGAGGATTACCCCAGAAGGAATTTTAATGGCGAGATTTCCCTTTTGTTACACCAACAAAGATCATGTCCTTTTCACTCCTACTCAGTAGCGCACATATGTTTACATTTAGCTTATCCCCAAAGTCTTCCCTCCTACAAAAAGCCCCACACTTCTAAAGAAAACATACAAATACTGACAGCAAATGTAGTGAACACTTTTTAGCATGGATATACTCAGCACTCTTCACAGTGTTACAGAAGAGTAGTTTGGTTTATGAAGATGCCTGGGACAGTATTTCATTCACACTTGGCTAGAGCCATTCCTGAAAAATAACAGTGGTAATGTATCCTTTCTGTTTTTCACTTGTTGAGACCAATCTCCTTGTACATGTTTGAGAATCTTTGTCCATCCAGCCCCTTTTCACACTAACCAAGTGAAGTTGAAGCCACAGAATTAACACCCTGTAATGGCCTGAGGCTGTGCTGCCTGCTTCATGTGATGACTTCACTCCTATCATACCAGTTCAGATGCTCAGCATACCATCTGCACTCCTGTCACATCGCCTGACATGGGAAAGTAACCTACTCCACTCAGAAACCTGCCATATTCAATGCAGGAAACCTCTTCTGATGAATGAAGAATTGGGGAGATTTTCTTCTGCAGTGCAATATATTAAAAATTAATGTTTCTACAGCCTTTATGCTTCAAGTACTCTGAGTGTGTAATCTTAAAACACTGGGAGAGGACAATTTCATACAGCAAGAGAAAGCAGCCCTCTGCATGCCCCTGCCCCAGTAACACTAGCTATAAAAAGTATGAGGCTCCTGTCTCATGAAAAATCCTTATACTGCAGTGATATTTTACAAGGCATAATTCTTACTGGGAGATGAGCATCCTGCAAACTACAACAGTCTGACACAAATGGTTCCCTGGTATTTATGACTTCCCTTAGAAGAGTCAATCTTCCTGAAGAATCTGCATGCCTGTGCCTTGCTAAACCTGTTACCTACTACAGAAAAATGTATGTCTTCCTTTGCTCATCAGGAGCTTAAAAGGATTTTCTTAACTGAGTCCTAAGTATCCTTACTTTTGAAGTAACTCACCAATTCAAATGTTGAAGAAAACTTAGAGAAAAAGTCATTATAATTTTTAATTCTTCTGAAAAAACTATTAAAAAATCAAGCTTCAGGGCTACAAATACTGAGATCCAAGTGCAGAATTAAACTGTAATATTTCTCTGCTTCACAAGTTGGTCACATTTCTTTCTAAATGAAGAATTCTAAGTGAAAACAACAATTTGAGTTTACTATTCACAGTATATTTATCATTATAGTCTACAAAAGGGAAATGTTGTGAGATACTATCTATCAGTGAAGTCAATTACTGGGACACAAAAGGTTTTTCCTATTGTTTTAGGAGGCTTTAATAGGACTACTGTTTGAGACTAAAACTTGAGGCTAAAATGAAAGTAATAAATATTTTTTTCAAGCTATTTTTATTGCTTTTTACCCCAGTTTTACCTAAGTTTCCATAAAATCCATTTTGATACAAGACAGCAAAACCAAACAGCCCTATCCTTCCAAAAGTCCACAGTTATTTGGAAACAGAACTTCACTTTCGATAAGTACTAAAAGAAATAATAGAATCATCTTTACTGTAACCAGAGGATTTATCTATTCAAGCCATGTACCAGAGAAGTTCTCCCTTTAAGCTTATATCTCGAATATTTATAAAGAGCTACTTGTATAAACTATTTTTGCACAGTGACAGGCATTTTATCACATCTCTCTGTCACCCCCTAACACTTCATGCTTGCAAAAACATGAGGTTTTGGAACTTATTAAGTGATGTTAATCCAGTTCAACCTGATGGAACTTTGATTTCCAGTCTTGAAACAGATCCTGCTTGAAGACCAAGGGACCAAACCAGATGATCTCTGGTTCACAGCCTTACAATTCCATATTAATTATAAATTTATATTACAAATCATAGTTTGATGAGGAACAGAGTGATAGCAATGTCTACTGTAGAATCAATATTAGGGACTCTGCACCTGACCTCCTCCAAAAATTTTTCACAAAAATATAAACTTTGGGAGACTGGAACACTGGCAATTCAGCATATTTTTTTATTTGTATAATATGATCTATATTATACAGCATGTCTGCAGAGGCAAATGCATAGCATGATTCAAAATTATTTTGAGTAATTCAGCCTTAAAGAGATGCTACTTTCTCTGTTCATTTATCCTTTTTCCCCATTATTTTACAGTTAAATTTTTCACCTATCTCTTCCCTTGTGAGTGTCTTATTCTTTCATGGATTTGTGGAAAGTACTAAGACACAGTAAAAAAAAAAAATTTTTCTGTGTTTATTTGATACCCTTCAATTTAGTCACATATCTTTTTTTCCCTCACATGTTCTATATATGCCTAAAATTATACACTGGGAGCCCTACAAGATGAGTACAACATACTTGAAGACAAAACACATGGTCTCAACAACTGTATTGTACACATCCAGTTAAACAAAATCACACCAACAGCAATTTCTTTAGCTGAACTTTCATGCAATTTAAAAAGCTGGCTGATTGGTTAGTATCACACAGGTAATGCCATAAACAGTGCACTACAAGTCTTGTGGAGAATATAGTATTTCTTTTTGGCTAACAAGATTGTATGCACACCTACCAGACAAATGGCAAACAAGAATACTCAATGCTTATTTCTTGGGCAGAGTAGAGCTGTTAAAGAACTGCCTGCAGAGAAACAGTAGTATGTGTTTACATTGTCTGAAAAGCCCATGGAGATGGAGAACAGAAGTTAGTAAGAAAGAGTAATTTCAACAAGTCAAAATAGAAAGTGTGACAGGAGGAAACAGATGGGATGCCAAGCTATCCTGGGGAGGATAAATTAACTTACACGACCATGCAGAAGTTGGAAAGGCTAGATAAACTGGAAAGAACTCCTTGATCAGGAAATATATCTTGCCACATAGAGAATGCAGTGCACCAGCAGATCTCTTTTTTGATAACAAAATACTTCTGAACAGTAAAGACAGCAAGGCAGGATACTGCTGCATATAGGGGTTGCTTTGTCCAACACTGTATTTATGCCAGCAAGTGAATACTGATGGTTTGCTCTTACCACCGCTGCAATGTAAGTCTTGCCTACACCCACCTCCACCCACTGGGAAATTAAGCCATATCAGGAACGTCCACATAGCCAGAATAGGAGGATTTAGCAACAGGGGGCCATAATAAAAAAGCACTATGTTAATGAGCACAGCAAATTTTCTAAAACCTAAACACAAGATCAGCCCAAAAGTGGCCAAGGACCCCTAACCAGACCAGCAGCGATCCCAGGCAGAAATGCCAGTAGGCTGAAGTTTGCCATCCCCTGCAGACTGGAAGCAAAAAGGAAGGAGTTTGGTAAGTTTCTCAATACAGAGTTTGTTCAGATGTCTTATCTGAACACATCTGCAGAGCAGAAACAACAGAATGTTGCACTTGCCTTTACTGTCACTTGCCTAATATTTCTAGAGATATTTTTCTCTCAGTATAGGTAGATTTGAAAAGAAGTCTTTTCATGTCTGAAGTAACTGTGACTCCTAACATCATCATAACTAACATCAAGTAAATCATATTACTAATAAAAATTATCTCAAGCACTGAAATGAGAAAAACTGTTTAAAATGTCAAGAAGTCAAGAAAAAATGAGACTGGTTGGAAAAAAAATCTCCTAACTCCTTATTCCTTATTATGTATTTCAACCATATTTCAAAGAACCATAATTATGTTATAAACGACAGTTCTCCAATATTCCGTTTTAGAGGTTTATTGGAAAATGACAAAATGAGCTCGAAAAGAGACAATTCCCACAATCAAACGGCAGCTCTGAGCCCGGGTTTCGATCTGCCGGGTGAACTAAGGCCCCAGCCTCTATCGCACTGGGTCCCCCATAGTTCACACCAACCATCTCTCGAAGGTTAGTTTTTATAAGGTTTTTAGGCCCTGAGGCTAGTTTTCTGTCCAGTCTGAATATGCAGATAGGATTTCTGTCCACCTGGAGTGAGAGTAGAATAGAATTCTGGGAAATCTGGTCACATCTCCGGATCTGTCCATGAATTATTCCTGAAGTCTTCACTAAACATGTCTATGAATTATTCTTGAAGCTCCTGCCAGACGAACATATCTTGATTTGCGTTTGGTCTCAGCGCAGGATTCCAGGAGTGATGGGATTTTCTGAGAGCTGAATCAGTTCTGATGGGCCTTAGTGATCGTTATCTGGCACCCTTTTGGCATGGTTCACCTCTCATTGATATGGGGAATACAGGTCTATTGTTCTATGGGCAGGCTAGTTACCTACCCACCCCCTTGCTGGTTTCTCTGAAGGGGGTACCTTTTAGCATACTTTAATCAAACTATATAATTATAACAGTAAAAATCTCGAATTAAACTACATATTTATAACAATTATGCATCTAAAAAATTTTTTTTTTGAGGGACAGGCATGCCATTTATTTTTCTCACTACTGCTTACCAGCTACAATTTTATTCTTTCTTTCAATCTCAAGAAGTTATCAGTCAACTGCAAAAACACTTCAGAAAACTGCTGGGTTTACCCTTTAAAGAAGCTTTTGAATAATTTAATTATTCAAAGAAAAATTCAATAAATGCTTGCATAGCCAATTAAGTACAGATTTATATTCCAGCACTACCGGATAATGCTGAAATAATGTATAAAACACAACATCCATAATTTCCATGAAGTAATACCATGAATTTTGTTTAAATACTTCATCAATCAAACAAATTACAGTCTGCATACATTACATAATTTTTTACAATAATGCTTAAACATCTACAATAGAAACAGTGTAGGAAAACACTTGGCCTTGGATGCCTTTGTTTATTCATAATTAACAATATTTCACTATTAGTTTTTGGATTTTAATTCCTTAGTCCATTGCCTTACTTGGATAGATTTTTTCCACGCAAAATAAAGAAAGGATAAGCATTATCAAGAGATATACATGTAATGGATGTAATAGATAAATTTGTTTATATAATATTGTATCAAGGATTTGGTTTACTAAAAGCTACTCAAGGGCGTCTCCAAGGTTTCAGAGTCCATTGTGTGAGCTGCATGACCAACACATTTGCAAAAGAAACGACAAGGCCGAACTGGAAGATGGCCCATTCATCAAAGATGGACCTCCACAGCTCCTCAACATCTGATATCAATCTTGGTGGGGATCCAGAAGATGATCAGGGGAATGATCACGTCACCCCTCCCAAGATGAAATCCGGGAAGACTATCAAGTAATCCTTTCATGAAGATGGGAACTCCTTTCAAACCTCCATTTGGAAATTAAGAAACACATGAATATTTAGACTTTCAATAGACTTAGCCTTAGAGTAAAAAACTGTATCAAACCCACACGCCAAAGCTTTGCATGTGTGGTCGAGGTTAGATGGTACCTTTCGTACTGTCACTCTGCCCACCCAGCATTCTCATTTTTTTTTTTAAATGAGATATTGTCTCATTTTATTGTAGCTTTTAATTCGGTGTTGGAAACTTTGCTAAATAAATTCTTTTATTTTGAATTGGCTTCTAATAATTTATAACATACATAATGGGAAAACATAGAAGCTTAGCATAGGAGTGATACTTGATTATACCTTGAAAGATGGAGAATAGGAATTCATTCTGCAGCATCCATTTTAAATTACATTCATCCAGGCAACATCAGATAAAAATTCAGCACCACCTTTTAGCAGTGCTGCTCTAAGGATGGAGCCAAGAATGTGAGACTGAGGTAATATATGTTTCTAAAACTATCTAGCAAAATGGACAATATAAACCTGCTTATAGGGGAAAGCTATAAGCTATAGCTAAAGCTACCTGGAAGCCTTTTGGATACCTTAAATAGCTGACTAGTCTCCTTGCTTCAAGGTCAGGCCAAGTTGTTACACTTCCTGTTTTCTGGTAATAAGTCTAACATACTGACAAAATCTGAGGTATCAAAAGAAATAAAGCGTAATGGAAATTGGCAGACAAAAAAGAGAAAAAGATCACGAGTAGTGCCTATCTAGGACTAACAAGGAAGGACATATTAAGATAAAACCAGGCAATCTCACAAGATCAACACTTGTAGCAGAGCAGTGACTTTTTATTTAGAACTCCAAGAGCCTTAAAGTTACTCGATTTGCTTTGAAGTCTGCATATTTATTCAAACTGTCATCAAAATCTGGCTTTTTATATGAGCTGTTGGGAAGATTACGTGTTAAGATAAGGAGGTGCTGGAGCACAGAACTCCTGAAAGACAGCATCCAAGGGGGAAAAAAGTGTTATTTCATATTAGCTAGTGTTATGAGGAAAGCTAAGAATTAATTCATGCCTGTGTTGATATTTTATATAAAACGCTGAAAGTTAAATATAATAAATATACTAGGCACTCCTTGCTTTTGTAAAACTCAGATTGTAAAACCCAAACTCAGGGAAAGCTTCATTAGCATTTGAAGACACAGGGCAAAGCTCAAACTTCAAGGGAGACTTCATTTGCATTTGAGGACACAGGTCGAAGTAACACCTTTTGGGAGTGAGGCAACACTTCAATGATGCAGATAAGAATGATCATCACCCCCTGATAAGATAACGATGCCATCTAGACAACATCACCGGACCCAGGATGGAAACACAAAGGGCTTCCAGTAAACCCAGGAAGGACTATTCAACGGGAGCAGAGAAAAATAGAAAACACCCATACCGGACAGTTGAATAGATTTACATCACTGGGTCCAGCCTGAGGGCACAAAAACTGTATAAAACCCAGGCTCCAGCAGCAGTTTCTCGTGAACTAGGGGAGGGCTGTTTGCCAGATAGACTGCTGAACCGACCCTGTTCACCGGTGCCGACCCGCAGGCTCGGCATCTCTTTTATTTTTGTTTTGGTGGTGGATTTTTATTTCTTTGTAACCAAATTGTTATTAATAAATTTCTTCATATAAAACAATTCGGCTATTTCGCTTATAACAGTTAGGATAGACAGACTAATAGGGTAACAAGGCTGATGAAGGAAGGGACTATAACACAGGTTCTGAGAGGAATGGCTGAGGGAGCTGAGGGTGTTTACCCTGGAAGGAAGCAGGCTCAGGGTGAACCTTTATCATTCTCTACAACTCTCTGAAAAGGGGTGTAGCCCGGTGGGAGCCAGCCTCTTCTCCCAGGCAACCAGCAACAGAACTAGAGGACACAGTCTTAAGCTGCACCAGGGGAGGTTTAGGCTGGACATCAGGCAGAAGATCTTTACAGAAAGGTAATTAGCCATTAGAATGGCTTGCCTAGGGAAGTGGTGGAGTCACTGTCCCTGGAGATGTTTAAGGAATGATTGGATGTGTCACTGGGTGCCATGGTCTGTTTGACAAGGTATTGTTAGGTCACAAATTGACAATCTCAAAGATCTTTTCCAACCTGATTGATACTGTGTGATTCTCTGAAACAGATTACACAAGCACGCTGAAATGTGTTTAAACACTCAGCCATGACTTAATTTATTTATATTTATATGGAAGTGGTCTGGGAGACTTAGGGCTATGACAAGGGGTTGCCCACAGTAGGAAATACTGATGAGTGGTAATCTTGGATCATTAAAGCAATGATCCAGTGAGAAATGTCCCTCTCTGGGTGCCATATCTTTTTATCTACAGGAGATAAGAGGAAATTATAGAATAGGCTGAATTGCAAGGGAGCTTTAAAAGCCATCTAGTCCAACCCCCATTGCAATGACCAGGAATATCTTCCAGTAGAATAGGTTGCACAGAGCCTCGTCCACACTGACATTGAATATTTGCAGGGACGGAGAATCTCCCAGCACCCTGGGCAATCTATTGCAATGTTTCATCACCCTCATTGTAAAAAAATTCTTTTATATCTAATCTAAATTGATCATCTTTCAGTTTCAAAGCCATTCCCCCTTCTCCCACTCCATGCCCTGGTACCACTCCAGCTTTCTTGTAGGCTCCCTCCAGGTACAGGGAGGCTGCTCTAAAGTCTCCCTAAAGCCTTTTCTTCTCCAGGCTGAACAACTCTAACTTTCTCAGTCTCATTAGGAGACATGCTCCATCACTCTGGATCATCTTCCTGGCTGTCCTCTGGACTTGATCCAAAAGGTCTATGCCATTTTTTTGGGGACCTCAGGGCTGGATGCAGGGTTCCAAGTGGGGTCTCAGCAGAGCAGAGCAGAGCAGAGCAGCAGAATCCCCTCCCTCCCCTGCTGCCCACACTGCTTTGGATGGAGCCCAGGACACGTTTGGCTTTCTGGGCTGGGAGTGCTCATGACTGGGTCATGTCCAGCCTCTCATCCACCAGCTCCCCCAAGTCCTTCTCCCCAAGGCTCCTCCATCTGTTCATGCCCACTGCCTGGGTTGGTACCAGGATTTGCTCCAACCCAGTTGTAGCACCCTGCACTTGGTCTTGTTAAAATTCACGAGATTCCCATGGGCCCATCTTGACCTTGTCCAGGTCCTTCTGGATAGAATCCCATCTTTGGGTGTGTCAACCACACCATTCAGCTTGGTGGTATCTGCAGATTTGCTGAGGGCGCACTTGATCCTGATGTCAGTGTTGTTGATGAAGACATTAAATAGCAAAAGCCCCAATACAAACCCCTGAGGGACACCACTTGTCACTGACCTCCCTCCATCAGGATCCTGAGCTGTTGACCATCACTCTTTGGATGTCACCACTCAACCAATTCCTTACCCATTGATCCATCTACCCATCTAATCCATCTTTCTCCAGTTTAGAGATGGCATCTGACAGCCATGACTTTTCAAAAATCATGGGGAGTAGCTTGGCAACTATATCAGCCAATTCCCCTCTACGTTCCTCTCTTTGCTCCCTCATACAGTGGGGAGGCTTTGTATTCTTGCTGTGCACAGGTCTTGCCTGCCTGTATGGAGGGTCTATCCTTCCCAGCCAGAAGCAGATAACTGAGTTGGATACTGAGCAAACACTCTAAGAATTGCCGCCAGTGAGATTATTTTAGTGCTAGGAACATTACCTTTATGGAGGACACACACAGTCTTGCAGCAACAATAAAATATGAATAATTTATAAAAAATAATTAACATAAATCAGACATATATTTTTTACTAGGACAAAGAAATAGAAAGTCAGCAGATGCAAAATGGAGAAACAGAGAATGTGCACAAAAATACTTAAGGGAGACCAAAATTATTGAATTTTAAAATTATTGAAACTCAGAATTTAGCATGAAGCTAAAAGGATTAAACAGATAATAAGAATAGCCAATACAATATTATAAGGAGCAAGAGCAATGAGAATACTTACTGATACAGGGTACAAAAAATTTGGTACCTCATAATGGCCCATTTGAAGGTGGGCTCACCACAAAGATCAAGCCTAGAGAATTCAATGTTAATAGCTTCTCCAAGGGAAATATATTTAGTAAAAAAATGTATCACATCATCACATCACATCACATTAACATTCTTAAAACAGAATTTTCAACATCTTTGGACAAAAAAAATAAACACAGACTGGTGAAAAATGAACTAGTCTCTTTTTTGGTAAATGCATCTTGAGAACACTTAAATGCATTGCCAAGTCACATTTTAAGCTCTCATATTAAGTAAGAAAGCAGAAGTGCCAGCAGATATACCTAAGATAGACCAAGGCTCTCTAATCCATCCCCACTAATTTAATACTCCATCATTCTTATAAGAAAGTTAACCACAAAATTTGCAACTTCAAAATTTGGGAATGACAAGCCTGGTTCTGGTGGCTGGTAGACCTAACAGCAGTTTCTCAGAAGTTACCAGTGGGGGACTGAACTGGAAGACACAAGATGTCTGAGTTCTTCAAAGAAAGAAAAAGCAAAATCAGTACAGTAAGATTTCCTGCAATACTTTGTCATCTCCTTGACATAAAAGCTTTTCATCAGTCTGCATACTGGCCAGATTTCTGCATGATAGCCCAGATTTAAGCTGTTCTTTTATTTAATTTTTCTTACATTTGTACTATATCAAGTCATTACCCAGCTGAGACGCTAAACAGCACAACCTCCTTGTCAACCAAGTCTTTACTTCTTGCCATGTCAGTAAAAGAATATTAAAACAAGGATGTTCAAATTAGGATTTAATTTCTTATGGTGTAATCAAGGAGATAAGTATGGCTTCCTTCCAGCTGATTGTATTATCATTAAAATTTATGATAAATTATGAATGCCCTTGAGCTAAACATCCAATTAAAATAACATAAGCATGGCAGGATGTCTGTTACAATGTTTTCCTTAGAAGAAATCATGATTATATTTCCATTATACTTTTCCACAGGCATAGCTGTGCTTTCTGACTGGATGGTATGAAAATATAACATTAATTAACATGACTGTGTTCTTATAGCATCACCAAGAATCACTCTTACATTAAAAATAAAAAAATCCAAGCCTACTGAGTTACATGCTTCATGGTGTTGGGGGTTAGACTTCTTTGGTTTGTTGGATTTTTGTTTTGTTTTGTTTTGTTTTTTTTCACCTATAGAATTTTTTCCCAGGAGTTGCGGGGCAACTGATTGCTGGGTGTTTGTCGGTGCTTGGTGGAACAAAGCATGGAGGCTGGGTGGAGACTGGCACTTGGCTACACCCTTTGTCTCCAGGAGTTTACCCCCCTCCCCGAGGGGGGCGGGGTGGGGGGGGAGGCAGAAAGACGAGGGCTGGGGGGGGCAGCTGCACTTTTGGTGTGGTCTGCGTCGGGAGCGGACTGGGCTGCCATTGCTGCGTGAGCTTCTCACTGGCACCACCGGGATCTGATCCTGAAGAGAGCTACCATCATCTGCTTGTGTGCCCAAGAAGATCCTGATTTCTCCTTTTCCTGCCCTGCTGGAGCTGTCTCAGCCCTGTCCCACTGCCTCGGCGCTGCTTTAGAGCTGCTCTGCACCGCGGGCCCGCACTGGCCTCCCTGCCAGACATCCCTGCCCTCCAGTGACCACCGACGGAGCTCCGAACTTCATCCGATCCACCAGCCCGGGATACCCCACCGTTCCAGCTTAGTCCCTTTTTTTGGAGTCCCCAGAGACCAGACTGCCCCGAGTTTTGTGGGACCAAGCTCCGTCAAGGTCCCTGGTTCTGTTTTCGCTATTAATTGCTGTAGTTGTTGTTGTTTGTTTGCCTTGTTATACCTATTAGTAAAGAACTGTTATTCCTATCCCCATATCTCTGCCTGAGAGCCGTTTTAATTTTCTAAATTATAATAATTTGAGGGAAGGGAATTTGAATTATCCATCCCAAGAGAGGCCCTGCCTCTCTTTAGCAGATACCTGTCTTCTTTCAAAACCAAGACACATGGTGACAGTAGATCTAAGATTGAACAGTGATTCTTCATCCTCCCAATAATGTAAAATATCTTTAAAAAATACTTCATTATTGGACTTCTGAATTGGGAAGTGTAGTTGATTAGCAAAAAGAAAATGTCTTTCAGCTAGACAGTGATAATTTGAAACCTACTTTATACTGTCTCATGTCTTTTCATGGCTAAAAATATTAATAGTTTTAATGGATATTTGAAGGCTTATGTTATAAAAAAAGTGGTATTACCCTCCTATTTAAGTCACAGATTTGAAACTAATTTCTTCCAGGGAGTAAAAGACCTGTACATTCACTAATTGGTCCTTCAGTAATAATGATTTTCTCATAAATCACTGAAGTATGTCTAGCTTGGTGATTTAACTCATAAAGGAATTCATAATTTATATGCACTATATCTTCTTTTACATTATGTCACTCTTTTCACACAATATTTTGTCACAGAATAATCATATATATATAGAAAGCAGTTCTATTTTTACTATAGATTTTCAAATCAAGCAAAGCAAAAAGAAAAACTCCAAAAGATAGCAAATAGGGAGGTGCAATGGAGTACAGAAAATAGATAGGACTTAAATATTTGGAGAATTCTGCGTGAAAACAATTCAGAGAAAGTATTAAGGACCTCAGATTTTACCAATCCGATTGACCTAAATAATTCAGGGTTTAGTTTCTTTAGTTTTTAATAAATTGTTGATTGGCTTAAGTTGTGCTTTGAACAGAGTACATAAGACAGAAGAGAACAGGGAAAGGAGAGTAAAAGTTGAAACAAAGGGCAATAATCCATTTTACTGTTCTCTTGTCTCTTACTGTAAAAGGTTATAATACCCTGAAGGAATGAGAACAGAACTACCCATAGCTGAGGGTATTTCTGTAGGGTAACATTCCTTTTTTGGTTGTTTTTTTTTTTAAATAAGGATGAACATTAAGCAAATAACTACTCTGTCAAGGTGGCCAATAGTTCTATTTCATAACAATGGTGACACCATATATTAAGAGAAACTCTTTCTTACACAATTTTCATTTATGATCAGTTTGAAATAACATTTGACAGTTGCTTGAAACCCACCTAATGCATTTATTACAATTTATCTGCTTAGATGTGTGACTACAGAGAGCTGTTACTACTGCTACAACTATACATATCAAATCCTATAAAAAGTAAAATTAGGCAGTCATAGAATCATACAATGGTTTGGGTAGGAAGAGACCTTAAAGACCTTCTAGTTCTAAATTTCTGCCATTGGCATGGACACCTTTCACTAGACTAGGTTGCTTAAACTCTCATCCAACCTGGCCCTGAACACTTCCAGGGATGATGTATGCATAGCTGCTCTGGACAACCTGTTCTAGTGCATCACCAACCTCTGAGTGAAGAACTTTTGTCTAATATCTAATCTAAATCTCTCCTCTTTTAGTTTAAAACTCTTCCCCCTTATTGTATCATTATCTGCCCATGTAAAATGTTGTTTGCCCTCCTTTTGTAAGTCTTCTTCACGTACTGGAAAGTGAAATGAGGTCTCCCTGGAGACTTCTCTTCCCCAAACTGAGCAACCCCAGCTCCGTCAGCCTGTCATCATAAAACAGGAGATCTAGTCATTGGATCATTTTTGTGGCCCTTCTCTGGACTCTCTCCAGCAGGTTGATGCCTTTCTTCATGAAAAACAATAGACTGCAGAAGACTCCAGAGCTGGATGCAGTACACCAAATGAGACTCACAATGACAGAGTAGGGGGAGAATCACCTTCCTCAGCCTGCTGCTGCGGTTGACAACGCTTGTTCAGAATACTGAACAAAATGGGGAAAGCAACAAAGAAGTTTTCAGAGAGATGATAACAGAAATAAGTTCAGTGAAATAGTGGCAACAAAATTATTTTTCCCTTATTATGACTGAAGTCATGTAGACTTCAAAATGTAGAATGCAGGGAGTAGTTAAGTCACAAAGGATACTGACACTCAAGCAAGTCACAGGGGATGTTGACTCAAATGTTGGGAAGATGGGTTGAAGTATCAAGTGTATCTGCCTCAAAACCAGGTAGCCTTTGCTTTCTGAGAACTATACACTAAAATGTGCAAATGACCTCACTCATATATAAGGTTCAATAATCTTATCCAAAGGAAGAAAGAATAATGTATTGGAACTCTTTCCTAGTAAGCCAAAATGCACTAAAACTAGAAATTACAGATATAATCATAAGTGTTCCTACCACTATTGTGAATACACTGATCTGATCAGTTGTTTCCTGAGTTTCAGCAAGCAAGAAGAGAAACAGCTATCTTTTATTTGGAAATTAAATTTGGTCTTTTTCTCTTTAGTGTCAGCTGGGTTCTTTAATGTTTAAAGCATCTATCAATGGTGACATTCAGAGGGTGATGGTCAATGGCTCTGTGTCATGATGGAGATCAGTGACAAGTGGTGTCCCTCACTGGGACTAGTATTTTTAATGTCTTCATCAATGACACAGACATCAGGATCAAGTGAACCCTTAGCAAGTCTGCAAGTGACACAAGCTGAGTGGTATAGAGTTGCCACACCTGAAGGACAGGACATCACCCAGATGGACCAGGACAAGCTCAAGACTTGGGCCCATGGGAACCTCATGAGGGTTAACAAAGGCCAAGTGCAAATCTGAAAACTAAGATTCAAAAGTTAAGAAACACAGGCTCCTTTAGAAAAATACTGCATTATTGTATTTTAGAAGTATAAAATATAATTCAATTTTTATCCTCTGTAAACAAAAAGACCACCCATAGCATAACATCCCATTGGAATAAATGACTCTATCACATTTCCAATCCTGTCAACACCCCCTCCCACTCACTGAAGTTTTTCCTCAGATAGTCTAAGTTATTTCATGTAATGAAAGTTCCAAATAATTCTTTTCAAATTGTATTTAATTGGAAATTAATGTTGTATTGCAGAGTTGAAGGGGGTTTCTATGACCAAATTTTCTCACCTATATTGAATAGCTGTAATGAAAGAATCATGCCTCTCTTCATACACTCTTTTTCTCTTACAAAAACTCAGAAATATTGATGCAATGAAAGAATTAAGCCTGACTTTCCATAGTTTCTAAGTCGGAAATATCAATGCTTCTATTCTTCACTAAATTCTGCATTTAATTTTCTGTTCCTTGACAAAAAAACAAGGTTTTTTTGCTTTTTTGTTAAAAGCAAGTACCAATTATTCAATCCATCTTATAGAAATAATTGCTCTTATAATTCAATCCATCTTATAAAATAGTTGCCCATTTTGCACTTTACAGAAAAGTTAAGGATCAAAGGTGTGGGACATGGCATCCTAGAGCTGGAAGATTAGCAAGTTCAAAGCACAGAGGCTCAAGCCTGGGTCAGAAATAGTCAGGTAGGGCCATTTTGACTCCTGGCTACTGCTATTAATGAAACTAATTAAATCCTCCGCATATGCTTCCTTTTTGAATTAATGAAGGCAAATTAGAAAAAACCCTTTCAGTTTGGTTTGAGTTGTGGATGAACAGAAAGGAGTGTAGGAATGAAAACTCTGACTCCAGAAAGTGAATGCTCTAATCCCTATGCATCTTCTGTCCCTGATCTTGTTGGTACTTGTGATCACTCCTATTGTATTTTCTGCTTAAAGCCCTGGCCAATGCTCCTCTGCCAGTTGCAGTGCCCACTTTGTCATTCTCCTCCTATCTGTATTCCCATGTGATTTTTTTTCTCCTCCCCAGTCCCTTCCACTTCACACCCTCAAATCACTGCACTGAAGTAATGAGTAAAGTTAACCCAAGTATAAATGTAAACCAATTTTTCTGTTAGGAGGCATTTCTGTTTTCAGATCAGCAATATAGTTCCCCTGATGCCTTAAGTTTTAGCCTTCATGTTTTCCAGATTTGGTGCTGCCTAGGGGTGTAGTTCTGAGCCTCATATTAGGAAGATAAAACAAAACCTTTTCCTGCTGAAGACCAAGAACAACAAGTGCAACTTTCAAACCCAAAAGCATAAACAATGGTGGACTAGAGGGAGGAACAAGAAGGATGGGACCTCACAACCTAAAGCTGTAATTGGAAAGTTAAACCCCAATATGCAAATAGATCAAAACTTATGAAAGTGTAAGACTCGTGACTGGTCATCCATTTTGTGACCGAAGTCCGCCTTGGGTGTAGCCTTGGTCAGGCTCCTGTCCTTCCCAAGGTGGATCCTGGAGGTCTTTCAATAAGTATCTACTTTATTCTTTAGCTTTGTCCAGTCTCTGTCTCAGGTCAGCCTTCCTAAGGCATCACCCCAAATCTTGTTCCTCAAAGGACAATAACATTTTTTACAAAATTTAAACAAATCTGTTCATAGCATAGAAAATTTTAGATTTAATGGTTCAGCAGAATTAAAAGCAAAGAAAATAAAGCCTTTTCATAGGAAGATTTAAGCAGCCCATAATTAACAGCAACACAATTAGTGCAGGCTATCCTAAAGTAATTGCATATGTCTGTGAAAGAGCAGAGCAACCTTGGGCTTCTTATACAGAACTAACTTTTGTTTCTGCTCTAAAGCAAAGCAAAACATAAATAAATGTCTGATCAAAAGTCTAAGTATGGTGACTGAGGCATTCTGTTTACCAAAATTTCCTAGCAATTTTGCCACTATAGATTCCTCAGGGTTTGTTACTAGATTAGTAGCTGTTCTAGTACTAATAAAATTGTGTAAATATTTTAAATATTTTGTTAAACTTAAAAAAATTGCTTAAGATTTAAAATACTGAAATTTTTCATACCTTTTTTTAGCATTTTACTTACATATGCTTCTCTCTTTTTACCTAGTTTTCTATTATCTTTATACTACAGTCATAGGAGGTTTTCTACCCCATTAAGAGAAAAAATATTCCCTGGCATCAGCCAAAATTTGGATCAATCTAATATTCATTTCACATCAGAGAATTACATGGTTTAGATAGGAAATTACATAATTTATTTCCCTCTATTAGAAAAGTAAGACAATTAGACATTTTACTGCAGGTAACAGTTAACTTCAAAATTTAGTTGTCCTCAGTTTTGGCCACACATATTCTGAGAGGAACCTTTTGGGTACCAACTCTGTTCTTAAGTATCCAAAAATGCATCGGGTACTTCAGGTACTACAGGCACTAGATACAAAAGTTCACGCATTTTTATTGCTATTACCACAGATTTGAACTATGATGAAAATGTAGAAGAAAGCACCATAATCTGACAGTTGAGGAAAACAAAATGGAAAACACCTTCTCTGGATTATGGAGTTATTCTCTGGATAAGTTTATATCCTGAAAGGCCAAAAATTCCAAGGAAGGCAGAAGATAATGGTCAGCAATAGTGTTGCTGTGCAAATATATGCAAAATTTGGAAGGAAAAGAAATGCAATAAAAAATTCTTTGACAAATTTAATTCCTACATACTATTTACTTCAGAAGGCATGCTTATGCAAAAGATGACTGTTCCTATGACCTTCAGGCAGGATGTGATATGGAGACAGGAGCCTGCACTAATAAAAGCCTCAAAGCAGAACAGCAGCACCTCTGTAAAAAACTTTCGATGGAAGCATTCCAAGTTAGACTTGTGGGCTCAGCAGTGTTTGCACTTATATTGCATTTATAGCCTCCTACTCCTGTAAATGAAATCTCTGCTGATAAAAGCAAACCCATCATTACTTACTCTAGTAAACTGCTTTGCACAGATTTTCAAGAGCTATGAAAAGAATTACGAGTCAAGATGGTTTTATGTTTGGTTGTATTTTATTTTAAAACAGATGGGTTTCTTTTTATGGCTTGTAAAGCAAATTTTTACATCTATTTTAATTATCTCTATTCCAGCTGTGCAGTTTAATTACTGATTTATTTACCTTTTTAGTAAGATAGCCATCCACACATATTTAATTTGTGTCTATACTGAGGAATGCAAATAATTTTCCTTATGAAAATGGTGATGCATATTTTAAAGACAGCACAGCTAGGACATGTCACAAATAACTAAACAAACTGCAGAGTAAGAACTGTAACTGCAGTTCCCTTTACTAGCCTCTATATTTTATCAGCTAATTGTAAAACTCAGTTTTGTTGATGGGACAAAATCGTATATATACACACTAAGTCAATATCTGATTCCACATCATTTTGCATAAAATATTGCCAAGAAATGCATTACAATTGTCTTTGCATATTTACAAACTCTATCTCAGGGTCCTTGAAAAAGTTTGTCACTTTTTAATATAAACACTACGATATTAGTAAAATTCCCAGTTCTAACATGGACAGATTCATTCTGATTTTTATGTAATTGTGCAGATACAGAGAAAGTGGAAGAACTTCCCTTTAGAATAGGTATTTTTTTAGTAATGCTATAAATCCTAAAGTGGGTCCTGCTGTGAACATTCCAAGACTTTAACATAACCCTGTCTAAATTACGCAGGTACTTTAACAGTCATAAATAAACGCAGCAACAGTAAAGAAATAGTACAATGGATTCATTTCACAATTCATGGTTGGAAAGTTACCTATGTGAATATATATAAAATTTAGGAAAATGGTATCGTTAACTCCTTACAACTGCTCACCAGGATTAGTAAAACTACTTCATGAGGTGAAATATTTTTGGTGTTTTTTTTTTAATTTTATCTTTTCTACATAAGTAAGGTGCTTCCAACTTAATGGAGTATAAAATGTCATAAGCACTTATTACTATTACAAATCATATCCTTCTCCAAGAACAATTGTTGAGAATTAACTACAATTAAATACTGACATTCCCAGTATAAGCAGCACAATGCACAAAGCTGCAGTACAAGCAGTAATATTGCCACAAGCTAGTATTGTATCAATCCAGATTTTGAAAGGCCTTCAAGAACGCATTTTTAACTGGATGATATAAAGGGAATTGAATTTTACTCAAAAAAGGGCATTTTTACAACTGACCAAGCAAAACCCAAAAGAAGGCAATATGATACCATTCTTCGTAAACAGCAGCTGCATTTAATTCATTGCAGAACTGCTGTGAAAGATAAGAACTTAATAAGCCACCTTATGACAGCTAAAGTTTTTCATTAGAAAGAGAACAATTTGAGAAGATCCTTCTGGAGGAACTGACAGATTCACATGCTGAACTGCATCACTGACCAAGAACACAGGGTTTATTGTAATTAAATTATTATCTTTTTCACTGTGATTATCACCAAGAAAAAACTGCAAGCCTGTAGATTGCTGTGCTGCATTGGTTTTATGTGGCATGATTTTGGTAGTGGGGGGACTACATGGATGGCTCTTGTGAGAGGATGTCAGAAGCTTCCCACCATGTCAGACAAAGCCAGTGCCATCCAGCCAGGCAAGGCTGAGCCCATCAGAAATGGTTGCAGTGCCTCTGGGACAACATCTAAGAAGGGAGGAAAAAACCTGCACAACTGCAGCCAGAGGAGAGGAATGAGAACACACAAGAGAAACAGCCCTGCAGAAGCCAAGGTCAGTGAAGGGAAGAAGGGGATCCAGGTGCCGGAGAAGAGCACTTCCCCTGCAGGCAGTGAGGAAGATCATGGTGAGCCAGGCTATGTTCCTGCAGCCCATGGAGGATCCCACGTCAGAGCAGACAGATGTGCCCAGCAGAGGCGGTGACCCCATGGGAAGCCCATATTGGAACAGGCTCCTGGCAGGGCATGTGCCACCCATGGAGAAAGGAACCCACACTGGAGTAGGCTTGCCAGCAGGATTGTGATCCTGTGGGGACATACATTGGAGCAGCCTGTGTGTGAAGGACTGCATCCCCTGGGAGGCGCCCATGCTGGAGCAGTTAGTGGAGAACTGCAGCCTGTGGGAAGGACTTATGGAAGAGTATGAAGAATCCTTCCCCTCAGGAGGAAGGAGAGGCAGACTCAATGTGTGATGAATTGACCACAATCCCCATTGCCTGTCCTGCTGCATTACAGCATGGAAAGATGTAGGAAATTCAGGAGTGAAGTTCAACCTGCAAAGAATGGAGGGGTTGAGGGCAAGACTTTTAAAAAATTTGGGATTTATTTCTCATTATTCTGACCAGATTTGATTTGTAATAAATTAAATTAATGTCCCTGAACTGACACTTTTTTCTATGACACTTCTGTAACATGTCAGTGAATCCTCCCTGCACCTCTGCTGATCCAGGAACCTTTAGTCATATTTTCTCTACTATGTCTAGCTGAGGGGAGGGATAGAGAAGCTTTGGTGGGCACCTGGCATCCACCCAGGGTCAACCCACCACTTGCACTTGATCTTTATTTTAGATTAAGAACACATTTTTATACCAGTTATCATATAGCATTAGGAAGTCTTCCACAAATAAAAAGATTTACCAAGCAAATTTACCTAATTTGGCTTTGTTAAGTCAAGACTCTATTGGAGCAGTTAGCTTAGGTTATTATACCTCCATTACACTCCTTGCTTTAGCCCAAGTGAAAGCAGTTATCCTATGAATCAACACTGAAGCAAGCACGATTGATTGAGACCTCAAGCACTTCTGTAGATCCAGCTTCCATGACTCCCTTGAATTACTGTTAAGCAGTCAGCATCCTATGGCTTTTTTCACATGTTGATCTGAGCTGCATGATATTAGTTTAATGATCACTTAACTTAAATCAAGAAATTTTGTACAGAAAATCTGTAAAAGGCAAGACCAATGAGAGTCCTCTTTCTTTACCTTGAGTAACAGGATGAAAGAGGATTCCTGCAACAAAAGGAAAAAGCAGATCACACAGGATTAGACAGCAACAAGAATGGGGGTGTGTGCATACGCAGTGGTGTTGTGTGGGTGTGCTTCTGCATGGGCCTGTGTGCTGATCGTTGCAGGTTTATCAGCCAAAGCACCAACCACATTGCCTTGAAGCAGCTGTTCCACTTCACCTGGAAGCCACAGGGATGTATCTATGAAGGCACAGGAGCAAGTGCACTCTGCCTGCCCTGAGCCAGCTTGGCAGAGGATCAGATCTGTGCCCTACTCAGTTTGCAACTCAGTAATTCAGTCTTCATTAACAAAAGTGAGAACCCTGCCCATGGGCTGGAACACTGAGAAGACTTTAACCAGCTCTAAACCAGTTGCACCACCTATCACAGTGTCTCCTGTTGCTTGCAAAATCACCATTTATTACATCGACCATTTCAAATCTGATTTTTGAAGGACTTCTTTTTTCCCAGAAGTTCTCATTCCACTTATTTTAGTTGCTAAAGACAACTTAGCTATTTTATTTGAGACATCTTAGCTATTTAAAGCAATATGGTTGGGTTTCCTGCGTTACCTAATGTAAAAGGATACTTAAGTTCTTATTTCCTTAGACAAGTCCTTCTTTTCCTAGGTCTTCCAGACCTAAACAAGAGATCATAGCTCTCCTTACTTAAATAGCAGTAAAACACAATACTCTTCTTTGAGATTTTTTAGAAACCTCAAAATTGAAGTAAAAAAAAAAATAAAGCAAGATACCAAGACAAGACAAACACATAACAGATAACGTATAGCACCTTGCAGGAAACAAACATTTACAGAGACACTCAACAAGACATGTCTCACTGACAAACAGACAAACGGAAATGTAGTAAATTCCAGCATGAAAAAAACAAATGAGAGCATTTAGAAATCCAATATTTTTAACTTAAGAATTTCTCAAAATAACAAACTGAATTAGTTTAGGTGATCACCCTGGCCTCAGATGATAAGATTTAAGAAATATTCAGATATAAAAAACGTTGCCTGTGACCATTGCTACAGAGTTGAGATATCTCCCTTCAGAGACAGGGCAAAGTACAATGTACAACGGTGAGCTGCATACAGGACCAAGTTCTGAAAAAACAGGAGTTCCAGAAGGTCACTGAATAAAATTATTACAGATTTGAGACTGTTTCAGTAACTAGTCACAAAGAAACACTGGTTCTACAATGGTATCCTGGTAAACCAAATATTCAACACCTTTTTAAACCCCTAAACCAGAAAATCAAATATGCCCTATATAGCCCACACAGAATAACCTTACTTTCAGCTAAATGTGGGATCGGATTTTCAAATAATGCAGATGAAGCTAAAATGCATTACAAAGACACACATTAAGCTTATACCAGGAGGTATTTTTTTAAGATAATGTTGAGCAGACTGATCTTGAAGCTGAAGCTAATCTGACACCTTCACAGACTATTACATTGAAACATGGGCTTCTCTCATTCTTTCCCCAGGTACCCCAGGTTAAAACCTTAGGTAATTTCTTGAATATTCTGCAATTACTACAGCTAAATCAAAGGTAAAACTTTCAAGAGAGAAAATTAGAAACCAGGAGGAAGTGTTCCAGTCAGACTAGAAGATAAATATGACAAGAACTAATTAAGATAAACTTTAACATCGCATCTGGAAATTCTAGCTATCTATGAATCCCATCATAGATCGTGACTTCCCTTGACCACTACTTCCCCCTTTGCCTTTTCTCGGGGTGGCTATTGTAACTGAGCTGCCTTTTAGACACCCATTCCATCTTTCATCTGACAAAAACCTAAAAAAAGAAAATTGCAATTTAAGACATCATTATACTGAAGAGGGATTATTCTTGTTGCAAGACCAGAATTATTTAGATTTGTTTTGCAGATTCTGATAACCTTAAGGAGTGACACCGGAGCTGGAATGGTTGTTCAACATACAATATAAATAAATGGCAATGCTGTAACATACTGTTAAGCCCACGCTCACAGACATCAGTCCCTGTTTATAAATCTCTCCTTAAACTACCATTTCCTTGGAGGAATACCTCAAACAAATAATACTGGAAGTGTAAGTTACTGATTACTTTTATTATGAAGTTAGATGGATAAACTTAGAAAACTAAGCACTCCACACACTTTAAAGGAAATAGGCTTATCATGAAAAGAGATCACGCTAATTTGAACACAACCACACACACACACACACTCAAATGCTCATGAAGACCAGCTGATAAAAAGAGCTAAATTTTAAGCAAAACAAAGCCAGTCATTTCAGTCAGACAGCTTCAGATACTATTAGATATTATCGTTAAAACACAGTGTTGTATTTCACTTAGTTCCTTTGTTATAAATACAACCAACAATGTTACTGAAAAAGAAGGTTTATTATGAAACTATTTTGCAATAAGTTTGTGGGAGCTGCTACCCTTAATCTGATCAAAGCATGATTTTTATGATCATATTTTTTTACCTCCTTATGCCCTTTCCCAGCTTTTGCTTCTCATATGCAAGCATTATAAGAAAAAAAAAAAACCCCAAACCACCAAACTGTTTTCTGGGAACTGAATTTTCTTTGCAGCTAAAAGATGGCTGAGAGCAACTAATAGTCCTCTAAAAATATAGCAATCATTATTATTGTATTGCAAATGTAAATTGAAATACAGCAATCTTGTAGATTGTATTCACAATTGTTCTTTAATATCATCTACAAGCAAAATAATGCAATGTATTTTGCAAAACTGTTTTCCTTGTGTTCTGCAGACTTTTCCCCCACAAAAAAAAACCTGTAGTTTTTTTAAAAAAGCAAAAAATTAAATTCTTTTGCATTGTAACTACACTTCCAACTATTTGCATTGTTAATAAAAAATTGCAATAGTGACACAAGACTGGAATTCATGTGCTATATTGAAAAACTGACATAAGGAATTATACTGAGAATGGATATTAGTTATATCTGCATTAAGTGTCAGAGTTTCCTATCTTCACTAAAAGATAAGGATTATTTAGGAAGAAATTGCTGGTTTCAGATTTGAAAATCCTATGTTTTCTCACATTTCCAGATTCATACTTAAGAGTACCTCACACTATGTTTCGATATTGAGATATACCCAATGGAAGTACTTAATCTAACATAAATTATGCTCCAAGCCTTAAAAAAACCCCACAGCACAATAAATACGTGGTTTTAACCCAACCAAGAACAGTGGGTTGTGGATATTCACAAAATCTCATAAGGAAACATGAGGGGGCTTGGTTCTCTCAAATCATAAAATCATTCAAGAATCACCTAAGAAAATTCCCATGTTTGTCTTACATCTTCACAGCCAGACACTGTATTTTTCTCTGGAAAATAGGTTCAATTTGTGCAGCAGAAGCATTAGGGATGAAATCACAGCCCACTCTACCTATATGATTTTGCAGAGACTCTGCACCATTTCCACAGCAAAAGGGTCCCAGCTATGTGTGAGCAACCAGGCACACAGAAAACTTCTTCTATTACCTTCTATCTTATCTGCTTTTATTATGAAACTGTAATAATAGAGTACTGTGCTTCAATCAGTCACCTCCACATATGTGGTGAAAAGAAAGAAAAAAGTGAAGCAATGCTTTTTGTTGCTTTTCCCAATTATGACAATATTTCTTATGCCATCTGACTAAAAGAAAGGTATCAGAAGTTATCTGACTTTTCTCCTGAAACTCAAGCTCCAGTTTTCAAGACAAAAATATTTTCTAAATGGAACATGGGTAGTTAGAGGACAATCCAATTAAAAAGAAAAGGGAATCAGGAAAAAATCATATGCATTGCTCCATATGTGCACAGCAAATTCACAGTTACATTCATGCTGGAGAGGGAGCTCATTCACCTTTTCTGATTAGTTTGCTGTACTAACTTGGCTCTCTGATACCATTTATATGTGTCACTGAAGTAACCTAACAATGGGCAAATACATTTTTCAGTATACCTCAAAATCCTTTCCAGAGTTCACAGTGCAGAAATACTATTTGGAATAGTTCCCATTATCACCATTCTCTCCAACTGTGATAGAAACCACTTCGTAAATACTAGCTCACCCCAGCAGCAAATATCCCTTACTGGACTTCCATCCTAAGGCAAGATAAGGGGCTAAAGGCTCTTCATGACAGCTGCTGTACTGAAAATAACTCTTTTACAACTAAAAATGCAGAATACATAAAACCAACCCCATCATGAGCATATCTATTTTAGGTGTCACATTCCATTAGAGATCACTAGGGTTTTTTCAACACAGAGTACAATACAAAGTATTTTCCCCAGAAAATGAGAATATCTATGGAATTTATGTGAAAACTTATTTCCCTTACAGATAGCCACATACTGTTTTACTGTTTCAGTACCATAAACAGTATTTTTTTTTTTCCAACAACATTTCCAGCAGGAAAAGACAAATAAACAATCTGTACCTCTCAAAAGGTTTATAGTCATCTACCTCTGTTTTTTCAGCCTACAGGACTCTAGCACTTGGTGTCACAAAGGAAATTCTGAAAAACAATTTAATTGTGTAACCAACTTCTACTCTAACATGCCAAAAACATACAGAGAAAAACATCAATGATTCTGCACATGGAAATGAAAAACCAAAAAACATCATCACATTGCATTTACAGATTTTCCACTGGAAGGAGAACACTTCAGGTTTTCTTTTGGACTTCCTAACACAAATCATCAACTTTCAGTTAACTTCTTCTGCAGTCACGCTCCAACATGTCAGATGCGTGACAAACGTGGTTAAGAATTAACAACCCTAAGTTTCCATTAGGGAACACCTCACATGTACAGAATGCTTATCAAAATATGAATTCTCACTGCTATGCTAACACATTTTATCACACTCCCTACTGGTCCCGTCCCCTGCTTCTTTCATAGAGACATCAGTCATGTCTTTCATTTGCTTTAGGCAGAGATCTGATGGTAAAACTTTTCTGGCTTCACAGAAATGTATTACTGCGAAATCTGTTGTTAGAGATTGTTTAATAGGTGTCTTGGGGCATGGGGGTGTGTGTATGTGCTTGGTTTTCTATTTTAGAACAGAAAAAAGGGTCTTCAAAATTTTGAAAACTACATGTATTCATGCCAGAAATGGACTGACATAATACTTACAAAAATGTTGATCTTCTCCATTGTAGCTGAAATATTCATTAAGCAGAGAATCAGAGCAAATAACCAAAACTGAAAGAAACTTCTGTTCCGTGATTCATTCACTGCAGTTTAAAGAACACCTATACAGTTCCTTACGTCACCACTAATCTACTGATGACAATCCACACTGGCCATTTTCTGTTATGATGACGAAACTGAAGAACAAAGCAAGACAACACTAAACAGAGATTCGGGCCTCCAAAATATCCCTGAAATTAGTTTTAAAGCTTATGCTAATGTCTACATATAAGGCAATACTTGCAGGCACTCATCCCAGCCTTGTTCTGCTTGCATAGAGCAGTGCCAACTGCAACAAGACATTTAATAAATAACATCAACAGCAACAGGCACTGTGTCTAAATACACCTACACCTCTAGATGTATCATGATACTGTTTGGCCATCACTGCACTGGCTCCCAAAGATCCAATAAACTCAAGCTCATGCAAGAGTTTCTCCAAAATTCAAACTACCTCCAGGAACATGAGACTTTGGTGTTTGTTTCCTTTCCCTGTCTTTCCCTGTTCCTCTCTTCCCCTTGTGTAGTGGCTCTTCTTCCTCCTGGCTTCTTGTCTGGAAGTGAGAGGAAGGTGATATTCACAGAAGTAAATTAAAGCACAGCTCAGGTCCACAAGTTCCTCCCTCCATGTCCAAGATTTTCCAAAAGAATGTTAAGAGCAATCTCTCTCATTAAAAACAAAACAAAAAAACTCTTTGAAGTTAAATAAAAAACAACAGGAGGCAGTAAAAAATGCAAACCTTCCTTAAAACTTGGACATACTTTAGCAGTTTCCTTCATTTCTGTATTTTAATGAAGTAATGGAAAGGTTTAAGAAGAAATTATTTGACAGATGCAAGTATCTGAAAATCCAAACCCTGTATGACTGCTTAGTACATTTCAGTGAGAGGCTGACATTAATACAATTGAATTTCTGAGCTCATTTAGTTTACCAGAATTAAGACACTTAGGAAAAAATTAGACATTTGCAGTATATTAAATTACATCATTTAAATACACAAGAAATCTTTAAGTTATTGCCAGAAATTACATGTACTTGTCTAAAATAGCAGAAAGCTCTACAATGGTTTGTAGTGTACTAACCACTTGGATATACTTTCAACAGCAGCTGGCATAAGCCAAACTCAGACATTCTCTCTTGGTCAGTTTGTCTGATGATATTTAACAAAACAATGAATTTCACATTTTCTTATGCACCCTGCTAGGTTTTTCTCCCTGTGCTTTAATATGTATTTCCAAGGCCAGCTCAAATGATGTTCCTGATCATCACATTATTGTGACTGCCACCAGCAGCTTTGGGACTGGAGTGAAACAAAGCAATGCCACTAGTTTTCAAATCAGATGCTGAAGAACTCTGAGACGCAGCCACAGGGCACTTCAAAGTAAAGATGAGATTATACGACACTATCAATTGTGGAAATGGATTCAGTAGCAACTTTCCTGAAAGATGTTGAGATGATATCTTGAGCACCCTAATAGAAGAGGCTTCATCAACCTCTCCTTGTTCCCCCTTCCAATAGGATCTCAGATATTGAAGCTAGCCAGCACCATTGTGACAATTTCTTACATCTTTGACAATACTTTATGTGGAAATTCCTGAACAAACACAATAAATTCTAATTAAGTCACATCTTTTGAAAAGACTGTAAATCTTAAAAGATATGGAGACAAAAAGCTTACAAACACATAACAGGTGTTCAACAGATCTGTTTCAACAGGAAATTGCCTTTTATACTAAGCATTGTGCTTTGCTTCCAGTCTAAATTAGTCTTGCTTCAACTTTTGCTTGCTTTTGTAACTTGTGATGCTTTTTGGGATTAAAGAGTGTTCTCTTAGTACCCTAAGAGCGTAATCTTAGAGTATCCTACCCATGCAAGATTTGCAGTAGTCACAGAAAACGAATCAGGAATGTCTGAAGAATGTAAGATGGAGGTATTTTTGTCTATATCCTGTGTTTCCATAGAATGACTTAAAATTTGTGTCTTTTAACACATTATTTATACATATATATAACAAATAACACTGGATATTCTGAAAGTAAGAAGAACCAGTGAATGGTTAAAAGAAAGGAAAATAATTTCTTCTATACATAAGATGTGTTCAACATTCTGTTCCATTGTTCATGGCTTATGTATTTCTAATTCTCTCTTGTGGATACACAATTGACAGTTATTTCGAGGAGACCTAAGTATACATTATGTTACCGTTTAACTGCTCCTTTCTTTACTATAGTCTTCTTTACCACACAGAACAGCAATTTAAAAAGCAGAGAATCAGCCTGACTTGAATGCTCCAAGAGCCTACAAATACAGCTCTAAATGGGACTCAGAACCAATCAAACTTGTGAAGAGATTACTTGGAGAAAATGCAAGACATTTCCAATTTTATCAAAGACCATGACTGATAGTTGATTCAGACACTGTTTTGTCCTGTGTTTCACTATCTTCTGAAGTGATATAAGGAAACAGTCCTCCATGTTTTAAAACAGGAGAAATAAAAAATTGATTACTATAAAACCCCCACAACTGTCCCTGGGTTTCATAAGATCTTTAATGAGACCATATACACTGCTAAACATGAAAAATGTGTAACAAATGTTGTCTGACATCTAAATCTATTGGTTAACCAACAGAGCCCAAATGAAAGGAGACTATAACCAAAGTCTATCACCAGTTACTCAAATTGGCATTATTTGCTGAAGTTTTGACAGGCCACACTCAAGACTGGGTACCTGGTAGCAATCTGAAGTCAAGAAAGGGTCGAAGTCAACAAGAAGGGCACAAGCAGCATTCCACACAAGGAAAAAAACAGAAAGAACAATGGGGAGAAGGGAAGTAAAGACAGATTTGTAGGAGAATTGAGAAAACAAAATGTTTTCTATTCTTAGCTGAGCAGAGGAATTACACTCAGGGAAAGGGGAAAGAGGTGCAGGAGAACAACAACAATAAGTGAACCTGGAAATATGTTTCAAAGCATTCAGAAGAATTCATTACCTTCTTCCCAGAAAACAGAGCAAGGGATAAAGAAATGCAGGCTCTCCTTTCTGAGATAAGGTGGCAGGTTTTTAGAATATAGCTGGGCCTAATATCTCTTTCTATTTGAACTTTGCATCTGTCTTTAAATTATGAAATGGAAAATTTTTAGATTTTCTCAGTGTGTAGACAGTATAGGCATTCTAAACAAAGGAACAACAAATTTTCTGTATATAAAATAGTATACTTAATCTGTTAGTTCCTATACATTTCTCTCTTAAAATTTTGTTGTGCTTTTAGTTGTATCTTAATAGCTTTAACATGTGCTCTCTTCATATTATACAATGCAATTAAGTAAAAATTATAGTAAGCGGTACTAAGCAGTCAATAAGTCTTTAGTTCTACATAATTTACCTCTATTAATCAAATCTGAATCTCATCAAGGGATGCAAATGAATCTGGCTGACAGTTTTTATTTTCCATGTCACAGTTCTGATGAATTTTAACTACATTTCTCACTTTTAATTCTAATGAGTTTTTCTTCCAAAAATTAAAACAAATATCGGAGTATTAAAAAGAAAGATGCTAACATGGCTCCCAATACAATACATTTACAGAAACAAGGTATGGAAAAAGTATAAGCCATAACAAAAAAGCAAACAGGGACTGAGAGCTGCCAATGTATGAGCTTGCAGAATTCCTCAGAAACAGCCCACAAAAGAATCTATCCTCAAGATATTTTGTAGATGTTACCAAACTTTGAAATTAGTTTAAAATGAGAAGGTTGCAGGGCACATGATTGCCTATTGTCATCCCAAAACAAAAGGACATGGGCATGCAAGAGAAAATGACCAGCAATATATGAGAAAGACACCTGACAACTCAAAAAAGCTGTCCCAGTCTATGACAGATGTGATAGGGTCTAACACAAAAACTATTTCAAAGTTACTAATTTAAAAAAATTAAAGTCTTATCAAATCACTAAAAGTCCTCAAAAATTTAAATGAAAATCTTTTCTTGTTGCCTGAGCCAAAGCTTTTCGGTCTCTGTAGCCCCCTTATATACAGGATCAACCTTCAAGGTTACATGAAATGCTGAGAACGTTGTGATATTCTCAGGCACAGTAATCTCTCACTTTTTACTGCTGACCTATCACAAAATACCTAGGCTACAAGACAAGAACATACAGAACGGCCACAACCTGTGAAAGATCAAATGCAGATGAATTGCAACCATGAAACTTCCAAGGCGAACAAAGTTTCTTCTGTTTGGATTTAACTGAGTGAGGCCAGCAGCCAAAATAAGCAAATACTCTATGCTTTTATAGTCAATTACGTAATTTTTTATTTGGGGATCCTATTGCCAGATGACATAATATTTTTGAGTTAATGCTTGAAAATTCTGGCTGAAATCTACTATTGTCAGCTTACTGTCAAAAGTCTAGCAAGTTGTCCTGAAGTCTAACTGTCCTGGAATCTTGTACTGTGTTTTACAATGTATCAGAAAATGCACAGGCCACTATAAAATGGTAAATATAGTCATACAAAGGCTCCTTTTTACTCAGAAGGTTAAGTATTAGAGTCATGTATATGCTACCAAGGAAATAAAAATAAATAAACAACCATAAACACAGTACTTGCTGCATATGTTAGTTGGGAGATAACAGAAAAACAATTGCTTTTTAAAAAATAAACTGCAGTATAATTACAACAAAATAGGAATATACTAATGAAATGCATGGAATGCATTCATCAGATAATATCTCACCAGGAAAGTCTGAATCAAAAGATCACCTTCCATCATCATATGAGCAGACTACCCTGGGTCACACAGTGATCACAAGAACAAACTCCAAGACACAAGCTGCTAAAAGGTTCAGTATTCACTGGGAGTCACAGAAATTAAACATATCATAAACTCTCACCAGTGACTGTAAAGCAGGGATCATAACTGACTGAATTCAGAAAACAGTGTAATATGGAGCTATTTGTGCCTACATGTTTAAGAGGATTCAACTGACTCATTTAAAAAGTATAGTTTATAAGTTTTTGCCTTTGTCTTGACTCTTAAAAATGGAAGTGGAGAACATAAAAGTTTCTGAAAGCTTTAAATGAGAAAAGAGTGGAAGAATCGAACAAGTAATGATGATAAAATAAGAAGAGACAAAGAAATAAAGCATTAAGAAAAAGCTATTAAGAGTATATGATACTACTTAGCCAGATGAATGCTTATTGCATGCTATGTAAACATCTGTGAATAATATAAACCCATACATATTACAGTAAAAAAGTTATTAAGGTCTTAAGCTTGTGTACAAGAAAATCTCAAAAAAAAACCCCCCAAGGACAGCAAAATAAACCGGATCATTAAAGATATATTCTGGAAAGGGGTGAAAGCCCTGTCAAATTATTCAGCTTATTTCAATTTCTAAGGCAGTTTGCAAGATTGAGGGCAAATCTATCATTCTTGGTAGATATCATTCACTCTTTATAAACAGAACAAAAGTATTTAGGGCAACATCTGCCTGAATTTACCACCAAATGTTCTTTCGAGCCCCAAGTTTTCAATAACTCTCCTTGGGTTTAAAAGTTAAGATAATTGATCTCTTCCAGATCTAAATTTCAATGATGTCAGTATCCAACAAGTATAAATGCGTAAGTGTACTTTAACACACTCTTCAAAGTATTTTGTTTCTTTTTCAGAATCTGTGTCAATCAATAAACAAATATTGTGTTCCCCCTGCTCAATTCTTATTTTACTTTTCTGCACTGATTACTTCTCAGTCCAATTAAAAACCATCAGTAGTTTGACTCTTTCATCCAGATTTGCTTCAACATAATCTAATCTTTGTGTAATCTTTCTCTGTGTTGGTTAGATTTCAGACTCTAAAAAACTTGGCTATATTCTAACATTTTATATTCCTAACCTTTAAACTTAATCACACAGTTCCAGTCTACTAAATGTGCTTGACTATAACAATACAGCTAGTGTGCTAAGAAGGCAGAGAGAAAGAGCTGTGGATTTTATGATAGTATTATTAGACACCAGAGTTTCATACCTCAAAAGAGGAAAAAAATATACATAACGACACTTTTACATCACTACTTTTCCAGAAAAGAGATCCCAGAATACTAAATATATAAACATACATAATAGCCTTTTGTAATTACAGTACTTTAGCCATAAGATTATAATGTAATTCAATTATATGCATATATTTATACACATATATGTGTATATACATATGTATACACACACACACACATTATATATAGCATCACTGTAAGAGAAACCAGATTGATTCTGCTGTTCTTTTTAGTCAAATCCATGAATAATCACATCTGGTTTGCTATCAAATGCATAGGATAAACACAATAATAACCAAATACAAAAATCAATTACTTTACAAGTAGATGATCTAGGTAAACAGCAGTTCCATAAAAACAGAAAGCACTCAACATCTGAGGCATATACACTTCCCCTAGATAATTCCCTGTGCAACAGATAAGCAGCACCTTATCCCAGGTGTTTTTCATTTCTCCACTCTGAGGTACAAAGTAGTCGGTTTCAGAGCTTCGAGCAGAAATTCACATGGATCGCTGAAGTGATTTAAAGAGCATCCTCTGACCTACACATTCTATATCTATGACATTAGATACATACATCTGCCAACTGTACGTCTCTTAACCTGTTTAGTTAAACTCCCATAATCATACTGTTACTTTGCTTTTTCAAGCATCTGCCATTCACCATTTTATTCATCATGCAGGAGTGACGAGCAGCTGCTGTCTGCAGATCCTAACAGTAAATGACAACATGCTCAAACAACACATACTGGAGATGCAAATGCTATCTATTTCAGTATGCTTTTTACAGGATTCTAAGCAAAAGAACCATGGAAGTTTGAATTATTTAAAGGAGATAAAATAACAAACTAGAAAAATGAAATCTCACTCTGCCTTCCAGAAAAGACAAAGACCTTCCAGTGCAAAGCAGAGGTCCAACTCTTTAAGAGCAGAGAGCTCGAAAAATCAGGTTGCACTTATCAACAGTTAATTTGAGATATTAAAAACACCTTAAAATATCATACAAATAGGCTTACAGAGGGCCTTATCGATAGTAATGAGCTCTGATAGGATTATTAGCAATGATATTGGTGGAGAAAGTCATAATAATACTCCTCCCAAAGCCAGTAGTATGCTGATAACTGCAAACATATTTACTTGAAGAATGCATGAGACCCACTAAATCAGTTTATAATCTGTGTGTTGTGGAAAAACAAGTTGATCAGTTTTTAAGCACAGCATAAAACATACCTTCATAAACAGAAAAGGATTTCCTTTCTCCCACATATAAAATGAACAAACTTGCACCGCACCGTAAAAAAAACCAAAAAAACCCAACAAAACCAAAAAACACCTAAAAGGAAATTCCACACAGCTTGCAGTCGTCTTTCCACCATAAAATCATAGTGTGTCAGCTCCAAAGCTGGGATCTTACACAACAAAGTAGAGCCTGTGTTCTGAGATTATGTAATGTCTGTGTCTCAGTGTTGGTGGCAGAGGGCTCTGCAGTGCCATTTGCCTGTAATGACAGTTCCAACTACCTCCAGCAGATCCACAGCTGGTGGTGACTCTGTGAAAGCACATTTAAGGGCAGGCAAGACCATTGGACAGAGAGAGAAAGAGGTAACCAAAAGAGTTAGAAGCAGCAGGGAGAGCATGAAGGTCGGAGAAGGAAGTGTCTCTTTAGACTGGCAGTAAATGAAATTATTTTTCCCAAGCTGAGTTTACTTTGTTCATGATGACACCTAGTAAGTGATCTCACAGTCTTGGACTTTTCTCCCCCCACACACTGAGGGAGCAGTGTGAGCAAGCAACTGGGTTAGATTTTGTCCTCAGCCAAGGCTAACGCACTACATTTTGTCAAACGCTAACAAACGTGGTTCTGGTTTTACAAGAATAACTAACAGAACAATAGTGTCCAAACACTTTTTTTGGCATGAAAATCTTCTGCGTTCCAGACACAACAACATATTTCATCACAAAGCCTGTTCAAGACCTAATGTCTGTAGAGAGCTGCCAGAACACTGGGGCAGTTAGTTAAGTGTAAGCTTGACTCTGAAACTGCATATTGCACAAGCACGACACTCATTGTGAACATACTGGGTTTACTAAGCTATGTAAGATTGTAGTAAATAGGTATATCTGACCAAAGACTTAAACTTCTCCTGGTGTAATTAAACCAAAGTGCAATTCACTGAGTACCTGGTGGAAACAACAGGCTTAGTGAACAAATGATGATGCAACACTCATTTTAGATGAAAGAATAAATTTAATCTAAGTTAGTAAAAAAGCTTTAACTGATATATGCAGTCCATATGTTTTCCAATATACCTTGAGTGATGGCTGACTTCCTTATCTTGAAAATATGCAAGTCTATAGAGCATTCAAACACAGAATTCACAGTTGTTCCTTAATTCTTTAAAAAACTAGATTTTCACTCAGCCATTCAGCTTTGAAGTATTGGTATTTTAACATGTCAGAACAAGATGAAAGCAAAAATCCTTTAATAATTATTTGCACTCAGTGCTCTAGACCCAGTAAAGCAACTGTTGCATAGTGGCCATCAACAGTCTTTAAAAAAACCTCAGAAAACTCAAAACTAAACCACTCTTAAAACATGCCCTACTCTTGCCCTTCCAACACAGAGTAGCTGTATGTTGTCTGGACCTAATGTGACTATAGAGTATGGGATGATATCAAGGAGAAATGTAGATTTTGGGAGCAGTGAGGTGTACACAGAATTAATACTTTTTTTTTTCAATATATTTGAAAATACTCTTTTTCTCAAGAGAGCAGTTATGTCCAAAAATCAGATTTCACATATCTCAAGATTTCACATTTATTCTCAAGATGGTTTAGTTAATGTATATCTGAAAGCATTAACAAAGTCACTGAGGTGAATGGGAACAGAATGATGACAGCAGCCTTTGTATCTGTTGAAAACTAAAACTCTAAAAAGAATGCAAATGGGAAGAATAGTAGACATTAACCAGAGCAGAGGATGAAGAAATGGAAGAGGTTACACAGACATGGCATTAAAGGGAGAAAAAATGCCAGTGTATCATATGGGCTCTATACAACATCATGATTCTTTGTCGCTACTAAAACTCAGTGTCTAATCTTTTCATAGAGTGGTAAGGGAAGAAGAAAGCAACAATGAATTTGGTGATCTAGATGTAATCAATTACTCTGCATAGTACTGATCATACAGTTTTCCAACAAATCTTTCAAAAGCCTAAATGAGAGAGAGTAGAAAATAATTTTTACTGAAACCACCATCAGAAATCCTAGTTGAGGTGCAATGCTTAAATCTAACACTTTTCACTGCTTGAGATAAGACCAAGGAGACACATGCTTTTGGATGCAAAGTGATATTCCTTGTATCCACAGTGGATTGGATATTAATATTAAACTGTAGCATGAGAGAGGCAGGGAGAAAAAAGGCAAGAAAAGGAATTTGGTGTAATACTGAAATAGACTTCCTAATGAGGTTATGGGATGTGCCTAAGAGGAGGTTTCTAAAAAGAACTTAAGCAAAAATTTATCTGGAACAACATAGGAATTGATCCTGAAAGCATGAACTAAGTGATTTTCTGGGGATTGTACAGGTCTGATTTTTCCATGGTAAGAGCTTTCTCCATCAAGGCCAATAACAGTCAATATAGGTGATCATCTTCCTTATGGAAGAGATAACAAATATAAAGAATCCTTTTTATTTATTTATTTAGGAAATAGACAGTAGTTGTTTGTGTTTTTTTTTAATATAGCCAACTCACAGCCTAAATTGCTGTTGTTTTTACACATGCAGTTTTCGGAAGACAGACCACATGTGGTATGCTGAACATCATGTTTAGATATAGGTAAAGGGATCAAAGGATCTAAAAAAACCCATTCTGAAACATACTCTGTTTGGTGACCTTGAATGCTGTCTTTGGGTATGGACATAAACTTTTCAATGAAGCTACCAACTATCTACAGATGTTGGGGAAAGCAGAAACTCAGCTCATGCTGGAAACACAGTCTAGTTGAAGAAAACAGAAACTATGAAGAGAAGAATGAGTGAAAAATTAAGAAGCAACCTTCCAGCATTAGAGAAGCATTAAGAAGGCCTCAGTAAACTGAATCCTGTAAGGTCAGATGACCTTCACACAGTTGTATTCCTGTGTCTTAAATTCAGCCACTTAAAATTTATGTAGCCATATTAAAAAGAAAAAATATAAATTAAATATATTTTAAGAGGGAACTAGGTTAAAATATCATCCTTTAAAAAATGTCTGAGGGCTCATCACATAATAATTCATCTATAGAAATGTCTACTTTTATACAGACACAATTTAATAAAAACTATTGAATTTTAAGTAGCATCAACAACAATAAATGAGACAAAACAAAACAAAAAAGATTATCAAACCAAACCAAACCAAACCAAACCCCCTCAAATGTGTGAATAAGTGGTGGAAAACCATTAAAATCTGGGAAAAGACCCTATTCCTTCTGGAGGATTTCCAGTAACCTTGGAGGTTTTTAAACTGTTCAAACTCAAAAGTCAGCAATAAAAAAACTGGTACTAACTCAAAGGCTATATTTGTTTGACTCTAAAATCAAAAGATAGGTCAAAAAAATTAATGGTTTCCCAGAGGAATGCCTTTCATGCATTAAGAAGTTCTGTATCTACTCTTGAAGTAATCAAAGCTTTTACACATCAGCCAGAACAAAGCCTCTCTCTCTCTCTTAAATTTGTCCTCCTGAAGACCACTACAAAACTCTTGTTCAGAGACACTAAACTCTGTTTTGAAACTCCCATTGCTGTTTTGGTCTGTTTACTGACTTTTTTGTAAGGGGGACAAATCTAAAGTTTCTTCTTCAGAATGATACCAAGGACAGACAAAAGTGGCAGCTCATTCATAATGGCAAAAGGTCTATAATACTACACCACCCACAAGAGCTCAAGCTTTCCAGCATGTGGGCAGCAGCCATACAATCCAACACATCCTGCCAGTAAGACATGAGAGGTCTAAGGTGAACCAATATGATATCAAGGGCAAGCCACAGCCTTCTAGGTGTGGAGATAATACCCACCAGAACTCCTCTTGCAGCTCATGTTCAGAGAGGGACTATTAAATTCAGCTTAAGTGCATGTAGGAGGGGTTGGAAATGTCCACTTCAGTAGGGATACCTGGAAATCACACTCATGAACTCATCATTATAATCCCCCCATTTCACCAATTTTTCCACTCTTCTCAGGTGTTAATGTCACTCTCCTTCAGTGTCCATAATGACACACTATTCTGAGATTCTTCCATTCAATTCTTTTATAAACAGACTGTCAGTGAATAAAAGTTTCAGCCATTTTATCCACATTTTCAGGGTGATGTAAAAATGTCACAATTTGACTGTCATCATGGAACACAGAGCACTCAAATCATACAGAAGAGAGCCTTCATGCACTTTGATGTGTTCCAAATCAATGACCAACAATTGCAGGTAAGGTACTCTAGGTACTCTTAATAGGTACTCTAGTAAAACATTCAGCTCAGCTAGGTAGAATCTGGATTAATAGCTAACTAATAGGTTCATTTTGCTGTTATGATTATTGTCAGAGGGCACATTTCTTGACTCATTCACCTAACACAGGAATGGATTCAGACACATTATACACATTCCACTTTATTAAAAAAGCAGATGCTTTCTGTAAAAGTTAATTTTAACAGTTTGGTGAAAGTGCTAAAAATACTAGCAGGAATTCAGCCTATCCAAACACATTTCTTATTAACAGAGACTATTGAAACTGAACTTCACTACAACCAAAATAAACATTCAGAAAGAAACTTCCACGGGCTTAACTCAACTTAAACCACTTTAATTATGAACACCAACAGGCCTCAGGTTTCTTACCCTCTCATCATTTCAGCACATTATGACTGTATACAAACACTGAACTTTGACAGCAAATCAGATCTGCACTGTGCAAGTAGAAGCCACAGCTACAGAAAAAGCTGCATTCCAAAAGACCTTGCATTTCTTTAGGTCTAAGAGAACCTTTGTGAAACAGCATTAATAGATTTTGCAGTATTGCCATATTTTTCTAACATAGCATGGTTTGAACAGCATTTAAATAGCATTTTGCCACCTCTGTCCTGTGAGTTATAAGAGTCTGTATAGATCCCACTCATGGGCACAATCCTTTACATAGGCATTCACCAAATGTTTTCAGAAAACATGATTACTCTAAATTAGATGACATTTCAATCATCTGTTACAAGGTCGTCCACGGAACAATGTAATGCAAGAGCCTTAAGAGGTCCCACAGAAGTGGGATGCTGGTACAGCAAAGCCTCTCTTTGTGAAGGCCCTGCTCCAGCAATCCCCAGGCTGAAGTGGAAGGTGGCAGAATCAGAAGCAATTAAAAGAAAGAGTATGGGCCTGTCACACTGCTGGCGTCTAATTCCTTATCATCCTTGACCAAACAGACCTCAAGACAGATTATAACTTGTACAGTCGGTAGAACAGGAGTGGAAGGAATCAGAAAAGCATCTCTTAAAGACAAACATTTGAATTTTCTAAACCGAGAAAATTTAGCCTCTTTTCCTGAATCACCTTCAAAAATATGGAGGCCTTTTTTTCCACCCAGTACAGTATGAGTCCAAGAAGATGAGCTGATGAGGCTGATGCTCAGCAAGCCAATATGCAGACTCACAAGTATGTGACCACAAAATTCCCACCTGTACCTTTCCATCTTTGAAGACATTCTTCTTTGCTTATTAAGTCTATTCTTCTGCACTTTTGCAAGCAAAAAAGAACAAGCCATTGTTCAAAAGTGCTCACTTTTGAACCACTCTACTTAAGACCACTCTACTTAAAACCTGCACTACACCATTAATCATCCTGATTTATTTGGCCCTCCATAATTATCTCACTTTTAAACTTTCCTGATAAGATACACAGGCAGACAAATACCAATTTGAATACCAATAGGTAACTTGCATGTCATAGTTAAGGATACCATATTTAAATGTCATCCCTTGAAAGAAAAAATCTGTCATAAAGACCCCAAATATTGAAAGCGATTAAATATTGATACAAAAATTAGTTGAAATGGAAATGGAAAGCTATTAATACAGATTAGATTCTCAAGGTAGCATGTGAAGACACAAAATTATGCTGGAACTGTTCACCAGCAAATATCATGGTCTGACTACTGTCTGACTGAGGTACTGCTTCAGTGAAAGAGATTAGGAAGATGGTGTAGGAAAAAAATATTACAAAGAGCAGCTGAGATGCCACATTTTGTGTGTCCTAGGAACATCTTTTGGGCTTACAGACAACAGGAAATTAAACATACCAATGAATCAGATAAAACTGAGAACTACTGGGATAAAATAGGTCGCACTTTAAAAGAGTGTTTTATTTGCTGTGCTCCATTTTGCATCACTAATAGAAAGAATTGTTACTGCTTTCTGTAGATCTCAACATGCAAAATATAGAAGATTCATAGTCTCTTTAAAAACTGAATATTTTAATATGAGAGATGGTATTCAAGGAAGGGTTAATGTAAACTAGTCTGACTCTAGTATTTTCTGCTGAAGAAAAGAAGAAATAGACTATGCACTGCATATTGCAACACTATATAATTTTTAAAGTAATTTGAAACTCTTCCCAGCACATATTTTCGAGCTTCCTCCCAGCCTGTTGCCCACCACCCCACACTGTCATTATAGCAAAACACTTAAATTTTCTATTAATAACTAGCAGTAAATCTTTAGAAGTTCCACCCAAACTCCCTAAGCCAGCTTTTACTTGGGGCAATTTAGGTAAGGCTGTAACTAATATGTTGTCTTAGAACAATTTTGAAAGAAATTTCTCCCTGAACTTTGAGAGGAATGAATTAAAAAAGATTTTTGATCCTTTGAACTTCATTTGGTAGCTCTTTTTTCTTCATATGCTACTATCAGCTGCAGAAAGAGTGAACTTGCTTGACCTGAGTGCAAAAATAGCAGTTCCCACTTTCCATATTTAGGATCAAAGAAAGCAAAAATGAATTAAATGACCATCACTCTGATGTCATTGCTAACTTTTCACACAAGACAAGACTTTGTTTTAAGGATGAACAGTTCCCAGTAGGGTCAACGAATAAAAGAGCTACTTAGCAAAAGATACTAGGAAAACTGTTCAGCTTAGGTAAGAGTGAGAAACCTGTTCCATACTCTTAGAAACCTGTTCCTAACTCTTTATTACCTACAACAGGATGGCTTGCTCCTCTGAGAACACTGGTCCTCTACGTGCATTAATACAGCAAAAGCTGAGGGTATTGTTCCTTCTTTTTCGTTCTGTTCAGCATACAAATCTCTCTAATCCAGCAAGAAAGGTATCTGCAACTGTATCTCATGCAAGAATTTGCCATAGGAGATCTACACGCACAGTGAACATACAGAATGTAACCCACTTTCTGTTTCCTGACATGCTGAATATTGCTCTGCAGAGAAACTTCTCATTAGGCAGAAAACAGGTAGGTGGAGGCAAACAATTTGTGTCACACTCTCCTGTTGATAAACTTCGGGGTTTTTTTGCTTTTTGTTTTGTTTGTTCATTTTCTCTGCTGAGTGTCTTGCAGAGAAGTGCTTCCATGGCTTTGGCATTTCAGTTCAAAACTTTTTCAAGTCTTCCTTCTGGAGGATGACGAGTTTTTTAGGGATTTTGTTTTGTTTTGTTTTGAAAGAACATCTGTAGTGAACCACTGGGACCTTGCAGCTAAATTTTACCTTAAACAAGCTGGTTTTAAGCTAAAGCAGAAGCTGCCATCAAGCAGTAGATCCTGCAGAAGCAGGGTCAGTGTTCCTTTTAATGGTGGTCTCTTTCCCACATTGTGAGCCACCACTGTGCAGCCACAAAATTCAGGTTTTACTCCAAAAGTCTGTCCAAGCACACTCTGAAGACAGACATACATACGCTTGTCCCCTCCTCTCAAGACCACCAGACTTCCAGAATCTTCTCCTATCTTTTTCTTTGTTTTTCTCCTGGAAATTATCTTCCCATAGGATGATCATAAACCCCAGATCATCTATATACACCCTTTTCTAGATCATTACTTTTTTTTTCCCAGTTACATTTTCAAAGCAATTATTCTAATAAAGTTGGTTGCTTTATTGGTTACTTAGCACCAATTTGCTTTAATCTACCCCAAAGGGTCTGTGAACAACAAACCTGCCTGAGAGGCAGGGGACAACATCTAACTTACAACTAACTTATTTTTTTGAAATAAATCTAATGATATGTCACCAGAATTGTTGATATGTCACTTGTTGAATATGTCACTTGCTGATATGTCACCAGAATTCCACAGTGTGGTATTACAAAAATTTGAATGTGGGGAAAAAACCCTCTATACAATCCAAAAAAATTAACTAATTAAAAAAAAAACTTTTATGTCAAGAATACAAAGTGCCCAGGCATTCTCTGCATGGTCACCACCTAAAATACAATAGTATATTTGGGAAATTAGAAATATTGTTTTGTGGATGAAGAGCAACAGGAATATACATAGGTGTAATGTTTAGTGCTGAAATTTTGAGTAGATATTTTATGCTACTCATTTTATCACCAGTAAAAATTAACTCTAAATACCTAAATCTATAGATTGCTGCATTTGTTATTGCACAGATCAATAAGACTTATTAATGAGAATGACAATAAAAAATAAAGCTATTTTCATTTCTAATCCAGTCCTGTTACTCAAAGAGCTGCACTCTTATGTCTCTAGATGCTGAGGAAGGCACAGAGTCAGTCACACTTCTCTGCCCTGCTGCTACTTGGCTTCTGCACAGCTGAAGAAGGAGACTCAGTGCTGTCCTCAAGACACTGAAGCAATTCAGCAGATAGGTCTCTGGTTCTGCACCACAGCTATACTGCCTGCTGTTAATGTGCTTTGCTTCTGGCTTCAGCATTACACCAGCTAAAATCCATACAGTGTCTTAGAAGGCAAACTCACACTCTGGAACCACTAAGCATAACCTAAGTCCTTTTTTTCAAGTTTTCAGTCAGCTGCAGGAAAAGCCTGAGGCAATGGCAGAGCTATCCAGCTGAGAATTACTCAACATAAAGCTCTGTATTTCTTGTGTGTGTATATTGGCCAACATATCATATAAGATTTAGAGATTTTCAGACCTAAAAAATAATATGCCATGATTTGGCATGGTAGTTATATTAAGTCAGGAAGGCAATAATGCAATAGGTAGCTGTGACGGGAAGACTCACTTTAAAAGCACACTCTTTCCACATTTAAAATGCTGACTGGAGGGGAATGGGGCTATGTTTGCAAATGCTACATATCAGTGGCTTATTTTAATTATAGACATGTAATAAGATTTTTGACCACAGAAGGGGTTTTCCCGTTAAGGAAACTTCCCAGTCTGACCATTAATGAGACTGGCAGTCACAGTCCCAGAGTCAGACTGTCACTGTTGGGACCACAGCCCCCTCACAAGTGGGACTGCACTGAGCCCATGGTAGCCTCTCTTGAGTCACCCCACTCTCACAGCCAGAGGAGACTTCCCAGGACAGAGTCTTAGGTGTCTCATTCCACTGAACAATTTATTCACAGTGCCGCAACACACAAACAGCCCGAGCTGGTGCCTCCAAGGAGGATCCAGAGCAAAGGAACCCCATGGCTTTAATACCCTCACAGTCCAAGCCACATGCAAGTCGCAAGTCTCCCAAACTTTGCTCTTCCCCTGAGCCCTTGGCTCCTGCTGTGTCTCCAGTGTCCCTTCCCCTGGCCAGTGGCTCATGTGCTTTGCTGTGCAAAGGGAGGCAGCTCAAGGCCTCTTGTCTCTGTGGGCTCTCACCCAGAGCTCAACCTGCATCTCAGTCTGTGTCCTGAACAACAGCTTGCAAAGCGAGCTGCCTGCAGCAAGTGTATTCCTCAATATTTCCCACAGTTTTAGGCTTGACGTAGGTTTACCACGCTTCCAGGTCTCACAGACCAAACACATGTATTAAAATCACAGTGACTCCTAATAACTATTGCAGATATTAAATAAATCTAGATCTATTTAGCTAAAACTTCATTATTATATAATAGTATTTCTATTGTACTAAACACAAAATATGATAAGGAAATCAAAGTAACTTGTGTATGCTTTTTGAAGCTTGGAGGAATTACTTTTAATCTCTAAATGCAAAAAAGACAATTCCCTCAAAGGGCAAAAAATATTATTTTAGTAAATATTTACAGTTTAGTCAGTTATTTTTGCATTTTTTTTACAGTGCTGGTATTACTGCCTTATATAGAATTAATAGCTGGAAAACATGGCTACATATTGCATTTTTAAAAGCACATTGTTTTCAGTGGAAATGACAATAAACTTCCCTAGCAACAACCAAATTTTAAAATTTATTTCTTAAGTAAGCATCTCACTGCCAAGCCCCCCAAATAGCAATCTAGAAACAGGAGGAGCCTCTCAATAATATGCCAGCTGCATGGATATCCTGAATTACAGGTTGCAGTAAGGTGCAGAACATAATGAGGGGAAAACCGAGTCTTTGCTTCCATGCACAGAAAGCTGATTTGGGCCCATGGTGGCTTCTACAGTTGTAGAGCTCAACTGAAAGTTCTGTGGCTGGTACAGGTATAGATGCCTGTCCACATGCACAGGTGTACTTTGGCAGCAGAAGAGGGCACTAACACCCAAGAGCAGCATGGATTAGTTGTTACCAAGACTGTGCTGTGTGGCGCCCAGGTGAATGTATTTTAAAACCTAGGTAACAATAGCCTCCTGCATAGGCTAGGCTGTGTTACCACAGCAAACAGCACTCCACCTCAGAAGCAGTTCTCAGGAATAACTTTGTCAATCCCAAGGTTGCAGAGATGAGCTGTGTCAGCTCAGGCTGAACCCCAAGAGCCATGGAGAAGACAGCCACGCGCTTCACATGGAATCTTATCAGTTTGGTGTGTAACATAAGCTAGTAATGACTCCATTAGAATCTATCAATTTTTCTGTTTTAAAACATGTAACAGCTATATCCATCTGGTTAGCATTTTTTTGACACTGAATGTATCAAATCATTCCTGTTTTGTGTAAGAGCACTCCTTCAAACCTCCCCTGCACCATGCTCTCATTGGATGTCACTGCTAACACAGAATAAAACCTAATGATATTTGACAAGCTCTATAAGGTCTGCTGTGGAATGGGCTCCCCTAAGTCAGAACTTTGCACTGCTACAGTCAAAGAACACTTCCATTGCCCTGTGAAGCTGCAGTGAGCATATGCCACCAATTCTTCTTATTTATCAAATAAAATCAAATTTAATGCCAAAGTATCCACACAAAACCTAAAAATTTTCCGTAACAATAATTCCAACCAATTATCTCCAGACCAGGTGTCCTCCCTCTTAAATCATCCACAGACATAATCCAGTTCCATGAGGGTCATTTGGGCTGACGATGCATGAAAGTGCTAGTTTAAAAACAAAATTGGCCAAACAAATTTCCATATGAAGAAGCTGAAGAATTTTTAAGAGCCTGTCAGGCAATGTAACATAAAGATACAATGTCATTTAAAAGAAAAAAATACTTAATTCCATTCAGAAAATATGTATTACATCGATTTTTTAAAAACCCTGAAGTTTTTTTCAAAAAATGCAAACCTACAATCTGGAGAATTTGACTATTGTTTGAGCCAAAGCAACAGTAAAATATTACTGTATTCTGTTTATGATAGCTGTAAAATCATCTTACAGGAGAAAGAAAGGACAAATGGTATAAATAGGAATCTCTTTATTTGATAATGAGCATGGACTTACTGGACTGGAATATTTATGTTGACAGACAAGGTAGGCATCAGCAGCAGACATGTATTTATGCATCACTAAATGCTTACATATAGGAATGCAACTGTATTTCACCCTAATTAATTCCATTTAAATACATCTAAAGATATTAACTTCAGCAATTAATTGTAGTTCCATTTTGAACTAGTTCCTGTTATATTCATTAGATGTACTCTCACTTAATTGAATTCTCTCTACTCTCACCAGTTGTCTTTCCTATCCTGAGGCAACTCTCTCAGTTTCAAATCTTTGCTCCAGATTACTGCCTGGTTTTGAACCCTTGACTATTTTCACTGTTATTTCTACCTGTTTGGATTCTATTGCTGATATTTAGCTTTACCAGATTTTACTCTATTAAGACAGATACCTGACAAACCAATAGTTCTTCCATTTATTTCTACCCATTCACATTTTTGATGCTTTATATGCACACTCCCATTTTCCTTTTCTGTTAATAGTACAGATATAATTAAAACTGAAATATCAGGGGTAAAAAAAGATTAAAAAAATGAAAGAGGGAATTGAATAGTGTTGCTGAAAACACCAATCATGTCCCTGCCCAACACCCACCAGTCACAGGCAAGTCACCCACATGGAATTGTGAGACAATATTGTTTCACATCAGTGTTATAATAAAGAAACTGTATGTTAGATGAACCATATCACATCATTTCCCATCACCAGTCTGAAAATACACAAGTGTAGCTACTGCAAGCAGCACTGTCTTTAGTCGCTCCTAAAACAGAAAATTCTTCGTTGTTTGTTTGATCTCCAGTCTTTTCATGGTGTGCTGAGCCAGTGTGTATTTTGGCCAGCACAACAGCTTCAAGCATCACTACAGCTGCTGCAAATCCCCTAAAATTTAGTAACTTCATTTATGGTGGAGAAAGAGAAATAAATTTTCATATATTAACATAGAATTTATTAAAGTAATGAGAAGTGCCCGAACTAAAATTCTTTTTTCTTAATTCAGATCTGCCACCTGATAGTTCTACTGCCTGAAATTATTTTTAAATCCTATATAAGAGTTATTTGCAATGTATTTTTTTTAATCTGCAGTTCCAATATTCCCATAGACTGAGGTTGATTTTTGAAAGTCTGTTACATTTATTTACAGTGAATTTTCTCTCATAAAGTGTTTTCAACACAGAAGACAATCACATTAGACTGGCATGCAGAAATAATAAATAGAGACACCTTATTGCAGTTGTGACACATACATAACATGGAAGTGTAAAGAAGAATTCCTTGAGGGTTATTCCACTTGCCTGATTGTCTACCTTCCTGAGATTGTACAAGGATTTTGCACCATGAAAGAATCTGGTTAAACCCTATATATTGTGGAAGCTTTATTTCACTGTATGTTGTGCTTACCAGGTAGATGACCCCAGAAAACAAACCATCTAAAACCATGAAGACTGTTTATTCAAAATTATTTTGAATGCAGCAAAGCTCAGAAGTCTTACTTAAACACATACGTAAGTGCATCGTTGCCCAAACTAGATCTACATTTGAATAAATGACAATAATGACAAAATCCCTGAAGAGTAAGCTCTTTCAAAATTTTACCTCTAAAAACATTACAGCAAGACTTAATTAAAGCAACACATTGCCCTAGATGCATCTGAAAAGCATAATCAATTCAAAAGCAATTGGGAAAGTATAACATTTAGATTTAGGGTTTGTGGGTTATTGGTTGGTTGAGTTGGGTTTCATATGAAGTTTTAAAATAACTAAAATAAACAGAGATAAAAAAAAAATTTAGAAGTGTTTCTAATTAACTGTCACATGTTAATAGTAAGCTGAGTAAATATTAAGTCATATGTAACCCTTCATGTCTGTTGCCATGTAATACAGCTGTCCTTGACTTGTGTTTCCTAAAGGTATAGTTCCATCTATAAACTTCTTCTGTACTTTTTTTCTGAAATAGTTCACCAATCAGAAAGAGGAGGAAAAAAAAAAAGACAAGCTTTTTACAAGTCTTCTACTACAAGAAGTTAAAAGTCAAATTCCGAACATATTTTATTACCAAAAGAGTACTTAATCTGGTATTTTTGCAGCTTAAAAATTCATATTGTTCTAGCATGAAGTCACTAAACAGACAAATGTTAGTAAATATTCCAAATAATCTGGGTGTAGTGCAGGGAAACAAAGTACTGAACTAGGCCGAAAAATTGGTACACATATATTTAAACGTCTAACTGAAAGAATTGGTGCAGAAGGAAGTCACAGAAAAAAAAGATAAAAACGAAAGAAATTTATGAATTTTAAGAGAATTTATTTTTATACAGAAAATTAGATTAAAGAATTTGAAAAATGAATACACAGTTTACAGGTCTCTTAGAATGGTTACAAGTGATTAAAATGTACTGAAGACTTAAATATCACAATACTACTGGAAGCTGGGGAACATAGGAGGGAATTAAAAGGATATATTGCAATCCTGAAGTATAAACATAATTGTTCTTTTATCATCATCTTTTACTATATTTTTCAAAAATAGAACAGTGCCCAAATTCATATTTCCTTTCATATCTGACTTTACAAAAAGTTTGTCTTAACATAACCTTCTTCATGCAACTTTCTGTCTCTGCATTTCTCTTTCATCTGGCAATTCAGAATTGCTTCCAATGGCACACAGGCAGGAATGTTTCAGGTGGGGGATTTCCCCCCACCCAGTTCCTCCAATACATACATTCTCAAAAAAATGAAGGTCATGAAGATGAGATCCACTATTTGAGCAAGTTTGACAATGAGGATAATACACATAAGGTACATACAGGTACATACATCTTTTCCTCACTATGTGCAGAAAATTAGATAGTACTAATAGGAGACAACTGCTAAAAAGAAAATGCCTATGTATTGTATGCATTCAAATAATTTGGGAAATAAAACATGAAGCAAAATTTTTGTACTAAGTTGGAATATAAAATTCTATAAATTATATAAAATCTAGTTTTCAGGGCACTGTTCACTGTTTTCAGTCATGTGAAGTCAACATGAAAACTATTGGATCTGACTAACCTTGGAAAGTGGTTTCTCTTTCACATCTGGCAGCAAGGTTCTGGACTGCGCAGCACAACACCATGTATTTGCCCTCACAAGGAAACAGACACTGTCTGTAGACATCTAACTGAGCTTTAATTAATACGTAATAAGGTTTTACAGTTAGTTATACTAAGATATGAGTAGGCACTTAGTACTGAATGACTTGAAGGAAGTTCAAGTATGACTATATATATGACTTGGGGAAGTTCTTACCAGAGAAGAAAGTAGGCTAAGATATGGGATACTGAATTTTCGGCCCTAGCTGTAATCATTCCCAGTCTTCTGTTGATGCTTACTGACAAAAATGTTTAAGATAACATAATTCATAGATTATAGCAAAATTAATGACATAGTCCTTATAACAAGATAAGTATTTAAATATGAGGTTAACCCTAGTAACTGAAGATAGAAGAGCAAAGAAAAGAATCCACAAGGGAAGTTAACTGAAGAGGTTATAGATTATGGTAACTGAGGAAACACAAAATACCGTACTAAAAAATTGATTAATTCCACAATATCAGTGGAAAGCAGCAAGAGAATGACACTGAGCTGAGTTTCCAGAATGCTGGGAAAGTAAGTTTACAGGTAAACAATTTCACAGAATCATAGTATAGTCAGAGACTGTCTAGTCTGGAGATCATCTAGTCCAACACAACTGCCAAGGAAGAGTCACCTAGAACAGGTGACGCAGGAACACGTGCAGATGGGTTTTGAATGTCTCCAAAGAGGAAGACTCCATGACCTCCCCAGGCAGCTGCTGTTCCAGTGCTCTGACATTCTCAAGGCAAAGAAGTTGAGGTGGAACTTATTGTGGCTTGGTTTATGACCATTGCTCCTCATCCTGTCACTGAACACCACTGAAAAGAGTCTGGCACACCCTCTTGGCACCCACCTTTGAGATATTTGTATTCACTAATGAGATCTCCACTCAGCCTTCTCTCCTCTCCTGTGGACTAAACAACTCAAAAGCCAACTCACACCTCCACCAAACTTGTCCCACAAGCAAACAAACAACGACCAAAACAAAACAAACCCCTACCACTGTTCATGACCCCACTGTTTGATGTTCCAAACTCATCATAATATATCTTCTGGTAAAACACCAGTTTCAAGTAGTAAGACTGCCAACTGCACTCAGAGGTTGATAACCTAGAAACTAGGGTTGCCATGCTTTAATATATATCAGTTATGTTCATGCATTTTACATACTGAGGGACATTTTACCTTTGTAAAATTAATACTGGTTGAGTACTCACAGTTACATTCAGGGTCTACTTATGCTACTGTACATCTTTCAAATGAAACCCAAATCATATTTCATACATGCCAAATAATAGTGAGATTTTGAAGAAAAACCGATAAAATCAGATTAAAAGAGCCACAAACCAAAAACCAATAGTAAAGGGTAAAGCCCCAGTGTAGGGTATACAAGAGGCCTGAGATACTGTCAAGCCATAGTTCACCCTGTGAGCAAATCTGTGACAAATATTTTTCGCTTCTCATAGGTGTCTGGCAATATGCAGCAATAGGTCTACTTCCTGTGCTATGTAGCTCATGCAGCTCCTTCATGGAGGGTTGTTATCTTCCTTCACAATCTGCTCCAGCTCCCAAATTTCCTTTTTTCTCCTCTGAATTCACTCATCAGTTTCCTCTGAGGCACTACAGACTTGTTGCCTGGCTTGAATTATCAAGTAATCTGCTATTAGTAAAACAAAGGGAAGAGAGGGGATGTACTGGAGGAAGAAGAGGCATGATATGTATCTTTATGTACAAAGGAGACATCTGGAGATAAGGAAATCTAGCCCCTTTGCAAGGCAACACCACTGTTGAAGGGATTTAGCCTGAGAGTGGTAAGAGTCAGAGGATGGAAATTTATACTGTTTATCAACATGGGAATGGACTCTTGATATTTATAAACATATTCAGTAAGTGATTTAAAATTACTTTTTTAAACACCATATTTATTAATCTACACCACATTATTCCCAGCAAGTGCAATGGAGAAATTCACAATTTTTTAGTATGTGTTATGAGAATAAGTTGATAATTTTCTCTCTTATAAGGAAAGAACTATGGCAGAGAAATTAACATTAGGTTTCCCATTACAAACATTTGGGTCACTCTGGTGGTTTCAGTGGCTGGGGTTAAACCACAGCAGTCACTCATTATATGCTATCCTTTGCTCCATCTAAGCATTCTTAAGTACTATACATTTCCTGTATCCAGGTGTGGTGGTTTGAAAGCAAAACCAGTGAAGGACTCCAAGTCAGAAACACAATTTAATAAGAGGAAAAGAAAATAAAGTAAAGTAAAATAAAATAAAAGTAATAGTACAAAAAAAAAACCAAAACCTGACAGAGTCAGAATACAACCTGACACCCTGTTAGTTAGGGTGGTAGTGGCAGTCCACATGAGATGGTCTTGTCGAAGCAGTAATTCCTGTAGAAATGTCTGGCAGCTCTTGTCTCTTCTGGAAGTCCAGTGGATAAAAGCTGCCTGTGCTGGCCCAAACCCTGGATTTATCCAGATGGGAAATGCTTGGCTCCTCCCCCTGGGCGGAGCATCTCACAATGGGATGATCTCACTCTATGAGTCATGCAGTGGGTCCTTGATGGCCCATTAAACAGAGATAACTCCCAGAGGGAGTTATGTATGAGTCATGTGGCAAGGCATTGTTAGGCTCATTAACAGAAGATAAGGAAAACACTGCCCCACCTTGGCTCCAACGGCTCATGGGGATAGAATACAAACCTTGGGCACAATTTTACATTGTAACCTAGGACACCAGGTAAAAAAAATACTTGGATATAACACTGGAAATTGCATGACATGCACAGGCTGAGGTGATCAAATTAAAATTGTTATAGTCAATCTTTACAATGACATATTTTTAAACATGAGTATTCTTCACTGTATTGCAAATAGTATCAGAAAATTTTGCCCTGCCTTTAAAACCATAGCTTTTTTCTTGTTGCAACAATAGCAACAAAACCAACCATCAAGCAATTAAAAACTTGAAATAGTTTTCTGATTTGCGGTATGTGTTGGAGATGATCATCTTCACTTACATTTAATGACTTAAAAATATAGGGATGCTGTTCTTTTAGTAAGTTCTACTAAATCTTTACTAACTGGAGCTCACAGTTGTTATCTGCTTTGTATTTCCTTTATTACTGGTAGATAAAGACAAACATGTACAAATATATATATGTATATGCCAATTAAAACCATGGAGCATTCCACTCAGTGAAGACAAATCTTGTTGCATTTGTTATTTTCCTGCTCATTCTGCATTCTCTTTATAAGAATAAAAAATTCTATTAAATGTAGGTCTAAAGTAAAAAGGAGTCATCATTTTCTGTTACAAAACTGCACTCTTTCCAGATGCAAGCCTATTTGTACAGTATCTCTGTACTATTGGTTAATATGATCCTTTCAGATGGCACTGGAATGTCATTATATCATAATTAGTGATCAATGCCTTCTCTTCTTGCTTTATATTTCAAAGACAAATAAGTAGATAAGGAAACAGTTTCCACTAACGAAGATTCCACTTGACTCCTATTGATTAATGTTGAAGCCAGCAGAACAAATCTGCAGTTTTACCTAGCAAAAATGTTCCTTTCCCTGTTTTCTCAATACAGGACAAGGCATTAATTTAAAGATTACAGGAGTTACAATAATATTGAAAGACGAATGGAATAAGTTAAGGCCAAAATTTGAAATAGCATTTACAACTTCCCTAATGTTTTGCTGTAAATTCTTATGCTATCGTAGCAGCATCATGAGATCACTTTCTCCTAAAGTGATAATACTGGCAGGTTGCAAATAACTAATTTGAAATGGAGGGGAGTGGAAAATTTAAAATTGTCTTCTAGTAATTGGAAGGACATTAGAGTTAAGATTGCTTTCACATTTGCTAAGGATACATTTGCAAGTACAAATATCACTAGATTGTGCAGTGGATATGCAACTGACAGTTAAGGTTTTTTCTGGGGAGTTTGTTTATTTTAAGGCTGTTGGAATGCATGCAAAACAGCAGGCTTTCTCAGGCATACATTTCAAAAAATCTTAAAATATACTAAAGGGTTTTTTTTCAATTTGTTAACAATAAAAAATATGCTAGGGGGAAGACTTACTTGAAAGAATATAGTATTGCAAAGAAACAAATACTTTTAAAAATTAATCATCAGGTTAACATCACAATTTAAGAACTAGTATTAAGGCTTCCTTATCATCACATCTACATGATCACTCCGTGGATGACAAGCTTAACTCTAAGTTGATAAAAGTCTAAATTTAGAGTAGGAAAACCAGGAAGTGTTACTCAACCTCATAGACTTCTATTTTGCAGAGGTCTCCATATTTACTTTATCCAATCTGAAATTCAAATAAAATTAGTCAGAATAAAACTAGCAAATGATTGAGCAATTAAATTACATCTCCTTGTGAAGACTGAAAAATAGTTATTCTATAAAAAACTTACGTTGTTTAAGTACAGCATGTTTGAAATAAAGTTCTTTCATCATTCCTGAAGACCAACTGATAAAAGAAAGAAATTATTTAAGCAAATTTAACCATAGAATCTCCCTGAAAGAGGAAATGAAGATAAGCTGTTTCACATGAGGTTTCCACAATTATATATTTAACAGATGATACAAGGAATTTTAGCAGGTACCATTGAAAAAAAAAATCTGTTGAATGGTCTCCTGCTGAATTCATGAAAGGTGACTAAGTATCATAGATTTGTTGTCTTTAGTGTTTTCACAAACAAAAGGTATTTTTATCTGCACCTCTAGCTCCACTTTTCTATCTAGTTTTCACATAGTACTGGTAGAATTAGGACAGATTTGTAGTGTATGTAAATGTAGAGCTGTCCAGCCAAATTATTTCTCATCTTCACCATATTTAGTGGTAAGCAATCCCAGGTTTTTAGATAATAGCACTGAAAATTATCAATACTTTTATATTTATTCTTCATGCTGAGGCAAGCTCTCTAATTGAACTTAAGATGTTAGGAGGTTATACATGGAAATACCTACAAGGCTGATTCCAGAAGCATGACCCATGATGCAAGTAATGTTCCTTGAACATTAGATGCAACGGAGGTACCTGCAAGATGAGGATTTGGAAAAGCCTGGAATCCAGCCAATGGCACGTTGAGCCCAAAACCAAAAAAACAGGATTTGCCAAACCCCCTGTCTATCATACAAATGGCCTAAGCACAGACTGGGTGGTAAATTTCAGTGTCCCTTTAAAGGTAAGCCAGAAGAACTCTTCAGTTCAAAATATAAGATTAGTATTTTCTCTGCTTTATTTATTTAAAATTGATTTCTGCACCTCAAACAGCTTTAAGTGGCATGCATATTATAACCCCAGGTTAGCAAAGATGCAGCAGGAATACTAACAAGTTTAAAAGATTTTGAAAATGTCTGGTAACAGTTTGAAGTGCATTACATCATTTCAATGAACTTTATTTGATTCCTCTACTCAGCTCTGTTGTTTTTACTCTACTCAACTATCACTGTCAAAATTTCTACAGCTTTTTAACCTGGCACAATTACACTCTGCATGACAGAGGCCTCTACACTAATGCTAAAAGCATACAAATGGATAACTGAGAACAAATCAGGCTGTACTATCCACACAAATACAGCACTACTGTACCAAATTGCATTTAACAATTCTACTTTCTAGAATATTTTACATTTACATTGCTTGTAGATGAAAAATCCTGACAATGCAATTCTACAGTAAGTAATACAATCTCCTCCTAGCTGTTCTCTTTACAGATGTAGTAGAAAAGAAGGACTAGTTGAGATTTGTTACAGTGCACTGAAGTATGCTGAAGGACTTTTTTCTGTTCGGTGTGTTTGCATAGATTTATCTGGAATATAAAAGGCGTAAGGATCACTTCACATAGATCTTTTCACAAAAACCTTTAAAAAAATGTCTCTGAAACCAAGCTACCAAAGGTACACTAAATATACTACCCGACATTGTGGAAATTAACAGGTACACTTCTACTATGCAAAATACTTCATGTCAGAGTACAGTCAGGGACAACTGACAATTTTAGAAAGCAGTAAGGTTAAACAGAGGATCAACACAATCCCTTTCTAAAATTAAGATTTTCTTCTGCCTTGTATTGGCAAGTTTAAGAACCTGCTGGCATCAAATTTTAACACTTCTGAAAACCGTGGCAAATGAAAACAGATCTGGTATTTCTCATAAATGAAAACCAAATGAACTCTCCCAACTACAATCATCACTCTCTACACAGACATGAAGAAAACTACAGTATTTTTAAATAAACATTTCAGATTTCCTCACCAGCGCTAACACTAAAAAACAAAGCAGTGCCATACTTCTTTCACGACGTACTTCTAATGTTGAAAACTCTAGGCATCAAAATTTTTATTATCAGCCAGTTTACTGAATAAACCATCTCTGCAACAGCTTTAAAGAAAATCAATTCAAAAACCATACAGAACGAGACAAAATAATGGCCATCCTACAGATGCGTTTTTATTTGACATATGTAACACAAAATAATAGGAAGAATCATGTTTCTCTGCTTTCCTTCTATAACGTGTCTTAAGATCAAATATTGACAGACTTGCAGAGAAAAGCACAGTAGCAAAGTTTTTGCAGCAAGACTGGGAACAGTCAGTACTCCATGTATTTCTCTGCCATGAAGTCTGAAAGGCTACACACAAATTCTTAAAGTAACTAATGATACAGTACAACCTTGCACCTGATTTTAAGAAAGGATTTTTTAATTTTTTTTTTTTTTACCACACTGCAGATTCTGAAAGCTGGCAAGATATTCGATGTCTAGGCTGACTTGAATGAATTGATCGTTTCAAAGTTAACACAAAGCAGCACAAATGCACTTAAATTTAAGGGCTTATGGGGTGAGCTTTGAGGGCTAATAATAAAAGTGTATGTTCAATTTTAAGCAGCACTGGGTAGGAAACATTATCTCTTTGTGATTTGCAAAAGTGACAATTTCCCCTAAATACCTATTTAGTCAAAATGCCATCTGTTTTAAAGCTTTAACAGCGACCAAAATACTTACTTTCAAGTTAGCTGGCTAGTTCAGTGTCTGTGTCCTCTCATTGAACTAACATTGTCAATAGGCGGGATAAACTGGCATTTATTGATGGAAGGAGCCAGAAACAGCAAATACTCTGTGCTACAGAATGGCCTAACATCCCAAAATCCAGACCTTGTAAGTATGGAGGTGAACTGGAACACCACCAACCTAAAAATGGGGAAAACACATCCCTATACTGAATGACACCGCTTTGTAAAAAACATACAATAAGCCCTCACACTTGTTTTCCAAAACTAAGGCACAGTTTATTTTTTGTAGCAGTTATCACTATTCATTGCTTCTCACTACTAGCAAGCAGTAATTTAAATAAGAATTCTTATTAACAGAATTTGCACTTTTCATTTTTAAAAGCTACCAGAAAAATGATGTTCTTTAGAGAGTATATTCTTCTAAAATGGGAATATATTAAGGATAATTTGTACTGTATTAAGTGCTATGGGTTTCTACTATTTACCAGTAATCCTCAAAAAACTTCTGTTCAGCAATATATGATGCATTCTCTGTGTGATGGGAACTTACTTTTTTCACTGTCCTAAGAACAAGAAGCTCTCAGTGACTTCCCACAAGAAACAGTCATCATTCAAAGCTGCAAAGAGAACAGACATGAAGGGCTACATTGCTGCCTAATATGTGACAGCTGCTGGAGTACTTTGCCTCCAGAGAAATCTGTATATACCATAGAGAAGACAATTATCCAAACTCTATTTCTGTAGAAATAGCTAATCCATAAGAATTGAAATTATATATAAATTGCAAAAATGGCCCTTAAGCTTTGCTGCGACTTCCACAATCTCCGAAAAAAGACCGTCTTAAAAGTTTCTCCTGTAACACTCCAGACACAATGTTTCTCACAGTTTCTACCCACCAAAGATTCTTTCCAGAGCTGTAGGACAGTAGCTGCATCATAACGATTGAAACCTTTATGGCTCTGAAATTTCTGCTCTAATCTGCTGTAGGCTTTGCAAGCATCTTATCCTTACTCTTCTGCCACTATTGTGCCTTCAGAAATTTCAAGCCATACCTTGTCTCTCCTTAGCCTATGTGATTTTTGATTTAAGATACAGTTGTTCATAGTGACACTCATGTATTCAAGGAGTAACATCAACACAAGAATTCTGCAGGTCCTCACTACCAAGAGCTGCTGCTATAACATTAAGATTTTATTGCCTTTAAGGTTGGTGAGCAGGAAGATGGAGAAGAAACCACAAAGAAGTTCCCCACTAATACAAAACATCTTCAATTAGCAGACAAAAATATAACAGAAGATACCTTTTAAACCTCCTTCCCTAGGTTCATGTTTTTTTCTTTAACATTGAACTTATCTAATATCATCAAGTTAAGATTTTGCCAAATACTTGTGAAATAGGGGTGATATAATATTACCATAACAATTTTGGCAAAGAATTTTAAGTTACTCAATAGCCAAACTTTACAACATTCATTCCCAGAAATTAAAATTTAGTCAGTCCTTCCATAGAACAACAATACAATGGAAGTTATAAAAACATCAATAATATTAGCATCCCTTATTAAGCAGCAATATAAATGAGATATTTCTTACTCATCTCTTTATAAACAATCATATCTTATGCAAATGAACTCTGCAACAAAAAAGGGCAGCAAGAAAGAATTCTTATGTGATGGCTAAATATAAAGATACCTAAATTTGATATCTGAAGCAATATTATCCCATGTGTGGTTATGTGGCGTGGCTGAGATGTAGAGTTTAGGCAATGTACATCATGTTATAAGCCAAAACACAAAATGATTGAGGAAATAATGACTGGAATGAATGGCTCTGCAACTGAAAAATACAAATAACATTCCTTACATATACTAGCACAGACAACAGCTGGAAGACTTATCCCACTGTGGAATTAAATAAAACACATTTCCACTAAATTTCACTACATGCATACCAATCTGAGAGAAAAAAAAAGACATGCATGCAAGATTTTTTTCTTCCTCAATTCTTCCTAAGAGTTGACCCAGCAATTTTCAATTTGAATTCTAAGAATCATTAAAAAAAAAAAAAAGAGTAAAACTTAAACCATTGCAGCTCTGATGTTGTCACTGACAGAAGAAATAAGTAACAAAGCTGCCATGTGTCTGACCTTCATCTTTTTCACTCTCCTTATTTTCTGTACTGTGAAAACTTTCTCTAATTTTTTTTTACTGTGATACCAGCTCAAAACTACCCAAAATGCTTGAAGAACAAGGAGAGCGACCTTTACAACAGCTTATCATTATCAGTAATATTCCTATAAAGATAGAGGGAAAACATGACCAGTTTTAGCCAATAAACGGTGCTACTTGTTAATACTTTCTAATAAAAAAGAAGAAAAAATTAAACCCATTTAACCCAGATTTTTTATTTTATCTGAAGTTGACTATTACTTCAGTCTTTGAGAAAGAAGTTCTACATAAAAAATACTTTCCAGATTTTCCTATCTGGTCTTATGGGAAAGGCATTTGATTCAGCAACTCTTCTCAACGGAGTGTAAAAATACAACCTTAATTTAATGCTACGAGATTACCACGACCACAGTGATGAACTATGTATCTGAAATAGAAATTAATTATGCTAGGAAGTTCTAAAAATATTCTACAATTAATTATCCTCTTCATTCACCCAGAGAGGTCAATCTACTCAGCTTTTGGTCTTTATGTTCCAAATGTGCAGTTTACACATCAAGATGATAAACCAGCTGTTAAGATTTATGTCAGACTTTTTATCAACTGTTATTTAACAACTTTACAAGAACAACAAGGATATCATACTCGTGCAGACAGTAAAAACCAAGCAGTTTATTAAGACATTGGTTGCAATTTATTTTCATAATTTCTTTAAATGCTTTACTATTTTTAAATCTAAAGGATGGCTTGTTATATAATTTCTGTACTGAATCCTTCATAATACCACTGTTACATATACACAGCCTTCTTCTAATTGCATTTCTTAAGATTATATCATCTTCTTTATCTTATAGTTCATGGCAACTATGAAAACATTTACGAAAATAACTCAGTTTGTAATTTCCTAAAACTGAACCATCTCATCAGAGCACTGTCTGTTGGAGTAAGTGCAGTCTCTGTGCTGATGCAACCATGCATTTTTAATGAATTAGGCTATTGATAAGACAGAAAATGCAGAAATAAAATGTCCTTGAGAAGGATCTGGTCAATCTTTACAAAAGTACAGGGAAAGGCAACAGAAAATACTATCTTTTGAGATCTACCCTTTTCATAACTGCAGTTTTACAAACCACATTCAAAACTTGCTCCAAGGTTGTTGCTTTTTGGAGATAAAAGCAATATATCCTATACTCAACAAAGCCGAAGTGGAACAACATAAGACACAATCATATTTTTGTATTTCTTATAAATGCCACGCTGTTAAGGCAAATAGTTAATAAAAATGGGATATTGCTGAGACTAACCAGATCACCCTCAACGAAGAACTGATTCTCAGTTTATGACAGTGTATTGAAGCCTCCCTATACAAGTCAACAGAACAAAACTAGTATTTAAAAAGCACTGCTCTAATTTAATTTTTGTATAAAGTATAAACATGCACACACACACACACATATATATAAATGCTCCTTCTAAGGGAAATACTTTGGAACTAGCTTAAAATAGACACACACAAACAGCAGGAGTTAATTAAGAGATTTTCCCCCCTACAGATAAGTTCTTAAGGAGTATTTTACATTCATATATTTGAATCCAGACATTCATGATCAAAATTACCATTCAAAATTGTTGTCAAATACAGAGACTTTGTAATTACAAACACTATTTTTATCGTAAGTAGTGCATTGAATTTACATCCAAGTGGTAAACAGCTAAGAGTTGTTAATCATTAAATTACATAGAGATTTTAAATCAATTATTAGAGAACTTAAGAAGATGCTTAAGCATCTTCATAATATTAACAAATAAATATTAATCTATATCTATAGCAAAAATAATGATGTGTGTACCTACTACTCACAGGAAACTTGCTTCATTGAATGTAAGGACTTAACCTACAAAATGTTCTCCTGTTATTTTTAACTTTCCATGATTATTTTCCAGGCTGCCTTACAGCTCCTAGCTGAAGAAGAACACTACAATTGCTCCTTCATTGCAGACATTTATCTAGATAGATCCAGAAGCCCAACTTTTCTAGAGACCTGTTTCTAAATGAGACACATAAGTCTTGTTCCCTGTAAGGTCTCTCTACACCTATATCCATAAGTGTTTACAGGTTACTGAGCTGCTCTAATCTGAGAAATTAGCAGCTACAATATTACTAGTTTTTAGGAAGCATAAACTTTAAATGTTTACACACTAAGTAGCAAAAGGAAATTTACTATCTGTTAAGCAGCTTCATCCTGTTAGGCAGTATAACCAAATGTATCAATTTCTCATGCTATGTATATCAAGTACGACTGACAAAGCTAACAGCCAATTTAGGGGTGGACCTCCCTTTAGGGCTAGCTAATCCAGCTGACATGACTGCAATACCACTTCAGTGTGTCCATTACTGCCAGAGACTTCTGGCCCCTTGATTTATCAGTCAGGCTGCCTACTTAAATTTAAGTGTACCCAGCTCATTTTCATTAAAACAGGACAGGGTACAATACCAGTGGCAGCAGTCTCACAGAGAAGCAGCCTCACCTGAAATGAGGTGCAACACCTGAAACAGCAATGGGAAGTGATGGCCCTCAGCCTACACACATATAAAAATCTCAGCTTTTCAGTGTATTTCAATCTAAAAGAAGCTGCACAAATGAAACATGGAAAAGCATAAGAACCACAAAAGTACTATCATGCAGATGGGGTGAAGGTGCAGGATGGCACTGTAAAACCTTTGTGATGTCATAATTTTCATTTATATTTTAAACAATTGTGGGTACTTAATTCATGATTAAAAACGTAAGTATTGTAATTAAGATAAGTAGACATTAAGAAGCTGAAATAAAAGTAAAAAATGGGAGTGCATTTCACGAACTTGTGCTTAGTTCAGTTGAACTTATTGAACAGAATGTTTTTTCACAGAGACTGTATAGAGCAATCTAGCACTGGATAGTAAATAATTAATATACAGTATAATAAATGACATGAACTCAAGTGTCTGAAGGATGGGGTTTCCACAAAAGGGTAGCTCAGGCTCCTAATCATGACATTAAATTAATTTAAAATAATTAAAGTAAATAAGTAAAATTAATTAAAAAAAAATATAGCAAATATATACACTTATCTGCAATGTGTATTTTGTTGCTGCATGGTTATTTAATGATTTAGAAAGTTATTAAGTGCAGATACCTATCAGCCTGTGTGGCTTTAAAAGCACCAGTGTCTACTGTCAAAACATTTACTTTCATCAACTAGTTCCTTAGAAGAGCACTTGTTTTATTATGCTAATAGCCTAAGCCAAATACATAAGTAAAAACAGCTGTGGAAAAAGTGGCAGGAAAGAAGCCTTTGGTACAGAAAGAAACACACTACTATCGTTTATCCTTTATCTTTGCATGAACAACATACTGTCAACTTTTTCTCCCTCATCTTTCATGGGGCACAGCTTTAATTGGTGGACATTTGCTTCAAGTACCCAGTAGCTGCCATCAAAGGCTTTCTGGGTCAATGAACTGTATTCACTGCTGTGAATACAGGATGTGCTCAGAAATTAAACAAAAGCACATGATTTTCAGGACATCTTGGCACAAAGATCTTCATCAGTCAGGTTTTGAAAAGCATGAAGAAAAGTTTTCAAAAGAGAACTTTTGACCTATTGCACGATAACTATGAACTAAATTACTATTTGTGTCTTCTAGACTTAGAACAAAGTAACTTCAAACCAGCTGCAGCCCAGACATAACGCAGTTCACCTCTTTTGATGTCTCATGAATAAAGGAACAGCTACCCTATGGCAGTTATCTAAATAGCACAGCCTCCTCATCTCAAAATGTCCCATGCTCCAGTCTTAACCTCGAAAAACAAAGTGTGCTTTTACTTGGATAATTTCAAGTGCTAATACTCTTGACTGCAAAACTGCCAAGCCACTTGGGCAAAGTTCCTTTCATGAACTGATTAATATGTCAAGCAACACACTTAATGAAGAGGTAGTATACTGAAGAATACTGGCTCTCACAAGCCCTCTATTAATCAGAGACTGATTAATTAGGCTGAAAAGCAACAATTGAAGAAATAAAATGGAACAGTTTTGTATTGCTTCTATCTTATTCAAGTGTAGGCTACACTACCCTGATTCCATTTCACTGCCTTTTGCACTTCCACACTAATACTTCTTAGCATAAATGATTTTTTTTTTCTGGGTAGGAAGCAAAGATGAATTATAATGAGAACTTTTAGCTTAATTCACTGATGTTTGATGTTTAGACTGGTTCTCACTTAAGAAGAGGCGGAGAATGGAGTAATATGGTAAGACCAGCTTTGCTGTAAGTCTTGTCAAAGGGCCTGTTTCCTCTTCTTTATTAGTCTGACCACAGGGATGGTACTCCACAAATACGTGACAATGGTTAAGTTTTAGGGGAAAATCATTAAATAATTCAGTGTGTTTCAATGAAGAAAAATTTTACCTACACTAACTAAAGAAAAAAAATGGACAAAAAATTAAAAAATTATACACAATAGCAGTTGACACCAAAAGACATTTAAAGTGTTAACCTTCCGTAATATTTCTTTCTATCCTTCTAAAAAAAATCAAAGCCTTCAAATAATTAAAATGTCCAGACCTGCCAGCACTGTTCACATGGTTATGCCCAAGAGTATTTTAAAATCCTGATGAGTGCATGTCTTTGGCATTTACAATTAAATTCTGCCTTGGAAGGAGCTAAGTTTTGCTCCCAGCTCCACAGCTTGACCAGAATTCCACTCCGGTAATTCTAGATAAGAATTTTAGGCATGTGCTCTGAATAAATTAAAAAAAAAAAAAACCCAAACAAAAAAAACCAAACAAAAAACCCCAAAACAAACAAAACAAAACAAACAAAAAAACAAACACAAAGAAACCCACCCAAAAAAGCCAACCACAACCAGATGAACAAACTACATGCTACATTAAAATAATGTGAAGTGTGAAGTGTTAAGCATGATGTGAAGTGATAATTATTCAAACTGTCAGTGCCAGACATTTGCCTCTAGGATGTTGAACTCTATTTGTTATCTATAACAGAAAAGTCTCAAACTGCACATATTCTTAACTAGAATACTGTATGGCTATATATTTCCTAAAGAATCCAGACTCGTCTTCCCTTTCTCTTTTTTCCATGTAGTACACAGGATTATTATTTAGGTATGCATTTAGAAGGTATGACTGATTTTACAAGGGTTATAAACACTCAAAAATTCATTGCCATGCTGCATATTTTCTTCTTCTATTAAGATTTTTCATCCAGAATTTTCTATGGACAACACGCAATATACAAAAAAAATCCCCAACCAATCAAAACATAAAAAACAGAGGAAACTTTGCTATGATCTAGATGCTGTAGGGAGAAACACAGGAACCCTAGTTAAATAATTTTTATCTACCACTGAATATTGGTAAAGAAAACTTCGAAAAAGAGAAATATTCCCTCAAAAGAAATAAATATCACATAGTAGTTGAAATACTGTACAAGTTTCATTAAATATATTAAGTATATTATATATAATGTAGCAAGTATCTTTTTTGTTTCTGTTACAGTTTTCTAAAATTGTGAAATTGTAGCAGGAATGCCTCTTCTCATAGATAATTCTTAAAAATCAAATTGAACAAAATTCTGTGAGACTACATTTTGGCACATAAACTTAAAAAGCAAGAGTCTATCCAATTATCCTGAAATCTCTTAATTTTATTGCAAAGACTTGCAATAACCTGACAACAAATGCAATTGGGCTTCAGAAAACATACATTCACAATTATTTTTTTAATCTGTTCTGTAACAGCATGCAGAAACATGCTCCTATTTGTGGAGCATTTAAGGAGTTTTACACAGTTCTGCAACTGCAAATACCAAATAACAATTTTAATGTAGCAGGCAAATTAATATGGAGCTCACCAATCTTTTCAATAGAGAATGAAATTATGATGCAACACAGTAGACACTTTGTATGCAGTTCAGCCATATTTAAAAAAAAACTCATTTCAGTTTGCTATGAAAAAAACCCCACCCTGTTACTTACACATCATCAAAATTTTTTCTAGAGACCTCCATTTTAACTGAGTGGAGCAGGAATTCCTGATCTGAGATGCAGACTGAAAAGGCAGAAATAAAATGGGAAGAATTGTATACTTTTCATTTATTCTCAGTTCAGTCTGTGCCTTTCAGAATTGTAGAAGGTTGAATAAATGAAAAGAATATGAACCCAACCATTTATAATTCTACAATTGCTGGCCAAGGGTTCATGCAAAGTAGCATTCCAAATTTCATTTTATGCGAAGGATTTTGTAGATGACTAGAGAAACATGAACATTTAGCAAACCCCTGGATACTTTAAATCTCATTTTAAATTGATTCTGCTTGGAACTTCCACTAACTTAATTTCATTCTTTTTAAGATATCCTACAAGATTCTTGATTAAATTCAATTAAAAGGCCAGTGCTTTGTTTTTTTGTAAGAGATATATGCAGTAGTTTGAGAAGGCTGCAGTGATAATTTTATAATTCAGTATGTGAATAAGCATTACAGTGCCGAAGTTACCATAGGTTCACACAAAGGTTCCAACTGAAACAGTGAACTGAAAGGTTACAGTGCCTAAGTTACCATAGGTTCACACAAAGGTTCCAACTGAAAACAATGAAAATGTTAAAAATAATCCTTGTTTCATTAATAAGGAACTGCATTTAAAATATTCAAACATCTGACAGTACATGAGAGACATGTGAAAGAAATTTAGAAATTCAGCTAATCAGTATCGCTTAGGACAAACCTGTTCCACATGGAAATTTAAATTTGGATTTCAAAGGCCTGAGCATCTAACACCCACTGAATCAGAGTCTGGCTGAATCAACAGGACATGGCCTGAATAAATGACCTTTACTTAAATCTAACTGAACAATAAAACCTGTATCATTTGTATCAAAACCAACCAAAACCAACAAACTCCCTTAAGCATTTAGACCTATTCACATCTAATTTAGCTATAGTGGTAAGTCCATATGGTAACTACAAACTGAAAAGTGCAAACTCTCAAGAGTGATGAAAGTGGTGAAACAGACAAGGAGTCTATGTAAATGCATTACCCACTGGGAACACTCAGCAGGTTGCAGTGCCATTGCATTTTGGCTGACTTGAGTCCAGGCTGCTTTAGCCTGACCACCTGTGTCCAATCCCCCTTCCATCAGCAGCTGAGCAAGTTACTCCTCCTCTGGCCACTCCAACATAAGAGGCTTCCCTTACTCTGAGATGAATGTGTATACTTGCTGTTGAACCAGGGCACAGTAAAAGCTATTTGCAGAACTACATTGATTTTAAACATCTAAATTAGGTAAACTGAATTACATGAGAGACAACTTCCAATCTCTTGAATACCAGCTGAGTAGCTAAATAAATTAATTTTCTCTCTTACTGTTTGGTTTTCCTGCATATATGGAATACTATTGTATGTGATATTTCAATTCCAATTAACAAAGCAGTGCCAACTTTTAAAATCCCAACCAAGTTTCTTGATGCTGTTAAAAACATTGTAGGCAATGTGGCAGAAGGAGATCAAGTACAAGTGGAGGAGGTTTTTATGTATATATTTATATTTAGACACAAATTAATGGTACTATAATTATGCGGTTGAAAAAGTAACTATATAAAGAATCTAAAGGCAGAATTAATACCACAAACTCATACGTTGCCTAGCTCAAATTAAGTCACAGTTAACAGAGATCTTATATTCCCTCTATTCTAATCTTTTGTGTACATACCCATGGGTAGGGAAACCCCCAAACAAAAGTTTAATCAAACCTACATCAACAGACAGTAATAGTTGAAAAAGTCCCAGGTACTGGGCAGTAAAATAGTCACTACTTACTTGATGCAATACAGATAGAGTTAAACCTCTAAACAATTTTTACTGAAATATTCTTTTGATATTAGGGTATTTTACCTGTATTTGCAGAACCAAATCAAATTTCAAAGGCTTGACAGCCACCATGAAATGAATTCTAATCCTCCTGATATGTCATCAGATACTTTCACCTCTCCTGAGAATATGCAGGCTATTCCAAACATAAATATAAATGTAATTCAGAAGTTAGAGCCATGCAATCTCATAAACTGCACTCATAAAAAGTGTTCAGAGAAAATAATGAACAAAAATCAACATTTCAGTTTATCTCAGTCACAAAGTATGTATGGGCTTAACACTGAACAGATCCTTGAGCAAGATTTGACTAGATTTTAAGACTGGTTTCTTCAGACTCGAAACACGGACACACTCTATCATTTCACAGTTCTCCATGCAGAAAATAGACAGGAATTTTTTATCACTTCTCTCTGAAATTCCTTAGTAACTCTGTGAAGAACACAGACACTCCAAATTTCAGCATTTCAAGGATGACCTGCAGAATCAGCAACACACCCATGGCAGCTATTTTAACATGATGCCTAGGATAGCAGACAGGTTTTCTCAGTCATCTCTGGGGCAATGCACACAGCCCAAAACAACAGAACATCAAAGGGGCTTATGCAGCATGATTGCTGAAATGGATCCTAGTTAATAAAAAAATGTGGGATTCAGCTAACAGAAGAGCTGCTACCACTTACCTGAAGTAGGTGGTTTTGGGTTTACTTTGATGCCATTAATTGAAGCTAGAGGCAGAGTATTCTTCTGCCAGGGCTAGAAGCTTCAGTTCTTGTAGCAGAGTTTCTGTAACTCTCTTGTAAATGCTGATTGGTCAGCAGCACCAACACAGACCTTCGTCTCATGGTGAGTAACTTACAGGGCATTAACCATAATGAAGGGCACAGACAGGCACTAATTTTTCTGGAAAAACAGCAGAGATCAATCACAGTTCTTCAGAAGGCCAGAAAAGCAGCAACCACTTTAGTATTCTACAGCAAAATTCCACTTTTATCACGAGCTAACACATAACCAGTGCTGATTTGACACGCTCACACCCCTGTGCACTGGCCTTCAAAGAAAAGATCTGGCAGGTTTTTCTCTGAGATGTACAGTCAACTTCACCCTAGATTTTATGCAAACTGCTTTTCCTTACACAATACTCATATTTAATTAAATAGGAAACTGCAGAATTTCCACACAGTTCTACAAATACCAATAAAATTTAATGAAAGTTTCTATACTTTGAATTTCTACAAAATGGCTCAACAGAAACTATGAAAAAGAAAACTGCTATTGTCTTCCTTGAACCTTTGAGCTTCATGGAAATTCCTCACTATCCAGTTCACCAGACAATGTCAGTCTCACAGTCACCTCTGTGTGGGGGTTGTGTAACAGGGATGCCTGCAAGAATCCTACACCTAGCCCTACAGACAACAACCTAACAGCTGACAGGCTCTTGCAGACCTAGTAAGTTGCTCCTTATGCTCTTTCCATACCAGCAAATGGTTGTCATTTCAGTGCTAAAGATATCATATCTAAGCATCATATCTTTATGTAGAAACAATATTAAAAAGTAATAACTGCATATTTGATTTATTGAAGCAAGTATGCAACGAGGAATCAAAGAGCCAGTTTTAAGATGTATGATTTGTCTTGGACATGGTATAAAAATTGTTAATTTTAATTAATAATATGTATACACACACAGATACAGTATTTGCAATAGTTCTTTAGGGACGCACACTTTACTACTTCTCTTACCTCTTAACCCTGAACCTGAATATTGAAAATCTTACTTTCCAATAGGAACTTCAAAGCACTTTTAGTGAGATGATAAGTATATGGATGTATCCACAGTGTAACAATGTCTTCTCATCCTCAAGTCCCATTCAGTCAATGCTCATGTGGCAAAAACTGGCTGCAGGAGGAAAACGTTGAAAAATAATATATCTTCTAGAAACAGTTGTCAAAGCCAGAAATTAAGAATCAAGTATGCCATTGAAGTCTGGCTGAAATGCACCAGCAGTAAGCATCATTTGAGATTATGTTCAGATTGAATTCCAACATTCAATTTTTGCATTGGTATCTGTGTATTTACAGTGCATCTAATCCAGCTACACAGCAGACTTAATTAAAAGGCAGACTCATTCCTTTCTTGGAATGAAAGGAACTTATCCCTTTTAAATCTAGCAAAATCAGTACCCCAATCCCAACTCCAAGCCGAATCAACACATGCTGTAGCATTAAACAGCCTTTCCCTTTTAACTGTGAAGTTGTTTTTCCATTTTCTGTACTAAATTGTTGTGTGGTACAATGGTAACCAACTTAATTCTAGAAGCTGGCGAACTAGTACACTTATATACACACACATATATACACACTACGTATATACAGTCCTTACAAGTTGTTTGCTGAATCAGCTTACTGCTAAAAATAAAACTAAAACTTCTACCACAAAGCAGAAAATAAAGATTTTAAAACGTTAATTAACAATAACATTCCTAAAAAGCAGGAAGAAACGTATACTAACTTCTGGAGATTAAATTGAGAGAGATTAAATGATAGTTAAATCTTTACCTGCTGATCATATGAATGGCTGAAGTCAGTATAATGCACATGAACAGTCATACAAAAAAGTTAGGACTGAAAATCAAAGTCTGTTGAATGAACACAAACAATACAACACGGCATAACCAAAATTTTCAGGTTTGACTGTTAGTTTCTGCAACTTTATTATTCTGACTTAGCGTCACATCTAAATGTAGATTCTGCCCATGCCTGACAGACTGCTCTTCTTGAACCTTAAGATGCCCCTTGGCTTCTTAAACATCTAACGTATAATAATTCTAACGACTCTAATAATTCTCCTCATACCAAAACTCTTACCATCTTACTTTAATCAATCCCACAACAAAGAATAGAATTGAATACTGTGTTTCCTAGCCTGGCTGTTGACAGTTAAGACACAGGAGTTTTGTTCATTTTGCAGCTAACCACAATTTCCAAAATAAGGTTATAAAATATCTGTTCCTTGGATTTTCTTACCCCTACTGAAGGACGGCACTTTTTAAAACGTATGCAGGCTAACAGATGCAGCTCTGCAGCCACTGGCAGCCAGCAGTTCTTCAAAGCAGCCCCATATCCTCCAAAACTAGACTTGTGACTGCATAATTTGGATTACATCTAGAGATCTTCAAGTTTGGAACCCCAGAGAATTGGGCACTGTCCAAACACACTGGAAGTCATGGGGTTTTTTTCACAGCTAATGTAAAATCTTTTTAAAAAACACATCCCTATTGGCAAGTATTCAGAAGGATTGCTCAAAAGCAAGAAAAAGTAAATAAAAGAAGTGTATGTAAAAAACAAGACACTATCTAATCTTGCACCTTTTCACTATTATAAGCAGCCATCAGATAAAAATTAAGTACATTTCCCAAGCTTGCTTCCAAATAATTTAGACTACTACAGAAGAAGATAATCTAGGAACTGAAAAAAACTCTAGCAACTGTTGTCAAAGAGCATTTAAAATACAAATACATATAAAGTTGGAAAAAAAATTTCAGTGTTTCTCAGCTGAGGATTCCTCCTTTTATTTTCAGTTTTGAAAATAAAAGGAGGAATCTGTCAAAGCTGCACAAGCTAGCTGATTTCCAAATCAAACTTGTGAAAAGAGGCAGATTAAAATGTAATGTTATTGCATGTGGAGATACTTTTACTGTATTGCTATACTTGATTTTCCCATGACTCTTTTCATTATTATACCACCTTTCTTGCAGGATTGATTGTCATTGGCTGTAAGAAAACACAGAATCTGATTCGTTTTAGCATTAAACCAGAAATAACTGCTAAGTGTCTCTTAAAATCTATAGTTACAAATACTATTTACAAAAAACCCTCCATTTGAATTTTATAACTGAGTTTTTAAAGGTTCTGTAGAATAAATCATTATTAAATTCAGTTTTTCTAGAAGATCTCAAGATAGGGACTGGAAATTACCATCTATACTTAGAGAAATAAAACAAGTGTAGATTTTCTGTTATCTTGAGGTAGATAGGTTATTGAAGTCAATCAAACTGAAACGAAAAATCCTAATAAGAAAAAAATTTGCCTCTACACTACAAAAAAAAATATATTTGTTTCTATCAAAGCTACTATGAACAAATCATCTATTGCTAATATTTGTAATTGACACTCAAAGTACTATAATTCTCTTTAGCAGAATACTGGCATTGGCTTTGCCTTTTTTTTTTCCTTTTATTTTTCCTGTCATATCTTAATGTTTTGATTCCTTTTCTTTTTCTGAAATTTTCTTTGACTCCTCAACTCATTTCCACAGATCTATAAATATTTTTTTAAGGAGACTCCATTCAGACTCCACATTCAGCTAGTCTATGAGAGAGGAGTGTGACCAGACCAGATTAAATTGAAAAAATGCATTCTTAAAAATAAAGTTAGGTTTTAATAAAAATAACTGTTATTAATATTAAAACACCTTTAATTAGAGCTGCTGAAAACTGAAAATGTTTTAAACCCCACAGTTTACCCCTTAAAAAGCACATAATCCAGACACTGTTAACACTCTGAACCAAAATACCTGAATGCCCCCTCTGCATCTACAAGGGCACCTTCAAATTATTAATTAAAGAGAACTTTTTTGTTTCTCATTTGGCTTATGGGACAAATAATTTACCTTCTTGATGCTATTTTTTTTATGAGGCTCAACCATATAAATGAATCTATTTACTTCAAAAGAGCTAAGAGTAATAAAATATTTTATTATAGAGTATTTGTTGACCATTTCTTTTCCTTATCTCACTGCAAGAATGAATGTTTTGCTGGGGAGTAAGCATAAATTATTCAAGTCTTTTATTTCTAAAAAAGGAGTTATATTCCTTTAAGATTTCAGGAAAATCCAGGAGAAAAGTGGTGAGTTGCTGATATCCTGCACTCTTCTGCAAGGCAGCTGGGGGAGAAAACCAGTGCCCAGCCCAGTCAGGACATCAGCTAGTAGTTAATTTCTCCTTCTGCTCACTTTGTTTGGGTTTTGCTCTGCCACAGCAAGAAGGTGTGGTGTGTACAGGAGGTTTAAACTGCTTAAACAGGTCCAGAGATAATGTGCTGCTTACAGCCTCAGTAGTCAGAAATTCAATGTGTATCAAGTCAAAAAAGAAAAAAAAATAGACGGTGAGTACCTTGTGCCCCTCTGCTCAGAGCAACCTGCCATGTACACGGATAATGTATATATCCATGCTCTTTCCTCAGACACAGCTCCACACAATCAACATCACCTGACCCACCATCCTTACACACACATTTTTCACTTGCAGGATGAAGCCAAGCTCTGACATTTTGCAAAAGGTCAGAAATATGTAAGAAGACCTGAGTTTTAGTTTCAGAAATAGGAGCCAGAGAAGAGGAGCCTCTACTGCTAAGAGGAAAAAATATTAGTTTGCATTTACTTCAAACTCTGTCAAATCCTAGCCAGAATTATAAAATTTAATGCTTACTATCTGTTAGCCTGATGGTCAAGACTAATGGGTTGCATTAAAAAACAGTTACAGAAATCTTAATGCAAATTTTAAAATTAATTTCACACAATGATATGAAGAAAGAGTTTCGGGTTTCACCTCTGCCAAAACTAGCAGAAGCAACACTGGAAACTGGAAGGAAATTGCCTGTACTAAAAATAAACAGTCTGATAAGAGCAAGAATGAGAAAATATTTTGTTATCTGGATAGTTATTAACCTCGGGAAAATTAGAAGTTCATCTAATCACAAAAATATTAATTCAAATTATTTAAAAAGCAAAGAAATTATTTTTCCTTTTTTTTTAAGTTCATTGGAATTTTCAGAACTATTTCATACCATGAAAGCAACAGACTTCCTCTGGTGTGCAACCAAATTCATATACTTGTGCCTATTTTTCTTCAAAAGACCGGAACGAAGCAATAGTAGAGATATGAGTACTTTATAAATTGCTTTCTATTTAAGATACCAGAGAAACTAACACATAATATTGAAAAAAAATAGTATTATAAAGGCACTCCCTTTTTTTTTCTAATATTGCTAATTTAATTTGGAACACTGATGTGAGATGCATCAATATATTTTATTCATGTTATTGAATTTTCCATCTGTTTCTAAATATTTTGTCCTTAAATCAATTCAGTGCAAATGTGCTGCTTTATACTGTCTGTATGGAAATGAGGATGAGTAGAAACCCTAAATACTTATGCAGCATGTCATAGTTAACCAATGGCCCATGTGCTAGACGCTGTATAGCAAGCACCAGAACTACAATGCTAGAAGTATTTAATACCTTAAATGAATAGAGACACAAAAGAGAACAGTTTTTTAATAGCATCAATAGTCATCCAATTGTTAGAAAAATTTTGATTTCCAGGAACAGAGTTTATTTCTCCATAGTAATTATAAATTAAACATATGTCCTTTTGAAACATTAATATGAAGCAGAACTGCTGCTATCACTAACCATCAACAAGTAAAGCAATACTGTACCATGCAGTGGAAGGCTATGATATGCAAATTGTATGAGAATCTATTCAGGGTATGGCTCACTAGCAAAGAATAATGAAATTAATTATTTGGCAAAATGTGTCTTCTATAATCTCTGTGAACATAACCTTCAGTATATCAAATATCTGATAAAATTAAAAATTAAAAAACCCTAAAACTACACTCTTCATGAAAAACTACATTTTCAACTTCTATTTTTGAAACAAAAACACTATTTTAAGAAGACAACGAAATTTAAATTTTTATATACCATAAAATTTAAATGAAAATTTAAAGACCAAGCAGAATGCCCCAAGGAGATAAAGTCCACAGCACACACTTCACACATCATGTTTTGTTTTGATACACTTTTATATTTACTCTAATATAAAATCACTCTTCAAGTAAGGATATTTGAATATAATAGTAAAATGACTCTTCTAAAGTGAAGAGTAATTAAATTTTAATATATCATAGTTCTGTCTTACGATATATGAAAGACAATAGCACTTTTTTTATCATGCAATTCCACAGAAAGGTAAGAAAAAATGTTGTTTTGAATGAATAATGTTCTGAAATACTTCAACCACAATACCCAGAAAAACAAATTATAAAGCAAAATACAAAAACATTCCATTTCTGCTAGTAAATAAGAATACCTTTTTTCCAGTTTTTCAGGGATGATGTTTACAAGTGTGGGATTTCTTTTGCAATATTAGGAGGGAAAAACAAAAACAAAACAAACAAACAAAAAACCAAACCAAAAAAGCCAGGAAGATCAAGGGAAAGAAAAAGGAGAGGGAAAAAGAACTACAAGAACATAAATTTAGAAAATAGGAAGCCAGCCTCAAAATGGAAACCTTAAATTCTTCTTTTACTTTGTTTTAAAATTCAATCTAAGAGTCAGATGAATTAATTATTCTCCAGATTTAACTCTGCTGCTCTTTTATCTCTTTTATCAGGAGAATGTTATAGTAATATAGCTGCCATAAAATCTCAAGTATGTCTTCTGTGTGCTAATACAGTCTTAAAAAAAGATGCAAAAATCTCAAGTATTTCATTTTTTAAGATATTCACCAAACATCAAACTAGCCACAAGAAGTTTTCCTCTACATTTGATGGTGGTTAACATGTATCTAAGAAACAACTCAACCTACAGACTGCCTTTAAGTTTAAATAAATAATTAATGAAATCCATGCCACTTAGTTTCAAGTTGAAAAACAGAAATAATTTGAGAATCCAAAAAAAGAGTTGTAAAACAAAGTTGTATCGTGTAGCAAACCTAGTAGCAAGGAGAAAATGGATAAACTTCCTCTCCGCAAAAAATAAAGACAGATCAAACAAAGAGGGTAGAAAGAGTAAATAATAAAGTACTAGTGAAATAGTAAGTAATGAAATATTCATACTTAAATGTTTTACTTAGAGAGAAAGTCTGAAACACTATACAATGAAACAGAATTCTCCAGGGAGGAAATACTTAGAAGAAATAAAGCAGTATGCTAGACAAAAGGAGGTATGGAACACAGTCTAGACACCAACCTCGTAAAATTTTGAGGAGGCATCTACTTTGACAGTATTTACGTGCCTGAACAATGTGGTGGTTGTTTCAGTACTGACCCTCATGCCTGCCATTTCACACCTCACAGTCCCCAACTAAGCTACTTTACAATAATCATACATAATTAACTACCCAATATGGTGGGAAGAAAGAATAAATCTAGCTGTATCTTAACATTAACTTAGGAAAACAAAGTAAAAACCTGACCTCCACTCAACAGAGCATTTAAAGTTAACATCTGCATAAAACACATGAAAATGTAAGCTTTAAAAAACCTCCTTTAAATACATTCTGTGAGAATTTTTTACATTCAATAAAAGCCTCAGTATAAAGCTCTTTGCTACTAAAACTTGAGAATAATAGCAATTTGAAAAAAAAGAAAAACTTCAAAAAAGCTACAAAACTTTTAAAAAACTGTTAAATCCCTGTGTAAATCATTAAATAGCTTTCCCTAAATTCTGTCAAGTCAAATTCAAAACATTTCAGTAAATATGCACATTCTTGAAATATTAATTTTTAATTAAAGATATTTCAAGTACATCTTTCAAATGAAGATAATTTTTTTCTAAACAGTATCTGAACAATATAATACTGTATTGTGTACTGCATTAAGCATCAAAATATTTCAGCAATACAAACATCCAAACAAGAGAACAGGAGATGAAACAGTAAGAGATTTTTACTTTCTGCTTACATCCACAAAATTTTAAGCATTTCTGATTTGCTACAGTTCTCAATAAACTGCACATCATTAGTAATGTATTCAGTTTGTATAAGTATATATTTTTAGTTTTCTCTGGCTTAGTCACAGATTATGCTATCTTGCACAGGATGACAAACTAGATCAGGTATGGCAGAAGACTGTGTTAAGACATTGCCTGTAGAGTCAATGACAAACTTCTTCAGTGCTCCTTTAAAATCCTCAGGAATGGTCCTTTTCAGTTAGTATCTGGAAAACCAACTTTGAGTCTGATCTTTATTACTTCTTGACTTGTTTCCAGATGGAAAGAATGTGCCCCTGATTAAGCTACTGGAAGAAAAAATGCCAGTATTTTTGTGCTGCTGTTTCCATGAGTAGTAGTGTGCTGGAGCTGATTAGAGACAGCTCAGAAGAAGGTGTGGAATGAAATGTTTAATGAGGCAGCCAAAAAACCAAACTCCTCTCTGTCTCTCATATAGGCACAGCACTGTAAATCCTCTCGTACCATTTTCAAAGAAGCAAGCAGCCAGAAAATATTTTTGATGAGTCAGAGTTTGATTTAAAACAAAACAAAACAAACAAACAAAAACCACAAAAAAATAAAACAAAAACAAAAAAAACCCCACTAACACAAACCACCTGAATAGCTAATAGTGTGAACAGCAGTATTTTTTTTAATTGAAATATATTTTAATGGAAAAAGTACCATTTCACTGTAATTTACACTTTACATCAAATAAACATTTTACAGATGATAAGACAGTGTTTGCAACCTACACTGATAATCACTACAAGGGAGGCAGAACAAATGAAAACTTTTAACACTTGGAACTATTATTGTTTATGGCAAGCAGTCAAAAAAAAAAAAAAAAAAAAAAAAAAAAAAAAAAAAAAAAAAAAAAATCCACCCCCTAAAAGAAGGAGCTCTGCAACAACCTACTACAGAGCCTTGCCGAAATTCCAGCTCCTGTCAAAACAAGCAGAGGAATAAATAATCAGTGACTAGAATTTAGGTTTAATATGTTATCAAATCTCAGTGTTACATAATATGTAAGTGTCAAAGATGCACAAAAGATGTGCAAAAAATCTACAATCACTTCCTGATGGAAGGAATATTAGTAGAGTGGAAAAAACCTACAAGCAGATTTAGCTAAAATGTTATTCTCCTAGGAAACAACAAGAAAAAAACCAACAAAACTTCCCAAACTATGAAAACGAAACAGACATAAAAAAAGTCTTCTGTCTTCCTAAAGATAGTGACTCAGAAAAACACTTAAGTACACATATTAAAAAACAGTTCTCAAAAGGAAATGCATACTTTTCAGGACATTACAGAGGGAAGACCAAATAGTCCCTGAGTCCAGAAAATGCTTCAATGTCTTCATTCTCTTCAATGAGAGGAATTGTAAGTAGAAATAAAGAACTTGATAAAAGGATAAAAAAACAGAATTAAAATAGTTCTTGACAAATAATATGAAATGAAGTGACAGGAGACTGTCCTAAATAGAATTTAGGCAAACACTGAAGAAAAAAACAGCTCAAGAAGTACATAGGTGAAGCCAGCATGGAGGGAGAATGACAAACTGTTTAATACTACAGGAAAACTTCCTCCCCCATATGAAATTGGAGGGGAAAAAAGATAGGAATAAGATTGTCAATGGAAAGATCTTTCTTTTATTTTTCTACACAGTTCAGAAATGCAGGGGTATATATGAACAGCATCACAGAAGACCGACACATTGAAATAATGTAAGTTGATGCTGATCACCAGAAACAGTAACATAATAAACTGGCAATTTTTTTAAAGAAGCTAGAAAGAAAATATACCAAATCACAAGATAAAGAGGAGAGGAGAAATAAGAAGACGCAGAATACTGACAAGGTCCTAAAGAAATATAGGCAAGAATAAGTAAAACAAAATCACAGAAAAAATAATAGTGAAAGATCAGAATAAACATAGAGTAATAGAAGTAATATCCAGTTTAAATATGAAAATAAATAGAGAAAGGGAATTTGAAAAAATACTTTATAAAGCTCTTCCCAGACATCAGTCTCTCATAAAAGAAATATTGTGTGACAATTCCAACACCAAATGCACTTGAAGTACTGGACACTGCAGTAAAGAACCACTTTCTAAAGAACAAGGTCCAAGAAAAAAAAAGTCTTTCTTTTTTTAAAAAAGTCTTTCTTTTTAACCCTTTTCTTTTTACACAGGGGAAAGCAGAGACAAATAAAAACAACCAAGTCCCAAAAACCAATAAAGTAAACAATAAGGATAATTTAGAGATGGATAAGAAGTATGACTTGATTAACCAGAATGAGAGCGAGGAGGAGGGGTATGAATTCCCAAAGTAGCCCACAGAATTAGAACATAAAGGAGGATACTTGGAGGATTCAAAGGCTTTCAAGTACATTATACCAAAGAACAGTATTGGAAGTCAATGTAGACATAGTTTTGATACTGCAGCTGAACACACACAAAAAAAGGAAAGGATCAGGAAATGTTATTAAGTATGAGAAATGCCCTGTGTTTATATGAGCAAATGGATAAAGAGACCACATATTCTGTGGAAACAAGAGTTAATGGCCCCTTTCTTGGGCAGAAATCTAATAAATTACCAGATTGAAATAAAGAGCATGCAAAAAACCCAGAGCATTAGCATGACTTCAAAAGAGAAAGCATTATCAGTTGAATCAGGTCACCTACCATTTTAAGTACATCTGATCACCTACCACCTACAATCTCAGAATTATGAGACAATTATGAGACAACCAGAATTCTATGTCTTAAAAAATATGATTACTCTTAAGTACCACTTGTAAGAACAAAATACAATAGAAATTACTTAAATTAAAAGGTTTGCTATTTTTTTCCCTTGTAGAAATGTCATCCCATGGTGACAAAATCTAAGGCATAATATATACTTCTACAGATGGTATGAAGAACAGCACTACCAAGAAACTTGATACTGAAAATGAACTTCAATATAATTGTCACAATTATTTAATACACAAATACATTTTTCTCCAAGGGAAGACAGAGTATCTTGTTTTCAAAATACAATGCTGCTTCTGAGAATAAAGCCATATTTCTGTTTGTGATATCATGGAGAAAGAGCTCTCTGTGTTAGTGATTACTGTACTCTGAGACCAAAGTGGTTCACGAATTCCTTTCTAATGCAATGGCTGGAAGCATGGATTAAGCAAGTCACCATAATCTGATGTTAAAAACTCCTACAGTTTTGGTTCAGAAAAATAGGGGGAAAAAAAAGCACACCATCGTTTGAGTAATTTTAGCTGTTCTGTTTATTTCCTTATCTACTGCCAAATCCTTTTGACAATATACATAAAAGAATCCAAGTGTACCTGGTATAATCAAAGCATTAAAATAATTAATAAAGAAAATGTTACTGAGTAACACATGATTTAGGAAGTAAATGTACTTGCTCAGATAATCTAAAGGTTTGGAAGATAAGGTTCATTTAAATTAATGTTTATTCACACTGACCTCTATATATTCACCCAAAGCTGCATTTACTTTAATAATACAAAGTTCTGGTTTTGCTATTCATTTACATAAAACTTCACTATGTGATAAAGCAGTATTAAAATGCTATGTTGCCTTAAAATTGCCAAAGTTTCAAGTTTCACAGCAGATTTAGCTACCAATCTCACTCACAAAGTCCTCTCCAGTAGCACTACAAAACACAACAGTATGAAATCTGCATGATTACCCACCAATACAATGATTTTGGATTGCTAGAACCAAGAATTCCTGGGGTTCATATGTGCTCTGTGAGATTCAAAACTTGCCTGAAATACTGTCTGAAGTGACACTGCTTGGATAGAAATAACCGCTCCTCTTCAAAACAGAGTTGCACAGGTGTGGTGAAATGGAGAAGCCATTTCTTAAACATTACCTGCATCTAAGTAATCAAAGAAAGCCTTCTGTATAAATACACTCTATTTTACCATGAAGTGGACAAAGGAAAACATGCACCCTGGCAGCAGTTAGTGAAAATCAATTTGAAAGCATGTTGTTTTGCAGTATTCAAGTGCTTCTGTTCTTCAAAAGGAAAACTGGAACTCATCAGGATCTTCTTGGCAGGCAAGGGAACAAAGTATGACTCTGTAGAGCTGAATTATAACAAAGTGAGCCAATGCCTCATTACAAAATCAGAATACATGCAAGAGAGCCACTACTTCAAATTCTGATGTAAATCCAAGAACAGCCATGAAGATTTGCCCATTCAGAATGCATCAAAAATTTATGTTGCGCTATGCATACAAGTTGCTTTTAAAGCAGTAATCCTGAAAAACGGGTTAATGTTAAATAAAAAAATAAATTGGTAATTTAATTTTTATTCAGTAGTAAGTTATGCTGTTGTAATATATCTCAGTAATGTTGAAACATTTTTAAAACTAGATTTACCAGCAAAATTAACTGCAATGTACCTGAAACTGTAACTACATTTAAAACACTCAAATATTCACCTTATGTTTTATTTATGACATAAATCACTTACAAGATATCCAATAAACTGACAGTCATTAGCTCCCTCATTTTAAAACTTGTGTTTCTTCTCTAGTCATTACATACTCCTCTTCTTCCTAAATTTAACTAGTTTTATTTTGTCACTGTTCAGAATCATTTATCAGAGTAATTTTTCTGTCCTACTCAACTGAATTAATAGTTTTCTACTATCAAACATAAAGGTCCTTTCTCTCTTTTCCCCTTCACAACCCACTCACCTCTGACTGTGTACCCACTGCATACCTTGGTCTAATTCTGATATCTTTCCAAGCAGAAGGTAAGCCAACTGAACTCCACTATGCCATTTCATAATATTAATGTTTCAATGCAGTTATTTTGATGCTTCCAGTGGTCAGATGTAGCTTCTGACTCAGAGGAAGATAAGATGGACCAGGACAGGATGGGACTGCTGTCCTAGTACAGTGACATCGGTTGACCACTCAACTCAAACTATGCAAATGTGCAACTATAGTACGTAACGGCATAAAGACATTTTTAATGCAAATACCTGAAGGGATGGTGGTGAAGGTATATCTGGAACAGAGGGGTAATAAAAAATATGACCAGGTCTTTTCACTGGTGCCCAGTCACAGGCCCAAAGGCAGTGGGTCCAAACTGAAATACAGGAGATGTTGTATGAACTTTGGAAAACACTCTTTGCTGTGACTGAGCACCTTAGCAAAGTACCCAAGGAGTGGGTGGAGTTTTCAGCCTTGAAGATGTACAAAGTGATCTCAGTGTGGTCCCAGGAAAACAGCTCCCCTATTTAAACAGGGTGGTTGGATCAGATACATCGTTTCTGGGATTCTGAGTTCAACTCATTCCTCTGTGCTGTCTGGGTGTGAAACAAAAGTTACTCACAGAGCACACTAATAATCTTAGAGGCAATTCTTCTTGAAGTTCCTCTTGAGTATTTATTTATTCAATCTTCACCAATTTGTTCCTTTTTACCAGACTGAGCTTCCCACATTCCAATTTTTATTTCCCAGGAAAAAAAGCCTATCTGGTAGCTATAGCCAACCAGTTCTCCCAATAGTCCACCGTGACAGTGACTCTCATACTCTATCATTTCTCACTTTGCATTATTTTCAAAAAATACTGACAGCAGTTCTTTTGTTCAAACTTCATCTTCAGTCAGGAAGCAGCTACCATTGTTAGTGCCAGACAACAGAAGAGTAATTGATATTGTTTATCTTGACATTATAAAAGCTTTTGACACTGTCTTATAAAAGATCCAAAGAGAAAAGCTGATAAAGTATGGAGTGCATAAGCAGATAGCGAGGTGGACGGAGGAGAGGCTGAATCACCAGGTTTCTTGCAACAGGCTTTGTTACATGTCTTAAATACTTCTACATCACTTGCCATTAATATGGTGGTTGCTTAGATCCTATACATTTAAGCAATCCAGCTACGAGCTCAGATAAAAGAAGCAGCTCAAACACAGACCAATCCCTGACAGGAAAGCTGCTAATTATAGATTTTTTTTTTATGGATTTTAAGCATCATTTAAATACTTACAGTATAATTCACTGTGAAACTATTTATTAAAAATGCTAGAAATTTACTGTTATTTCTTCAATATAAAATGTAAAGAGAAATGACATATTAATAGCAATGCACAGGAAATAAAAGTCAAGTGAAAAGTAAGATACCTAAGTGTAGCAGCTACTAAATATATCACTTATATTTGCTCTATTGATACAAAGAAAATATAAACCAGCTACTTTATCAATAACATTATGTTTACCATCTTAAATATAGGCTGATATATCATCTTCCTCTGCTCCTTAGTAATTAAAAGACAACCTAATCCTGTGTAAAGAATCACACTAATCAACTCGATTTTGTCTGGTATACTGACCACTTTCACTTCCGACATCTTATTAACTGGATAGAAAAATCTGGAAAGAAAAGTGTACAAAAATACATGCTGTGGATGTTGTCTGCATGCTCAGGCTACACAATACTTCAGAAATCTATCTGTGATTAGCACATTGGGATTGATGCTGTTTTGCTGTGGATAAAAGGCCAATACAGCCACCTGGCTGCTGTCATGCCACTTGCACAGTGGTGTGTATTATCATAAAACACTAATAAGGAACCCTTAGCTCACACCTTCCTCCCTTGCAATATAATTTTAGCAAACTCTTAATCCCTAAGTTTCAGCATGGAAATTGTCAATGTCTACCTCCGACTAAATGTTGTTTTCTGTAAAAGGAAGGAAGCCAGACAAGGGAAAGGTCATGCCTACTAAACAAAACACTGTTTGGTCATATCAAAATGCTTGAGAACTGCTTTAGCAAAGCTGAAAGTAGAAAGCAGTTACTTGAAATCTGGCAAAAAATGAGTGAAAGGGATGTAGCTTTCTACTATCCTCTAGGAAAAATTACTCTGTGAAACAGACTTCTTAAAAGACAAAACCCTTTATACAACATTTTAAGGACTGCAGTAGCAAAGCCTTAAGATTCCATAACATTCCATAAGATCACTCAGAAATAAGAGTATGCAGGCTCCTTAATTTGGGTCACAGGTATTCACAGAATACAATCTTTGGTATACATTTCTCCAAAAGGACTCACATTTTAAGGAAGGCACAAAACGTCCTGCAGTTGATGAAAAAAAAGATTAAAAAATACTCACTACCTTTTTTTTAATCCATACATTTTAGTGTGTATCCCATAAGTTATGTTCTGAACTAACAATGAATGAACAATGATCAGTTTTTCCTATGTTCTTCTGCAATGATCATAGCTAAAAGAACATCTCACATTAATACCTTTCTCCCTTTCACAACAGACCCATAAATTTTTCCACTTTAACAAGTGGAGGAATAAAAACAGATTAAGATCGTAAGGATGCGCTAGCTCTGAATTGCTAGCTTGAGAAATGTAGACTTAATTTGCAGATGATTAAATATAGAAAATACTGCTAATACTAAGGCAATGTTAAATTCAGCAACCACGGCTAACACAACTAGAGTTTGGTTGATTTTGCATTTCAGTTATTTTTGTTTTAAATAGATTGTGTATTAGACATAATTTTAAAAGACAGGCTGGTCTTTTCACACCAAGAAAATCCCATTTTTGCCTAAAAAAAAAAATGGCTGGGTATTCGTAATGGCAGAATCTGCTATATGAGAGTATGTATTTTTACAGAAGCCAATAACACACAAGATGCTGGGTTTAGACAACATCAAGGCACTAGAAATACTCCATTTTTTAATCCACAGATTCAATTTATGCACAAACCTATGTTAAAAAACATTACTGAGAACTATTTCATTCAAATAATTGTCATTAATTTGTAGTTATCATTTTGTCCTTTATCTCAGTCGTGGAGCAATCTTTTTTGAAGTTTTACAAAGACCTAAATATTAAATTTAGAAATTACACCCTGAAGCATGAGCACTGAATAGAAATCCTAGCTTTTAATTTTCACTTCTCTTCTTCGTACATGATGAGCTCATTAGAGGGCTTAAGGCTGGAGCAGTCGGGGCTGTAGTGACCATACCCTTGCTGAGTTCATGATCCTGAGGAACACAGGCCTAGCAAAGAGCAAAGCCAAGACCCTGAATTTTGGAAGAGTAGAATTCCAGCTGCTCAAAGAATTAGTGGGTGAGATCCCCTGGTAAATTATCCTTAGGGCAAAGCAGCTGATAAGAACTGGCAATTCTTTAAGTACACTTTTCTTAGAGCACAAAAACTCTCCATCCCGATGTTTAGGAAATCAAGCTAGGCAAACTGGAAACATGTAAAGTTTGAAGACAAACTGAGGAATAAGAAAAAAATGCACAGCCAGTACAAGCAGGTACATGAGACCTGGAAAGGTAGAGGGATATGGTTCAGATGTGTCGGAATGGGATAACAAAAGCTAAGGCACAGATATAATGGGACGTGCCAAGAGCTGTGAACACCAAGTGGGGATTCTGTTAAGCGTATCAGTCAGAAAAGAAAGGCCAAGGAGAGCATACACCTCAGTAAATGTGAAGGCAGAACTGGTGACAATGGACATGGAGAAAGCTGGGGTTTGCCTCAGTCCTCACTGGAGAAGCATTTTGGGCTTCTCACTCGTCTCCAGTCCATGAACCTCTAAGTGGATGTTGGGGGAGTGAAATCTCTCTCACTGAAAACAAAGAACAGGTTTGGGACCACATGATGAAACTGAAGAGTCACAAGTCTGTGAGGCCTGATGAGATGCATCCCAGGGTCCTAGCTAAGGTTGTTGCCAAGCCTGCAACACATCTCAATCATATCTGAAAAGTAATGGCAGTCAAAGTCCATTGTGGCAGGAAAAAGGGAAGCATCACTTCTACTTTTAAAAAACATAAAGGGAGACCCAGGGACTACAGACTGGTGAGCCTTATCTCTGAGCCTGGGAAGATCATGGGGTAGATTCTCACAGAAGCCTGTTAAAGTAGGAAGATAAAGTAGGAAGATAAGATCACTTCCAAGATAAGGAAGTGATCCAAGACAGCCAAAAAGGCTTTACTAAGTCCAAATTTCGCCTGACCAACCTTTGACACAGTGGCCTTCAGTGGCTGAGGGACTGCAACAGTCAACAAGGGGAAGATCAGCTAACATAATCCACCTAGATTTCTTTAAATCCTTTAAACATACATTTGAAAGGTAAACTATTTGGGGGATAGGGGATTGGCTGGATGCACATAGCTAGACAGCTGTGGTATAAGGCTCTATGTCCAGATGCAGGCCAGTGAAAGTGATTTCCCTCAGGTCTCTCTCTTGGGATGGGTGCTCTTCAATATCTTCATCAATGAAACAGAGAGTCCGATCAAGTGCACATTCAGCAGGTTTGCAGATGACACGAAGCTGAGTGGTGTTGTTGACATAACAGAATGCTGGAATATCACCCAGAGGGATCTGGAAAAACTTGAGAAACAGGACCATGACAACCTCATGAAATTCAACAAATCCAAGTTCAAGGTTCTCTGCCTGGTTCAGGACAATCAGACTTGAGTACAGACTGGAGGTAGAACTGAGAGCAGTCCTGTGGAGAAGCACTTGAGGTTATTCTGCATGGAAACCTGGAGATGAGCAAATAGTGTCCACTTGCAGCCCAGCAAGGTGATCCTCTCCCTCCACTCTGCCCTTTGTGGACCTCACCTGAAATGCTGTGTTTAGCACAGGGGCCTCCAGCACAAGAAAGATATGGACCTCTTAGAGGGCGTCCAGAGTAGGCTATGAAAATGACCAGAAGGCTGGAGCGCCTCTTCTTCGAACACAGACTGAGACAGATGTGACACTTCCTGGTGTGGATAGCCTCGTGAAGAGAAGGCCCAAGGGAGACCTTACTGCCAGGACCTTCTAGTATTTAAAATATTCCCCTTTCTTTATAGAGAAAAAGGGAGAGCAACTTTTTACACAGGCAGAGAGTGATAGGACAAGAGGGAATGGTTTTAAACTAAGGGGGAAGAGATTAGATTAGGTTTTAGGAAGATATTCCTTACGGTGCGGATGGTGAGGTGCTGGAATAAGTTGCCCAGAGAAGCTGAGGATGATTATCCCTGACAGTGTTCTAGGCTAGATTGCATGTGGCTCTGAGCAACCTTATCCAGTGAATGGCATCCCTGACCGTGACAGGAGGGTTTGGAACTAGAAGATCTTTAAGGTCCTTCCCATCCCTTGACCATTCTATAATTCTGTACTGGATGACTAGATGCCATGGAAATAGTAATATGAAGATTTTATATCATGCCACAGGTACCCAGAAGTATTTTACCTTTAACTTTGCCAACAGTTTCTTTAGAATGAAATTATGACTTTTTTAGTAATATACATTACTAAAGAAATAATAAAATTAATGGCTCTTTAGCCCTTTCAGTAAGAGCAACAGTAAAGATACATTTATCTTTCAATCCTTTTCCACAAAACAGCTTATGCCACAAAGAGGTACACTAAAAATACTAATGTCTCTAATGCCAAACATCCCTGTCAAACATGAGAATACTTTGAAGTGCTGCCTGTTTATAACAGTGAAACGGTCACCTTCAAATGCTTCTGCAAACTGGTTTTCTTTCCCTCGACCACTAAAGAATCTGTAGGAGAGTGCTAAAAAGAGCACCCTTACACATCTGCTATGAACTACATTTCATAGTAAGCTTGCAGACACATGATCAATTTACTGGCTCCAAAAGCTGTTTTTTAATAAAGCACCTACACAGGCAAACAATTTAAAAGAAATTTGAACAAAAGAAATTTGCATCCAGGTGATGTACTAAACAGAACAAAATTCCTTAGATTTGTTATATTAAAACAAATTTAAAAATAACTTTGGCTCCAGGGGAAAAATTATGACTCTCACTATCTCTGTTCTCAAATAGTAAATTAGCATCTTACAGACTACATTACATCTCATAAAGGATACAAAAGGCATCAAATCTAACACAATGAAGAATACAACACCAGCATATACTTCACATTTGCCTTGTACAAGAATGTATACACATATATATTTTTTCACACAGTGAATTAGAAAAAGACAGAACTACAAAACAAGAAACTGATTAATTTACTTTGAAGTATATTCAACCTCCAAAGTCCATATGAATTTATATGACCAAGTAGAAATATATTAATGAACTTGCTTGAAAAGGCTGAAAAATATTGTTCAGTTTTATGTTTCACTAAAAGATTTTTCTGGTCTTGTCTTTCAGGTTACATATAACCTATCTGCCACGTCTTTTCCCATCAATTCTTCTCTCCTTAAACACACCTTCAAAGTCACAAATCTTGTATTTTTTTCTCTTCAGACCTGGAGCTCAGCTCATTTCAGAAGCCTGATTTTGTACTTGTTGCTCTCAGGACTGGTAACTGACTCCTGACAGCATAGCGTAACTTCTTGAGTAAGTACAACGCGTCATTGTGTGGTCATTAGAGTAGATGGGTGCCTGTAGCAGTAGATCGCCTTCCACTACTACAGAACTGCTATTGCTGATAGAGATATATTTGTGATGACATGTGGGAGAAAACAGCCTCAAACTGCTGTTACTTGAAAAGGCACATAATTCCCAATCTAAGCATGTCTATGAACAGACTGTGTGGTCTCAGGGAAAACTTAACATGGGTGCTTGGATGGGAAATGAGACTGACTACCATAAAATAATAGTAACGGTAACAGCAATAAAAAGTAAGGATGCCTTCAGAAAGTTTGTTTATCTTGAATGAAGATACTCCTATTTCCTTTATTTTGGGGCTTGGACCCAAAAGGGGGCAAAGTAATGCTACTAAATGTTTTTCTCTTCCAAGTGCAACACACTTGGAATAAATACAGACATCTTAGATGATCAGCAGAGAAATGTATCATAGAAAAACTCATGTTCTGTGATACCAATCTGAAATTTCCAGTTAGTCATGTTTAATATTATATTGTTTATATAATCATGCGTAAAGCTCCAAGAGCCACTTTTTACAGAATCTAAGCGGAAAATACTGTTGAGCTGTACTAATAGTACATACATAAAATGATTAAATTCCAAGCAGTCAGGAAAATGCACTGAAGAAGACACTCATAGCCTGCAGTTTTAAACTTCACCTTTTCAGCAATTACAGAACTGATGGATCTAATAATCAGTTTCAGATGCAGAAGCTCCAGCCCATGATATGCATTTTTTAGACAAAGAAGAAATAGATCAGACTATCAGTTATTCTGATAGGCTTCTCTGAAGTCTTTTAGTTCCAAAAACATTACGTTGAACTGATGCTTTAGGAAATGACAAATGAGTTCATTGAGGAAAAAACGTTTTAAAAATCACCCAAGGAAAAAGAAAACATAAAGTGTTATTAAAATTGTCTCACTTTGGCCAATCTTAAAGGAAAAGAAAATGCTTGCAGGATGCAATAGCCCATTTCCGACATTATGCTTTCGAGAAAAGTTTAGCATGATCTAGAGGCCCCCAGTATCAGCATCTCCTAGAGGACAAAAGGACTTAAGTGATTAAAGACAAACATACATACTATGCTTGTGTTCTGAACAATAAAACTAAATATCGGGAACTTGTTATCAAGACTGAAACTTTTTGTTCCTTGTAGTAACCTAATGAAATCTAATCTTGTCCTGGATCTAACACAGGTGGAAACAAGGCTGTGGATGTCTCTGCAACTGCGTACCATGAAGCAAAAGGAAGATTTGATGGGACCACTTGATAGTTCATATGATTTACCAGGACTCTTACTAAGCCAGATGTGAACACATTGATTTTCATGCCTTCATTATAGATGGACCAGCATAATTACAGACAACTGCTTGAAAAGCAGTTTCCTACACCTTTCACTAGTGCTGGCAACAAAGGGGAAAGAAGAAGGATCTCAGATCCTTCTCCCTATGCTGAAATTGATTGTGAAAGAAGATCATAGGAGTTAATTACTATACATCACAGAAATAAAGGATATGAATGGTTATCCTATTTTTTCTCAATTGCTAAGGTTCTTGCCCTACTTTAATATAATTCAGGTTTTATTCTGCACCAGCCCTAAACATAATTGGATATTTTTGGCTTACAATTACAGTGCACTATATGATACCCTCCAATAACTTACCAAAACTCATGTGATGCAGGCTACATTATTGCACACCAACTCCACGCTATCATGCCTCCTGCACCTCTGTTATCCCAGCTACTTCATGGAGCTCTCTATCCTGAAGTCTGCAGTATAAAAGAACTCATATACCAAGGTATTTGAATGGAATTGGAATGTCATTATAATTTTGACACATATATAGATTTGTCTCTGTAAGACACACAGTTTTGCACTGATCTAAATCCTCAGAAAGGATTGCTCAAAAAGTAGTAATTATAAAATTGTGTCAGAAGGGATCTCTACCTCATAGTTAAGCTCCAGCAAGATTAGATAAGAGGATTAATGAGTTATACTTAACTGTGTTCTCACATATTTTTCTGCAAAATCTTCTCCTTTCTGAGGACTTAGCCAAATAGGAATTAAGCCACTAATATTCAAGAAACATCATTTGAAAATTATGAAACATCATTAAGATTAAATTATTTTCTAATTCAGCTAAAATAATCAGATCCTTTAAGCCATTCAGGGAGCATTCAAAAGAAATTAAAAGAAAAGGGAAAATGCCAACTGAAAAACAACTTATAATAGTTACTATACTAATCATGCAACATTTATTATTAACATCATTCAACATCCTTAATTATCTAGAAAACACAAAAGACACCAGGCTACCTTGAAATAATTTAAAATGGAATAACTCTGAAGACACAAGGACTGAACTTAACAAACACAGAGGGATTACAGGGAAAGGAAAATACCATTCTTGCAGCAGAAGAAGATGCTCACATCTCAGATGAATGAGAGCAGATGTGGGTAAGATTCCTGAAAATGAAACTGTCAGAGTTTGCAAAGTCCAAGTATCTATACCAAATATATACAACGGAGCCACAAAAGAAAATTATGTATGCATCTAATCAAGTAAGCACGAATACTATTCACATAGTACCCTCTCCCATTACCAGTCCCAAAAAACATCTCACCAAACTTTAGAGTCAAATCAGGCAGTCCAGGAGCTGGGCGAGTCCCTGGGATTAAAAAAATGGAGGAAAGACTGACAAATGAGAGATCTTTTAAAAGGAATGGGAGAAAAAGTCTTATTGTTCTGTAAGAAAAGACTGCTCTTCTGCAGAAGCATTTAATCCATGGGACAACTGAAAATCAAAATCCAGTGGCCAACTACCAACATCAGGATTCTGAAAAGGAATTAATTTTGATTAGTCTTCAGTCCCATCAATTTCCATTTTTCCTTTTCAATTGCAGAAATGCTAAATAAACTTATATCTAGTGAAAAAGAATCAAAAGATCAGTATGTAAAGATATTATTGACATAAATCAATTAATCCAAATAATGGAACCTATTAGTAACATGGTTTATGCTTCATAAAAATGATGAAATTTTCCACATTTATAATAAATAGTGCAGTCATTCTGAAAACATTTAGTAATAAAATTTGTTACAAATGCTAGTAACAGTTGTTAGAATTCAAAGCAATCCCTCAATATATGTTGGCTAATTACAATAAAAGGGAAATTATTGCAAGCAAGAAAATGTCTAATAAAAATTAACCTCTTTATTTCTGGAGAAGTATCTCTGTAAGAGTAAAGTAAGGACAATTTTTCATTGGATAGAAGTCACTGACACACTGCTCCATGAAAAATGCCATAGGCATAGCTGTAGCATAATTGTTGATACATCAGCAGCAGCAGGCAAGATTATAATTAAGGTTTAACTTTTTATTTTATTGAGTTGAATGAAAGATTAATTCTCCATCTGCTTCTACAATATAGTAATTTGCCAATGTCCTCAGCTGGATTAAAAATTTGCATGCTCTAATATCTCATTCTCTAGCATGTACTAAAATTAAAAGTGATAGAAAAAGTCATTTCTAAATTCCATTCCATGGTGAGACTAAAAAAAAACTCTAATCAAATTAAATTAATAGTAGTAGCTATGCACTGGGTTGCACTACCGTGATTATGAAATCATATTGAAATATTTGTACTTTAACATCAAGGCTAATGTTACTTAGTAAAAGACAAAATATACTATTTTCCAGTTTGAAGGGTCTCCTCTAGTTAAAAGTGCCTTCAGTATTCAAGATGAGAATAATTTTGGCCTATATGAGTTTCCTGTTTTTTCCGCAAAAATGTCACAGACTTTTGGAAAACAGCCTGCTTTGGATCTGTGTTTTTTGGACAAACTTCATGGTCTTTTCCTGGCAGAAGCACTGCACTATTCAGGGGTATTCCAATGTCATCCAGTAAGTGAAAGTGCAAGACATGTTAACAAGAGATTTATCGTCTACAAGCATGATGTTTTAAGGTCAAAAATCACACAGCAGTTCAAAACTCAATTGAGTAAAAAGCATTTTTTTCTCATTTAATAAAATAATTTTTAATATTTCAGAGTAAAATCAAGAAATCACATCCAGGAAATTGTTATTCACCTAGAGAAAACTGCTTCCATTTGATCCTCCTTTTTCCCCAAGTTAGTGTTATTATGCTTACAATTTCAGAACTCAGATTTGTTACTTTTCATTGTTACTTAATAATTGCCTTCATGCATAATGAACAAAATTCAGTGTTCTTCCTCTTTTTTTTTTTTACCAGTTCTTCCTGCACTTTTGATATACACATATCACTTTTCCAGTATGACAAAGCAATTAACAGACACATGGGTCACAAGACACATCTGTAAGGCTGCCACTTAAGAAGCCATTGCTTTAAAGGCTGCTTATCTAAAAAGCTGTAAATGGTTGATACAGCCAGTAATTAAGAACTTCATAAAATGCACCATGGAAGAGATTCAAATGAGAAATGTAATTCTTGCCAAAAAAAACCAGGAGTAATCATTAAATAGCAACAGGAGCAGCTGTAAATATAGAAAACCTAAGGTGTGTGTTTCACACTCTTGAGAGAAGTTTCACATTCAAAAAGTTTTTAAAATATTAATAACTATAACCCAAGTAATAAGCAACAGAGAAATACACTGCTAAAAGAGCAACAAAATTGAGTTTTGAAAGAAAAACAAGTACATTACAAACAAATGTCACTTCTGCAAGACTTGATGAAATGTATCAAAGGCCAGGTAGAAAAGTCCATATGTCATGCTGAACTTGTACTGTCATCCTGTTATTTTGAATACTTCCTTCTCTACCTCACCCTACTGGAAAAACTTCTCAGAAGTCTTCTGTGTCATACATTGCAGAAAATTGTTACTCTGTTTCCTAACTTACTTCTTTTCTCTGTACTTTACAACTTGCATTCCAATGCCAAAAGCTATCACCTTTGATCCTAGTGGCTAGTTACACCATTACTGTATAGACATCTATGCCAACGAATAACATACTCAAGAAAGATGAGAGACATACTTGGAGTTACTGTTTTCACATCAGACTTTAGCCACAAGGTTTCCAGAAAGACACTTTCAGAATTTATTATTATTATTATTTAAAATAATAATATTAATAATAATAACCATAGAAGTGACTCTCTTGGGCTTCTCCCATCATAAAGCACAAGTTTTTCCAAATTACACTGTTAAGTTCACCGCACAATTCATCAAAAGGACAAAGAGCTTAAGAAAAACAAAAACTGCAACATCAAAAATTTCCCTGCTTTCTCCCTGCCTCAGTATGCTAACAGTTTTGTCTGTTAGTCAGATAAAACACTAAGAGAGTGATATGCCTGAAATCTTACTGTGACAGGTTTGGCATTAAAAGTAATGCAAAATTTGCAGCATTGAAACACACTTTTAAATCCAAACAGCCTCAAATATGAATGACAGCTGCTAAGATCTGCCAATGTAAATGCCTTCAGACATGAAGAGTAATAAGGCAAGCAATTGAAATCAGGTGATTAGGATATTTTGCTGACCTAGCAGCATAGGTGAGAATTCACATCTCAGCATTCAGCTTTAAGTTCATCTCACAGAGAATCTGGTCCTTAGTTTTATGTATACCAGTTGATCAATGTTGCTGGAAAAAGCACTGTCTAGTCAGCCAACAATCACTGTGACTCTAGCCAACAGAAGTATGCTACTCACAACTTCCCACACACACTTCCAGCTGACCAAATTGAGGCTGCCTAAAATATTGGATCAAAATATTCCAGTTGCAGAATTGCAGTTGTTTTTTTTAAAAAAAAGTCTCCCAACACTATTTATATGCCACTTCATGGAGGAGGATGAATTTTTCTGACCATTTTTTCTGTTAAGAAACTTCATCGATTCAAGAATCACAATGTCCAAGACTCAAAGACAGGGAAAACCTTGGGAGGAGTCCAAGGCTGGAAAACGGTGATGTCTGCTTGAGCATTATAAGCCTCTCTGTGGCTTACATCTCACCTGCAAGTGGTTAAAATGCTTTGAGTTTCCTCATTCTAAGTATATTAGAACTCATTTTGAATCTGAGTTCATACAGCTGTTGTTTTCAGATCATAACTGTGATTCAATGCTGTGTTTCATTGTTTTCATCAGTTATACTTCCCATGTAGGTGTTTATTCCTCAGGTGTAAAGAGATCACTTTTTTTTCCTTCTATTCATGGATATTAATAAGCTACACATAAGAACTGGAAGCTCAAACATTACAAAATTTAGCTCACTGAAATATTTTTTTCAGTATTTCACATGTAAAACTTAGTATTGATTTTTCCAACTGAAGACCACGTGGATCAGGATTATAATGATTATACAAAGAAATTACTTTAACGCACCATCCTTCAGAGACACACACCTCAGAAAAAAAATTACGTTTAAGTGTGACTCAAAAGCATTTGGTGCTTTGATTTGGTGATTGGGTGATGTGACTCAGAAAAAGCATTTGGGTGTTCACTGTATCTTTTCTCACAGATTCCATGCAAAGGCTGCCCAGGTAGTAGACCAAAAGCTTTCCTAGCTGAAAGCATTGCAAATTTAGTCTAGCTTGAAAGCCAAGATAGGCACTGTTCATCTCAGAAATAACAATGAAAAATAAAATTATCTCCACTCAGAAGCATTCACTGAATTCTCTAAAATCTGTTTTGTCAAAAATTTACTTCTTCCAGCAAGGGTCCTTAAAATCAGGTTCCCATTTTTCAATCCTGACATGGTTTTCAGAGTTTTTCACTAAGTTTCCAGGCCACATTCTTCATCCTTTCAGGCAAACGGAGCTTCTCCCTGAGAGTGCTGGTGCTGGCAGATCCAGCTCCCAAACTTTACCCCATCACCTCTGAGCTTCTTGTCATGATTCAAAGCAGAAGAACAATGATCCTAGCAGAGTAATGTGCAAACCAAAAGTAACACACGGTCACAACAGTATTCATCAGAAATGTAATTGGGAGGCTATATCCAGCTCCAAGTTTTGAGTGATATTTGTTCTGCAGAACTTTAGGATCACTGCCAAATACAAACATGCCTGATCATATACAAAGAGCCACGATGTTCCGCAGATGAAAATAAAAAATTTTTTTGAAGATAACTTTATTTAACAGTATCATCAGTATTTCTTTTCTTCCAACACACTATTCCTTTTTTTTAGGCAATAAATTATTATGTTATTACTACTGATTTACAATATGGAAATGAAGATGGATCAAGAGTTCTATCACTACCCCACATTTTATTTTAAAAAATAAAGGAAGAAGAGGAAGAAGTGTCCTATCTTTTAGTAGCACTATTTTGTTCTTTACTTTTCCCTTTTCTTTTCCCCCAATGCAAGAGCAGATTTAAAAATAACATTAGCAAATGTTATATCAAGCTCAAAGGCACCATGTCACCCACACTTTAGTGAGTTCCCAAACTTCTTTTGTTATAACATAATACAATCTAACTCACTAGGATTTTACTCCTTTGTAGCAGACCATACTGCTGTTTCATTTGTCTTCACAACATAACTAGTTTGCCTAAAATTTAAAGTAATTCATTTGTAACTCTGCAGCTTACTTTATATCATATCTATAGTATTTCATAGAATCATAGAATTTAGTTGAAAAAGACATTTCAGATCATCAAGTTAAACTGTTACCCCACATTACCAAGTCTCAACTCAAACACATCAACTGGTATTGAATGATTATATCAAGATCTTAATAAGTATATTTTTTAGGGCTTACAACCAGTAAAAAGCTATCTTTGCCCCTGCTTTAAACTTTCCACCTAACTCTCCTTATGCTGTGCCATCTAAAGTCTTGAGCCTTCCAAGAGATTTGTAGAGTGTGATGATCCTATCAATCAGTACATCCTTATGCAAAGAAAACACTGCCTTTAATACATGGTTCCTTGAAATTTCAGCTGAATTCCATTTAATTTAATTTTTAAATTATTTATTATTAGGTCATTAAAATATACCTGTTTCCTTTTAAAAGCATGCAGCATAACCAAGTTTAAATACATAGCCATGGCAAGTACAAAATAGAAAATTTCTCACAAATGATGTGGCTAACCAGGCACAGCATACTCCTTGACACACCTTTATAAAATGTGTAATTATTTCCTGAACTGCATGCTTTAAAACACAGTAAAATATGACAGTATAACTCACAGTGGCAATTTTTAACAGCCTTTCAGCATCACTTACAGCTTGGGTAGGATTTCATACTAACAGGCATCCCTCTTTTTCTCAGGTTTTATACATCTTGAACTCTTATTTGATGCTTTTCATCTATCAGAAGCCTATAACAAAGATTTTGAGATAAATGACTTCACAACAGACTAAATAAAAAGGATTCCAAATAGAATTGATAATTTTGGCTGTGACTGTTCAGGCCTTTATCACAGGAAAATTTAAACTTTCTGTTTCATTAAGACCTATCAGTGAAAAGGTGCAATGCTTAAGGACAAAAACAGCTGTCTAGACAGTGTGTCTTTGTACTATCCTTTATACATTCATCCAGTGTCTAGTGTACAATTAATAGACACTCCACAAAAATCACAAGCCTGTTAAAGATACACAAATAAAGGCATAAAGATCTCTACAGTAATTTTGTCTTTTTGACACTTAACATTTTTCCTAAGGAACGCCCAACACATTTGGCTTGCCCTAATAAATAAAAGGATTTTACATCAACTGAAAAGTGGTAGCAGGTGGCAGAAAGTAAGCATCATAAAATGGCATGAGTTTATAAATCCAAGATGAAATCTTTCAAGATTGAGTTTATATCTTGTTTAGTTATTATCATCAGCATTGAAGAAATGATGGATACACTTACAGCATGAAGATTTGTTTTGAAAATATACAGGATTGTAGTAATGCCAACAATACTGATACACTACAGAAAATATTTCATTGTGAGTCATAGAAATGAACAAGAATAACACTGAGAGGGTGCAAAATTCATTTTTGAAATTCTAATGCACTAAGAATTTCTATCTCCAATCTATTATTGGATATCATATCAAAAATGTGTGAAGCTTAACATCTTTATAACATTTTTGCAACATTCCACCAAACCAGGCTTCAAAAGCTGGCAATACTGCTGCAGACAAAGACTGTGCATCACTGAGGTGTTTAGCAGCATGAAGTAATGTTAGTTAAATCCAGGATTTACTTATCCCAAATCCAGGAACAAAAGCAGTTTGTATCCAAGCAGATCTGAAAGAAGTTAAAGGGTAAGGCTACCTCATAAAATTTAATAGGGGGCAAGGGAAGCAGTGGAATGGAGAGAAACAGAAAAAAAAATGAAAAGTATTTGTGTCCTGGATCAGTCCAAATTACCAGATGCTAACCAAGCAGAGTAGCGAGGAGGAAGAAGGGGAAAGAGAAAGCAGGATGCTGCAAATACAGAGCAAGAGCCTCCATTTTCCTAGGCAGGTACTCCTCCCACACTCTCAAGTCTCTGAAGCTTAAGGCAGAGACCAGGGGAGTTAATTCCTTTCCAGCATTGTAAGATCATTGGAGGAACTCAAACACACACAGTCCTGTAGAGACTACAGGCTTCAATAGCATGCACCTCAGGTTCTTGAAGGAAATGGCTGATGTAGATGCCTAGCCATTCTCAAGCATATTTGAGTAGTCCTGGAAGCCAGATGAAGCGCCCTGTGACTGAAAAATAGAAACGCTGGACTCCTTTTTAAAAGGAGTAAAATGGAGATCCTCAGAAATATCCTAAGCCCAGTAAAATCATGGAACAGATCCTCTGGGAATCTGTGTCAAGGCATACGGTAGACAGGGAGGTGATATGAGTCAGCCAGCCTGGCTTCACCAGTGGAAAACTGTGCCAGTCTAATCTGGTTGCCATCTGCAATAGGGTGACTGGTGCTGCTGGATAAGGCAAGAGCAACAGTATTTCCCTAGACTTCTCCAGATCGCTGATATAGTTAGACACAACATCCTTGCCAATAAACTGGAGAGATACGGATTTTCAGTATGAACTATTCCATGGACAAGGAATTGGCTGGATAGCAGCAGCCAAAGAGAAAATACTTCAGTCAATGGCTCAATATCGAAATGAAGATAAGTAACAGGTGGTGTCTCAGCAGCCAAAGTCTCTGCCCAATGCAATTTGTTCATGGTTCCATCACATGCAGACTCCAAGAGGACCTTTGGCTTGCTCTGCAAAGTCTATCATGGGGGAGAAAAGCAAGTGTGGAAAGTGTTCAAAGTGCTTCTTGGTAGCCAACCACCGCAAGCATAGTCAAGTGCCCAAACGGTCCTGCTGCTGCTCCAACATTTCCTGCTTACACTCCTTCCTACTGGTAAAGAGAGGAGCAGGTAGCCTGATCACTAATCCCTTTCAATTATACACCGCAAACTTTGCCATCTTGTTTGATTCTGCCCAAGTCCTGGTTTTCTGTGTCATTCATGCCTACGTGAGAGAAAAACAAGGCATAACAATCTGTTTCTACTAGGCTGTGGTCTCTGTGACCACATGCCAAGCCATAGCACCTGGAAAGCAGCAAACTTTAGGTGAATCCCTGACAAATGGGTCAGTACTCCTTTGCAGAGAGACACTCACAATGAATACTCATCATTTCTTTTTATGGTTTTTAATGTATGTTGTGGGTGTGGTTCCTCCTTCCAGAGCTTGCTCATTGGTGTCTTCATGGGTTAGGATATCCTAGAATCAAAGAATGTTTTGGATTGGAAGGTACCTTGAAGACCATCCAGTTTCAATCCCCCATCATGGTCAGGAACACCTTCCACTAGACCAGGCTGCTCAAAGCCCCATCCAGCCTGCCCTTGAATATTGCCAGGATCGGACTTCTTCAACTACTCTGGGCAACTTGGGCCAGTGTCTCACTACCCCTACAAGTAAAGAATTCTTAATATCTAATCTAAATCTGCCCTCTCTTTCAGTCTAAAACTATTCCCCTTTGTCCTGTTACTACCTGCCCTTGCAAATAGTTTCTTTCCATCTTTCTTGATGTACTGGAGGTCTACGTCCTGAAACCTTCTCCTCTCCAGGCCAAGCAATCCCGATTTGTACAGCTTTTTTTTTCTAGTAAAGGTGCTCCATCCCTCTGATCATCTTGGTGGCCTCCTCTAGAAGCACTCCAACAGTTCCATGTCCTTTATGTGCTGGGACCCCAAAGGTGGATGAAGTATTGTAGGTGCAGTCTCACCAGAGAGAATCACCTCCCTTGACCTGCTGGCCACACTGCTTTTATTCTCATCTCATCCTGGCTTCTGTTCAGGAGGGTGAGAGTGCACCAGAGTTCTGCTCTTGTGGATCACCAGGATCTGTGGTGTTACTCAGAGTAGCATCAACCACCATGGATTGGTTACAAAAGCCCTCCTCTGTTTCTTCTTCAGCCTGTCCTGTACCACAAAGGCTTCTCCGTGGCTCCTGTAACTCAGCCACCTGGTGTGCCTGGCCTCAGCCTGAACCTTTCACAGATACTTGCGTGAGCCTCAGGAGCAAAGCCTAGACACTCATCACAACCTCAGGGCCACACTCCTCCCCTAGCACTTCTGCCTGCAAGACAAGCCCCCAGACATCTCAGAGGTTCTCTCAGTTTTTGCTTGGAGATGAGTGTCCTGCCCCACGCACTGCTGGCAGCATGTTTGTCATTAATTACAAACACATGAGTGGGACATAGGTAGAACTTGCCATAGAAATCAATTCTTCCAAGGTGAGGAGAAAGGGGAAAGTGATGGCTGTATTTCCACATATGAACAACTTTTTTTCCTCTGTGCCTATCATACATATCTTCAGATGAAGTGATGGATTATCAGCTACTTGTACTGGCTGAATTATGTTTCACACTTCCCATGACTCAAACGGAGGCCTGATTTGTTTAAGGAGGAAGAAAGTGAAAAAAAATCCTGTTGTTATAAATATCAATTTTTACTGTTTGGAAAATTGTCTGTCCTCCTGGGGAAGTCTACTTCACAAAGTAGATGACTTACCAAAACTGTCACCATGTTTGCCTCAGGTGAACACAAAAAAAGCTGAGGCATGATCTTTGGTGATGATGAATAACTTCAGGATTCCCAACATGGAAGCCAAATGAGCTACAGTTCTGAGAACACTGTTGTATTGTTGCCACATAATTCTTAAAATCACTGATGGCCATTATGCACGCACCAAAAAGGATTTGTGTATCATAAAACCCTAGGACTATGCTGAGATTGTTTAAGTTATGCTGAGACAGTTTAGTTATCTTCACAGTCCAGGAAATAATTGCCAAATTTGCTCAACAGTTCAGCCATCATCCAAAATAAACTGTTTGGGATACTCTTTTCAGCTCAAGGAATATCCAAATGTCAGGATTTTTACCATCTATTTACAATGAAGTGTATCTAAACATACTTCAACAGACAGCATAAAATGCCAGCATGTTACTAACTGGCACTGCATTTGACATGAATATTCATCTTCCATAATTCTTCTAAAAATACTTTTAAAACAATGAGATGCCCAGAAAATTTCAATGCAAGCAGAGTTTGTGGAAGAATGGAAAGAATTCTACAGTGCTTATACCAAGTCATAACATTTTCAAACAGGACAGATATGCAAGAGGTTTTGTAAATGAGACATCAGGTATCATCCTTCCAATTTAACATAACGATATTTGTCTTACCAAAAATGCAGGTGAATCAGAATGTGCCAGCAGATGAACCCAATTACTATAATGCATTGTTGTCAGCTTTCTGAAATAACAAGGTGACACAAAGAAATCTTAAGAGGAGATTTGCCTCAGAGAAAAAAACCCCTCATCTTCTCTGCAGCACAGAAGCTGGATTTTTTCTTTTTTAGGGTTTTTTGTTATTTTTGTTGTTGCTTCTAGGGAGCGTTTGGGGTGGATTTTTGGGGTTGTTGCTGTGTTGGAGGGGTCGGGTTTTTGTTCGGTTTTGGTTTTTTAGGTCAGGGGGTTTTTTTGGTCACTTACTTCAAAGAAATTCCCTAAAAAAAGTCATACAAATATTATGAGTGTCTTGACTTCAGTGAAGCTGAATACTAACCTAGGAGAAAATGTATAGTAGCATTAGACATTAACAGACATTAGACATGTAGAAGATAATATGCCTATCTTTAGATACCCAAGTACTCCTAATCACAATTTTAAAATATATTCTTCTCCACAGAAGTCTAGAAAAATTAGGAACCAATATTTTAGTATTTGTTTTAAGATTTGAAGATATATTAAAAAGAAGCATTTTCTTTTCTTTATAGCAGAAGTTCTTAGGACCTCTAGTGTAAAATCATTTATTTGTGATAAGAGTCACTGCACATATATACACAGATATATTCACACATAGGTAAATAGAGATAGCTAAGATAGTTAAATACTTTGGTCATAGAAAGCAGGCATTTACTTTCTTGAATTTTCCTGCCAAAATTGCTTGGTTTAAAGCTGTTTTATCCTTTAGATTTCACAACCTGTTTCCTTGCTTTCTTCACTTCAAAATGGTGGTAAGAGTGTGCTAAACACTTAGAAAATGGTTGCCTCATGTTTCCAACATTCAGGTTCCCAAACAGAACACACATGTACTGCCACAAAAATATTTGGATTGTTTTCTCAAGACTGTACAAGTCAATCTATTTTAGCCATGCTTTTAACAGAAGATAAGTCACTGAAATCTGCAAGTTCTCTCACAGTTTTTGGGTTTTTTGTTAAATAATTGTTTCATTTGAACACCCAAGATGGACATCAAGTAACAGACAACAATGAAAAGGTAGAGCTGAGCATAAGGCATAATCAGTTACTTCAAATGTCAAAAAAATCTTGGCTTGCTGTCTTTATTAGTAACATTATGTTAGTAATAAATCAACACATTCCTTCTAGACTGCAATCTAATTTTTTAAAAATCAATAATTAATGTGGAAATAAATCTAAATCAATCAAAGGCTTGCAGGCTCTTATTCTGTTGGGCTATTACAACCACCCTGACATCTACTGTAGAGGTTGCATGGTGAGCAATCCAGGAGACTCCTGGAATGCATGAAGGATAACTTCTTAAGACATGCAATAGATTCTCCTACTAGAGGGAATGAAAGGCTGGACCTGGTGGTAACCAGGTGAGCCACTTGGGAATACCAAGGTTCGAGACAAGCCTGGAGTGAAGTGGAATCACACTGGTGGAGTTTGCATACCTGAGGGCGAGGTGAAGAGGAAAGAAAGCTTTGAACTCCACAAAAGCAAATTTCCATCACCTAAAGGAGCTAGTCAATAGGACCCCAGGGAATCTGCCATCAGGGACAAGGAAGCAGAACAGGTCTGGCAGATCCTAAAGAACACATTCCATAGAGCACAATCCCCAGGAGCAAGAAATCAGGCAAAAAAGGCCAGAGACTAGCATGGATGAGCACAGACCAGCTGGTTAAACTAAAGGGCACAAAGCAAATGCAGATGTGGTGAAAGCAGGAACAGGTTTTCAAGGAAGAGCATGGAAAGGTGTCCAATTAAGTAAGGATGGTGGACTTAGCAGGGCTGGGTTTATGGTTGGACTCGATGATCTTACAGGTCTTTTCCAACCTAAACAACTCTATGATTCCACACAGTTACCAAGCCCCTCTCCATGGGGAAAAGCCCTGAAAAGCCATGGCAGTCAGGTGAAGACTGGCGGAAAAAAAATAGAAAAACTGTACTCATTTTTAGAAAAGGTAGCAAGGAGGATCCTGGGAACTACCAATCTGTCAACCTCCTCTCTGTGTCTGGGATGATCCTTCTAGAAGCTGTGCTAAGGCACATGGAGGACAGGAAGATGACTTGAGACAGCCAGCACAACTTCACCAAGGGCAAGGCCTGACCAAGTGGTGGGTGAGAGGTTGGCCATGACCCAGCCATGAGCACTCCCAGCCCAGAAAGCCAAACGTGTCCTGGGCTGCATCCAAAGCAGCGTGGGCAGCAGGGGATGGAGGGGATTCTTCCCCTCTGCTCTGCTCTGCTCTGCTGAGACCCCACCTGGAACCCTGCATCCAGCCCTGGGGTCCCAGCACAGGAAGGACATGGAATTGCTGGAGTGAGTCCTGAGGAGAGCCACAGAGACAACCAGATGAAACACCTTTCCAATGGCTAAAGGCTGAGAAAGTTGGGGTTGTTCAGTCTGGAGAAGAAAGCTCCCTTCCAAAACAAAGTATTCTGTGATTCTATAATAAAGTAACTTGCATTTGTGCAAGAATTAGAAAAATTAAATTCTTAACTGTAGCCAAAACAATCCTTTAAAATGCTGCATCACTGTGAGGTCATGAAGGAAAATAAGTATGTGAAGTAATAAAACAGACACACAACCTTCTCGTAAGAACATAGAAGTATTCCCAACGTGATTACTGCTTACTGGTTTAGCAAACAAAAGACTAGGGGACTGTAATACTGAAATTTGATGCTTAGACACAGAAATGAATGTCTTAAATACTGTACTGCTAAAACAAACAGCTTTAAAATGCATTGATTTCATTTCAGCATACAGGTTTTTTTAAAAGGTATAAGTTATACATTAAAAGCTATAAAACTGTAAAAAATATACATGCCTTTTCACTTGTTTGGCAGTAGAGTTAGACTGCAATACCATCTTAGTTCATTTTTATTAATGCAGCCAAAAGCAAGCAATTTAATTCCTCAAAAATATCTTATCACTGGCTCTCTATTCTACCTTGTTCTAACAGTGCAACACATGTCACATAATCCATCTGGAAAAGCTATTGCACAGTGCTCCACAGAACATATGAATAAGAACAATTTTCTCCTTTAGCATTGCATGTTTTTAAAGGTTGCTGGATTATTTCTTAAAAGCAGGAAAAAAGTAAACCTAATTCAGCCAACTATTTTTAAATTTATCTCCCATGCATGCAAACAAACAGGAGAGCACATTTTCAAGCTGCTTAACACTTCTTTTATAACATCACCCCAAAATGTTATTTTTTACAGTTTTAGGTTGGACAGAGACAAAGCCCTGAAATGAAACAAAATAAAATAAACTTATACATGTCAGAAGATACCGTTTTATGAAGGAATAGTTCCAGCCATTTGAGAGTACTCCACTGTTATAACCAATACTCAATTTCATCTAACTTGTAAAGCATTATCTGCAGGGCAGCTCAGTAGAACTGAATGCAAACAGAAGCAACAGGGCAGATTGTAGTCAGTTATCTTTGAGAGGCAGAGACCTGCAGCACTTCAGTTTGACACTGTCAGCAAAGAGTGCCTGTTATATTTCTGTAGAAGTAATTTTACATTTATAAGCTGTCAAAACTATAATGTGTTCAAAAGTTCAAAGTCAAGAGATATATAATGATTCATCACATGACACGTGAAGAGGAAATTAAGAGACCAACTTTAGATGATGCAACACAAATTCTCTACTTTATTTAAAGATGCAGCAGACTACAAAATAACCAATGGTCCACAAACCATGGCTGATAGATTTAAATGTCTTCATTTCAAACATTATTAAATATTAGACAATTAGTCCACAAAGAAATTTTTAAGTTACCTAAACCTATTCAGAAACCATGTAATTATAGTCTGCTTTTACAGTCTACATAATACATTATCAAGGAATAGAAATATGCTTTAGAAAGAATTCATTATTCATTATATTACCACATTTATAAGATGGTTGCTATTTGTTATGAAATGTCTAATAGAGACAAAAGAAACCATGATCTGATGCCTTACCAAGGTAAATGTTACTGTTGAGCAATGAATGCTCCACCAGCTTGTGACAATTTTATGAAAATCCTTTAAAGGCAAATTTTACATTTTCCCCACTGAAAGAACACCTACATGCAAGTCTATAATTAGAAATTCTATTTTAACACAAGCAAGATGCATTTAAATTACATCCTGGTGCTTCAAGTTTTAAGCGCTTGACAAAGCAACCTTAACTGTTTTTAACAGGTTTCATTTGCTTTGTATATATGCTTTTAATTCACTGCTAAATGAAGAAAGGAAACTAATTCAGCAGCTTCCAGAATCATGTTTCAAAGAACAGTTTAAGAAGGATTTCTAATTAAGTACACTAAGTTGCTTCCTTTTGCTCTACTGATAGTAGAGCAAAATTTAGTAACACACCACGATAACTGAATCTAGTGCAGGGCTCAAAAATGCCCAGAACACAACACAATCCTTGACACACTAATTTCTCCCAGAATTTGGTAGATACCTAAGATTGCCACCAGGGAGCAAAACCCCATATTGGAAGTAATCTCTAGACTGAGCAGTAGGTGATGTAAATATCTAGCCTTGAGTAGGATCACGGTGGTAAGACTTATCACAAATTTAATTAGAAATTCTTGTAATAACGTATTGCACAGTCTCTTCATGAGTCTTCCAGTCACATCACTCTATTAGTCTTCTAGGCCTATAAAAGTACATCAGCTGCTTAATAGCAAATGGCAATTTTTTAAACAAGTATACTTGAGGACATAGCTTTCCTAAAAGAGTCACAGATCTTATTACACAATACACAAAAGCAAAAATCAACACCATTGGGTTTTGAAACATTTTTACATTCCCTTTATGTTTTCACAGACAATTATTATAAGTCATATTACCTGACCATATTTCATTAAATGGTCCTTTTATGTTGAAGGATTATTTTAACTGACTTATATACAAGGAGAAGCAATACATTAAAAGGGAGATAAATCTTTTTTTATATACTGATCTCAGAAGTGTATTGTTTCACAGCAGTGTCTCAATTTCATTCTTCTGTCTCACCACATTCTAGAGGGAGGTTGCTGCTACAGCTACAGTAATTCGTACAGCAATGTAGCATCTGCTTTATTTCAAGAGATGATGTATATCCCTGTTGTATAGGAAATCTAGTAAGAATGGAATTAACCCGAGTAATCCTCAGTAACTAGGCTAAATTCAATCAACAGAGTTTGTAACAGATCACTACATCCTTTTTGAAATAACTTAAAATACTGTTCTTTTTAATATATTTTTGATTTTCTTATCAGAAAGTGATTAGAATGGATAGAACACCTTTCAATACTTTTCAAATAACTTTAAATTTGCAAAAAGCTTTAAAAAAGCATATTAAGTAAACTGCTTCAGTAGAGTCAGGTCTTAAAACACTTGTGTGTTCAACATTTGTGTGATTTAAAATGTAAGTCTGAAATACATGGCAGCACTTAGTACAAGAATCACTTTCCTGCTTCTGTGTATGTATACAGTTAAGCAAGATTACTTACTGTTCATACCGACAGTAATTTATAATCAATACATATACATACACTTGCTGTCTCTAACAGATAACCAGTCACCAAAAGACAACAGAGGACAGTGTAGAAAAAAACAGCTAGATAATTTATTACTCAAAGCATTTAGAAATTATGAAGTTGGATCAGCCATCTGTACTTCAAAATGCAACAGCTCGCATTTATAATATCCACCGGGGACATATATTGATGTCAATAACAGATAAGCCCTTTTGGACAATTTAAGAGGAGGTCAGCTCTGAAAAAGAGAAACCTCACTTCATGTGCTCACAGAAGGAGCTTCAAACATAAGCTTTTGTGTTAACTCAATTTCAACTAATTAATACTTTCCAGCAACATATTAAATGCACACAACTCATATTTTGAGCAAAATTTCTGTTTTCTGTATTTAAAGCCCTTATTAGTCTTCACTTCCTCAGACTAATTTGCAAAATGCATACATAAATTTAAGTAATGCAAAAATTTCCATAAAGAGGCAATCTGACTAATCTACAGAGTCAGCGTTCTTGCTCACTCACTCTTCACCAGACTTGTGTCTGAAATCAAATTGTAACACATTTCAGCCTGTAGAGTATATTAGTGTGGTAAATTATGCCTGAAAATTTGCTTCCTGGTGGTGTAGCAGGTTTTTTTCTCCTTCTTCAGGGAGGAAAAAGCACCTTTGGAGCACGACACTAGTCAAATGAGATTTTTCTGCATATATCATAAATCAAAGTACACAAATTATTTGAGTCTTGAAGATTTTGCTCCTGTAACAAGAAAAACGTTGTGCTTACGAACTGTCCAGTTCATACTTTTTTTTTCATTGTACTCACTAGATATGATTATAAATATGCCGGCATCTTTCTTAAATCTTTTATCATTTATATAAACAACACTATTATTTCTGAGTAATAAGGTGTGAAGCTTTGATACAGAAAATATTCATACAGAAATCATGCACTTGGGATCCTGTTGATAGGATTTAAGAATGTAACTGGGGTGCTAGGGGATGTCAGCGATAGGATATGGGGGAAGGGAAGGGAAGGGAAGGGAAGGGAAGGGAAGGGAAGGGAAGGGAAGGGAAGGGAAGGGAAGGGAAGGGAAGGGAAGGGAAGGGAAGGGAAGGGAAGGGAAGGGAAGGGAAGGGAAGGGAAGGGAAGGGAAGGGAAGGGAAGGGAAGGGAAGGGAAGGGAAGGGAAGGGAAGGGAAGGGAAGGGAAGGGAAGGGAAGGGAAGGGAAGGGAAGGGAAGGGAAGGGAAGGGAAGGGAAGGGAAGGGAAGGGAAGGGAAGGGAAGGGAAGGGAAGGGAAGGGAAGGGAAGGGAAGGGAAGGGAAGGGAAGGGAAGGGAAGGGAAGGGAAGGGAAGGGAAGGGAAGGGAAGGGAAGGGAAGGGAAGGGAAGGGAAGGGAAGGGAAGGGAAGGGAAGGGAAGGGAAGGGAAGGGAAGGGAAGGGAAGGGAAGGGAAGTTCTATTGGTTTTCTTTACATAATAAAACTAAGTTTGGTTTTTTCCTGGTATCAAATGCAGCCAAGTCCTTTGAGCCACTTCCTTTGACTAACAACAGCTGCAGTGTAACCAGCAGGCAAGGAAAGCTTACATGTCTTCGAAACAGCAAGAACAGTCACTGGTCTGATTTCTGGTCATCAATACTGCACAAACATACTGTAAGACCATAAACTGTCAATATATGTTACTGACAGGTAACATATGGTTCTGACAGAAGTTGTTCATTCTGATGGCAACTGAGTATTGTCATATTTTAAAACACTTGAATTTACTGCATATGGTGACAATCATTTTTGCTAGCTGTACATCCTAATAGTCTCGTGAATTGTTTCCTCTACAATAGGAAAAAAAAAAAAGACTACGAAAGGGACAGAAAAGTAGCCCTGAGCCTATGATTTAAATCCAATCTGACAAAGATAAGTCTGACCAACTTCTTTAAGACAAAATATCGCTGCAATTTTATATCATTATAAAGTGCCAAGTCAAAGAGTTTATACTACTGACACTACTTTTTACTTAGGGAACATTAGCAAAATTTGAGATAAAAATATGAAGCAGTGAGTCTGTCGGGCCTAAGAGCACTGGAAAAATACTATAATCTGTAATACTGTAATAATACAATGTCTTATGATTGAATGAAGTTTACAAAAAATATAATGAAATGGCCAGTCAATATAACCAAATAATGTATGCCATTTAAAACCATTACAGAGAATTAGACATTTTCATGTGTTTTGTACAAGACTCCACTCTGATTAAAAACAGTATTTAAGCTACTGACTTACATCATTCAATGTTTTTCAAACTTAAATCACATTTATGTTCTCTCTGCTTATGGTTTAAGAATGCTGAAACTTTGATTTTTCTAAATATCTTGGGAAATTCTAATGCCATAACTTTCATGCTGTGAATATTTGAAATTATGTAAATTTTTTTTCTACTTTTTTTTTTCTTCAGATTAATTCCTGTCCTTGTCCATAGTTATTTTTAGCCAGGGTAAATGTACTTAAAGAAACATGCCTATTAATGGACAAGTATTTGTATACCATGGTACATTTGTGCAGCAGAATCATCTAAACTTGAAAAGATAGAACTCGTGTTATGACATTTCATTCAAACAAGGAATAATATGTACAGATCACCCCAGCATCAGGCAACATCATTGATTAGTTACTGACAGTTCAGCATCTTACTGTCTTTCATGTACAAATCAAAATTAGTTCCTACGTACTACCATCTAGTCACCATAACCCAATAAATTTTGAAACTGAAAACTAACATGACATCAGATTTTTAAAGTATGCATTTTGTTATATATTTCTTCCTATTAAAGAAGTTACATTACTAAGTAAGATTAATATCAAGTTGCTACAACTAAAAATATAAAATATTTTAACTCCCTTTTCTTGTTAAATAGTAAATAACAGGCCTGCACTTGTAAGTGACGGAATAGACCTCTACTGATTACTTTGTATTCTCTGGTAAGGAGCGGCGGGGGGAGGGCGGGGAGAGAAGTACATATTTTTATCCACTTTTTCCACATATTCCTTAACCCTGAGTATGTCCATTCAAACCGGATTACAATCCAAGCCTTCTCCATTTTTTTTCTTACTATTTTATTGTTTTACCCATTCATCTACCACAGGCAGATGAAACAAGCCTGCTTTCAGGTACAGGTAAAATCACTTTATACCAGATTAATTTACTCCCTACAGCCATATCATTACTCATGTTACGAGCTGATAAGCATAACACTTATTTTTCCCTTTGCAACATTTTACCTCTGTCAACCAAGATCTGCAGGGCCCAAGCCATGGTCCTCTGACTAACCCCAGTAGTATTTTACTGTGATTTTGTGGTAAAGGAAATCAACAGAGAGTGCATTGGACTAGTTGCCCTCTGCATACAGAGTTAAACTGAAACCCACTGGACAAATAAATCCATGTTCCTTTAGGTATTTGTTGGAAACTGGAAACTTCCACTACAATATCAAACCAATTTTTAAAAGAGATGTCAGAAGAAATATGCTCCACTATCCTTATCAAATACAAACGTTACAATTCTTTTTCAAGGATTATAAACTATTAATTATCATCATGCCTCCATGAGAACTATATAATCTGCTGTAGCATGACAGCAAATGAAATACAAATCCAGCATAATAATAAGACAAAACCATATTCTAAAAAAAATCACAATTAATTAGGTAGTTCAGACCTTGGAAAAAATATCAAGCACGTAAGTTTTGTCAAGCACTGGCAAGAGTAATTTTTGACATAAGCTTGAATAATAAAAAAAGAAAAATATTAGAAATTTCTTAGAACCTAAAAATTATCATTACCACTTTACATTCTGTTGTCATATTTCCACACCTATTATGAGCCTGAAGTTTAATTCCAAACTGGTGTCAACAAACAATATTTTAATACTGAGAGAAATGCAAAATTAAGAAGGGGGTTATGCAAAGACTTTGTTAGCACAAATAATTAGTGACAAAATATTGAGAAAAATATATTTGCAAAGGGTTATATCATCAAAGAAAATGTCTATCCAACTCTGCTAACTGTTCAACAGAGTTTACTATCTCTTATCTCTTAATATCTCCATCTCTTAAATACTAGCCAAGAGGTTTATTGACAAGATGAATACTTAAAACTATTTAGGCTCTTTTCCACAAAGCTGAAGAGAATCAATGTATCCTTCAATTTTGTAATAGCTAAATACTGCTTTTAGTCAAACAATCTGCATTTTAATTTTAATCATAAACACAACTTTTGACCAAGTTAAAAAAATCTGAAAAAAACACTAAATCCTCAGATTTAGCAAAAAGGAAACCTGATAAACTGCACAGAGAAACCTGACAAATTCATTCTTGTTTAATTCTTGCCATAACAGATTCTGTAGCAAATATTTAAATATTTTGGGAAACTGCTGGATAACTATGAAAAGCATTAGGCATAGTGGAAGAACACTTAGAATTTAAGAACCAAAAGAAACACAACAGCAGAAAAATTACAACACTTTATCCCAGTGATCAGAAGAAATAATAAAAAATAACATGCAAAGCGTGTTGTCATTCCACAATAGTACAACTCATGAATGCTATTGATTTGAGCTAGGCAATTAACACACACTGCTTGTCGTTAAACAAAGTATATTTTAATAAAAGGTTGAAGGATTCCTCTTTGTAAAATAGTACATAGCCACATAGTAAAGCTTAGTCTATCAGCAAAGCTGCTGAAATCAAGACACTATTTATGTGTCATAAATTCACCAAACTCTTCAATGCAGTTTGTCATCCATACAGAGGTTTTTTTACAGGGTCACACTATCTCAGGGAGAAAGTGTTGGACTACAACTTTTTCAGGAAGAATGAAACATCATGACCAATACATAATCTACGGAAAAGAATTTTGGAACAAAAAATTGGATGAAGAAATTATTTAATAGGTATTTACACATGCAGTCACAGAAGTACTTTTCCATAAATAGCAAGTTCATTATATATACATATATGTTCCTCTTGCACCTGAACAGAATAAAATAGCTGTTACTGCACAACAGAGGAATCCTGCATCTTTTAAATTACGTTGGCTTGCATGTCAGAAGAAGTATGCTAGTAACATGGTTACCATTAGTATAGACTACAAATAAAAGGTGGAAATAAAACCTTGAATCAATCAGTTTTGATAGTGTAATCATGAAGCAGAAAAGTTCTCAGAGTGTTAAGCACCCAATCACAATATACAATTGACCAAATAATTGTGGGGTGTTTTTCTTCTTCCTGTGCCTCTTAGGCAGATTTCCACAAAACAGCCCCAGGAAAGGGAAATATGTATGTTCTGCACTTAAAGAATATCCTGATTCTCCTACATTTTGCGTGACAAAATGGCACAATGAATGTCTGCAAAAATATTCAATTGAAAGTCAGTCAGAGACAGAAAGGCCACTTTGTGCCATATGCATCCTAGATACTTTAAAAAATTCAGATATTTTAATTTAGAACTAAAAAATAAAACTCCAATACTTATGGAGTTGAAAAATTGCAAGGCAAATCATACCTGTCTTTTTTTGATGGGACAAAGCCTGTGAGTTGCAATGTCAGAGAATAAAGAAAAATGTATTCAGAAAAGCCTCTATTTCATGGTCTTCCCCAATAGGAGGACCTCCTTCAAATAGGAACTCATGGTTTTTCCTCCTGTGTTACAGCAAGGGAAGGACTGTCCAGATTGCGAGGGCTCTCCTGTGAGTAAGGAGGGTCTCGGAGGATGCCAACACACAGGCTGAATGGAGGAAAAAGTACCATATACCAGTCCATGGCTGGTTGCACCTAGAAAGGCAAAACACATTCCTTACCCTCTCTGGCTGCCAAAAGGAAGGCTCCTGCCTTTTCCTTTGCATTTCACAGCCAGCTGATGATGTATCCTACCATTTCCTAAAACTAACAGATGTGCTGATGGAGAGTTTCCTCACAGAGCTCCCTTCTAAAGAGCTTTTCATGATGGAGAGGCATAATGGAAGTGTTGTGGACTATGACAGTAGGAAAAAATCAGAACACTCAGAACTCATTTGTCTCCACTTGGCTTTATAGGCTTTTTTCTTTATGAGATGGTCATTTGCTTTCATGTTGGATTGCTACCTCCATTATAATGTTCTTCAAATGTTGGGATGAAAAAGAGACAAATTAACATCATCTGTCTAGCAAGCATTTAAAAGAAATTACATTTTGTTAACTGTAAGCAGAGAAGAATTACTAAAATTGATTATGATAAATCACCACACAATTGACATGTTATTTAAAGCTACTATCTTTAGGCAAACTACTTAAAACCCTGTAAATCTGTAAACTACAGACTTCTAAACCACAGCTGTTCTGAAGTTGGTTTGCCTTTCTAGCTCTGTACAGCACACAATAACACAATAGTCTCCAAAAACCACATCTGCCAAGCATCAAAATTTTACCTTTAGCTCACACCTGCAGAACTTGTTCTAGAAATGATAGTATGCAGCATAACATATACACTGATTTAAAAATAAGACATGTCAAAAAAATCACCAAGTAGAATCAAAAGGTCACTGAAATCTGATGATGAGACTACCAAGGGGGCAAAACAGCAAATCTAACAAAATAAATAGGAACTTATTTTCCAGTCCTTCTATTTTTTTCTATTGACATTCTTCATAGGAATAGAATAGACTGACTGAAAACAAAAAATACTTCATGCAAGATGGGAAGCATTTAGTAAGTAGAGAGTAAAAAAAAATCCCATTAATTTGAAAATCCTGGCTTCAAACAACATATTGCTCCTCGTGGTCTGAGAAGCCTGTTTGAAATGGTTGGTACCAGAGCCTCTGCACAGAGGTGCTCTTGACTTGGATTATAATTTTGGACTGTGGAAGAAGAGGTCTAGTTTTATCAAGTGCCTGAAAAGCAACACCTGATGGAAAACATGAGCATGACAGGTATTTAATATGGGCTAACTTTCACTTATAAATGATTATCCGAAGTTGACAGGGAGTCATAAAAGCTACAATTTTATGCTTTCTTTTCCCCTGCTGTGCATTTAGACTGGACCCATACCAAAACTTTTACAGAAAATTAACCTAACCAGGTGTAGACCTACCAGTATGGACACTGTCCTGTCTGACTTAGCTCATGAGGCAACTAGATGCTGGAACTGGGTGTTTCAGTCCAGCACTCCACTAGGAAGGATGATACAAATGTGCATTCTGAAAGTGAAGGTGACGAACAACAACATCATCCTACTGCACAGACTCTGATGCAACTTCTTGTTGGTAGTGTAGATAATAGTGGAAGGCTGCGGATTTATTGTCCCAAGAAATTACAGACCAAGGATGCCTGAGAGCTGGCACTAGTCCATTAAACCAGGGAGAAAAAAACCAACACAAAAAACTCCAATAAAAGGAAACAAACAAAAATCAAAACCAACGAAACCAACAACAAAAACCAAAAGAGCAATAGTAGCAAATCCGTATAAAATATAGCTTCGTGCATTTAAACTTACTCTCACTCTTGCATGCATGAATCATTGCTTTTTTGTAAATCTTTATTAATTTTGTGTTGATTTGGGTGCCTATCACATAAGCTGTAAAAATAAAAATTAATTATAAAACAAATAAAGGAAACTAAACTAACTTGGAGAACCATAAAAAGAAAATCCATTTTTTTAAGGCTGCTCAAGGAGAGGGGTTTTTGTTATTAAAACTGCAGTTGATTCAAGTGTTCTTTATGTTAGGTATGAACCCTTAATGAACTGGCTCTTTTAAAGAGTGAGAGTACATTAGCTTCTTCCATAAATATATATCATGTCTGAACTAGTGCAACTTTTAATTTTGCTTGAAACATCCCATCACCACTATCACTATATTTTGACATTATTAGCATGTAGTAGTTCTTCTGTTTTATCCTTTCTTCACCCCAAACATATCTCCTTAGCTGGAAACAAATCATTCACAACCACAGTAAGCCTCCCCCTGTTTTCAGCTCTAACAGCACTTGGTTCAAAGTCCTCAAGTTCAAGGCCCTATTGCAATGCTATACATGTTACCCCAGACTGGAGATATTTGTTTTTATGCCTTCCTTGATAAGCACATTCTTTCCTTTCTCTCAGTTTTCCTCTTTCATGCTCACTTTGTCACATCCATCTCCCCCTACACAGGAGACTGGTAAGACTGTTGCATATTGTTCTCTTTTTTATCTCTTCAGAGCTCATAGAAAACTTTTCAGTTGAGCATCTGTTCAGGTATCCTCATTTTGCCTAATAAAAACATCTTAGTCTTGCCTTCCATCTTCAGTGATGATTGTGCAGAGGTCCAAGCCACACATGTGATGCTCCTGTCCCTTCCAACTCTTTAGCACTGCAGGGCTTCGCTAGCACCTGGCCTTGGGAGTATATACCCTCTTAAAAGATGTATTTTTTTCTGTACCAACATTTCAGAAACACTTCACAATCCTGTTACAGAAACTCTGCAGCCAAACCAACAGTATGCACTAGCAGCTCACAACCCAAACAACCAATTCAGCTTTGCCTACTACCAATTACTTACAATGCACACACAGAGTAAAAAGTCACCTCAATGAAGATCATAAGCCACTTGAACACTGGAATCTTTTCTAATCACTTGTGCAGAAGTCCAAATAGTTCAGCTCTTGAACAGGACAAGAATCCATCTAGCTATAAAATTAACACTGTTGAGCTGGCTAATAATGCATGGCAATACTGCAACAATTTTCAAAGAGATTTATGTAGGCTGACCATAAAATAGAAAAAGTTAGACGAAGATCGTCAAGCAGATTAACAGATTAGCATTTCTTTGGGTCACTAGTTGCCAGAACCACAATTGATAGCTCTTCTAGAGGAAGTACCTCAGCAAGTAGTACCCCAGGAGCTCCACTTTTCACTCATCTGCAGGCATTCTCTGAGTGTGGATTAAGGAAAGTGAGAAATGCACCAGATACTGCCAAGATAATTTCTTTCAATCACCTAATGTCTCCATAAGTCTCCCATCCAACTAATTTTAGGAACTAACCACATTTAACTGATTACTTCTGAAAGATTTAGAACAGGGAACATGGCTGCAGGCATTCAGGGAGACACACACATTACCAGGGTGAAAGCATTTTTATTGCTTTGTGATTTCACCATCTGGAGAACATTATGGTATCAATGCATACGAAGTTATTAATCATTAAAAATGCTTTCTAAAAGCTATTACTGCCCTCTTATTTGGCAAAAGTTTGAAGATGTGTCCCATGAAGATTACATTATTCAGGTTTTGAAAATTTGTAACAAAGAATGCTACGTGTCATTAATATTCAGGGGGTGAAGAACTAGGGATCATGAGTGAACAAAAAGGGTATGTATAAAAAAATGTTGTCTTAATGAGTTCAGCAACAGTTTACATGACACCTTTCTCCACTGAAAAAAGGTACTGAAGATAAATAATAAATAATAATAAAAACAATAAAAATACTCAAGACACAGAGGTGCACAGGAAGTCCCAACAAAATTGAGTTTATCTTAAAATCTGTCTGGTGTCAAAGCAACACTTCAGGCAATGTCATTTAGCAGCTCAACACCATGCGATAACACTGAAGGAAGAAGGTAGAGCACCATCTTCAATGTCATTATCACTGTGTGAGGAAAAACAACTTGATGTCTCAAACCCTTTCAGCTCAGGATGGAGCGCACCAAAGATTGACACAGCATTAACCTATACTCCACCCAACCTCAGAGAATTACCTTCCACTTGTCATCTTCGTACAAAACCTTCAAAAAATTGTAAGACTTTCTCTGGAACCATAAGACTATAGAGGCAGTATTCTTAAGAAAATATATATATTAATTAAAAAATATGAAGATTTGAGGAAGAGAATATAGCTGAGAAATGTCTACAGACATATTTCTTGATTGAAGCAAGCAGCTTACTTAAAAGCTACTTTTCTGAGACCTTGGTAGGAAAAAAAGCTCAAAAACTACAGAAAAAACACTTCCTTCTTAATAATCTCCAAAAGTGATTAACGTTTCATGCACTGAAGATGACATCTCCCCCTTTCTATGTGTTTTCAAACCACTGAGGGAAACATTAACAGCCCACATAATTTCTTTAATATGTTTGCCTTGCACATCTATTTCATTAGCAAGATTTTTTTCTTTTCAAAGACAAATTACAGCTTTTATTGAAACAGTTTTACTTCCACAGTACCATGGAGCAATTTTATATGGTTTTACAGGCTTTCCTGTCACTTCAAAAGCAGAGGCAATAGACAGAGGAAAAATTTTACTGCAAACAAGACCAAGTGGCAACAGAACACAAAGGGCAAAGCCATAGAAAGAGACAGAGGATGAAGGGAATGTAAGCTCTGAGCAAGGAAGCAATTTTATGGCGGAAAATAAGTCACTATATTCGGTACGTGACATACATTTAACTGAACTTTAAATTGAAGAGACTTCCCACAAAGTAGGCTAAACAGATGCATACAAAGAGCAAGTGCAGCAAGGTAGAAGAGGAGACAAACTTTCCCTAGAGAAGAAATGACTCCTCTTAAACCAAACACTTTGGTGAGTTACCTGCTCCTACATGGTTTTGCGTGACCCAAAAGCAGAACACAAAAAAGCTGCTGCAGACAATGATAAATCTCTCCTACAAGCCACAGGTTCCCTACTACAGCTGTAACTGAAGGACATAAAAAGATAGTGATTTTTATTAGAGCAAAGAGATTGGACTGATTTTATCTCAGCTCAGAACACCCTTCCTGGGCAGTAGCTTTAACACCTGCACATACTAAAGGCCCTCAGAGCCTCCTCAAAACTTTTATGGATCTTCTCATCCTTTGAATGCCAAAAAGGCACTGAAAACATATCTTTTCATACCAAAGCACGTAACACAGATCACTGCAGGCAGACTCCAAAGGCAGTTTTAGGTTTACAACTTGCATTAATCTATTTACTAAGGAAAAGCTAAGTTCTGCAAAAGTTGACAACTTTCTTCCAAGAAAGCTGTCAGACCTGGCAGGAGCAAACTGCTTCTACACTGCAATGACTGAGCCATTTGTTTGGTATCAGTTGCAGGACTGGTGCCAACTTGAACACACAGGCATGAACCAAACTGCCAAAGGAATATAGGAATACGTAAGATTTAAGACACATATATTTATTACTTATTACTGAAGTTTAAAAGCTCCGAAGAAGCATCAACACTGGAAAAAATCCATGCATTTATGCCAGTCTTGTTTGCACAAGAACATGATTGCCAACCTAGAAAAAACCCCTTTTAAGACTTATATTATTTTACATATTTCAAGGAAATTGCCTCAAGCTGTGAGGCAATTACATTGTAATTACATTGCAAAGCAGTGGCATGCTCTTTTAGCATTTGTCACATAAATATACATATACTACATACACACGTGTGTGTGCATACATATACATACATACTTCTTCAAACTTTATTTCCATAAACAGTTAACTGGAACCTTCCACTACAATTCTTCATGAATTAAAGCATTCATGAACAGTACACAGAGGATTTTTTTTTCTAAATTAGGTATGAATTCATAGCACAAAAGGACCTGTATTATATAGTCAACATGCTTTAACCAGAAACATCAACTCTGCCAGCAGACTCCAGTGTTCGTTTCTTATTTGTCCTTGCTACAAAGGGAGAAGAGCAAAATTGGAAACCACTGTATGTTTGTCTTCTATAGATGTTCAGCTTTAGATTCACATAACAGATTTGAAAAAGGAAATCCAGTGTTCAAAGATAATGCTTTGAGAGTTTCTAATCATGTAAGGTTTATTTTGGGTCATTTAACTAACAATGAACAGCAGAAAAGAAAATGGTAAATGACAAAGGATAAAGTTGAAAAACCAAAAGGTGACTTCCTTCTAGGATGAATTGCTTCATTTAAAAGGAACTTGTTGAGGACTTAAAGCCCTCAACAAGTACCATAATATGACTTAGCGCTTTGTGAAATGAAACCTTTTTTGTTCACTAACCATTTGCCTGCCAGGAGGTACAAGTAGACTGGACACAACAGCTGGCATTTTCCACAGGGGACACTATCACACAATACATTCCCTCTTACACAGAATCACAGGTTGGAAGAGAACTTCAAGATCATTGAGTCCAACACAGGCCTGCTACCTCAACTAAACCATGGCACTGAGTGCCATATTCAGTCTTTTTTTAAACACTTCCAGGGATGGTGACTCCACCACCTCCCCAGGCAGATAATTCCAGTACTTTATCACTCTTTCTGTAAAATCTTGCTCCTAATTCTAACCTATACTTCCCTTGGTGCAGCTTAAGACTACTAAAGTATGACTTTAAGCCCATACTACCACAGCAGCTGCCTTTGCTGTGGAGGTCACAGTGGGAACCAGGAACACTCCCTTTACACAAGAAAAGGCCATTGTTGACTGATATTGCAACCTGATGTTTAGGATAGCACAGTTTTCCAATAGCAACAGGATTAAACAATGCCACTACTATACTAGTAAACTTTAACACAACTGGAATGTTCTGCCGGTCAGAAGTTCAGTAGGTGAAAACAGCCAAGGATGGCACTGACCTGGCAGTACTAACCAACTGAAAAATGATGATGAATTTACAGAGTGACAAAGCCTTAAAAATGATAAATGGAATCCAGAGCCACAGTAGCAAGGCTGAACCTTGAGCATCACAGTAGAAGTTACATGTAAATTCCCACACATAGTACCATACATAATCTTGATCATACATCTAAATAAATAAAAAAAGGAAACTGAGGCAAATGAAAGGAGGGGTGATTAAGGGAACAAGAGGATCGTGAATCCTTATACCTCACCAAATTAAAGCTCAATAGTACCTTATCAATGTAGATAAAAAGGAAAAAAAAAAACCAAGAGCTTTTTAAAGTGAATAATAACAGCTCATAGAAGAAAAAAAGGTTGCATATTTGCATCAAATAAGTTTAAAGTGCTACTTATTGAGGAAACTGCATTTATACAACAATATTCCAGAGGCATAGTACAAGTAAAATGGAAAATCCTATTATTTTAGAGAGCACTCAAAGTGTTTATAAAAAACTAATGGTAGGATGTGTGGAAGGTTATCTTAAACACCTCTTCAGAGTCTGTGAACGATCTGTTAAATACAAGAGCATTGCTCATTTTTTATATGTACTTATTACCAGATGCCAAAAACTCTATTTAACATCTTTCATTATTATGTATTTTCCCCAGCAAACAAAGAGTAATAATTATACCATGAAACACTAAACAATTTCTTTAAACTGTTCATAAAAAAGTAAGAGAGTAACTCTTTATTATTCCATTTTTATGCTACTCACTACAGCTTCTTTTCCCATATAACTGAAATAACACAGCAACTATTTTTGTTACCTATCAACATGGTCATGACAAGGGCAAAAAGTTACTTCATTTGTACAGGCTAATATCTCCTCTGCAGAGCAGGTTGGACCAAATGGACTAAAATAATTATGATCAAACAGAAATAATTAAATAAAACTCAGCAAGGAAAAAACAAATCTCTTCCTCCCCCCAGCTCAGGGAGGGCATCACTCTTTTTTTATTTCAAGTTAGAAAGAATATAGAGTATATTTACACTGAAGGTAACATGGTTATTAAAACTAGTAAAAACATCAGCTCATTTGTTTTTGTTGGCCACATCACAGATTTACGACAGAACCTGCAAAAAATCTTTTTGGAGACCATTTCCAAGGAAAGCAGTAGGTCCCCACATGATGTTTAGCAATGAAAAATTAACAATGAAGTTTTTACTAAAATTATGAGTTTAGTACTAAACTAAATGTTCCAATAAGCAACAGCAAAGTTCTTTTAAATTGAGATGAGCGGGAAGCTCCTGCAGTTCTGGATTTACCCTGCAGGAATGCTACTTCTGAGGCATATTTTCATATAAAAAAGAAGGTACCACCAGCATTCAGAACTATGAAAAATTTGACTGCTCCTAAAAACAGGAACATATTTTAACATGATGGTTCTGAGGTCCTCAGTTAGATTTTTCCCTTTCTGAACTCACAAAATTTTATCACCATTTTATCAACACTATACACAGCTAATGGAAATCCTATTCTGATGAATGTGGATGATTAAGTGCTTTCACATCCCTCAATACACTAGGCAAAACACAAGCAGTAAGCCAATACAAGAGAAAATTGCTAGCATATTTAACAGAAATGTAGCAACATTCTAATGCTGTATTCTCACATGGGGATGAGGAGCCTACATTACCAGATAGTTCTAGGCACAACAATTGCTATAGTAATAAACAATGCCCAGAAAAACTGGTAACAAACTGACAAGTATTTAATGGTCTTTAGCACTATTTGCTCCCTAAAGTGGAGTAAAAAGGCAAATGCCAATACCCTGCATTACACTTAAAAATATAAATAAATACCTCCACACACACGTATGTATATACAAACATCTACACACACAGAGAGAACACTAACATCACTTCCTATTATCAGGCAAAAACTCAGAAAAGGAGTCCTACTTGTGTGGATGAAACCCAGTCATAAGCAACTGATTAGTAGTACCTATTTTCTAACTTGCCAAACTCAAAGGCAAGTCAGTCAGTTCCAGCCCACCTCTCCAGTATTTCTCTCTCCTGCTTTGAGCATTCACACAATCATAGAATATTCATGGTTGGAAGAGACCTTGAAGATCAAGTCCAACCATCTACCCAGCACTACCACTAAACCACATAAACCATAAACCACATCACCCAGCATCAGATTCAGATGCATCTTAAGCACTTCCAGAGACAGCAACTGCACCACCTCCCAGGACAATCTATTCAAATCCCTGACCACCCTAACAGTGATAACCTTTTTCTAATACCTAATCTGATTCTTCTGTCTCAGCTGAAGGCTGATCCTCTCACTGCAGTAGAAGAGGCTGACCTCCACCTCACTACAGCCTCCTTTCAGGGAGATGCAGAGAATGATGGGGTCCCCCCTGAGCTTCCTTGTCTTATGATTAAACAAATCCAACTCCCTCAACTATTCCTCATAAGACAGGTTTTCTAGTCCTTTCATGAGCCTTGTTGACTTTCACTGGACAAGCTCCAGCACCTCAATGTCCTGGAGGTATGATGAGGCCAAAACTGGACTTGAGGTGCAGCATTGGCAACACCACGTACAGGAGGGTGATCACTCCCCTTGTCCTGCTGGCCACACTATTCTTGGTTCAGGCCAAGATGCCACTGGCCTTCTTGGTCACCTGGGCACACACTGGCTCACACTGAGCTGCCTCCCAACAGGCACCCCCAAGTCCCTTTTTACCGAGCAACTCTTAAGCCAATTCTCCCCCAGCCTGTAGTGCTGAATGGGTTTGCTGAGACTAAAATGCAGAACCCAGCACTTTGCCTCATTGAGCCTCATGCAGTTGTCCTTGGCCCATTGATCAAGTCTGTCCAGGTCTCTGTAGAGCCTTCCTACCCTTGAGCAGATCAACACTCCCACCCAGCTTTGTGCTGTCTACAAACTTACTGAGGGTGCCCTCAATCCCCATGTCCAGACCATCAGTAAAGATGTTGAACAGGACTGGCACCGAAACCAAGTCCAAGAGAACAGTACTAGTGATTCGCCACCAACTGGATTTACCTTCACTCACCACAACAGTCTGGCCCAGCCATCCAGTGTTTTATCCATAAAGAGTCCACCCATCCAAGACATAGGTAGTCAGTTTTTCTAGGAGGACTATAGCTAAAATATTAAAGCCACCACTGTTCGAAACATTTTTCCTGCCATGAGTTAGGAAGCTCAGGCTGGGCAAGTACTGCAAAAAGGACAATCTAAGCTCACTCAAGGCCCTCTGCCCCATGAAGACTATACATCTTTTATATTTCCCTTCCGTGATAGAGCTGTCATGTTCAAACATACATGCCAGCACCACAGAATGGCTAGGTGCTAGGAATTTAAGAACAGAAATGTGTTTATTCTTGGACTTAATAGACTAAAAACTAAGGCTAACAGATTTGGAAGTGGGGACACAAGCACCAACTTCTATGGCAAGGATGGAGCAATGCCCAATGCATAGTTTTGGTACAGAATTCTTTCTTGAAAGTAAAAACAAAAATCAATTTTTGCAAGGATGTAACAGACACACTCCATAACTCTAAGCAAACCTCAAATGTTAAATCCCACAAAAGAAATGCATATACACTTACATGGCCCTCTTGGATCCCTCAGTGTTATATTTTTCAAAATTATTTTGTACCATTTGACCATATTTTCTATTGTAGTCAACTACCCTCAGTTAGGTGCATTTTTCCCCCTATCAAATGAAGGAAAAAGAAACCACAAATATACAGCACAGAAGAAAAGGATGCAGAATACTAGCATCTGCTTTCATTCCTTTTTGCAGGCCAGATTCATACCTAACAGATTATTTAAAAACAACAATTAAATATACCAAAAGCACGTAACAAAACTGTTTCATTTGCTGAGTTAAGCACTTTCTTGGAAGCTTAGTCATCAGCTACGTTTGTTATAGCTAAGTTCCCTGACTTCTGCAATTCACCGCACTTCAGAAAATTTTGCCTCAAATTGATAAAAAATGGCAAAAAAGTCATTGTGTTTTGTTGTGATCAATAGAAACTTGCGCAATTCTAGTAGGATAAGAGCTAGTCCATGAGATGGGCCCTTTCCATGATGAAAAGTCATTATGATAACAGGTGTACTACAGTCTGCAGCAGTAAAGAAAACACTTTCAAGGAAGGCTAAAAAACCTTATGTTAAATTGAAGGCAAAAAAAATACATATATACAGAACAGAAAGACACAGATCTAACTAGAAAGATAAATTTAAAACAAACTGAAAGCTAAATTCTTAAGCTTTACAGTAAAGAGACTACTTAGAAGCACATCTTATTTTCCAAAGGACTTTCACTGATGCCCCAGGAAGCTTGGTTACCACTTAGGCACAAGCTTTAAACATATGCATATGCACCCATGCACATTTCCACACATGCAGAATTACAGTGCATGCCTCATTTAGCAGCAAAGGCCACATATATTTCCACACTGCAGCCACATATACCACTGAAGAGATGCTGCATTTCTTCAGTGCATTTGTTCATACACCATGTCCTCATGTGTAAAGTGCTTGTTCACAGATGCTGCACTCAGAAAGGACCCCATGAACAAGCACTTCTCTTATACCAGCAAATGGAGAGTCAAAAGAACCAGCGTCCCTGGTGATCAGATTTTTGTCCTTCAGATGTTAACTTCACCTTTAATGTTTGTAAAACATAATAATAATTTTTTTTAAAAAAAAGCAAGAGTTTAGGGACTCAAATGTTTTAAAAGCCTGCAAAGCACTTTAAAGCACTCCTGAAAGCATAAAGTCCTTCCAAGTAACTAGTACACATACACAAAAAAAACCCTGAAAGCAAACAAACAAAAAGCTTACCATCCCATTTTAAGCTTATTAAAATGAACAGTTTCAAGTTTCTAAATAAAATATCATAAACTAAAAATTCAAACCAAACAGACAACCTATCCAGTCAGAACCTCAGGTTTCAGCTTTCAGTATTCAACTGTACGGTTAAACCAACATGCTCCAGAAGAGTACTTTAAGTCTTTTCAAAAACTATTTTTAAGTGTTCATATTACTAAAAGTAAGACTTCAACCAATATGTTGAAAGTGTATCTCAAGAGTACTACATAAAAGATAATGGAAATGTATCTCAACACCACTACATTAAAAAAAAAAAAGCTAATTCCTTTCCTAGGTTCATTTTAAGATTAAATCATACATAAAACAGCATTCAAGAAGCCTGTATCAGCTACCAGGCAGCTTATACTCCTCCAGAATTTCCTAAAATTATATCTCTAGTTCAAGATGTTCTTTACTTTTGAAAGTATATGAATGCCTTAAAAGATTTCCTACAGGCATGCCAAAAATCTTTGCTTAGAGTAATACCCAGAAGCTAAAAATATTGCAGTAGAGGTGGATCTACATGTTCATTTGCTCCCCAGTTCCAAATATGTACTAAAAAGTGACCAACCAGCCACTCATTCATCTTGAGCTTAAATCAGTACCCAGCAGTGGTCTGATGGAATAAACTCCTCAAAGCTGGCAATCCTTGTTACAATTAATATGTGAGGTATTCTTCAAGTATTTTGTATTATGCAATGCAATGAAGTAACTAAATAAAAACATATTGCAGAGAACATGGTACAGCAGCATATGCTGATGATGAGCTAATATATGCCTTCTCACATAAGAAATGAAAAGAGCTGGCAAGTGCTTTGGTAATGAGAACCAAAATAAACGTAAAATAAAGAAAGAAGACTCCAAATGATCCAACTACATTTTATGCCTAGTTGTCTACCTGAAGAAAACTCCCGAGGAAGAGTAGCTAGAAAGATTATTCTTCTAAAAAAAAAAGCATATCCTACTGTAGTATTCCATTAAGTTTCAAGGGTACATTTAATTAGCTTTTATTTTAAATAATTTTTGTAACTCCCTTTGTTTACAACTTCCAGCCTCTCTCTTTCGTGAACATTTTCTATTTCAGTAGAAGCATGTCTTTTGATCTCAAAAGATGTGAAGTTGGAAAGTCAGTCAGGAAGAAGTTATCTCTGGGAGATTTTTCTAAGTTGGGATGAGAAGAGACAGAAAGAATAGACCAGAACAAGTAACAAAACCCATCTAGCCTGGGGTTCAGGAAGCAGCATGAGGAAACAATTTGTGGACTATTTGTGTCTTTGAGAAGCCTAAACACACTTTCAGTAACTCTCTACTATCTCATTTCAACTAACCATTCATCTTCAGAAAGGCTGAAGTAGGACAGTTTAACAAAACTGTTAGTCAAACCATGACCAATAACCATGAACAGATCTGTATGTGTGAAACATAGTTATTTTAGAACTTGTAGGAAAGACAAAACTTTGAAAGCATAGGTAATTCTGGAAATATCTGTAGAAACTAATGCTTGGTTAGGTTTACTTGATTTTAAGGTATAGAAAACTGCTTCAGAAAAAAAAAGTAAACATAAGGGTTTCATCTTGCTTTGTTTCTTGAATTCAGTTAAAGCTGACACTAATGAAGTTCATCTGTTACTCTCATTTTTAAAATCAAGCTTATTCTTTGCACAGTAAAAGCACTATAAAGACTGATAATTTGATGGGTTTAAATGAAGTGTCTCTCACAATACTTGTGCCACAATTGCATCAACTTGTGACAAACACTTCCAAACACTTGAATACCTAGACTCCTGCACTTCACATGTGTGGAAGTACCAGCTAGATATATTCAATAGCACAAAAATCTTGAGAAAGCATTTCCAGGAAAAGGACAGCAAACTTTAGGGGAAAAAAATCTAACATGTTTAAAGCATGTTAGATTTAAACATTCAGAGACATTCAGAAACACTGAGACATGGTTCAGGATACCCATAGGCAGGACTAAAGACACATTTCTAATAATTCAGGAGCCTTTTTACTTCTTGTCTATGGATCCTTTGGTAAGTCAAACATGAGCTTATTCTTAAAGAGGAAAATCTTTGAAATACTTGCTTCAAGAATACTCAAACATTTGCAACTGAGTCAAAAGCTGTTAGCTACACCACTTAGTCCTCCACACAAAGGGCTGCTGTTAGATAAAAACAGCATTGGAAGGAAGGTGTAGCTATGCATTCTTCATACCAGGAACATGAAAACACGCCCCAGAGTCTTTCAGCAACTTGGTAACTCAGCACCAGGTGTCACAATTATACAGCTGTAAAACTCCAAAAAGGCACAAGTAATATTTCCTCTTGGGGCAGAGCAGAAAACACAGGACAAGTGCTAAGAGACCTTAGCACTCAACCAGATGAGAAATGGCCCCTCTTAGCTCTTGGGTCCACAGATCAGATGCGGTCATACACTGGACCACAGCCAAAGGATTTTGTTCTTCTGCACATCTCTGTGGGAGCTATGGGAATGCCATCCGTCACAATAAAGACACCAAAAATTGGTATATCCAGGTCTTGCTGTTGCACTGAGCCACATGAGGAAACACTTATGACTCAGGAATATGCAAGTACTAGGGATGACTGCTTTATCACCATGACGTTCCTCAACTTCCCATACAAGCTGATCACAGCAGGATCAAGAAGGGCTAAGAAGACAAGGAGCCCCAGCGTCCATGAACCCAAGGGAGGCAGTGCCCTCAGGCAGTCTCCCCAAATTCCCCACATAAAAGAGCAAATTAATGACAGGAGGTTATGTAGAAAGCCAGAGAAAGAGCAGGAAGTCTGCACAGCACAGTCAGGGCTGGCAGCTCAAGTGAGAACCAGGCAGAGCCACACAGGGCAAGAGTAATGACCCAATTTAGCACCATGGTTACAGCAAAAGGATATGCATTTGAGGATTTACAGTTATTTGTATCATGTACACAGAGAAACACTATATTACAATAGTGTGAAGATTTAACTCATTTTTCTAACCAGGTGAGAATCACATAAAGTAAAGAAATTCAATAAGTACAGTTAGCAATATTAATCACCTAGATATTGGTAACAAACAGTTAAGACAGCACACAAGCAATCCTGTATCTGAAAATGTCCATTTATGCAAAAAGTTCTAAGGCCTCTGGGATCATATGATTTCTCTTCATATTCCCTCAGAGATCCCTACTGCAAGGGTCCACTCTTCTATGCATTTTTATTCTAGGATCATTGATAGCTCACTCTATGCATTCATGGGTTTTTTAAAGTATTAGTTGCACTTATGTTACTACCTAATGGCACTGTCCAAATTCAATAGCTTGAGTGGGGGTGGGCACTGCTGCTTCAAGACTACAAGAGCAAAATACTATCCTATCATCATCAAAGGCACACACACCTCTAATGCTTCTGTTTGGTGCAGGGTTGAACTCAAAGCTTTGTACTAATCTTCACCAACGAGAGAGATAAAGCCTCAAATGAGAGATTAAAATACATCAGGAAGGAAAACTTAAATTAAAACAGAAAATATAAAGTAGTTTTAGAGGAAAAGACACAAAATAGTTTAAAAAGTTCTAGTACCACCAGAGACGGTCAAAATATCAATGCACTGTAAAGGAAAAGTTTTGGAGTACACAGCTTGATCCAAAGAGGCATTTTCCCATGAAATTTACAGCAATATTTACTGTAACTACTGGGAATCAACAACAAATAGGATAATAGAGAGGTTTTTTTAGTAAAAGAAAATTAGTAAAAGAAATCGTTGCAGTAATGAGACTGTATTCTATGGTCGTCCTTGAACTTTGGAAACAAAGGGGAAAAAAACCAATGGGAAAAGTAGATATAGTATTTATGTGGACTACTTGTTTGTACAAAGTACCATGTTTTCTTTCAACATCAACCTTTACCATACCAAAGGATCAATACTGTATAGGGTGCTTTGGATGAATGAAGTTTTTAACTCTAAAGTGAATATAGCAAGCACTGGACTTGATAATCCTTACGGGTCTCTTCTATCTTAAGATATGCAATATGATATTCAACCATAAAAAGGGAAAGAAGGCTATAAAAAGAAAAGCTTTGCAATCATTTGAATATATGTTACAAATATATGAATTGTCTTTAGATGTTCTATGCTGCATTTGACATTTTTCATTTTCTAAAAACACACATTCTTTGATAATATTTACACCCTGACAATGTCTTCTTCAATTGTCATAGTCACTTATTTCATACATAGCATTTTATTTTGCCATTTTATGGAACTACACTATTTGATCTGTTCAAATCTCAGGTTATAAATTAAAAATGGTCTTCTAAAACCAAAAATATGTTAAAAAAAAAAAAGGAGGGAAGGGAAGAGAGGTGAAGCAATCAGCCCTTTATTTCAAATCATCCTCTATACTCAAGTCCCTCTTAAACAGCAAAATGAGGAAGTACACAGCATCTCAGCCTTTTAACTATATTTTTGTTTTCAAAAGAATAGAAAATATATGACTCACTAAAATCAAGTGAATTTCTTCAGTCCTTTAAAACAGAAACATTTGAAGGCTTCAAAATTAGTGGAAGAGAGTGATAGCTTGAAATATGGATTCTGAAAACAAATCAAAATGTCTTTTTATTTTTAGTTTCTGATTTGGGGAAGCAGAAGATGCTATGACCTTACAACAGCTAACAGACTTTTTACAGCGATACTTTGGACAAATTTGTCAGGTTTATTATACTTCAATCATTACAGCATCATCAAAACTAAAGAAAAATTAAAACATTATCAAAAAAATATACCAGAACAAGGGTGGATTGTGGTAGCTAGGGACAAGCGGCCAGAAGATCTCGAGCTGTATGAGTAGATAGGGTTACCTTTTCACATGTAAGTGATGTTTGCCTTACTCAGTTAGGCTTTGTTAAGTTAGCAAATCACATGTAGGTGATGACGTAGGCAGACGGATGTGACGCTGCCTGTGTAAGTTATAAAACACCGCGTAAGCAGAGAATAAACGCCATTTTGCCGTCCATCACATTGGTGTTACTGAGCTCATGGCCCGAGCGACCCAGGGTGGGTTGCCGTGCCATTCCTGAACCAGGTCGCCACGCCTCAGTAGAGGCAACAAGTGGTGCCAAAACCCGGGAAACACTGAATGCCAGAGCGGAGGACCCAAAGTCTGAGAGGGAAAATTGAGGCCGGAATCAGAGCCAGGATCAGGAGTCACCTGGACGGGTGAACGACGGCCGAGGCAGCTGGACTGACCTCGGCAGGGAGGACGCTCCCGGACCATTGAGGACGATGGAAGCTCTCGCGAAGGTTGTATTACAATTACATAAGCAGTGGGACATAGATTGTAAGCCTAAAGATTTTACTTCCTCAGTTCCGAGGCTTTTACAGATTGGGGTCATTGACCAGTCGGTGGATATACTCCACCCAGAGGTGTGGGACAAATGCACTAAAGCTTTAGCTGAAGATGTAATGTCCTCTGGGAGAGGGAAATGTCTTAAATCATGGGGCAAAGTCGTGCAAGCGTTGCGAAAAGCCCTGCAAGAGCTGGAAAAAAAGTTTCCTGCAAGAGCAGGAAACCTGGAAAGCAGCACAGAAATATCTGTTCATTACCCCTAAACTAGGAGTTGTGGCAACTACGAAGACATTGATCGAAAGCAGCTCTACCGAGTCTGCTGATCCATCAAAACAAGAGTGCGCTTCACCGCCTCCAAATCTACTCAGTTCTGTCTCTGAGCACTCTCCTGCCCCTGACCCACCTGCAGAACAACATAAATCTGTGTGGGGTGAGTTGCTCGATGAAGCCAGAAATGCCTCTGACAAAAATAAATCTCAAGAAATATGGGAAAAACCACCACCCTATGTGCCCCAAAATGGCACTGAGCAGCAAAACGAAGGGCAGAGCACACACGCTGCCAGCACTTGTGGTGGGGGGTTGTCAGTCATTGCGACTGAGGGTAAACAAAAAGTAGAAGAAAGGCGGGAGGAGGAGAATTGCGGGACTAACCACAAAGAAGGGGGAAGTAGTAACCGGGAACAGAGAGCCAATCAGGATGTTCGTTCAAAAGTATTGCCTTAAGTAAGGCAAGAGCCTCCGTAAGCAGGAGGTGGGGTGAGCAGAGGGGGAAGGAATGTTCCACCCACAGGAGGAGCAGGCAGGGGCGGAGTCCAACAAAAAGGTACCGGAGCCTGGAAACACCCAGTCAGTCTACTTCCGCCTCTGACTCAGACACTAGCCAGAATGAATGGTGGAGTGACTGGTCCATTGCTAATTCAGACTCAGAAGTTGAGAAAGCAAATAGAAGCAGAACTAAAAGTCAACCCACTCACCTTTTAATTAAAGAGGGGTGTGTAAAAGAAATCCCCCTTACAGATTGGAGAAAAATAAAGATTGCTTGCGCTGACTGGGCCCCATCAGCCACCCTAGCATTTCCAGTTCAGGTGACCGGTGCCGGTCCAGACGCACAAAGAACTTACTCACCAGTAAATCCCAAAGATATACAAACAATTGTTAAAGCAATTGCAGATAAAGGTATTAATTCTGCCACAGTTTCTACCCTTACTGACAGCATTTTTGGAGGTGATTATATGTTCCCATTTGATATTAAGCAAACATGCAGGTTGATTTTTGATGGGGCAGGAATGATTGTATTTAAACAAGAGTGGGAAGACAATTGCACAAAACAGCTAGCCCAAGCAGTCGGCCCAGACCATCCATTGTGAAACTCTAGCCTACAGCAGCTAATGGGCACTGACCTGACAATGATCACTCCCCAAGCAAAAGCCCAACACTTACAAGCCACAGAGGTTGCAGCAACCATTCGCGCAGCTAGAGCGGCCATTCATACAGCCTGCAGAATAATTGCTAAACTGGCACCCTGGTCCACAATAAGACAGAGTGAAAGTGAGAGCTTCACTCAATTTGTAGATCACCTCCAAGCTGCAATTGACTCTTCGGCCTTGCCTGCCAAAGCCAAAGGCCCTGTTGTAGCAGAATGCCTGCACCAACAATGCAATTTAGACTCAAAAGAAATTTTACGCTCGCTACCAGCAGGATCAAGCATTGCAACCATGATTAAACATGTCACAAATGAAGAACACTTAGCCTCAATTCAAGCAGCCCTTCACACCGCAATAGCCAGTGTGATGACATGTGTTAAATGCAGCCACGCAGGTCATGTCGCAGAGAACAGTCCCAAAGCCAAAGACCCGCCGCCATTACCCGCCTTACACCAAAACCGACCTAGAGGGCCATGCTTTGCCTGTGGAAAGAAAGGGCATCTTGCCAGAGAGTGCAGAGCAAAGATTCAGGGAAACGGGAGGGGGAGGAAGCAGCCAGGCCGCACACAGCCTTCTCCCACATGGAATGTGAAGAGGCCCAATTTTACTATCCCACCTCCCACTTGGGACGTGAGGCGGCCCAGCTACGCCAAACCCAAATGGGGCGAGGAGCTCCCGAACCCCCTACCTCCTCAGGAAGCGACCAATCTCACATAGCCCAGCCGATAGTCCAGCCCAACCCAGTTATACCTCCAGAACAGCAAGAGCTACTCCCAGAGAGCAAGGCCCTTGGGTGGCCCTACTCGTAGATTGCAACAGTCCTCCTATAGTATGGGGAATTTGTCGCCTTTACGACACCTCCATACCCCCTTGGAGCTACCCAGACGACACTGTTATTAGTATCCCCTTTTTGGCTGACACCAGAGCAGACGTTACTGTTATCCCAGAAACAAGCTGGCCTCCACGTTGGAAGTTAGAAGAGGCCCCTACGGTGGGCAGGGTCGGCGGATTATCCCGAGCCCGAAAAAGCCCCCAACTAATAGCAATGAAGCTCCACACTGAAAAAGGGCCTGAGAGGACCATCACCTTTTACCCGTACATCATGTCAGGAGTCCCGCCCTTGCTAGGAGGGGATGCCCTAACCCAATTAAAAGTCAGGGTGACAAATTTGCCCTAAGGGCCACTGCCATACACCCACCTTTGCCAATTAAGCTAACATGGAAATCATCCGACCCGGTGGGGATCGAGCAGTGGCCCCTACCTCAGCCTCGAATGACTGCCCTTCTTGAATTAGTGGACCGTGAATTACAGCGAGGTCACATAGAACCCTCCAGTAGCCCATGGAACACTCCAGTTTTTGTGATTCCCAAACGATCCGGCAAAGGTTTTCGCCTTCTCCATGACCCGCGCGAAGTGAACAAAAAGATTCAATCTATAGGCCCCGTTCAAACACTGCTGCCCGTGAATTCAATGATCCCAGAAGGGCAGCCCTGCGCTGTGTTAGACATCAAAGACTGCTTTTTTTCAATACCTTTGCATGAGCAAGATAAAGAGTGGTTTGCTTTTTCCATCAAGTTCCCAAACAGTCAGTGCCCCAATCTGCACTTTCAGTGGAAAGTATTGCCTCAAGGGATGGTCAACTCACCAACCATTTGCCAAATCACAGTAGATCAAGCGCTGTCACCAATCTGATGCAGTGACCCAACTGCAACCATCATTCAGTACATGGATGATATCCTAATCGCCACGCCCTCAACGAGCCAGGTAGACCGTCTAGTAACAACAATCTCACAGACTCTAAAAACAAAAGGATTCGAAATTGCAAATGCTAAGATAAAGAAAGGGCCCTCTGTAACCTTTCTAGGGATGCAAATCACAAGTTCCTATGTAACACCTCCTCAAATAAAGATCCACCGAGATGTCAAAACGCTCCACAACATGCAGCAGCTAGTAGGGTCCCTGCAATGGCTTCGCAACATCGTGCTGATCCCTCCAGAAGTCATGTCTCCGCTGACGACCTCGTAAAAGGAAAACACCCCTGGGAGCAGAAAGCCTTGACCCCAGAAGCGACGAATTCGCTCAACTTCATCGAACAGCAAACATCCTCAAGTACGCTTTCCAGATGGAACCCAAACGAACCGCTCGACTTGTATGTACACTTCACAAGAGAGGGGGGAGTGGGAGCATTAGCCCAAGGACCCCCTGAGAAAGCCAAACCAGTACAGTGGGTAGTCCTAGGAAAGCCATTGCATGCCTTTTCCCCAGGAGTTGAGTGCATGGGTAACCTTATAATGAAAGGCAGAAAACTCGCTTTGAGCCTTTTGGGCATTGAACCTGCAAAGATTTATTTACCCTTCCACAAACAACTTCCCACATTATCAGCGCGAATGTCAGAGCATTTAGCTCTAGCCCTCATTGGGTTTGCAGGAGAAATTCAGTACGCCACCAAGCCTCCATGGACTCAGCTACTAGCTGTGGTCAACATTGATCTTCCACAAAATGTCATAGACTGGCCCCTTCCAGGACCGACAGTGTTTACAGATGCATCCTCAACCACAGCAGCAGTGTGGCAGACCAAAGAACAGTGGCACTGCGTCAAAATGACCGACCACACACTTTCAGTTCAACAGCTTGAAGCAGCAGCCCTAGTACTGGCCTGTGGACTGTTTACAACAAAGCACCTCAACATCGTCATTGACTCAATGTTTGTCGCCAAGCTTTGTCTAGCCATGTCAAGACCAGGTCTGTCAACGTCTGCAACAGCCACCATGCTAGAAGAAGTGCTCTTTTCCCAAAAAGGCACAATTTCAGTCATCCACGTCAACAGTCACAATCCGATCAAAGGATTTTTTCAGATTGGCAATGACAAAGCAGACGCCGCAGCAAAAGGACTGTGGACACTCAAAGAGGCTCATCAACTACATGAAATTCTTCACGTTGGAGCCAAGATACTAGCAAAGAAGTGCAGAATTTCTGCGGCCGATGCAAAACACGTCGTAGCCACTTGCCCTCACTGTCAAAAAGCGCCCTTGTGGTCCAGTGGAGTCAACCCCAGAGGTCTCAAAGCCTCTGAAATTTGGCAGTCAGATTTCACGCTCTGTCGACTGCTGAAACCTCGAGCTTGGCTCGACTGCTGAAACCTCGAGCTTGGCTCGCAGTGACTGTAGACACCCACAGCAGGATGATTGTAGCTATGCAGCATCTCAAAACCAACTCCAAAGCAACCATTCAACACTGGCTGACAGCAACAGCATGGCTTGGAATCCCAAGACAGATCAAAACAGACAATGGACCAAATTTTGTTTCCCAATCAGTTCAAGAATTTCTTTCTAAATGGGGCATCACTTTAGTGCATGGCATTCCATACAACAGTACAGGGCAAGCCAGTATTGAAAGAGCAAATCAAACTTTGAAAACCAAGTTAGAAGTGTTAGCCAAAGCAAAAGGTTTTGCCAACTCTGTTCTGGAGTTCAAGCACATTTGTTAGCCACCGTGTTGCTAGCATTGAACCAGTTTTCCAGAGGGGACAAAGCAAAAAGTCCCATTCAAAAACATTGGGCCACTCCACAACTAGAAGAAGGTCCACCAGTTGTAATTAAAAATTAATTAGGAGAATGGGAGCAAGGGTGGAAAATAGTCTTAGCAGGGCGAGGGTATGCGGCAGACAAAAAAGATAGTGAAATTAAATATGTCCACTTAAGTTGTTCCTAAGTCTACTGATCAAAGTGCAGGCAGAACTTGAACATCATCCTTATCAGCCAGTGAAATGGGTCCTTCAAGACCTCACAAGTAGCAGAACTATAAAAGAAATTGTGACCACAGGTGCTCCAGAATTTATAATACAAACAGAAGATTTGTTCCCTGGCTGGGGAACTTGTATGCTAGGAGCCGAACCACTGCTGCCTGCCATCCACCATCCAGCCTGTTGGACAACTTATTGGTGCCCCAGCGTGTACCCAGGGAAAAGTTACTGTAATTATCAAGGGTACCATTTTTGTGGGTCCTGGGCATGTGAGACCATTGTTACTGGCTTCAATCCCACGTGGAAGCCAGAAAAAGAAGGAAACTTCTGCGAGTTAATTACGGACCCCAAGGTTGCAAGCTTCCTACGTTTGCTCATAATGGAGGACCAAGTGTATTAGGCAATTGCCTCCATTTGCAAATAAACATTTTACACCCAGAAGACCCAGGACGGATCACAGGGAAAGTGTGGTCAGTGTTTGTACACTATCCCTATCAAGACCCTGGCATGTTAGAGCGAATCACTAAAGTTGTGCCTCAAGTTTTCAAAGTAATAGGACCCAACAAAGTTTTAGCAGGAAAATGGCCCAAAACCCCTAGCTCAGCTAGTGCGTTGCCAGTCTGGCAAGAGCTAGAAACAGCTCCTCACAATTTGCTTTATCGCATGATAAATATGACATTTTTATCATTGAACCAAACCAACCCAAATTTCACAAGTTCTTGTTGGCTGTGCTATGACGCACAACCACCTTTTTATGAAGGCATTGCTTTTAACACTTCTTTCAGTTATTCAGATTCTAAGAACCCAGCCCAATGCAGATGGGACACACCACGGAGAGGGATTACCCTAAGCTGTGACAGGTCAAGGACTGTGTTTCAGCAACAAAGCCCTGGCAAAACAAAACAGCCGCAGTTGTAAAACCTTTGTTAACATCAACAAAAGTCGCAAATGGGCCATCCCGTCTGCATCAGGCACGTGGGTTTGCCACCGCACAGGAGTTAGTCCTTGTGTGCTTCTTTCATCTTTTGATGTTTCTAACGATATCTGTGTGCAAGTTGTTATTGTTCCCAGAATTTTATACCACTCCGAAGAAGAAGTGGACCGTCTTGTAGAAGACTCCATCGACTCAACTCCATCCGTTCGACTCCAAAAAAGAACACTGCTAACAGGTGCGACAGTAGCAAATGCTACTCGGGCTAGGAGCGACTGGTGCCGCCACAGGTGTCTCTGCCCTTGCAACCCAGCAGCAGAGTCTGTCACAGCTGCAGATGACAATTGACGAAGACTTGCAGAGAATTGAGAAATCCATATCCTTTTTAGAAAAATCACTGTCTTCACTTTCTGAAGTTGTTTTGCAGAACAGGCGAGGACTCAACCTTTTGCTCATGCAACAAGGAGGCCTCTACACTGCCCTAAGAGAAGAGTGTTGCTTCTATGCTGATCACACTGGAGTCGTCCAAGACACCATGGCTGAGCTGAGAGAGAGACTTGCCCACAAAAAAGAAGAGAAGCCCAACAAGGATGATTCAAATCCTTGTTTAACCAGTCACCATGGTTGATTACCCTAATGTCCACCCTGATTGGACCAATTGTAATTTTGCTTGCACTGATTTTTGGACCTTGCATGTTAAACAAGTTAGTGCAGTTTGCCAAGAATCGCTTAGAGCAATTTGACATTATGTTGGTGTAACACCAACAATTGCTTTAGACAATAAGTGCCTACTAGTTTTGACAATTTTAACAGTCTTTACAGTTGCCTATTATACAGTTAATGAATTTTATAGTTCTAATAAACAGTTTAACGACTTAGTTATTTAGATTAATAGCCACCCCCCCCAAAAAAAAAATAGAAGAGAGTTTTACATTTATACGTTTTAGTATATAGAATTAACCATAGAGGGGGGAGGAAATGTGGTAGCTAGGGACAAGCGGCCAGAAGATCTCAAGCTGTACGAGTAGATAGGGTTACCTTTTCACATTTAAGTGATGTTTGCCTTACTCAGTTAGGCTTTGTTAAGTTAGCAAATCACATGTAGGTGATGACGTAGGCAGACGGATGTGACGCTGCCTGCGTGAGTTATAAAACACCGCGTAAGTGGAGAATAAACACCATTTTGGTCCACCATATTGGTGTTAGTGAGCTCATGGCCCGAGCGACCCAGGGTAGGTTGCCATGCCATTCCTGAACCAGGTCGTCACACCTCAGTAGAGGCAACAGTGGATATTCTGTAGAAAGTAAACAATCCATCCAAAATACACTTCTAGTAGATACCTTCTCAAGAAGCAAGGAAATGGTTTAGATTTATGCTACAGTCCAGCTGTTGCTTCCAGACAATTTGAATCTAAGCTGCTGTCAGGACAGCAGTTTGGCACTCTTCTGGCTATGACCACCTCTTTTTCTCCTGATGCTCATGCAGGAAAGTGGATCCTGCCCCTGTTCCAGCTCACCATAGGGTTGCACAAGTCCAGCAGAATGGGACAGCAACCAAAAAGACAGTAACCTGAGTGTCCTCCTCTTTCTGTCCTCCATTTTTCACAAAGATGCTAAAATCACTGTCATTAGATTCACTCTGTCAGCAATTTAACAACTAATTCTTTATTTTGAGTGGAGGAGCTCCATCAGCAGAGACAGAGAGAGCCTCATCACCTCAGCTATAAATCACTTGGTATGTGGGAGACCCAGTCTTTAACCCTGGCTTCAAGTCTGGAAGAATGAGAATTTAACTCTAGAAAGCTCAAAACATAAGAGTGGCTCACTGCAAGCTCATAAATTTCTTTTTTTCCTATTCATTCTTACAATAAAAAAGAAACTTCAAAAAAATTTAAATGCCGAAGTTGTTACCCTCCTTTTGTCAGCAAGCATATTATGCCTATAAACTACCATATGCTTACTGGATAACCCTAAGTAGCAGCAGAACAAACTGACAGGCAGCCAGTCAACTACACCAGCTGAGCCACCCAGAAAGGATCAAGCATTTCAGGTTTTCTCAGCAAGTCTTTTGACTTTCCAGTCCAGTTCTTAGAAAAGAAATCTAGTGAAAAATAAGGCAACAGTGATTCAACTCTTCTGGAGCTACAAAGCTCCTATGAATTTTAATGTAATTGTTTCCAGCCTACACTGGTCTTTACCAATACATACAAAATACAAATTATCCATCTTACCAAAATCAGCTAAGTTCACAATAACCTTGCAGTTCAACAGGACTCAGTTTGGTACTTACATAGAACAAGAGGACTTCAGGACAAAAGTGCAACTGTCTGTACAGGAAGTCCTGGCCCCAATCTTAACTTTGTGCACATTTATCTGAAGGAATATTCCCCTTCTAGCACATAGAGAGTGTTTCTGATCTAACATGGGAATGAAAAAGCACACAAAAAAAGTTTCAATGCCCCAGGGAAAAAAAAAAATCACTCTTTTCACCAAATAATCTAGCAATCTGCAACACAGAGATCTGCTCAGGTGGAGTGTCATACTGTTGCACAGCACAAACTATGCCAAAGCACAAATGCAGCTTCTCTTTCCAGACACACCATTTCCCTCCTTCCCATCTATATAGGTTTAATGCTAGGATAACATCCTAAGCAGCTTTGTCTTAATCATCTGTGTTTTCCCAAGCAGCTTCTGCACTGGCAGCTGCAGTCCTTGACTGCAGAGTAAAGGATTCTTCAGAACCAGACAGAAATACTGGCTAGAAATTATTAGGGACTATTGCAATGTCCAATACATTTTTTTTTCTTTTTTTCTTCTATTCTTTATTACATAGACCTAGGTCCTTCAAAAGCAACTGACAACCAAGACTGGTGTCACCCTATTCCAGATCCCACACAAGCACGAGGTTTTTTTTAAAAAGTTTGTTGTCAGGCCTCAATCCTACCATGAAAAGCTTAGCTTCTGGGCAGTCACATAAGTAAGTGAGTCTCCAAAACTCTATTTTTTTGTTCCATCCCCCTTAAGATCAGTGCCTGAAGCCAACATTTCCTGACATTCAACATCAAAATAAATTATAACCATGATGACAATATTGTCAGTTTTCTTCCCTTCCACAGACTTCTCCCCAAGTCAAGCCATAAAAACAAAACCAAAACCCTTTCCATGATACAATTGTCAAGGGAGAATCTTAATGCTGCCACCTGATACAGATCAGCAAGCATCACATGCCCAAAAATACTGGAAAATAGATTTGTACACACACAGCTCAAACGCATCAGAGTGTAAGATCAGGCTGCTGATGTACCATGCAGTCTGGATGTCTGATTAGGAACCACTGATCCCGTATAGTTCTACATGGACTTCTGCCAACACCATAAATGCCTTCCCAGCTCTGCCAGAGCAATACGTGTATTATCTCACAGTGGCATTTACAACATGTAATGGAATAGTCTCGAAAAGCATCTTTCAGTAGTGAAGTAAAGAAGATTTGCCCCTCTAAGATTTCTACCTGACTAGTACCAAGAATGTAGTATTTTCATTTGTTCACGTGTTTACATACACTGTAGCCTACCAAACCCTTTTATAAATGGTCATCTTTCTCTTTTCTGACTTTTTGACACTAAATACCACATAACCTCTTTCTGTGGCCCATTTAAATGGATTTTTCCTGATTAATGAGGGAGCACCACAAAAGCAAGCACATAATATTAAAGAATTGGTCAAAATAAGTGAAATAATAATCATTATATTAGGTTTCACCCTTTACCCTTTCTTGTAGTTGTATGCTCAGCCTATTTTTATCTATGAAGATAGTCTTGCAAATACCACAATAATTCCAGAGAAACCAGCATGAATTTTAGTTATGGCATTGAAGATAAACTTTTTGAGTACTGCAACAGACCCCCATTACTTTAGAAAATGCTACTACTGAATGAAGTAACTTGTTCCTAAAATTATTTCAGCATAGGAAAATTTGTTACACTGCACATGTTATTAATCCATTTTAACACTGTTCTATGCTAAGAAAAACGCTATTAAAGTTGTATCATAAAAAGGCAGTGTAACAAATTTCATTTCTGTACAAAAAAACACCCCAATCAAACAACACCGATTTCTGCTTTTGTCAATGACAAACTTGAATAAAATACATCTGAGTAATTTAAAAAATACAGGCAATTCTTCAAATGCCACAATATATTTTAAGATACTGTAATGCAGAGCAAACAGATATGCCTCATGCTTATCCAAACTTGAAGAGATCTGCTTAAAACAACCTGTCCTGAACAGCATATATACCAAATGCAACATCTTCCTGTCAAGGATTGCTTTGGAACTCTCTAGGTAATGCTCTAGCAAATTACAGCATAGCAACACTTACAACATGGCTGCAGTAATTGTCATCAACAAAAACTGTAAACACAAGTAGAAATAAATGTGATTACAGCAATATGCTGTGAATGTTTTCCTCTTTTTTCCTTAGAGTCTGCAGTTCACATTCTGATGCAAGCACTGGAAGATAATTAAGGTGGAAAGAGATTACAGATACAGCTACTTACCTTGCAAGATGAAAAACTCTGTAAACAAAAAGCACACTACAATTTACACTGTCACTTACCTCATAGGACCAAACACACTGAGTTCCTCCAAACCTCCGGACACACCTGCCCACTTCCACATCCTCATGAGTGGTGTACATTTCTCGAAGGCATTCACCTATATGTGGCACCATCCTCCGGAGAACTTCCCGGCTGAAGATCATTCCTGGCCCTCCCATGCAGAAATTTTCTCCAGGCTCCAGCCCCAGTTTTCCGAGTTCTTCAATATTACCCAGACCAGTCTGCCCCAAATATAGAGGTTTACTGCTGTTCAGTGAGCGAAGAAACTCCTCCAATTTTTCACCTGACAAAAAGACAAGATCACTGTTATTTCTCTGACTACTCTGCTAGCCATCTCTTTTCCTGTATTTCAAGCTTTTATAAAAAATATAACAGGTATCTGAGACTGTCAGAGGAAATCCCCTCCAAAGCAATATCCTACACCTCACAGAAAACATTCTTGGATAAGTTCACAGGGTTTTTTAAATTAACATTAAAATGACATTTTCCTTCCAGCCAAGAGCTGGAATATGGTCAAAACTTCATTTTTAACAGTAAACTTTGTTCTGTTCAAACAATACTAACAGAAAGCACTCGCTAGTATAAAAGTCCCTAAAGTTGGACAATTTGGACAATATAGTTCCAGGCTGGGGGATGAAATGGAGGGGATGGCAAATACCAGGTAAGATTTTAATAGTATTAATTTTTGAAAATACCAGAGCAAATCTAAAGTAACTAAGAAAAACATGTTTGGTTACAGACTAATCCTTAGAAAGAAAGTATAACTCTTCCTAGTTTCAAGTAGTTCCAGTGCTACAATGTTTATACAGTTTCCTCCAAATCCCTTAGCTCGTTACTTTAGGAAACTTCGTTTAATATTTATTTGAAATTAAAAGTTTCTGGATAGGTTTAATTTGGTACCATGTAATCAATTAAAGACAGGTTCAGTACAACTTCGAAATGAGCTCAAGAAAAACACAACTTTACGTCTGCAACTGAGTTTATATACATATATACATGTGTACATCTGCAAGTATTTGACAGGTCAATGACAATTGATGAGCAGGCAGCCTATTAAACGACTCCAAATTAAGTGACTAACAGGGACACGTACAGCCACCACCAACGAACTCACAACAGTGTAAGCAACCAAGCTCACAAACTGGGCTTATGCTTTAAACTTCGAGTTCCCTTTCCTAAGCGGGGACATGGCACGAACAATGCCAGTCTCAAGAGCCGACCAAAAGGAAGCAGGCTGCAGAACATCACGTCCTAACGGTGCTATGAAACCCGCACGGAAGCAGGGCTAGCGCTACCCGCAGGCACCCGCTGCACTGAACAGCAGCTTCACTCGGAGCCCGCGGCGGCTGCGCTCGCCCAGCCCAGGCGGAGAGCTGGTACTGGTGACAGCAGCACCGCTCCCGACGAGTCCCGCACCGACTCCACCGGGGAAGCCGGGGCGAGGCGCGACCGCTAGACACCCTGAGGCCGGGTCGTGGATCCTGCACTGCCCCGCAGCCCGACGCGCCCGGTCCGACCGGACCCGCCCCGCCGGACCACGGCGCAAGCTCGTCCGGAAGATCGCCACGGAAGCGAGAGCGGGGACAGCAGCACCGCGACCACATGCCCATCGAAGGGACCGCTCACTATGCCCGCGTGGTCCAACCCGCAGTTTTGGCTCTCCAAAGAGTCGCGGCCTCCGCAGAGGGGGCCCGGACCGGGCACGTCCAGATTCCCTCAGGGATGGGGCGGCTCCCCATGCCCCGCACACTGGCGCTGGAACCAAACGCCGGCGGGGCGGTGGCAGGTCGAAGAACCCCGTGCTCTCCCCGCCCCAGGCGGGAACCGAATCTCTCCCCGACACACCGTGGACTCCGCCGGGCTCCCAGACACCGCTACCCTTCCTCCCTGCCTCCTGCCGGCGGGATGCATCCCAGTCACCTTTTATGTAGACGTCGTCGTCCGCCCGCATGAACCACTCGTACTTGTCCAGGTAGTGGTCGTGCATGTACTTGATCATCATGAAGGACTTCTTCTGCGGCGGGTAAGAGTCGTCCACTCCTGGCAGTGCGACGACGGACAGGGGGGGCATCCCGGGGGGGGCGGCAGAGCCCTGGCTGGAGAAGAACTCCACGCGGCCTGGCACCGAGGGCGCCCACGTCCGCTGCGCCGCCACCGCCCGACTGCCCAGGTACTTCTGGGCGGTCATCACCCCCACATAGAGGAAGTTGCGGGGCTTGGTGCAGCCCTGGGCGACCCCCCAGTCCCCGCTCCCGTTGTGGCTACCGCCAGGCCGGCCGCTCCGCTTCTCGCCGCCTTCGTCCTCCTCCTCTGGCTCCCCTTCCCCGCCGGCACCGGGGCTGGAAACCGTGCCCTCCGCCGCCGCCGGCGGCAGCTCCCAGGGGCTGCTCCTGAAACGCGTGCCGCCCAGCACCACCGCTGTCTCCGGCGGCGCCTGCTGTCCGCCCGCCGCGCCCCGGGCTGCCCCCGGCCCCGCCGCGCGGCCGTAGTAGGAGCAGAGGCTGGCGCCGCGCCGCTTCTTCTCGCTGAGCTCGGCCACTCTAGGGGCGATGAGCCAGGAGGCGGCGGTGAAACCCAGCACCAGCCCCAACACCACGCTCAGCCAGGGTCTGCGGGATCGCGCTGCCATGTCGCGGGCGAGGCGGCTCCCGGAGCAGAGCTACCGCCACCAGCGTCCCGCCAGAGGCGACCCCCGTTCCGCGGAGGCCTCAGGCGCGGCGTCTCCCGCCGTGGGTCCCTGCCCCGCCGCGGCGGCCCCAGCGGCTGCGCTGTTCCCGAGTCAAACTTCTGCGGGCGGGAGGGCGGCAGAGCGTGAGCCCCGCTGGCACCTTGTCCCCGCCGCGGCTGTGGCCCCTCCCTGCCCCTCCCACCGCTCAGCCGCCTCCGCCCCGGCCCCGCGCGGCGCTCGCTGCCTTCTTTCGCGGCTGCCGAGCGCCTCACCCTGGAGGGCGCCGCCCTAGCCCGAACTGCGCTGGAGAAGTGGCGGCTGCCGCCATCGCTCCGGAAGGAAACAATTTTTTTGGGTGCCTCTCGCGTATCCCCCGCACCGCGGCCTCGGCACCCGGACCGGCCCCGCCGTCCGCCGGCGATCCCCTGCCCGCTGGGGCGGGTGCAGGGCCGGGCCCGGGGCCGCCCGCCGGGCGGTGCGGTGGGGCGGGGCTGCCCCCGGCAGCCTCGCTTGTCCCTGGATCTCTGGTGCGTCCCGAACCGCTGTCGCAACGGTCGAGGCCGGGGTCTCATCAGCGGCCGCCGTTCCGCACCATCCAAGGGCGACCACGGGGCGCCGGACAGGACCGCTCGTCCCCTTCGAGGGGTGGTCGTGAAAGGCAGGTCCGGGGTGTCGTGTCGGGAGAAAAGAAGCCCTCTCCGCTGCCCTCGCTCTGGCCTCTGCTTTCTGCCCTCGACAGTTAACATCTCCCCAGCTAAGAATGCCTTTTCCTGTGGCGTGAATTGCCACGGCCTGAGTATATCATTAGTATTGGTAATCTTAGTATTACTGGTTTTGTTAATACTGCTTTGGTTATCATGAGCTCCAGGATCCTGGAGCATTGCTTCCTCATCCTCCTGACCTCTGGGCAACCTCTTGGTAACGGCACTGTCCAGGATGACAGCAGGAATTAAACGTTCAGGACACTGTGCCTATAGGGACAGTTTTAATTCTGAAGTTCAAGGTTGCCTGCATATCCTCCATATTTCTATGCACTCCTTATTTAATTGTGCGAGATGTCTTTCTCCAACAAAAGCCATAAATTGGTCCTCACATCCATTTGTCTTTTCACTGAAATGCATTGATACAACAGATCCAGTAGCATATATTTAATAGTTTTCAGCAAAACCACCCGGTTTTGTGGCTAATCTGTGGCATTGTCTATCAGTTCTTGTGACAGTATTGATTCTCAGATGCATGTCAAGGTGGGAGGACGAGTATGCAGGCTGTTTTTCTGTGATGTTAGCAAAAGCATGCAAATAGTGAGAGAAAATTTCAAGCCTTTTTGGAAAAAGACAGATACTGCTTTACCCACCTAGCAAAGCAAGTCTACTCTGCATAATCTTTAGCCGTGAAGAGGTCACTTACTGAAGTAATTTGCAGTTTTTCAATGTGACTCTGCCATATGCAGTGAGCAGGCTGGGTGCTCTTTGAGTTTTTCACATGTGGAAGTATCAGGCTCAGGAAACATACCCGATCACTTCCCCAGGACTTAGTGTCCTTTCCAAGCAGCCCATCATTCCTCCCCATGTGTGCACAGGCTGGCATGTTTGTAACACCAATCAGTAAGGCACTAGGCATTCACTTCAGCTGTCACCGCTAAAAACAACAGACCAAGTGTGGTGTCTGGACATACAAACACTATCTCAGAGTTGTGTGAGCAACAAGGTAGCAGATCCCGGGTCTGTCTTCCCCAAGCTAGTAACAGACAAGTTAAGTGGAAAGGATGTCCTTAAGAAAGGCTTTACAATGGCATTGGGAATTACCAGTGTTATGAATGTCAAAGCTTTCTGTATGAGCCTTGCATTTTAAACACTAGTTCCCATCCCTTCCCTCTGGCTCCTTGCAAACAGTTGGGAGTTTCTGGGCCATGGTGAGTTATGTGTTGTACAGCCTCCAGTAGTAAGGGCTCCTTGAGACCTACACAGCCCCATCATAATGGTGTCTTAAATTTTCAGACAACTTACTGCTCTGGGGCTGCAGAGGTACAATGTATGACACTAAGGCACTTCCCTTGCTTATGCATATACTGAAATGCAGTCAGCTGCACCAGCTCCTCAGATCTGACAGCTCTTATTTTTGTCACAAAAAGAGCAGGTAAACCCATGAGAGGTGACTATAAAGCCCTTTACACATTTCTGAGTTGAAAATGGACCCCAAGGTGTTGTGCATTATCAAAATAATCAATAAAGACATTGAATATAAGGTGCGTATCTATCTGCATTTATATTTTTAGTTCAATACTATTCCACTATTTTGATACACTGGGGATAAATCTGTTGAAGGTTTGTGAGATTTAATGGACACAGATATAGACTGGACCACTTTTATAGGAGCAATGGTGGCATCTAGTGGTTAACAATAACAGTCCTGTACCTGTGTTCAATATGCCTTTAAAAATCATGTAAAGGGCATCTAAAACACCATGTATATTACGTTCATAACAGTCATACGTGGAAAGCACTGACTAAATCTAGCTGCTCTTTAAGTGTTCTGCTAAGAAAGAATAATGGTGAATGCCATTTTCAAAACCAAAATAAAAGCCTCAGAAAAGTGGTGGCAAGTGGATATGCTTGATGCAAGAAAGGAGAAATTTAAGACTGGAATGTAATAATTATTGAGATGATTGGAGCTATTTCTATTACTAATCAGACAAATCTGAAAAATATGCAGTAGGGTGGCAGTGTTCAAATCCAAACCAAAACTTTTTTCACTGCTTTTTCACTATTCTTTAAAATATCACCACAAATTAGCTAATAACTCCCTTTTTGGTGTGTGAGATTAAAAAAAACTTAAAACATTTGGCTCTAAGTGATGGAAAATAATGCTCCCACCCCACAAAAATAGCTCATATAAGAGCTAGCACAGCCACCTGCAAAAGATAAAGAAATGTCAGTTGTCTTTGTAGAGCAAACCTACGGGAACTCTTAAGTTTGAAATTCCCCTTGGGCATTTGGTTTCATTAGGGAGGCATACAGATCATTTATAGAGCAGCAGTTGTAACTGCCAACCATCCTATAACATTTTTGTAGGCATATTCATTGATACACCTGGGTAATCTTATGCATTAATGGTACCCTAACAAATAAATAGCCTTTAGTCTTTATTCTTATGTTCTAAAGCTCCTCAGGGTTTATGGCTGAGTTTGGTATTTTTACATTGTGTTTGCATTATTGCAACATCTGGCCCTTTAACAATTTCCATTTCTATGTGCCATTTTATTTTGGAATTTATGTCCAATTTATTAACCCTCACAGACATCTGACTGAATATGGTTTAAGCCTTTTCTATTTATTTTGCTGGGCACTGGACCCAGCAAGATCTTGGATAAATATACCCCTTTCTTTCAAGAGAGGTCAGCTCCTTATGTCCTTATGGTCTGTCTTGGTTTAAAAACCAGATGTCTGCCAAGGAAGGCACAAACCTCCCTTGTAATGAAAAAAAAAAAAAAAAAAAAAAAGACCCCCTTCCCTCTGAATTTTTATAACTTTGAAATTAAGGGGCTTTCAGGCAGGGGAAAAGTAATAATGGTTCCTTACTAGTATGTATATGCGTAACAAGGCAAACAAACAACAACAATGGCAGCAACAACAAAAAGAACCAGAAGAACAAAGCACCTCTGAGGAAATTGGTTGAATTTTTCCTCCCTTCTTGCCAGTCTCCCTGGCAGGAGGTCGGGTTTGGTGGGACCAGGGAAGGTGACTTCCCAGTTGGCAGCGCCCTCCCTGCAGTTGTGGAAACCCTTGGTCAGCATAGCTTAGTATCTCTGTTTATACAAGGCAGGTGCAATTTATTTAAAGAACATCAGACTTCCTGGGTTTTTAAACTGAAACTAGTAGGGTGGAGTTAAGGCTGAAGATCTCATGCAAACCCTTTTCCTGCTTCCTGTGAAACAGTGCTTGGGAAGTGAATCCTACCTGCCAGTGCCATGGGAAGCACTGAGAGGGGAGAGGCTCAGGGGTCTGGGGGTTTCCCCTGAGGCACCTGAGCACTTGGTGAAAGGGCACCTTTGTTAGTGAGGCAGGCTGTTAGTGAGGTCCCAGTGCAGCAGCAGCTCGCCTTCACGGCACAGGAAGGCTGCAGGAGACAGGGCCTTGTAGTGGTGGCCAATTCTCCTTAGAGTGACAGCAGCCTCTTTTCTCTTTGATGCCAACATCGATAGAGAGAGGGGAGCCAAACCCAGCCCCTCACCGTGGTATCTTTGCCCTTTGTCTTGGTTTAGGTAACCAAAAAAAGTGTATTCTATTTCATCTGTTGAAAGCAGTTAAGGACATTTTTTGTTCTTTATCTCTTGTAACTCCAGGGGGGAGGGGGGCAGATGCCTTCTGATAATGGGCCAGCAGCTAAAACCAGGTGTGGCAGTGTTTCTTATCTCTTCCACCACTTGTCCATCCTCCAGGGAGATATCTTCTGATAATGGGCCATTAAGGCTCACCAATGACATGACACATTACATCATCCCACTGTGAGATGCTCCACCTAGTGGGGTGGGAGCCAACCGTTCTTACCTGGATAAAAACTGAGACTCAGAAACTGCTGGCATCCCGAGAATCCAGCCTTTCTAGTAGGCTCCAGGAGGAAGACCAGACCCATCTCACCACCACTGGGCTTTCTCTACTCCATCATATCTGCTCCAGAGAACCATGTCTGTTACTCCCAGGAGTATTTGGACCACTTCCAACACCCTGATGACAGGGTGTGTATCCCTGACCCTCTCAGGGTTTACCAGGACTTTTTGTTTGCTTGCTTGCTTGTTTGCTTGCTTGGGTTTGTTTTTGGGTTTTGCTTTTTTTTTTTGTACAACTATATTTGTATTCCTTTTTTTCTTCATATTCCTATTGAAGAACTGTTACTCCTATTCCCATATCTTTGCCTGAATGCCCCTAATTGCAAAATTACTGTTTTGGAGGGAAGGGGGTTTACATTCTCCATTCCAAGGGAAGCTCTAGTTTTCCCTGGCAGACAACTGTCTTTCAAAACCAAGACACCCTTCCAAAGAGAAAACTACCCAGACAGCTGCACCCTTCCCCCCTTCCTCCTCCTCCCAGCCACATCTTTTTTTCTCTTAAGTATCGGTAGTTATTGCATCTTAGCAACAGATGGGACAAATTCCATGAGAGAAAGGGACAAAAGGAATAAACCTAACGCCCCTAACACCAGAATTTCCTTGCAGAGAAATTACAGCTAGTGCAGGCCAACTGCAATATCTTGCTCCTTCTCTACTGTCCACAGAGCCAATTCTGCTGCTTGTATATTCAGTCCTGTTCCAGGCCTACGTCAGTGAACTGCAACAGGTATTACTAAAAGCAAAACCTTTGTATCTTCTAGAATTATTTGCAGTTCTGAAAATCCATCAGTAATTAAAATTTTAGATTCAAGATGATTTTGCAACATCTACTATTACTAAACCCATCTTTCATTTGGGGAAAACAAACTACATAATTAAACTGCAATTTAATTAAGGAAAAGTGTGGAGCTTCATACTCAAATTAAATAAAAACAAAATTTAAACAGTTTGATAGACTATGCTGGGAATTCTCTACTTCTGAAAATCCGTTTAAATTTAACATTTTCTCCGTTATTTTTAAAAAATATTATTATAGAAAAGTTTACATGAGCAATTTATATGAAAAATTATTTAACCTGCTTCATTTTACTGCTATTTCAAACTGTTTATCTTGTCTGTACTTTGTAGTTGTTTTCCTTCTCTTCTTAGAAGAGAAATAAATGATACAAAATCATTCTCTTTCACAAATAAAAGACCCCCATACATAGCTCCCACCTCTCTATAGGATACACTAAAATGTTCTAAGTGGTGGACAGCAGCGTTTACTCTCTTCCTTCTCAGGTATCCCCATAGCCATGGACTAGAATGGAAGACATAGTCTCAAGTGGTTTAAACAGATTTGTCTTATCACTTTTCTCACACATTATTGCCTATTACTCTAATGAGAGATGAAAGTATTGAACGAAAGTCTGCAAAGTGTTGTGTCTCCAAATGCTTAGGATAGACAGAAATCCACTGTATGTCAATCCTGGTAAAGAGGTAGTGTCTTGGTTTTGAAAGACAGTTGTCTGCCAGGGAGAGCTAGAGCTTCTCTTGGAATGAAGAATGTCACCCCCCCTCCCTATTATTATAATTTTGCAATTAGGTGCATTCAGGCAAAGATATGGGAATAGGAGTAACAGTTCTTTAATACGAATAAAAACAACAACAACAAAACAAAATACAAATGCAGTAGTACAAAGACAAGCAAGCAAGCAAAACAGAAGTCTTGGAAAAAAATCCTGACAGAATCAGAGATACGACCTGACACCCTGTTGGTAAGGGTGTTGGAAGCAGTCTAAATAAATATTAGATGAGGTTTTGTGGGGTACAGATAATGGAGTAAGGAAAGTCCAGTGGTGGTGAGATGGGTCCAGTCTTACTCTGGTGGAAAAAAACAGATGCCAGCTGTTCCTGACTCTCAGTTTTATCCAGGTAGGAACGGTTGGCTCCCCACCCCACTGGGTAGAGCATCTCACAGTGGGATGATGTAATGTGTCATGTCATTCATGAGCTTTAGTGGCCCATTATCAGAAGATATCTCCCTGGAGGACGGACGGGTGGTGAAGGAGATAAGAAACACTGCCACACCTGGTTTTAGCTGCTGGCCCATTATCAGAAGTCATCTGCCCCCCTCCCCCCTGGAGTTACAAGAAATATCTGCTTTTACAACAGATGAAAATAAAATACAAATCTCTTGGCTACTCAACCCAAGGCAGGTAGCTACAGCTGTAAGGAGCTCAGCACAAAATTTCTCTTTTGAAGACCTTGGCAAACACATTCTCAATGCACTCTGAGAACAGCCTGTATGGAGGAAGATCAAGATTGAAACTAAAACCTTTTCTTATTTAATGTAACTTTCCTGTAATATCTGCAGTAGGAAAATAAACTGTGTAGTGTTTTCTTTCAAAATTGTAAAATATGTTCATAAGACTGAAAAAGTTTTAGTTGTAATAGTTTTTATTAATTGTTTTACTACCAAAGGTAATAGCACCATTTGATTAACCTGGCCACAAGATGTCTTTTTTTCTTTTTCCACCTTGGAAACGAAAGAAGGTAAAATAGAAGATTAATTTCTAATAGCAATAGCAGTATCCTATGTACACAAATACCTTACAGGTTAATTTGCAGACTGCAGGAATTCATACCAGGAAAATGTGTAACATACTTTGTTGTGTGGTTTGGGGAAGGTAGAGGTCACTGCTTTAAGGCTGCTCAAGCAATTTGAAAAGAAAAATCTGGCAAAGTAAATAAAGATTTTAATTAAGTTTAAAAAAATCCACTCAAGAAAACTCTGGAAAGGAAATAGCATGATGTCTACAGGCGTCAATAGGTATTGCATTGCTCCCAGAGGAAGAACTGAATAGCTATCTTTCATTATAAACCAACCAAAACAAGTGACAATAAACATATGCACATTTCCTCTTCCAACATCCAGTGTCAATAAACCATGTGACATCTTAAAAGGAAAAACTAGACGGAGAGAACTGTATGGTCAGAAGTCTGATCCTAGGCATGTTGGTTTCATACATTTATGTAATCCTTTTTTAAGAACTGTTGAAGAAGTTACAAACAAGCTGAAAACAAACAACATTTCTTCCAATTTTTAAAATCCCAAGTAGGAATTTTACTCAAATATGACTTTTACTCAGATTTGACAAAATATCACCTAATGGAATATCCTTCTACTCTGCGAAATGTCTGGATGAAGGACAAATAATGATACTTATAAGACTCACCCTCTTCATTAAACATTGCAATAATGTTATTTTGCAATTGTTATGTAAAGCCAGGAAAAAAAGTTCTTTTGTATATTACGTCACTTTTCCCTCTTGATCCTAGAGACAATTTCTGAAGTCTGAATTAAAACTATAAAGAATTTTACTTAAAATTAAGAGAGCAAAATATCAAGAATTTTAATTAGAATCCACTCTTTCAGTCTGTCACTACTCTGAACCTATGTAGAAGCCATCCCATTGAATTTGGTAAGATTATGGATGTGTCACCTTCTTGTTCTTATTACTAGATTAGTGTATTAGTAATCATACTTAGATGTCTAAAAGGCCAGACAAGAACTAAGAACTATGAGATTATTCTTCCTGAGAAGTTTAAGATGTTGTCTGCTGTAGCTAATCACACACAAGATTAGAAAGCCTGGCAGGAGAGTTTAAACATGCCATAGATAAAATATTAAATTCCTATCAAAGACATTAGAAAGCTGCTTATTGATTTCAACAAGCCTTGAAAAATCTTGAGATCTTGTTTATGCCTGAGACCTTTCTTATGCTCTCTTGATTTGAATACAGGTAGGTTCTTTTACAGCTACATGGAAGCCTTATTAGATGTTGGTTGAGGAAAATATACATGCACAATATGAAGAGTAGTTGTGCCACCTTGTGAAAACACACCATGGTTGCAGTCAGATGATTTCTGGCAGCATTTCACTATAATTCAAACCATCAAATAATGTCTTCAGGACCAAGTTATTATTACGCTGGGGTTTTTTATACCTTTTATTAGAAAAACGCTTTAAAAGAAGCACCTTTTCTACTTGCTTTCTGATTTATTTTCTGAAAATGCTATCACAGTTTTGAAAAAATTATCCTTTACCTGCTCATTTCTGCCCTATGTAGCTGCAATACATTGTGCAAAAAGTAGATAGCTCTTGATAGAAGATATTTTTCCAAAATAATTATATCTTTGTCAAAAGTAATAACTAATTTGTATAAAGTATTTTGTTCAGAGAATCTAGAATTTTGAAGGGAAACACAAACAAACAAATAAAACTTCTAAGAGGCATAAGGGATTTCTCAAGGAAAAAGTTGGATTCTTTGTTTTATCTTTCTATGATTGCATTCAAAAACTTTTTTTTAAATAAAGCAATTGAAAGAAAGCACTTTTTAGATTTAAAAATATGTGATGCTTCTGTGAGTAAAAAATATGTGCACAAAATATCAACCACAAAGGCCATTCAACAAATTTGTACAAGAAAACCATTGCTCTGTTTTAAAAATACATCATATAAAATATAAACATCATAATTTTTACTAGCATTGTTTACTTATAATACAAATAGGAGATTTGATTAGTAATGTTGGAAACCCTCCCTTGGCTGAAGAGAACCCCACAGCTGAAAAAAGAATCATCCCTGATTTCCATTCTATCATTTCACTTATTCAGTGAGCAATTTGTGTCATATTTTCCCTACTCAGTTACCCAGTACATGGTGGCCCAAATTCAGCAGAATATAGTCTTTTTAGCATGGAATCTATTCTAATAGAACTAGGACAATTAAACAAGAAGTCTCAAAACAACCATTATAACAGGTTAACTTCGTACATAAAATTAAGACAGCACCACAATATTTTACTTAAAAATGGCTATATTTTAAGAGATGCTACAAAGCAAAAGTACAGGTTTGCACTTAAGTACACTGTCCCCAAATCACTAATGTGGGAATTAAGCTTGTTGTGATTATGGAACTAAAGTGCCTGAAATGATGTCCATTTCAACTTTTTTTTTTTTTTAATAAGAAAGTAAATAATTTTCTTATGCCTAAAAAGATTCAAATGTAGCTCAAAATATGATTTAGCCGTTGAATGTATATTTACAATTAAAAGTGGCTATAGTGAAGAGAGAAACTATGAAATTCAATTTGTGACATATGCATTTAGCAACTTAACATTCTCAGGGCAATGACGTCAAGCATGAAGTCTGGAAAATTTGCTTTGCAAAATCCCACTGCTTGCATAGCTACTTGTATTTCATGCAACATTTGAAAGGAAAATTTTGCTTGTTGGGGAACTGGCATTTACAACACTGATGAGCAGCAGCATGTACCAAATTGCAGCAAATATCCAGGACTCAGGATTGTTTATCAATTTAGATTGTGGCCTTGTTACAATCCGCTTAAATAAACTGAGTTCATAGTGGTCTCAGAGTACAAAGGAGGCAAAGAGAATACTGTTTAACCAGAAAAATCAATGCACTTTTATTAATGTGCCCACAAAACTGATATGCCATAGTGAGAGAGAGAACAGAGAGGAACAAAAATGATAGAAAGAGAAAGACAGAGAGAGAGATAGGAAAGATGGAATATCTACTGTGGATGAGAGACAGATCCTGGTAGCATCCTTCTGCCAATAGACCACCTTCGCGGTCCCCGTGGCATTGCTAATGGATTCTGTCTTCCATGGGGAGGCCTCAAGAAGGGTCTCCTCCGAGGCTGAATATATAGTTCTTTTCGAGGCAAGAGGCACCCAGCCAGAAGTGGGGGAGGATTCTCATGATCGATCCAATACACAATGGAGGCTGGAAAACAGGGCAAGCTGGTCCCACTGCATATCAGGCACAGGTGGTACAGTACTCAGGGGCAGTGTACCGTGGCCCCATTGTTCCAGCAGGATGTAGATCTGGCAGAGAGCTCGAGTCACGTTCCCAAGCAAACACACCTGGCCAGATGGTAATTCTGGTGGCAGTTTCATCAGCTTGGGGTCCCAGCCCCTGTTCCCCCAAAGTTTATTTTCCACCATGAAAACATGAGACATATTGAAGATTTTTGGGCTGACTCTCACAGGCCTTGAGGTAAGAGGGCAGAAAATTTACAGATTTACAGTCTCATGGTTTCTTTGAGAAATTTTCTCAGGGGCAAATTTCTGAAATTTCAGATGATCATAAGACAAATATGAATTAATTTCTCTGATGATAAAATCAGCATATCTGTCTTACTTTCTTTTGTATTATCCTGACTATGGTTGTCTCCAAGAACTGCATCTATGCAAGATCTTCCTAAAGTAAAAAAGGCTTAAGATTTTAAAGGTAGGCAAGTTAGTCACACTTCTGTCCCACACGGGAACCCATCCTTCCAGGCTGGAAGATGCCAGGTTGAGGACAGCAGTCTGATCCTGACGGATTTTCATTTCATTTATATTAGGGAACAATTTTATATGCCTTGTGCATCCAAGCTGCTATGGCGTATGTGGCAGCCATAGAAGAAGAGGCTGTTAAGATCTGCTGAGGGGTCTTTGGACAAAGATATGACAGTTCCCCTGGGACAAGGAGAATAAATCATCAATTATTCTTAATTAATGTATGAAGGACCTAGGAATTCCTCAAGTAGTATATTCCACCTCTCCCATTATGTATAGTTCTTTCCACATGGCTGAAACAAGCAGGGCTGATATGGAGAGACATCATCATATCACCCAAAGGAAACAGCCACAAAGAGTTTAGCAGGAGGGCATGTACTGCTCGTTGCAGCTGGACTGGTAAGTCTGACTGCTGTAGCCATCAAAACTTACCCTCTATAATTTTTCTCACTATAATCTTTTATAAAGCAGGAGGGAAGGAAAGGAGAAGCCAGCAACCAACTAAACCAAACTTTGAAAGGCTGGAGATAGACCTGAAGGCATAGCTGTGCAGCAAAATACAAAAACATTTGAGGAGGGGAGACAACCACATTCCTCTCTATTCTTGGGACATGGACAGTAAACTACATTTGATATCATTACCTAAAGATATTTTTATATGAAAGTAATGGTTCAAGCCTATTATTAGCTATATTTGTCTTTATTTCACCTGTAATTGTAAATGAGAAAGCAAGGAATCAGCATTTCTTCATCTTTGCTCTGTGTATGTTGCTAATCCTTGTCTCTGGCTCCTTTTATTCAAGTAAGCACCACTAGGAATTTTAACATCAGAACTTATATTTTTTAGCTAACTAACTATTTCCTCTCAATAATATTTTAAACAGATTTCAGCTATTCAGCAGCTAGTGCAATATAAGAGCATATCCAATAAAACCATGCCCTGTCTTTTGCAGCATTCCTCTTCTGCCATGGTACAAAGGGTGATGAATATGCTAAACCAGTGATATTTGGTAAGCACAGCTTATAAGTATTTTTTTTCTGTCAAGCACACATCAAGATTCCTGCTACTACCCTGAAAGCAGAATTTCCCAAGCAGCATAATGCTGCAGGATTTATTTGCTGGAGAACATTTTCTACAGATTGACCTCCCTATTCTGATGTAAATGTTCAGACTTCAACTCTTCTCATATTCTTGCCTTTTCCCAAAGTGTGATTTTCTGAGCAGAGAGGAGTCAGAATATTCCTTATCTGTCTCTTGCAGCGCAAGGCAGGAAATTATAGATTTTATTGAAGATCTAAAATTTGCCATTCTCTTCCATTTATTTAGCTAGACTCTTTTAAAACAGAGACATGGGAAAAAAGTCTTATCTTCACCTTCAATGCACTCAATGATTCATCTCTTCTGTTTTCAGAGTTGTATTTGAAAACTGTATTTTCACACTGAAGAGTGCTCAGCATGCTGCTTTATGCTTAAACAGTAGCTGACAGATCCAACACAAGAAAAGAGTCTCCTTTTCATGCTAGCCTCATTTTCAACGTAGTTGAGGCTAGCATGGGGGCATATTCTTAGAAGAGAGCTCACCACTGACATCAGTTTTCTGAAGAACGATACCTTACAAAATGGGCAGGCATGAGTAAGTTTAGAGCACTGCCATGCAAAAATCCCTTGGGTTTTAAAGGAAGCAAATAAGTGATTTCTCAAAGAAGTTCTCATTGTGTACATTTACAGTACACCCATTGGTAAGTGCAATAACTGAACCAACCTGACTTAATTTTACCTTTTTTAGTGCCTTAAATAAAAGAAAGAAGTATGCAGAATGTGAAAAATAAGTACTAAAAGCAAGGCTGAAAATTTAATAAAGTATCCAGGGACTAAAATTATGCAGGATAACAGTAAAAATCAGAGGTAACAAGAACTTCTGGTGTAGGTACAGGAAAAGCAGTGATGCTGAGCAGGTCAGAGGGCAGATATGTGAGCACTCATTATATCTTTCCTTTAAAATGCCATCATATTTTTCATTAATTTTAAGTGAGGAGACTGTTTTTGAACTGGTTGATAACACAGTCAGTACCAAACACATAATAATTCTGTATACAATAGGGCAGGAAGACATCAGTGAGAACACTTAGGGAATTTAGATATTGCACAGGTGAAGTCTAGGATGCTTGGAAAACTGGGTTGTTGCTGTCAAACCAGAGTTACCTCTCAAGATAGAGAGTTTGGTGAGGTTCTACAAAAACAAAAGAGGATCAGTGTTAAACTGGTTTAAAATTTAAACTTCAGTTTTTAAAATTCCATAATTTGCTTAACTATGGCTTCCAGAGAGAATAACCTGAAGCAAATCCAGCAATTTCCTGTTATGTAAAAGGCTAACAAGAGCTGAGAGTAGAAAGTTCTCCTGAACTTGGGGCTTTCCTGAGCGTAGGAGGCCGTGCTTGGCCCATCTCCTTTTTTAGCAACAACAACATGTTCTGAGGCTTCAACATGCTTTACAGAAGCAAATCAGCATTCCTTGAAGATAACTCAGGTTCAGTCACTCAAAATTTCTGGATTTTTGAGCATGGCACTCAAAATTAGAGCAGGGAAATTTGATATATTATTCTTAGTACCAGCTCTTCAACTCTTTTCAGATTTTTCAGGTCCACTGCTGAGATTAACATTGAAAACTAAGAGCCTGCACTGATGCCTTTACTTTAAAAGCCTTCTACCATAGGTCTGGTCAGGAGCTCCCATCACACACACCACTCTCTAAGCCTGTGCTATAAAATGTCCTAGTTGTGATTACTTAGCAAGCATTTGCTGGTACACTTACAGCAAAGAATTCTTTCTAAAAGGTTATCTTCCTTGAATGCCATTTGTCTACCTAGGTCACGAGGATGATGAATGCAATAATGCATTTTAGCAGCAATCTCCCAAAGGAAAGATACCAAAAAACTTGGGGCTTTTTGAAAATTTTTGTTCTGGAGCGCAATGTTGTGTTGTCTTAGGAGAAAGGCATTGGGTTTGTATCTGTAGCTTGTATTAGCAGTAAGTTTCACCAGAGTGCATTTCGTACCAAAACATAGTTCAACTCACAATAGCATAGTTAAATAATTTTATTGAGGGGGTTTTTTGGTGCTTTTTAAATAAAAATAATGGAAAGATAAAATCAAAGCTCAACCCTCCAAAATCAATGATAAAAATTTTTCTTCTTGGTTCTTCAGTTATTTCTACTTCCAAAAAAAGTATCAAATTAAACTTTGAATAAAAATATAATTTGTAAAACAATTTAATAAATTTCAAGGCATTAAACAACACAACAGTAATCAGACTTATGTTCCCCGGTTTGCCAGTATTTTCATCAAGGGAATAAATGTTTGCTGAAGACCTCAATTTTTTTTAATGTAAATTGTCATCTGAGCATTCCAGCTGTAGATGGAGAGGTTACACTATGTGGAAAGCAAATTTATGTTACATCATAAAAAGTGTACTTTCATAATAGAGCTTTTTGACTGCTTTGGTGTGTTAATATTCTCTGGAAGAAAAGAAGTGTTTGCAAACTAGACTCCACCCCTGCAGTTATATTGTACAGTAGTTATGGTCATTTACTTCATAAAACCAACTTGTATAGTCTTAACTCTTCTCTTTTTTTCTTTCTTTCTTTTCATTTCATTTGAAACTCCAAAACAGCAGAACTTAAAAGGCAGAACCAGGTTAAAAGTCAAAGCCATTTACTTCTACTTGCTAAAAAAATCTAGAGTTCGGGCATATTCTGCCAGCATAATTAAAATAAAACAAAATTCTTGTTTATGAGCAACATTTACTGAGAACTTTCTTCACTTGCTTTTTCTGGGAGAGATATTAACTCATTTTGTGTCTTAGCATTACCACATTGAAGAAATGATGCACAGGATGAGTCAAAATTATTCACCTCTTTACAGAGATTAAGGGAATATATTATTTTTTAGCAGAAACCAGATACTGCTTTTTTGTCAGAAGCAGCATGGTGATAATTTAGGCAGTGTCCCTCTGCCAGGCAGCTCTCAGCTCCTGCTGTGTTCCTCAGGAGTAGAATCTGCTCACCCAGGAACTGGATGATGGTTTAGTGACAGCCACCAATTCCCCAGGAGTTCTCAGCTTCCCACTTCTTAAAGCAGCCCAGGACTGTTGCTTAACAGCACCTGGTCATCTGCATCCTGCCTCTGAGAGCATCATATTTCAGAGTCTATCTGTTTTCACCAGTCTTTACTCATTCATTTTGAAGTCTGTTTATTTAAATGTATAATGGCCACTTTTTGAAGTCCCTGGCCCTAATGCAAAGCATGACTGACATAGGTGCTAGTGCAGCTTTCCTGCAGATGGTATGACACTGGCAGAGATAGCTCAATGTGGCAAGCCAGTCTCCAGGGAATATTACATCTCCTGTGGTGTAAATACTGTGCACTTAAAAATACATCAGAGGGAGCTGCAAAAATATACTGTTTTATTTTGAAGCTTAATGGAAGCTGGCTACAGGTAAACTGTGGATGTAGCTAGAAGCAAGCTGTGGATGTATCTGGCTCCATAAACTTGAACTGTGACAGATAACCAAATATGATGTTGGTATATGCAGATATAACCAGGATGAGTCAGCAGGAGCTAACTTTGTATCAGAAAGGAAACTTCAGTAGAATTTCTTAATTATACTGTAAAAGGAGGATTTATTTAAAAACACTGCTGATGTTACAAAGAACAACTTCCAAGGCATCCTGACATCCTCTCTGAATGCCATGTATGAAAGGAAAAAATACAAAATCCTAAGCCATTGAAATTTTTTTTGAAGATGATATTATTCAGGTTTATTAGAATGAATCCTTAAGACATGCCCCTTATTGTTATCAAGTTTTAAAACTATAGCTGGAAGCACATCTTCCAATGGAAAACAGGCAGGGAAGACCTCCTGGATTTTAGTACTTATCAATCAAGTGTAGTACACTACTGTGCTACTAGTGAGAGAATTTAGCTCTCTTTAGTTTGCAGAACTTTGTAATGGATGTCTTCCTCATCATCTCATTGATCAACAGGTTTCTCCAATTGATTCTGCTGAAATCATCAGTAACAGCTTGTTCTTTAACACAGTATGCAGCAGCAGTTTACTTAATTATTATTAATTACTAATTTGGACACTAAGCAGCTCCTGATACTTCACAGAAATACCTATAATTTTGGTTTTGGTGAGCTGCCACTATCTCACATTTATGGTCCACATCACCATGCTGAATAATGAAGTTAAAATGTATTAAGAAAACAACAGCAAAAATAAGTTTTATTTTCAGCAAGCATTCAGCCCTCAGTCATAACATGTTAAGACATTTGCAGAGGAGAAAGTGGGGAGGATCTTTTTCATTAAAAGGCAGTGTCATCTCTCCAGAGTGAAGTGATCCCACAAGAAGTTTCAGTGGGAGCCAGCAGAGATGACCAATGCTGCTTGCCTGGTTTGCCCTGGTTGCAGGGCTGCTCCATTCCCCGGATAGCCAGTACAGCCTGCTGAGCTGCTTCAGTGTCTAGCTCCTTGTATGAACTGCCTGTCTGACAGGCAGGGTGCCCACACCCCTATGTGCCCTTGACAGAGCCAGCTCAAAGCTGCATGAGAAATGCAGCTTTACAGACCTCTGCATAATTCAGAATTGAAAATACACTTAAGAGCATGCCTGGAGCAAGAGATGTACAACTGAGGGTCCAAGAAATGTTACAGGTATCAAACAAATGGATAGGTCAATGATAGTTGCTCGCTGCCAGGATGCAGAGAGAGAGAGGTCAGACACTTAGGCAGCATCTGACTAAGCCATCATCACAATGGCTGTGTCCAAACTCAGGGGTACAGGGAATAATCTACTGTAATGAAAGGAGATCTCACTTGGAATGGAAGCAGACTTTCTGATGGTAGAACTGCCTTCTGAACACAAGGTCACTGACTCCTCACTTGTCATGAGGGTATGGACACAGCACTGGGGAAAGTATCTGACCAATGCACATACACTTCAATGTAGTCACTAAGATAAAATTCAGTGGATTTCATTATACACATCCTACCACCAAATGCCTTTTGTCAAAAACACCCAAAGAAACTGACTTCTCACTTCAAGGTCAGACATGTATTAACGCCTTTAGTGAATTCTTTTCTTCCTTGGCAGTATGCAGAGTATTGCAACATTCATGTCTACACAACATTACTGCTATAAACCCTTTTACTCACTTGTTTTCTACTGCCTCAAGATTTAACAACTTGCCAATTTAACACACTGCCTTCCAGGCTGCAAACAATATCTCTAACTCCATTTGCTCAGAGAACCCATTTTTCTCTAGCTTTGGGCTTTGCATAAACTTATACTTCCAACTTAATTACTTTTAATATTTAATATTTTAACCCATATGTAAAAACCCAGAGATATTGTTGAATCAGCTCGTTCAATTCTAAATGCCTTGCCCAGGATTTATTCTTGTCCTAAGTATACTTTCTATGTCACATTTCAATCAGGGACAAAGCCTGGTTTAACATCATATCTTTCTCTTTATCCTCATCTTAATCTTAACAAATTAGGAGGTTTTCCATTCCATTTCTTGTTATTTTATTTTTAAACAGTCCCTATAAACTGTGCTTTATGGTAACTTAGCATTGCAGGCATTTCAGAAGTGTTTATGGGGTGCAATAACTTGTCAGACTTTTAGAGCAATACAGACTATTTCAGAAAAAATAGAGCTTCCAGATTCCTTACTTGAATTTTTTTTTCCCAAAAATGATTCTGAAACTTGATGCAGTTAATATTAAGAAACAGACATTTAAAAAAATGGAAGTAAAAATAAAAATTTAGGCCCTCAACTATGCAAATTACCCACATACCAGTTTACTAACACTTGGTTCAGCTGACATCTCAATGAGCTGAGACAATATTTATGGCATACCTCATTAAAAAGCCAGAGAACTAATGCCAATTTAAAGATTGAATGCCCTGTGCTCATTTAAGCCTAAGAGCTACTTTAATGAGGCACACAGTCTCTCCTGTAGCAATTCACCAGCAGGGCTAGTCAAACACAGAACATCATTCACTACTGTCTTCTGTATCCAGATTATTTTATATTCCAAGCAGTTGTAAGATGTCATCATCCTTACAGTTCAGAAAATAAAAGAGCATATAGAAAAAATATAGAAAAAAAGAGTCAGACTTTGAACAAAAGCAAACACTTCTCGCAACAAAACCATCCCCTGTTATTTCCACTATCTTTATCACTTTCCTTTCTGAGAAAGGACCAAGATATTTAGAAGAGAGACCTGAACAGTTGAACAAAAAAACAGCTTCAGCATGCATGCTTATATGTGTGTTTTCAGCATTCAGTTGTGCCTAGAGAAAAGCAGCTTTAAAGGCTGAACAGGCACACACACACACAGGTATTAAAAACAACAGTCTGCCAAATTTGAAGCAAATAAGCCCAATACTCAGTAGATTTGTGCTCTGTGTTGAACAATAACTGTGCTGCCATAAAACTTTTTGCTTTAATTCCACAAAGCTTCCTCCAAGAGGACTAACCTTTCCACAGGCAACAAGAATTCCCACAGATGAACCCACTTACAGTACAAGAGTTTCAATTTACTACAGCAGCTGCAGCAAATTGATTTCTGAGCAGAGGTGGCCTATTGGAGAATTTCCAAAAAGAGCACAATCAGCACAGAGGAAACCCAAGAGAGAAACAAGCCCTCTTCTTCATATACTGGCTTGTCTGTGAAGCTAAATACATGGGTGGAAAAATAATGCATACCAATTCAAGACCTGTGTGTTTTCATGAAAGCGACTTAGCAAGTCATGCTACTATGGACTAACCATTCTCTCTCAGCCTAAAAATTGCCTGCCAACTGGTTACAACAATGCATTGAAAATATAATTGTGTACAGGATTTTTGTTGCTGGGTTGCCTTAATAAAATGTAATATGTCAGAGGAGAGAGTGTCCAGCATTTTTTCCACAACCGGATGACTTACAATTGGTCTGATGAGGAAAAAGAACTTTTAACAATATGTAATTTGTAACTGAATATTCTGACTCTTGGATTCAGTGTCTCATGATCAGCATTTAGCCATATCAAAACCATTGCAACAAGTTTCCAGTTGCAAAGATTCACAAAGTCAGCTTCATGACTAGAAAATCCTGGCAAGTACCTCTGTCAGGAAGAGGGTTGCCTGTCAGGATGCACTGCTACCACTGAACAGACTGGCTGCTTCCAGGGAGAAGGTCACTAAGAAACAGCTGCAAAAGGAAGAAATCAAGAGGGACAGAGGGATCTGGTCAAAAGCTGCTTACCTAAAGCACATGTTCATTCAAACTCCACCTCAGCTCAAACTTGAACTACATCTGTTCTTCAGCAGAAATTTGCCTGGAATGTGTTTTTGTTTGGAGAGGAGGGGAGTGGGCTAATCTCCCACAAATCCCAAATCTTGCAACTTAAATCTTTTGTAGATTTAGATTTGTGGACTTACATATTTCTTCTTACATGATGAAATTTATTTTTCTCTACCATTGTCCTGTTGTCCTCCTTTCAGACAATGGAATACAAGTGGGCACAGGCCTATCAAACTTGACTTACAACTCCGAGTTTGCAGTGCCACCAGGTTGCTGAGAACGTAATTGAACTATGGCATATATCATGTTCCTACTTATGAATCCAGGTACCTGAATAGGAGTGTAGCAGTGTCTTGAGACCAAACCATTATCACGGGAAATAAGACTTGGAACAGAGAAAACCTTTCAATATAAGCAGGATCTCACAGACGCAAGAGTCTTTCCTGCATTCAGTAATGCATTTCTCCAGAATGCAAATGATCACATTTGCAAATAAACAGGTTATGGCAGTGCAGAACTGTCCACAAAGAAAGACTAATAGGGAAATTAAAAAAAAAAAAAAAAAAGAAAAAGAAAAAATAAAAAAAAAAGGTAGGTAATTCTAAAGGCATTTTTCACAAAGGAAACTATGTGGGAGGAGGTGCTGTTGTTAAATCAAAAAATGTAATCTACTTAAAATACTAGGTGCTAAAATCTTTTAAAATTTATCTTGTGCAACAAGGAGATGATACACTTTATCTTACACCTGTTGCTTTTTACAGCAGGTAACTGCTGCTCTAACTTTTCAAATCTAGATGCATCTTCTAACCAGTGAAACCACATAAGAAAATAGTTGACAGAATCATTGCATTGTTTTGCTGGATGGCTGTCTGATGGCTGATTAGATCCTCCATAAATTTGTATTTCAGTGAATTACTCAAATTACAGGAGCATAACCACATAAAATAACTCCTTGGAGTGTATTTGGAAATCTGATTTGCTTCAAAATATCTCTGAACCAATCAGTGGGACTTGGGCAGGGAAGTTTGTGGCAGACCTTCCTGATTTTTCAGTGATGGATAGCAGAGATGCACAGCATCCACACAGGTTCAGCTATTATGGCTATTCATTCACCACTCACACACCAAAATATCATAATTAAATGAGTAACTTCTGCCCTGCCCAGAGATATTTATAGTATATTGCAACTCACAACTCACATTGCTTCTTTCTTTTCCAAATCCTGATGTGGCCAGCTGATTTTACTCATGGCAAATTCAACAATGTCTCTTTCCTTCCCCTTTTTTGTTATAGACCTTGCCTTCTGTAACAGGTCCATTGGAAGGAAAAATAATTAGGCTGGAAGGCTAAATCAAAAAGCCCTGTGAGATCCTTTTCATGGACCAGGTCTGTGATTTACTGAAGGGGAGTGGTAGACGAAATTTTCCCAAACTGTGCCTGTTGGGCTGCCAGAACCAAGCAGGACTCTGTTTTCAGCAACTTTACAGGCCAAAACCAAATAAAATGAGAACATAGTTGCATATTTCCTGACATTTTTGGGATGAGAAGAACGAAGCAAAGGAAGAGAAAAGCTGAGAATTTCCTCAACAGAATCTTCCAGTATGTTCTAGTGATTTGGGAGAGTAGTTGTAGGGAAAGCCAGTAAAAAAGTTCAATCAATTAGGTAGTTTTAAAAGCTAATCCTTATTTACTGAAGAAAAAGTAATTTCTCTAAAATCACTTGTGAACTATAGTAATTTCCAGTGCAATTGCAAAGTGGGCACAACCTGCAGAACTCTTATTTGTTTCCAGGTTGCTGCTGTGCAATCTATAAGAGCAAATTCCTGCAGTTACTGCATGGTATTGCAAATGCCAGTTTTCCCAGTAAAAGGTAGTATTCTACCACAGTTATACCATTGTCTTACATCTTTTTAGAGGTGCTGGTAAGATATTGATGTATCAGCTTGGTGTGGTATGTTAAGAAGTTTCACTGACTACATAGGAATCTTTGCTGCTATTTGAGCTGATTACTATTGGAATAAAAATTTTAAAATCATGCCAAGAGTTGTTTATGTTCTGATGCAAACTTGTCTTCTTTCTTATCTTTAAGCACATGTTTAAAATCTTATTGAAGTTAAGTTTTCTGCAGGGTGGCAGGAAAGGGACCTGGGGTCCTGGTTGACGGCAAGCTGGACATGAGTTAGCAGTGCCCTGGCAGCCAGGAGGGCCAATCCTGTCCTGGGGTGCATCAGGCACAGCATCAGAGCCAGGCAAGGGAGGGGATTGTCCCTCTCTGCTCTGCTCTGACCTGGGGCAGCCTCACCTCAAGTGCTGGGGGCAGTTGGGTGCCACAATGTAAAAAAAGACATTAAGCTACTGGAAAGCATCCGAAGGAGGGCTGTGAGGATGGTGAAATGTCTAGAGGGGAAGACTTACCAGGAGTGACTGAGGTCACTTCATCTATTCAGCTTGGAGGAGACTGAGGGGACACCTCACTGAGGTCTTCAACAACCATGCAGGGTGAAACAGAGGAACAGCACCAATCCCTTCACTCTTGTGACCAGTGACAGGACTTGAAGAAACTGAATGAAGCTGAGTGAGGGGAGGTTTAGGTTGGATGCCAGGAAAAGGTTTTTCACCCAAGGGTTGATTGGGTGCTGGAATAGGCTCCCCAGGAAACTGGTCATAGTGTTCATGAAGCATTTGGACAATAGTCTCAGGCACATGGTGAGATTCTTGGGATGTCCTGTGCAGGGCTAGGAGTGGGAGTTGATGATCCTGATGGGCCCCTTCCAATTAAGCATATTCTGTGATTCTGTGAAAGTATGAAATTACATGTGTAAGTGTGTTCTTAGGGTTGGAAGAGACCAGTGAATGTAGATGACAGAGATTACTTACTGAAAACTTACCTAGTAGAGTTTTTCATAGAGTTTCATTCATAGAATCATAAAATTATTAAGTTGGAAAGCACCTCTAAGATAATCAGTGCCAACTCTTAAACCAGCACCACTGTAATGACCACTAATCACATCCATACAAACCATGTCCATACGTTTCTTGAACACTTCCACAGGTGGTGACTCCATCTCTTCTCTGGGCAACCTGTTTCAGTGCATAACAACCATTCCAGTGCAGAATTTTTTTATAATATCTGTTCCAAACCTTCCTGGCGTTCTCTTGATGCCATTTCCTCTTGTTCTGTCATTTGGTATCTGGAAAAAAGAGGCTGACACCCACAAATCTATAACTTCTTCTAATGTAGCTATAGAGAGCGACAAGGTCCCCCTGAGCCTCTTTTTCTTATAGTTTTTTAAGCACTTTTGGAATACACTAAGCATTCTGTTCTCCAACCACCAGTACTGATGTTATTTTATTATGAATGTTGTCTGATGACTTATCTTCTTCCACCTCTGTCACTAATGAATTAAAAGAACCCCAAACTACCCAAACCAACAAAAGAAAAAACTCACATGACAAAAGAAAAAACAGCAATGTCTATCAACCAAAAATTCAATTTTTTTTTCTACAAAATATGCAAAGCAATACTGCATCAAATGGTTAAAAGAGGGGTGTGTAATTTATTGTTTTTAGAGTTAGCACATGGTACAAATGATCTCGAGGCTCCACCACTTTCCCCTGAAGAAAAGTCGTTGTCTCGCAATCTGTTGAGCTGGTTGGTTCCTCTCAAAGTATTCACGTGTTGTTTACTTTCTCACTACCAAGAGCGCAGTTCGCGTTTACACAGACAATGGGCTCTCCCCACGCGAGTGCTCTCCGAGGGGTGCAGCAGCAAGCCCCTTATTTTACAGGCGGGCAGAAGCTCCCGCAGGGCACGGAGAAGCCCCTTCCCTTCCCTTCCCTTCCCTTCCCTTCCCTTCCCTTCCCTTCCCTTCCCTTCCCTTCCCTTCCCTTCCCTTCCCTTCCCTTCCCTTCCCTTCCCTTCCCTTCCCTTCCCTTCCCTTCCCTTCCCTTCCCTTCCCTTCCCTTCCCTTCCCTTCCCTTCCCTTCCCTTCCCTTCCCTTCCCTGCCCTGCCCTGCCCTGCCCTGCCCTGCCCTGCCCTGCCCTGCCCTGCCCTGCCCTTGCCCTTGCCCTTGCCCTTGCCCTGCCCTGCCCTGCCGCCGCTTCGCGGGCTGCGCACCTTCCCGGTAGCACGCTGGAGCGCGGAGTCCTTCCTCCCGCCCGCCCGCCGGGCCGCGCTCCCTCCGCCGCGAGGGGTCACCAAAGGAGCCCGCATCGCCGCGGTGCCTGAGGAGCGCAAAAAACCCAACGGCCCTTCCCCCACATCCAAGAGAAACATGACATTGGTTTTTGGGGGGTTCTTCTAACTAAACCAAAAGAAAAAAAAAAAAAAAAAAGTCCAAATCGGCATCTTCGCGCCTGATACGTTTTTTCTCTTTGCTGGCTCTCCGCTAGGTGATAGCAGTGAAATCGGACTAAAACAGCCCATAGTGAACTCGTAGAGAAAACGGCTTTATCCTTTTAGCTAAGCTCTCGCAGAGTAATGCAGTTGAGAAACTCGCATTATTGGCTGTTTTCCTGGAAATTGCAGAGCTCTTTGCTTTTAGGCTTCCAGCCTGCAGACTTCAATAATTTACAAAAGTACGTCTCTGTATTGTATGCAATGCACTTAAAGCAGATGTACTTGGGCTGGAAAAAAGTCAAGTATTGTTGGTTTAATGTGAGTAGTTGCTTCATAATGTCAGCTATTAGTCTTGTAAAATATTCCCAAGCTCTTACTTTCGTAAACTGAATGGGCCTGATCTTTCAGACGAGAACCCCCATCTGCACTGAAACTGCAGGAAGACTGGAGACTTAAATTTACAGCAATGTCCAATTTTGTAACAGGGACACTAATTTTATGCACATGCATTTAAATGCTACTCTTTTGCTCTTGTTTGCACACCGGATTAAAGCAGTAAGCTTTTTTAGCTTGAATTTTTTTAGGTTGAATCTTCAAACTAATTATAGCACAAGCTAGAGTAGGGTCCAAGAAGTTACAGCACACACAAGAGAAAGAAGGAATGAAATACACTTGTCTGAAGACAAATCCATCTTGACCTGAGTTAAAGCATTGTAAACCTGCTGTAAGTAGGGCACATTCTAGAATTCAGAGGGGACAGTACAAACCTTCTATCTTAGTTCTATTCCTGACTAATCCAAAGCATGTTCTGTGGGACAAGAACCTCAACTTTCCAGCTTCTGTGCATCTGTGAGATTCTCTTTCAAAAGGGAAATCCCTATCTCAGTAGTATTCATAGCTCCTTAAATATCAAATACAGAGGTATAAAGGGTTTGTAGCAGCCAGAGTATCTTTTCAGAAAGGAAATAATTACTTAAAGTTCTTGTCTCCCTCTTCACTCACTTTATTTTGTAATTTTATTGCATGTTTTGATTCTCCTGAATTATTCTGAGGTGTATTAACTTAACTGTCTATGTGCTCCAAACATTTCATTTTGTTCCTTTAATCTACAAATTCTTTTTCACAGCCTGGTTATATAAGTTTAAAATTTTTAAGATGTATTAATTCCAGTTTACACTATAATATTCCACAGATTTTGTAAAAAAAAATTGTCATTCCATCTTTTGGGACAGAAACGCTATATGCTATATGATATATGCTATATGTTGAAAGAAGATGACCTAGTGATGGAAGAACTTTGTCACAGGTCTCAGGGAATTTTTTTGATAGAAACTCAGTGATCTAATTTTTGTTTTTCTTCTCTGACAAATGTAAGAAAATACTTGTGCATTTAGGCTGGCTTTTACTATATGCTGCATCATTGCAGCAATGCATTCAGTCACTAAGTAATGTGTTAATTTTTGTTTTATAATTCTTTGTGATGTCTTGAATGATGCTTTATAATTCTTTTCTATATTCTAAAAATGGCTATCATAAAAAGACAAAGAGGATGGTAGGTGTTTATTAGAAGAAATAGTCAGCTGGTTCTCTATACATACAATATGTAATATACCACACATACTGACTTAAATCACTAGACTAAAGAAGGCACTAAAAAACAGAAATTAGTTTTAAATTATACCTGTAAGGAGACATTCAGCCATGCTCAGAATATTTGTCTGTTTTCAGGGTTAATTCTTTGTGCTGTACAGGAATGTTCTGAAGAAGTGATGTCAAATAAATTGTGTTTGTGACCAAAAAAAAAAAAAAATTCAAATAAACCAGAGGAGAGAATAGTTCAATAAAAATACTTATTGAAAAAAGTTCCCATCATCATTTACTTACCTATACTAAGTAAGTAAAACACTTAGTGTGATAACAGTAATTAGGATGCAAATGGCTAGTACCATGAGCAGAATGATTCGGCAATATTTTGAATGCTTTTTTTCTCTCTCCTTCTTTTTTAGCAAGGTATCATAACCAGGAGTATAAATATCCCCCATCCAGAACTGTAGATCATTAGGATTTTCCTAGAAGAAAATCAGAAAATAAAATCAATTTCTCTCTTTTACACACAAATTCATTAGAACATACCCAGAAGTATTTTGGCTATCATCAGATATTGATTAATGAATTTAAGACATCACAACACATATGCAAGACACTTTCACTTGAATATAGGTTGTGCTACTTTCTAGATACTGCAAATGTTCCCAGAACAAATGTACCCAGAACAAACCATGTTGTGTTCTCAAGAAGAGATGTCGTTGTATAAACACAGCTCTGACTCCCTTTTCAAAAAATGATTTGTGTCAACCCACAGCGAGGCAAGATCCTGTATAGTGTGGATGAGGCTGAGAAAATACATGTAATTTGATAACAGAATTTTGCTATGAACAGTTATTAAAGCAGCTATATAGTATTTAAGTGCCACATTTGTAGCTCTTCCCTATGTAAACAGGGAAGCTGAGTTGTACAGTATTGTGGTTTAATAGTTTCTCTAATCAGAGGTCATGTACTGTAAAATTTAAATTCCTGGAGTGTCACCAGATATCTAGATTCTTTCTGATCAGACTCATGTTAGTGTCATGTCTGTACCAGAAAATACTTCTATATTTACTTCTGTAATCCCACCTAAAGATCCAAGAAGGCTGCACAGTGGTTTGTGCATGCACCACACAGCTCACAGCAATTCACTTGCTCAAACTCAGCACAACAGTCATTACCTTTATGTGGCTGGCCAAGTTAGAGTGCAGTGACTGTCTGTCATAGTCTTGCACAGTCCAGGAAGGGGTCTTTTTCTTCTCCTGGTCATCATCCACATGGATATCACTATACAGTGGGTTGCTCTTGATTGTGGATTTCAGGGTGATGGGAGTAATGTGTTTCCCCAGGGATTTGTCTATTATTTCTTGACTGACCCTGTTCAAGTCTAAGCCTGGCAGCTCAGTGACAGTTCTCTTTTCTCTCTGTAAGACACAAGTTAGATCAGAACCTGGTTTTCATTTGCGTTTCCTACAATATAGGCCCCCTTCCAGAATTATCACTTGTAATGCAACAGAATCATTTTAAAACTACCCATGCAACAATTTTTCTCCTTCTGGCAAACTTCTACAGTGAGGGAGACTGACTGCTCACTCTGGACAGATTTCCTCCTTCTGGGGAAAGTAGGGGAAAGTAAGTGGGTACAATCTGAACATTAAGTTCCTTTGCAAATGTGAACTGACATGATAATGCCTGCTGGAACAAAGCCTCTGCTTAAGTGAAACAATGCTATGGAGAACTGCAGTAGAACATTATAGTTCTGGTGAAAGCCATGGATGTGTGATGCAGAAGCAAAGATGTAAGGACAAAGCAGAATGATCACAAGGGCAATGGTGTGTAAATGACAACCTTAACTGGAAATGCATCTCTGATAGCAGGGGTGTGACTCACAGTTCTGTTCACACTCTTGAATGCTAGACCCATGGTCAGGATGTGAAGAGGCTCCTCATTCAACTGAAGGCACTGTCAGAATTCACAGGTAATTAAATATCTGAGCAGTCTCCAGTGGAGACTAGGAGATCCCCTGGTGGGATCTTATTTTTTGAGAAATCACAAGCTGCCTCTTAAAACAGCAGTAAGGGCCTTTTTAGGGGTCTGTAAAGTAGTAGTTACAGTATTTTTCAATCTGTAATTGAAAAATCAATCTGTAATTGTAACTTTCAATTTCAATTTGCATGGAGGAATGCAATCAGATTCTTTAGTCCAAGTTATTCAATATTTGTCACAACCTGTTGTCCCCAAGACTTTGAATTAACCTGTCACTGATCCGTGGTACCACAGTGTGTCAGCTACCTAAAAGACCTGCTTTTTGCAGAGCTTTTGTCTTACACTAACAGCTCTCCCATGTCTCAGGATTTTTGAATCTGAGCAAATTTTGACAACAAAGAGCAAATTCATCCCTCCTCATAAGTACTTTTGTACTTAGGAGCTTTATGTTGAGTCAAGGGGAGCCTTAGCCTGACCCAGTGGTCCTGTGTCAGGTATGCTGGGAGGGGGAAAACCCCACCCCTCTCTTGCTCTCAGAGATCACAAAGGTGTGGGCAGCACCTACTGCAAGATGCACAAAGGGTAAAATGCACATAATAAACAGCCAGTGAAGAAGCTGGGTCCTGAGAAACTTACTTCCATGTAAGGATGACTTTCCCTGAATTTTTCACTTTTACTGAGATCTCCAGATTTTAAGGTAACACAGAATGGATAGTCTTCAGCTGCAAAAGGGCTAGGGGCATGTCCTGCTTCTTCTTCCATCTTTCTGGTGGGAGCTCAGGGCGTCTGACCTCCTGTACACTGGCTTTGGGAACTGCTTGGACACTTTGTCAAGCCAGTGAAGATTCCTAAGATGATAGCTTGTTCTGCTTGAGTAATTTTCTGCCCTCTTTGTGGGCCGGTGAATCCACTCTCAGTGAGTCAGCTGCTGTGTGCCATCACCTACTTCACGACTGCGGTGTCTGTGTGCATGTATAAACTTGTATACACTGGGCTGAGGTAGGCAAGTGTAGAAGGAAGCATAAGGACTGATTTCCTTCAGAAAGTGAAGGTGGAGAGGAGAAAACAAAAGATTTTGCTAAGGAATTCTAGGAGAAAGCATCATGCTGGCATTCCTATCACCAAGTCTTGCAGAAGTGACTAAGCATGTTTCCCATCAATAATTGCCATTAGTAGGCGAGTGGATCCTCAGTGACCTCCCATCCTTCTGTTAGTTCATAATTTCCACATGTCGTTCCTTAGCCTTCACGTATCCCCTGATAATATTACTCTCTGCATTGCAGTTACAGCTGGCACTGAAGCCCTCTGGGCTGTACTGGCCAGATTTCAGCCGAGCTGGTGTTTTAAACTGCCTTTTCTTTCTGACTGCACTTTATTTTATTTACTTTATTTCTTATTTAAGATTTGTCATTGACCTTAATGACTCTTCCCTCAGGCTTGCCAAATAGTTGAACTTGGAGAACATTTTGTTGAAGAACACGAATTATCTCACCAGGGGATGATTGGTCTCCCTAGGCTTAAATGTTGTAAAAAGAATGTGACTTGACAATAATTTTTAAAGCTGTTTTAGATAAAATTCTCCAAAACTTGGAATAGATGGCATGATGCAAAAATTTGTTCATAAAAACAGTGCTTTGTGGCAAAATTTTTCCCCTACTGTCTGAAGTACCTTTCTTTTCATGGGCATGTGGAGAGTGTGGTGGCTTGGAGCAGAAGTAGAGAGGGGCAACTGGGTTTTATCATGAGAACTGGACTGGAATTTGGGGTAGGATATAGTTTGCAGAAATTTTGGAGAACAAACATTGAAGTGGCAAACTAACTGGGAGAATGTACTTGACTACAGCAGATGCTTGATTGTAAAATTTCTGCAGTAGATATGGACTAGTTAGGGAAAAGAAAGGGCAGAAGCTGGAATCACATGCAAATGCCTAAATTTTTAGGTCTAAGAAATCATGCAAAGAAATAGGAACAATATTGCACTAAACATATGCATTTCTAGCAGCAGAGAAAGATAAGATTAGATAACAAAAATATGCTTGCTAGTATTAATTTTTGCAAAAGCCACTTTTTTACAATTTAAGATTCAAAACACCTTGTAATCTTCGTCACAGACTCTGACTCATGCAGCAAACATTCAAAGAAAGAGAAATGAATTGTAAATTTAGGTATCAATATCCATTACAAAATTCATACAATACACACTGAATATAAGAAGACAGTGTGAATGAGGGTAAAACAGAACAAATCAAAGGCAATTTATGTTATTATTCACTGAATGGAAGGAGTGAACAGAGAATAATCAAAGGAGCAGTAGTTATGAAGAACACTGAAAACTGTAGATGAAATATGTTTGTAAAACATTTATTCAACAACATGAAAAGTGCTCAACTTTGCAAACACGTAACTGTGTTTGGTCTACATATAGCTCATGAGCAAGAACACTGTTATAACTGGTTAATAACTCATTTTTCACTAAGAAAATTATGTCCCTCTTTGACAGACGCAGAGAGTACTAGTATTCTATGAAAAGCCCAAAGATCCATAGAGGGTCAATGTTAGTTCCATCACTGAGTCAACAAGTGCCTACTGCACGTTTTTTTCTTGCTGACTATTTTATAACGCAAGCTATGCATATATTACAATACATATAACTAAAATTATAATTTTGTCTTTTTTACTAGGAAATATTTTTATCTCATTTTTATCTTGACTTTATCCTTCTGTTCCCACTGCTATTGCTATAAGCATTGAAGCAACACTGAGCCTAACCGTTCTTTTCTCAGCCTGTGATATGAGGTACCACCCATCAAACCCAGGACATCAACAGTTAAGGCTAGACCCTGGTTTCAAGCCCATCTACCTGAAAGAACAAAGATACAGTTAAGCAATTAAGGAAATTTACTTCCTGGAACTCAAGCTTTTCTTTCCTTTCCCCCCAGACAGAACCTGTTGGGGTCTAAGAAAGCCTCGAGCTAAGGCCATGGGCAAAAATCTCTCTGGTTAGGGTGAGAGAAATCTAACCTGCAAGGCCTCATAGGAAGTCCCTATATAGATTAGACTAGAAAGTTCTCTGTTCCCCTTGCTACCATTGGTTACCTTTTGCCACAATAATTTGCATATTCCTAATTCTCTCTCCCAATTGGTTCCCTGCCCTCAGACTCAACTCTTATCCTACCCTATATAAGTTACTCTAGCACTCCCCGCCCCTCGCCTTTTGTTGTGCACCCTATAGCGAGCTAGGTTTTCTGTTTGTTGTTTTGCTTCTTATTAAAGCGGTTCTTTTCCAGGGCACCAGATAGTGCATATCTCTCATTTATTTCGCGACCAAAGGGACGTTCGCCCCTGAAATCTCATGGTGATGCTCAGCTTTCCTATCCAGGCCTGGGCTGTCACATGGCCAGCCCCAGTTTCCACCTGATGTTGGAAATTATGTTCAGGGAAAGTAAGAAATGCTCTTGATGGGCAGCTCGACCTAGAATTTTTAACCAAGGCAGTCTTACAGAAACCTACAGCCACTAGATACTACAGGATTTGTTTCATAACAGCTTTCTCAGTCCTAATGGAAGTGACTAGCATGGTGGTCACTATATTTGTTAGTAGTTTGTTTAGTACTATAACCCTCTGTTGTGCAAAAACTTTGTAACAGATTGTGGAGGACCCTCTCTGCACTTGTAAGGACATTTTTCTGATACTGGGAGCTATTTTGAAGGCAGACAAAAGGTCTGATAGACAAAAAACTGCTAGGGTGTCGCGAAGAATCCCTGTGGTAGAGGTATCAACTGTATAGGTATTGCTAGACATTTGGAAAATAAAAAAGCTCTTTTGCTATGAAGAATATTAGCACTTAAGAGCTTTGTTCAACAAATCAGATCTCATAGGAGATGCTATAGAAATGCAATTGGGAAGGCAAGGATTAATCAAAGGTGCAAAACGAAATATGAAAGACAGTAGGGCACACAGCTCACATCAAGGGTTCCTGAGAAGACTAAGCAGGTCCAAATGAGGCCACAAAGATGATCAGAGGGTTGGATCACCTCTCTTATGAAGACAGTTTGAGGGAGCTGGGGTTGTTCTGCCTGGGGAAGGGAAGGCGACAGGACTAGAAGGCCATGCAGCAGCCTTCTAGTACATACACACGTCTGACAAGAAAGCTGAAGAGAGAATTTTTACAGAAATAAGACAAAGGAAATGGCTTTAAACTGAAAGAGGGCAGGTTTAGATTAGCTATCTAAAAGATGACATTCTTCCCTGTGAGGATGGTGGGACACTTGAACAGGTTTCCCAGAGAAGTTGTGAATGTCCCCTCCCTGACAGTGTTCAAAGCCAGACTGACTGGCGCTTCAAAGACACCTGTTCAAGTGGAAGGCGTCTCTGCCTATGGCAGGGGAGTTGGAACCAGATGACCTGTAAGGTCCCTTCCAACTCAAACCTTCCTATGATTCTATGATTCTAGGAATGAAACTTTTCTTAGGGAAGGAAATGAAGGAGATCTGGAATCCTTGTCAGAGATATTAAAGCAGTTTCAGGCACTGCAAAACTGAAAGGCCACCTGACGTGGACAGGATAGAGATCAGTAGATGGTTATAAACACTTCAGCCAAAGTGGCAGGGATATTTAGAGAAAAGTGAATATTCATATGGACTATTTTAATTGCACATTGAGACTACTTGTTGTTATGAATTGTTTCGTAAAAAAAGGTGTTTTATCTGACATTGGTAATGCAGCTCTGCCAGGCTGTGAGTGCATGATATAAAAACTTTTGTACAGACTTAGACCAAAGCTCCTGCCAGCCTTGCAGCTGGCTCTTGTTGTGGCCAGTTGCAGATGTCTAGGGAAGACTAAGGGACAGAGTGGAAATACATAATGCACGTATGAGCCAGGGAACAAAGAAGTCACTCTAACCCAGAACCTAACTTACAGATTTTAAAAAATCCTCTTGTCCTGGTAAACTGAGAAACAAGCAAAGACAGGACACAGGCGTTAACTCATATGTAAGGCAAAAAACCCACCATGCCAAGAAGTAGCATGCTGCTAAGACTGAATGCTCTCTGCTGTCTTCCAAAAATAGGGGGTGAAAAGGGAAATATAAACAAAAAAGAGAAGTCTGAGAATTGCAGAAAACTACCAGGTTTACTACAGAGGGAACATGCATGAGAAACAGATATGGAGGATTAATCATCGGGTGTTTGCTGGGCATTAAAACGTATTGTGGGGCAAAGAGTCCAGCAGGACTGGAAATTGTCAGGGTGAGCAGGATGCAGTCAGCAGTGATCCATTTGCAGGAGAAAGTCTGTGCTTTTTATGCTGCTTTTCACAAGGAAGGGCCAAAATTTCTGGACTACTTTATGGTTTGTTTTAGTCAAAGTAGACTATGAAAGTACATGCTAGGCAGAGAAGCTGTTTAGTTTGCCTAATACCAAAGAGAAAGACCAGCAGCTTTTTGTCATTACGTGAAGCCACTTTTTATAATGGAAACAAATTTTAAAACTTATAGGTGGGGAAAACACATAAGCACTTCTGTGCATTTGAATTTAAGTGATCTCATAATAAAGGTTTGGAAGAGACCACAAACGTATCACTGAGCAGTCACTTTGCACAGGGAGCTCTGAGTAGCATTAGTTTCTTAAAAGAATAATTAACTTCTAAAGAGGGAATTTAGGCTACTGTCAAGGTTTAATGACTTTAGGAATCTTTAGATCATGCGCACATGTTCTGAAATTAATTCTCTCTCACCCTCCTGCCCCCCTTTTCCCATTTCTGAATTAACTAACCCTTAACCCCATTATCTCTCTCATCATAAAGTGAAATATGTTATTCCTGCACCATTAGTTCTCCACTGTGCCATCGTGTTTCTTCTAATGTCTGGAACTCATCAGTACTTTTCCCTTTTTTTGATTGTCAGCAAAAGCGGAAAAAGAAGGCAAGCTCCTAAGGAAGAGAGAGAGGCACAATGAATTTTATCTGAACAGCTTGAATTCACTAATGACTACACTTAAAAGCATAGATTGTGTCCTAGGTTTAACACTGACAAAATATACCACTTCGCAAACTTCATTTTTGGAGGCATGGTGAGTAAGTACAGACATTTCCTTTGAAACAGCCATCCCGGGGCTGGGACACGGAGTTCCAGGAAAAACCTTCTCGCTGGTGGCAAAAAAGCAGAGCACAAGTCAAAAGGCACAGGGTTCCCTACATATTTTTAATCCTCCCGCAGCTCTGCAGCTCTGGCTCGGTGACAGTGCGTCCTCATTGACAACAATGGGGAGAAGGATCCCTGCTGCGGAGAAGGCTCTGTGTGTGGCTGCCTCCCTCCTGCACAAAAGAGGGGCTTGGGTGGGGGGAGAGGGTGAGGCCAGCATTGCACCATAGCCTATAGTTTGAGATCCTTCAGGCTCCGTCCCTTGGTTAGGGCTGTTTGCATGGGACTCTACGGGCGACCGCGTGTTCCCCACCCCAGCTCTCCTTGGGGAGTCGCCAGTAAAGATTATACAACACGAACAGAGTGGCTGCAGGCAGTGGAGTAGGCAGAGGGAAAGGGTGTGCGGTAGAGAAGAAGCTAGGGAAAGTAAGGGGGGAGCATAGAAGCGGGTGTCACGGGCGGGAGGACTTCGGCAATTGCAAGAGGACTGGAATGGACTCTGGGAGAGAACAAAGGGGTTTAGAGAGCTGATGGGGAGAAATGTCTGAAAAGGGAGAAATGCAACAGGAAGTAGCTGTGGGAGACTTTCAGCATCATTCTCCTCCCTTCCCCCAGGTTCAAGCTTTTTTGGCTCTTACACCCCCACCCTAAGGATCCTGAGATTGTAGACCCTTCTCCATCACCCCCCTAACCCCCCAACCACTTATGCATGTCTCCATCCCTTGACAAGAACCAGACCTTGGAGCTTTTGTTCATGCTTGGCGTGGGGAAAGGCGACGGGCTCCCCGGGCAGCAGGGAAGGAGCTGTGGAGCAGCAAGTGGGGCCCAGAGGGGTGTGAGCTGATGCAGCTGTACTGCTGCTGATCGAGACGCAAACTTCTCTGCCAGCTCCAGGGCCTCTGCTAGGCAGTGCGCATTTACATTTTTACCAAGAAACTGCTACCTTTCTATATACCTTTCTATAATAACCTAGATTAATGCAGTCAGCATGTTTCACACTTTCAATTGTCTTTCAGTATAACAGGGAGGCCAAAGTTGAATGAGGAAAAAAAAAAGGGAAAATAAAAAGGAAGTTATGGTGAGCTATGTAAATATATATGTTCGTAGCAAGAATCTCTAATGTCCCTCTAATAAGCCTTTTCATCAAGTTTAAAGGGATAGATACAACTTCACTTTCAGTGAAGTAACTTTTTTTACTTCTTCAAAGAGCACATTCCATGCACATCTTTAGCACAATTAAGTGGTATTTGACTTCAGTAGACTTTCTGGAAAATGCAATGAAAATGTTACAAAGAGCAGTCCAAAGCCTAATACACTGAAATAAAGTCAGTGGACCCCCCTGAAGAGAGTAACTCTTCCATGGAGCCTGATCCTCGCTGAGATCAATGGGAAAATATACAGGAATATTAACAATGCCAATTAAGAGATGCAGGAATCTGAAACTACAGCTGATGTGTCACGATCATGTAATTTTTCTCCTGATCCTTAAAACAAGGTAGAAGAATCAAGAAAACGTCAGCCTCTTTTAGACCTTACCTGTAAATATATCCTGTTGTGCCACCGCTGCACTCCAGGTAAAGCTGCTTCTGGGAATTTTGCCCAGTTGGCTGGTAGAAAGGCAGAGCTTTTCACTAAAGATTTAACCTCCAGTTGCAGGAATTTATCAGGATGGTTGTTATTTGGCAAAACACAGAGGTCCATGTTTCTGTGTTGTAGAGTAATAATGAAAACAGACCCAGCTTCTGCTTCCTGACTGTGCATGCTCTTTCTATTATTAATGACGTGAGGAAGGATACGACAGTTTCCTGAAACTGTATCTGACCCCTGTTTGGTATCAGGCTCACTTGTATCATCTACAATGATAAAAGATTGTTTAGAAGTAGCAGAGCAGACAGGACAAATTTCTGTAAGTGCCTGGCTTAAGTTTTCAGGTTCAAGGTCTATTTTAATAGATACATGTGTGCTCATTAAAACTAACGAGTACCAGTGAGTATAAGACACTTAAATGCATACCAGCACTTCCTCAAATTATCTGCCAAAAATGTGAAGTCTACAATTCTTCAAAGTAACATTTCTTTTCCTCTGAGAAAATTAGAAGCAGCTTCCAGTCAAAGCAAGTTCTCCTTTTCTGCAGCAGTACCAAGAGGCTCCATTGTGCTATGTGGTACCATTTACCACAAGAGCTATGACACACACTTCTTTTAGGGTCAGGGATTTCTTTCACAGTAAATTCTTCTTGACCTTAGGAAATATTAGGTTGTTTTGAGTAATTGATAACAGAAGTTTTCAGGGTATTGATTCTGCTCCCATTCAAATGAGTGGAAAAATTCACTGTTCCTGACTTGAATGGTATGGTTTCAGTCCCATCACTTTAATTATTTTATTTTGAGATTTGATATTTTCTTCATCATTTTATGAGCCTTAAGTCCTTTTGACTTTTAGCCTATGAAATTCCCCTTCTCATTATGGCCCCTATGTACAACTAGCAAAAGTTGCCACCTCATTCTTATTTTACCCTTTTCTTAAAATATGTTTTTCTAGCATATGTTTCATTTTGATAAAACTGCCACAGAGGATAAGCTTTTGACAGTTCATTATTTTAAATCCAGGAAAACCTTTTTTGAATCAAATTTGTGCTGAGAATTAGGGCATCACAAAAATTTAGCTCTGTACTTGGACCACAGACTCAAAACAATCTATTTACCACACAGAAAATAGCTGAAACATAGAAACTAAATAAAAATAGGAGAACATTTTTTTAAATCCTAAAGTAAAAATGAATAGTTGGATATAGACCCCTTGTTTACTTAGAAAGCTCATGATGTTTCCTTGCATGTAATTATTGGAGATTATTTTACAGCATATCTGTTTAAAGTTATTAATATGGCACCTTTCAAGCAGATGCTCAAATAAGTATCTGTGAGAAGACACAAGAGACAGTAGTGACTGTGTTTCTGAGTAGTAGGTGTGCATGCTTTTGGGGAACCTGGTGATAAATTTACAACTAAGTCTCCCCAGTTTAAAGAAGCCCTGAAACACCAGTACACCAGTGTACCCTAGGGATTACCATGAACCTGTTGTTTTAGACTTACCATGACACGTAGTTCTTACTTTTTCCCTGTGCAGTAATAACTAAGAGAGTAATAATTTGTGTTCTAAAATGCATGGGTATATGCAACCATGACTTCTTAAACATAGACTTTCCAACATCTCTCAAAACACAGGGCTTTTCCATGCTACTGCAGCATAAGATGATGTGTATGTCTGTATGAGTTTACATACCAATACTACTCCATTAGACATAAGAACATAAAAGACATCTTACTAAGTCAGACCTCTCCCAATCCAGGATCTATCTCTTAGTTTGAAAAGGGCCCAAACAAGAAGCTGTTAAGGGAGACAGGGTACACCTGGCTACCTTTTGCAGTTCATTCTTTTAGTCCCTCAGAAGCCACACAAATTTTTCTGCTGAAGTATCTCTTTCCCAGGCCTTTTATTATCTATTTATAAATTGTCAATAAAGTTGTCTAACTGCATTTCAATTCTTCTGATAGTACCTCCTCCAGAAGCAAGCTTCAGAACCTCATGACCATCTGCCTAAATTGCTTACTTTCATGTCTTTTAAATTAACTTCTATATTTGCCATATCAAGAATGTCCTCTTTGCAGTACTGCAAAGTTTTAAGAGTTCCCCTTGCAGCTTATCCATCACCTTTTAAAGATACAATTATTCAGTCTCTTTCTTTTCAATCTGAATTATCAACCTTTTTAATTTCATCTTGTAAGACATCTAGTCTATCGCCTTGCTAATTTATTTTCCATTTTTAATGTGTTAAACTGTCATTCCACTACATTGTTCATAAGAATACAACAACCATAAATGAATACAATGCTCATGTTAATACCAGTTCCAAAAATGGGAAAAATTGTATCTTCTCCTCTGACGACATCCATCAGTTTTTGGTGCTTTCTTCCCTGCTATTCTCATAGCAGTTAGTAACTCTCAGGGCTAGTAACTTCAGTTTTATGACTGCCAGTTACAAATTCAGTATCTCGTAAGAATGGCTATTTTCATAGCTGTAATACTTGGCATTTACCTGCATCAAAGTTTTTAATTTAATGTCTTGTCTAATCACTCAGTTTTGTGTTTCTTCCCAGTTGAGGCAGGAGTTAACCAGAGCCTAATGTCACTCTCATAGATGGAGAGCTCAGTTCTTACTCTTACTCATGCCACAGATGAAAATGCCAAAAAACCTAACCCCTAGGGAACCATACTGCTGACTTCTCTCCATCCTGAAAGATGACTATATTGCTTCCAATCCTTTAATCACCTTTCAAGCCATAAAGATTGTTCCTGTAGTCCTATGTGAATGCCATTTCTTGAATATCCTGTAATACTGACCTTTGTCAGAGATTTCTGTGTCCAGCAGATCCTCTTTGCTCCATTCACAACTGAAGCCATGCTGACTCCCACACAAGAGCACATCCTTACAAGCACAAGCTTATCCTGCTTCTCAGGGATCTTACTTTTTTCTCATTGGCTATTATGGCAAGACTCTCTAATCTGCAGCTCAGGGGTTGTCTTTTCCACAGGCAGGAATTATACTGCAGTCTGCCAGTCCTCCGGCAGATTGACTGCAACAACAGCTTGGGCAACATGGCAAGTGGCTCTGATACCAATTTCCCAGTTGTCTTCTTCCAATATTCTCAAGTCACTGGAACCCTAGATACTGTTTGCATCTAACATACTTATTTGGTCTTAACTTTCTTGTCTATTTCCTTCACCTTGATCCAACTTCACTGACATCTCTGCTATAAGGAACCCTGCAACATTTCATCTGGAAAAACCAACACAAGTAATTCACTGAATTTCTCTTTCATTGGTTTATCACTCCTGACTGTCCAGTTCACACATGTGCTATCAGATGGTCCCACCGCCTCCCCATTTGGCTTCCTGGTTTGGATGTCTTTCAAGTTCCCTATTAGTTTGCACATCTTTTTTACAGACCTCTTTAAATTCTTTCTGAGTGCTTCTAATTTTCTTTTTATAACTGATTATGGTTAGGTTTTAGGGCCTCCATTGGTCTCATGGTGCAGACAAGCTTTCTATTTTTAGTGTATTTTTCAAATATGCAAATGGCTGCTTTTCTGTCACTGAAGAAGATAATGAAAATTGAAAAGAAAAAAACCTGAAACAACCCAAAATGTAAACCACTTCCTCCAGAACAAAGCAGCAATCTCCATAAAAAATGACAATGCAATTAAAATTCAGGTATTTCTTTAAGAGAGTTATGAGAAGTGGTAGGTGTTGTGACTCTTGGTCACTACTCTAGCTGGACAGCACATATGTGGGAGGAGGAAGTAACCCTGCTGTGCACCAGCCTAGCACAATCTCTGTGTACAACTTAAATCCTACTTAATCCAACAAAATAGGGTCTAAGTGGTATTTAATTAGCAGAGAGGCCTACTCTAGCCCTTAGGAGCTAAGAGTGAATTTCAGCTTTACATGCCACCTGAAATTGACTGATTTGACACTCATTTGTGAAATGTTACATATTCATCAGGCTGGAAGGAAAACATATCAATGCAGAGGGATTGTTCTTCAAGAAGAAAGAACAAATCCAAAAAAAAAAAGTTAACTCTAGACTGTCTATGCCTGCATAAGGCTATGGCTTGCCTGAACACAGTGGGAAAGGGCCACCTGTTGCCACCCAGGTCTATGGAAAACTCTGCAGGGCTGGCACATGCCTGCCCTCCCCACAGCATGTGCCCATAGCCTGGGCACATTTTCAGACCATTCTTAAAATTTTCTGACCAAAAAGGTAGTTCAGTCTGTACTACTCCTCTGAATGATGGCAGGATACACTGAAGCAAGCAGTAAAATGAACTTGCTTTCAAATTCAGAGGTATATTTGCTATTTAGACACAAAACTGCTTCAAAATGATTGACACACGTTTAATTAGTAGCTTTGTACTACAGATGCAGAGGAACCAGAACCAGACTTATCAGTACTATAACATCCTGATTTCACTCATTACATTTCTAAAAAGTGTCATTTTAGACCACAACTTTCCATCCCTCTCTCCACCAATGGAAAGTACTTCCTTTTTATGATCTTCTTCTAGAGATGATGGGAGGATGATTTCAGCAGCAGTCACTGATTTGTTTTTGACAGATACTGGCAGAGTTAAAACACACTTTTTAAATTTTGTGATTAAGATGACATTCTTGCTAATGGAATATTCAAAATCAGCAGAGCATAAACATTTAGATCTGTGAGCATGATACCACTGGCTGATAAAAAAAATTTTCCTCTGGCCTCTAGTCTGGAGGCACCCTTCTTTTGCTTGATTTTCAATTGTGATTGAAGTGAGTGCAGGAGTATTACCAAGATCTGGTGCTAAGTATGAAGAAAATTTAAAATAATAATTGCTTCTTTTGCCTGCCAACTACAATAATTCTATTAAACTTTCAAATGTGCATCTGTGACATGAAGGAGTTATGCCCCAGAGCAACTGAATTTTTGTGCATTGAAACTTTTTAATTATGCAAAATATAACATTCCATGATGTCAACATTATTTTTTTTACTTTTCAAAACCAGAAGTTATTTTATTTAAAATCATACACTAGCACCTCATTAAAGCTGCAGTTTTCAAATGCAGAGCAGAAAGATGCCAAATCAAAAATTTTGACAGTACAGCTATTTGAAACATAAGTGTTGATTTCAACGGGAGTTAAAACTGCATCTACGTATTCTTCCTAGACAGAATCACAATCCTGACTGGGGGCCTCAGTCTATTGTCTGTGATTATCTGTCTGTGGAAACTGTGTGGATACCTACATCACATCTATACACTAGGCTCTTTGTACAGAAGGAAAAGCAACAATCAAATAAAGCTGCATTCCATTTTTGCTTTGAGTAGAAAATATGCCTTTCTGGCTTATCTCTCCAGCTGTCTTGCCTTCAGTTTTGCTCTCCTACGTATTTTCAGAACATACTTAAAGGCTTGCATCACAAAATGGGGCAGAAGACCTACTGCTGTCCACCTGCCAAGTTCAGCGGTTACAGGACTCACCTGACATAAACACCTGCCTCTCCACAGAAAATTACTTTGCTATTCTTAAATTTCCATACTTATCAAGGGCCACAGAGTGACATGTCTGTCTGCAACTGCAGAGTGGTGCCTAAGTCAAGAGGTAGAAGGCACTTATACTATAGCTGTACCTGCTGCATGGAGGGCTCGATGGATTAATCTACCAGACACAGGCACACACAAAAAAAGGGAAAAATCAAATACCAAAAGGAACTTTACTTTTTATTGAAAAGGTAAAAATCATGTGAATCATGTACAATGTTTTCTCATAAGGAAAATCTTAGCTGTTCCATAATGTTTCACAAAACTGTAAAACATTTAATTTTTATAAAGACTTATTTATTAGACAAAGATAAAACTAAAGTAGTATTCAAAGCTATTTTCTAAATCATCAACAAAGAACTGAGAATGTTTAACATATTAATTCATACCAGTGGCATGAGAAAGGACTCTTCCATTTGTAAATCTGCAAAAGGACACACAAAGGTATAATGGGGCATGGGGTTTTTTTTCCAAACTTTAAAAATTAAGTGACGTTAAAGCACTACAGACGTGGATTCATAGGATGGTACAAATTCTAGAACTGCATTTCTCTACACTACCTCAAACAGTGCAATAGTGATTCAGTGTAAATCTCTACAGTGTTTCATTGACTTAATACTTGTGTTCAAGTATGTGTCCATGAGAATGATCAAAATCTCTACTTAGTTATTTTAATTTTCTTGTTTCTAATATAAGTTACAGTAGAATATCCCCTTCAGTATGTTTCTAAATCAAATGAACTAATTTCACAATACATTCTGTAATAACCTGTTTAATAATGTTAGCTTGTTCACTTTGACATCTGTTGCAAAAAAACCACAAGATCATTCTGACTCCAAATGCTGAAAATATAATAAAATTTAAAAGGACTTTATTTCCATATACAATAAAACTATTTAGCTAAATTAAAATAAATTCAAGATAACATGACTTTTTTTTTGCAACAGATGACCTTATCGAAAACAAACATTTAAAATACTAGTTACTATTTTTTTAAAATTCTGATAAATGTATCCAAAAGTGTTCATATAAAAAAATTAATTATGAAAATGTCAGAAGATAAAACATGTTGGCTGTCTAACCAAAACCATTAACGATGTCTGGCAGGCAAAAATAAATTAATTTGATTAAATTATATGTCATCTGATAATATTTGGTCTGAAAAAGCCTGTGTGGGTGTGTTTGTGTTTATAAATAATAAGATTGCTGAGAGCCAGCCAGCCTGACAGAGGTCAACTCTTTTGTTGCATTTTTTGCGCATAAAAGTCCCTGCACGTCTCACAGCATCGTTGATACCACCTCATGTCTTGACAGAGGTTCTTCTCTCTTATCACTCTGCAGTACACAGGCCACTGGTCTCCTAGGCACTTGAATGTTAAAGCAGCTGTGAAACAACAACAGCAAAATCAAATGTACATTACTGTTGCCTTTACTAGTGAAGAATCACGTAGCAAAAGAGACATAAGTGTATCTGGGGAAGAGAAAAGGTTACAGATTTAATGAAAGAAGGAATTCCCCTTGTCCTCCTGGTGTCAACATATTCAATATCAAAATTTTTTAAGGACAGCTTTATTTACAAAACTGGATTAAGTTGCATTGAACCTAATTAGTTTAATGTCATGCAGCTGTCTTCTCACGAGTGGTGGAGCTCATCTTTCTGCCTTGTTTCACTTATGAAAACCTCTTTACACAGTTTATCATAAAAGGACCATGGTACAAGAGCTGGAAATTTTCACATTTAGTTATACATATCAAGTATAACTAAATACTTGCATATGTAGTATGTAGTGAATACATGGAATTAAAATGGGATCTCAGTGAAAAACGGGGCTCACAAACAAGATATTGTCCAAAACCCATCAGAAAGAAACACTAAAAAAAGAAGTCAATCTCGGATTTGAGTTAATCTCCAATGCTAAAGGAAGAGAAATTTGTAAAAGAGCTGGTGGCACAATCCCCATCAGTTTACACTAGCCCTACCCCCAAATCAAAAGATCTCTACTGCATTATATGAATGAAATCAGAGGCCAAAATTATCAAAATATTGAAGAGAAGCATTGGATTATGTATTCTGGAGATGTTAAGGTTTCCACTGGATTGGATTTTGATTCAATGATGGATGACATTGATTTACAGATTACTAAAATCAGTACTACATAATCCATGCCATGAGGACAACATCGCCCAATCTTTTTTTTTTCTGTACTTCACATTAAGTCAAATTTTAATTGACACTGTATTTTTTTGTGTGATTCTGATTCACTTGATTCTGTGACACAAAACTGCTTATATAACCTCACCAGAGAAAAATCATCAATGATGGGGAGATGGCATCTCGCTTCTGAGAGACCAGCTGAACAAAAAAAGATAAAGTACAAAGGGGACAAACCTTCAAACAGTGAAATAGCAAGGAGAGGGCCATAAGCAACAGCAAATTGAAACAATGATTACCACACAAAAATGTTCAAAGGTTAAAAACCTCAAAGAGAAATACCCTTCACTGTCTTAAAGGAAGTATTGCACATAGTCTGAAATGCTGGTCTTGTTTTCCATGTGGGAGCAATCTGTTGGACAGGAAGGTTTATCTTAACAAGGGCTCTGGAGAATCAGCTGGAGAGGATTTGCTGTCTTATAGCAAGCCTTTGAATATTCCTGTCATGCTCAAGATACAGATGAATGATTAGGGGAACTAAGGTACAACAACAATGTACTAGGAAACAAGAACTACCAGAATTAACAGTTCTTGTAGTTATGCATAACATAATTTCTTTAAGAACAGAAGAGACCTGAGTTCCGCCAGGTACAGCAAATCTCCATTCAAACTAATTTTCCTTCACACATCCTAATACATCAGTCATAGATGTAGATATTTGAACTGAAGACAAGTAGAAAAAGCTGTTTGCATTTAAGAGCAAATGAGGGCCTCCTTGATCTCACAAATATCAAGAGAACATAGTTTGCAGAATTTTTAAACAGAAAAGAAGGTATTTTCTTACTTTAGAAAGGTTTGATAAAATTGACTGGGTGAATATGTATAAAAACATACATGTTTATAGTGTCTCTAATATAAATATATTTTCATATGGGATGTTTTGTTCCCTTAATACCATACAGTCTCATGATACGGTCCTTCCTTGGACAACAAAACCCTTCACCATTCTTAGTTACAGTCTCTGATATACATATCAAAACCTGAGGCAGGAAGATCAGTCTCTACATAGAATTTAAATCTCCTGAATATCTCCTGAGTTAGAGTCCTAGACTTCTGTTTCTAAACTGGGATCATCATTACTCTATAGAGAGAAAAGAGATTTGTTATTTTTGACTGCTTACCTAACCTGGGTGATGTTATTGTGTTAACATTAATTTTCTCATTGCAGGGATGGAGATGACAGGGTCTGTAGGCTGCAGGCTTTTCTGAAGAAAAGCATTCATTGCCATGCCTTCCCGTGATCTTGTGCATGCACTGGATGACTCGAGACTGCATTCCTTTGCCACAGGTGATGGAGCACTGGAACACACAGAAGACACATTCATTGGAAAGGTATTTTCACCAGCAATTATGAATGTGAAATGCCAGTCCATGTGAAGTCAGTGGCTGCTTCTTCAGATGTCAGTATTCCAAGATTTCTGAATTCTATCCCACCAGCTAAATGAAAATCAATTTTAAAAGTACAAAATAATTAATTAGCAGTACTAATTGAAGAACTCACTCCAGCATCCTACTGCTGTCCAACTCCATTTTGTAGAGCTTGTGATGAAATTTAAATACAGCAGTGTGTATTAAGGAAGCAAAGGTTACTCTCTTGTATCAATATACTAATTTACTCTAATTAGAGGTTAAAGTGACAGAAAAAACATTCACAGATAATAGCAGAGAGAAGAATTTTTAATAAAGCCATTAATTAACCACAGCAAAAGTGCTCTTTCTGCTGAGCAGAGTGTATGCCTCCTGTCTTTGCATCACAACTTCATGTTTTCACATGTGTCTCACAAATAAAACACAATTGTGAGACATGATGTCTGGCCTTTAATTAAGATCGCCATCTTGTTACCACAGAGAATGAGGTAAGAAAATAAAACAACTGAGCACTGTAACAATGGTAACATTCTACTTCTATCAGAGTAACAAAATATATTAGAGTAAAAATTGGTATGGTGCTGTACAGATGCTTACAAAACCTATTCCAAACAAAAAACCAAAACATGTTTTTGCCTTTTCTGACTTTTTGTGAACAAAATTTCATAGGACATGAATTACGTTTTTGTCTATTTGACACACGTGCTATTGCTTTAACTACAAATCTATTAGAAGTTACATATTGAAATTTTCTCCTAGTCTCTACTGATTTTGACTCAAGTACCCAGAAATTTCACCAGGTTTTACAGAAATGTTCTACAGAAAACATCTTCAAATTCTAATTTCTTGTAATGAATAATGTAAGACCTCAGGCTGCAAATTTTGCCACATAATCCTGAAAATGTTTTTCTAAATAATTTTTATTACATAACTGTTCTGAATGTATTTCCTTGGGAGGCTTCGAGAAGCAGCTGAAAAAAATCTGAAATGAGAAAGACAAGGAGAAGTTGCAATAACAAAAGATGTTTCCCAGCCATCCTACCTCAAGATGGAGATGGAGAAATATAGTTTTCCACAAAGGATGAAAAAATTTTGACTATAGGAAACACTAAACAAATTTTTACCCTTTGGTTTGGTTACCTATGTGCATTGGAGTGACATTTTAAACACATACTTGGAAGAAAGATTTACATGTGCTAAATGGGAAATAGAGGGCTTGCACCCCAGTATGTGCAGTAAGCGAAGTGAGACTCTTGTCTTTTGGACTTGTAAGACTCCAAGAGAGGTACAAGAGACTAGGACATACACTTGGATGTTTTCACAAGGGACTGAACTTGTAACCACATGAAATCAAGGACTGGCATTTTATAAAGGCAGCAAGTGGACTTGATTTTGCTGCTGTTCTCAGTGAGTCAATATAGTACTGTATCTTGCTGAGTGGATCAGATACAGCCTCCATGAGCCAAGGCAAGTAAAGATATTAAATTACAAATACATAGTTGTCTATTCAGTATCAACCAGTTTAACATATAAACAAATTTACACAAGGGAAATTAGCTAGTACTGAAGTATTTTCAAAGTATGCTATCAACTTTAAATCTAGTATACTGCTGCAAAATTGCATGAGAAAAGCCTCTCAACAGAACTCTTGATTCTCTCACTTTTCTCTGTGCAGATAAAATTAGTCTGAGTTCCTCTAACAGCCAACATTATGCACATGGTCAACATGTAAAATCACATATGTACCTACACGAATTTTTATCCCCAATAGCAGATGAACATAGATTTTGGTTTTTCCAAAATTCTGGCCACTCCTTAAACTCCTCTCACCATAGTTTCAGAGGCATTTATTTTTGGAATATTTTAATGGAATTAAAATTGAGACAAAGGAATAGCAAAATCAAGCAAGACGTAAGAAAAGATAAAACTAAAACTACAACACCAAGAGACAACAAATTTGAGAGTAAAGAAAAAATTAAAGCAATATGATGAAGCTAGTATGTATGAAAATAGTATGTTGAAGATGTCAAATAAGGAAAGATAATCTTTAAATATTATCAAGGTGATCTTAATTTAGTGTAATATTGCATGCAGTATTACATTTTTTTCCCTTCAAAGATTTGCACGTTTATCAACCAAAGTTAAGAGTATTGTGTGAGTGTGTGGTATTCCTTTTGTCAGCTACAGAGAAGGAGGACATGGGCAGGTGGACCTGGTACACAGCATCTCCAAAAATAATTTATCTGCCCTTAGTTTAACCTAGAGTGAGTAGGTGCAATCTAGACACCTGGAATACTGGAGGGAAGAATGGGATTTGAAAAACACCAGGTTTTTTGCTAACAAAATGGGCTCCGGTAGTTTATCTGATAATTGATAATGCCAAACAATTCATGTAGGCAGGTACCTTTGTGGAGAGCACTCTGGCAGCAGTCACGTCTTCTCTACATCAAATGAACTGCGATCTGAAAGTTTGTTGTCACTGCAACTGGCACAACACGCAACAGACATTTCCCAGCTAATCAGTGTTTAGGTGCTGAATTTCTATGCAGAATCTGGCAAGATCTTGTCACTAAAGTCTTAACTGGTGAATTAAGATCCTTTAAATAACTGAGCCTCCACTGGCCTTGGTGAGGTACTTCAGAGTGTTACGAAGCATTACAATGTAGTTTTTCATCCCAAGATGTAGCGATCTTGCAAAAAAATTAATTTTAGTCTTGCTTGACTTATTAATTAATAACTACTTATTAATATCACAACTTTAGAAACTGACATCAAAGGATGATTAAATGAAATCTCTTGGTTCATACAGGAAATATGTGGCAAAGCAGGAAATAACAAAATTTGTGCTCTATGTTCTTTTATTTTCACAGAAACATACTGAATTTTAACAGTGCATTTATTCCTATTTTTTTAAAAATGGAAACTTACTAGGTCTTGTAAGATATTTGGGGAATGCTGAGAAGCAGCAGGGCTACCTCAAGTGATTAGCAATCCAAAACTTTTAAACCCAGCAAGTAAAGCAAGATTTGTCAGTATGCAAGTAAAGCAAGATTTTTCCAAATGCCTAAGGTTTTAAAATCAATGAGGGATTTGATATGCATGCTGTGCTCTTCTATGTTCACACAACAGAAGCAGTGGTGGTGTTTGACTTCAAAATTAAGAATTCTACTGACTAGAATCCAGAAAAAAAAATCTTTTTACCATAAAAGCTCGTATTTCCTATTAGCAATGTTAGTTCATATTCAAAGTAATATGAAGTAGTATGAAATAGGGAAAGCATCAGGCATTTAGCAATGCACTTGGCTAGCTACACAGATGAACAGTGAGGCTTCTATGTCCATGAAGTGGTCTTAAACATGAAACAAACACATCAGCCAATTGCTGCTATAACTGAGAGCAGACACTGAATAAAAGTAATTCATATTTTTCTTCTTTATCCTGAAAGATTTTGCAGACTTGTTCTGACTTCACTAGGAAACACCTCAATTTCTGCAGATCAGCTAGATGCACCTTCAGAGGAGCAGCTCTGACCCTCATTTGAAAATTCATTTTAGTGTATATGCATGTGTACATTCAAGCTGAAGCAGACTCTTCCAAAACTGCTTCCCAAACTTGCCTCACCTTTGGATTTCTCTCACTGCAAATATTCAATCTAAGGTAAATACCTTTCACTGGATGTGCAGCTGTCACATTTTAGGTATGTAGCTGAAGCTGTATAGGTTCTGCATATTTCTGACTTTCAATGTTTAAAACTCTAACAAAGCTATCAATTTCAAAGAAATAAAAAATATTTTCACTTTTACACACGAATCAGTGAATTTAATCAGAAATAAATTTATCAGTCAAAACTCCTTGCCTTTTTGTTTATATATATCAGATTTACAGAAAATGCCCACTCCCAACTAATATGTAGCATTTGGATTAATTCAGGAGGTTTCAGGTTAAACTCACAGCTTTCATCGTTAGTGAATGAAGAACACATTTCTATAGTTCTTCTTCCCACCCACTCTATCTTCCCACATGTCAGTCTTGCATATGCAATCCTTTATTTTTGTGGGGGTTAGTGGCATTTTATTTCTCACTATTCAGATGACCTACACTTTAAGGCCATGTAGCTGATTAGCAAAAATTCCTATAGGACAACTGTATTTGTAGGTTTAGACTAAATGTTCTAGTATACAGCCAGAGGGTTTTTTTTATGTGGCTGTTAATCTGTGCATCTTGCACACAGTCCTAAAGGTACTGTAAAACCATTCAAGCAGCAAGACATGTAAAACATTCTTGTTAAAGATTACAAAAAAAATCCTGTGTAAAGATAGTTAACAGCTATTTTTTTATCCTTTTTTTTTAAATACAACTTACCACCCTCTTTGAATTTTGTCCTACTTTTGAACTTCTTTTAGACATAATTTCAAGGACAGAAATCTAGGCGTTAAATATAACAATCCTTATACTTGGCATGCACACCCGCTACCCAAGATTCCTTCTTTCTGTTCCGTGCCAAAGATATATATTCTGGAGAGAATATATATTCCCAAGGCCAACAGCTGAGGAAGTTGCTGTAATGTGTTAGCTGCTTCCAGCTGGCCTTCATGAGAAGTAGGAATTCCTAAATTAAGGGAAAAATTGTCACTGGCAGACAGTAACGGTCAAAATGCATCTTTCTGCCAAGACAACAGGCAATCACTGAAGAGGCTGATACAATCCACAATGAAAAAGCCAATCTGTGACAGTATTAACAGAATTGACTTGGACAATTTATTTTCGAGAGTTTTCCAAGTCTAAGTAGCATTCAAAGCAGAGGCTGACGTGCTCCTAAGGAAATTCAGTGATGAGTTTTACTGGAAATTATTAGCAGAACATTCCTAATCATTTATGTATAGGTTCAGCAGTTCCAGCTTTTAAGCAGTTTCAACCTTTTCATGAAGTGAGTGTGAAACAAGAATAGCAAGCAATCAGACTTTAGCAGCAGGATTCATATATGCCAACATGTTTGCAAAATTTTTTTCTGTTTTGTCCTCTTATGAAGCTTGCATCTGAAGGCAGGTAGTAGATAACATGGTGCATTTTTTTTCAGCAAAGGCTTTTTACTGAGTTTGGCAATATTCTTGAAGATTAATTAAATCAAGCAAATAATCTGCAGTTTATTTAAGTCCTTTTTTTCCCCATTTCTTTTTCTTTTTCATTTTCATTTTCTTTCATTATAAAGGCATTTCTGAATACTGTAGCAAAAAGATGGACTGATGGATACAAGCTTAAGATGGAGCCTGAGTTCTCACATGCATCATTTCCAGGAAGGTCTTAGTGCCTCTCTCATTTCTGACACACCCAACACCTCTGTTTGCCAAATTTAAAATTCAGAACTTGTGCTGAGTTTAGCTAAAAAAAATACCTGCTGTTGGTCTCTTAAGTTTAGCAAGTTTGAGTTGTGCCTATTTATTTTATTTTATATTCTTTTTTTTTCCTTTTCTGCCCTCTGCCTCTCCATTTTTTTCTTTCTAGGGTAGGAAGAGGTAAGATTTTAAATTAAGACAGATAGACCCCCAGTCCCCTTGATAAACTCAAGATAGGAACCCTCATCACCTCATCTCAAGAATTTGAACCTTTTCTTTTCTTTCTTTCTTTTTTCTTTTCTGAATCGTTTTAAAGGCCCCATGCAGAACAATTTGGTTTTTTGGCAGAGAAGGAAAAACTGCCTTTGGTATCAAGACAAGAGGCAACTGAAAGTTTATGAGCTGATTACAAAATAAAATCTATTTTTTTCTAGGTCAGTATATATGCATCTATTCTTCAGAATATCATTGCCTATCTAGTCTGAATCAATAGTGGAGTTGATAGGCTTGAATCTGAAAGGGCACTCTGGACTCAGCCTGGAAGTGGAAAATTCTTTTGTCTCCATGTGAAACCCAGGTTCCATTGCCCAATTCCTTTCTTGGATGAATTAATGAAACACAATCATTCACTTCACGGTTTAAAAACCAGGATTATTCCAATGACACTAGTTTGTTCTGTTAGAGACAAGCTGGAGTCCAAATCCATAAAAAGCCTGTGACTCTATTACAGCCTGCCATTTCCCCCTGATATCATGGAAAGTATCAGCATTTTTCTCCTATCATTAATGAACTATATCAAAGCATGGACAAATCCTGTAATACCATAACAAATCTAGAAAGCCAAGTTCTATGCGCTCCAGATGTACTACACACCATTTAAATTTTTGTATTTATGCTTTCTATAGGTCTGTATTTAATACAAAAACACATTCAAGTTTTAAGGCAATTTAAGTATACCTCAACCTGAAATAGTTATTTATTCTTATTTAGGACTTTAGACACACTGCTAAATAGTATTTCATATCATAACACTGGTGGATTTTACAAATTTTAGCTGGTTTTGTGCACCTCTGCCTGAGCACTGCTGCAGGGATCCTGTTAGTGGGGAAATGGAAATAAATTTTAGCTGTGGATTTGTGGTTGTCCCAGATGCCTGCCTGTGCTGACTCACACATGGATATATTCTAGCCAGTGCTTAGCAATGAACAAGACCTTATTACATTTCAAATTTTCATATCTGAGATGTCATTGCATTGTATTTTGGCAGGAGATGACCATCCACCCATTACAACTATCACACATCCAAACAAGAATCTGGAAATAGTTAATTTCATGACAAAATTACCTTTATCTTTCTGAATAAATTAGTTGAGTATGCAATTCAGGACTGATGAAAATGAATTCTTAAAATTAATTTGAAATATTAGCCTTAGAGTATATATTAGCATACATGACAATGCTAGCCTGATGCTCAGTAGAAAACCTTGGATGGGAAAGCACAGCTCAACAGCACAAACAAGTAATTAAAGGATTATGGTCTAATGAAAAGACTGTAAGTCACAGAACCCACCAACGACACAAAGGAAATTTCGAAAGAGGGAAAATGAAACCTCAAAAAAACCCCTTTCATTTAAAAAATTCCATTTTATCTATTTAATTTTCAGAAATCAAAGAAACATACGTCAAAAAGCTGTTCTATACAACACAGAATTAAGTACTGGCCTTTAAGTATCATCACACTATGTAGCACTTCCAAGTTCTTCTAGTAGATGGAATAAATGAAAGAGTTCTTTCCTGATAATGAGTTTACTAGAGATAGTCACTCTATCTACCAAATTTTAAATAAGGAAGATCTGAAATAGCAGGTGACTCACCTAAATGGCTATGGAAGATATTAAAAAACCCAAAACATAAAAAACTATGAGTTTACAAGGAAACTGATCTCATAGGACTTATTTAGCTAAAATACAAGAATAAAATCATAGAATCAGTAAAGCTGGAAAAGACCTCTAAGATTATTGAGGCAAACCATTAACTCAGCACTGCCCAGTCCATTATTAAACCATGTCCCCAAGTAATACAACTACATGCATGTCTTTAAATACCTCCAGGGATAGCATCTCCACTATTTGCCTGGGCAGTCTGTTCTAATGTTGGTAATCCTTTTGCTGAGGAACTTTTCAGTAATGTTCAATCTGAGCCTCTGCTGGCTCAAGCAGAAGCATTTTTTTCTCATTCCCTCACTTGTTACCTGGGAGAGGAGACCAACTCCCACCTCATTACAAACTCCTTCGAGGGAGCTGTACAGAGAAGGTCTACCTTGTGCCTCCTTTTCTCCAGGCCAACAGCCCCAGCTCCCTCAGCCACCCTTCACAGGACTTGTGCTCCAGACCCTTCACCTCTGTTGCCCTTCTCTAGACATGCTCCAACACTTAGATATCTTTCTTACAGTGAGGGGCTCAAAACTAAACTTGGCCTCACCAGTGCCAAGCACAGGGGGACAATCTCTGCTCTGGTCCTGCTGGCCACGCAATTGGTGCCACAGGCCAGGATGCCACTGGCCTTCTTGGCCACATGGGCACAGCTGGCTCATGTTCAGTCCCTGTTGACCAGAACCCCCAGGTCCTTTTCTGCCGAGCAGCTTTCTGAACACTCTACCCCCAGCCTGTAGCACTGCCTGGGATTGTCGTGATCCTAGTACATGATCCACCACTTGGCCTCATGGAACCTCTTTAACACTGGCCTCAGCCCACCAATTCAGCATCTGACCAATCCTGATCTCTCTGCACAGCTTTTCTACTTTCAGCAAGTCAACACTCCCACACAAACTGGTGTTTGTGAAATTACTGAGGGTGCACTTGATCCCCCTGTCCAGATCATCAATAAAGACGTCAAACAGGACTGGCCCTACACTAAGCCCTAGGGAACAGCTCTCAGTGGCCAGCTGCCAACTGGATGTAGCTCCATTCACCACTCCTCTCTGGGTCCAACCATACAGATGGTTCTTAACTCAGCAGAGAGAGCACCTGTCCAAGCCATGGGCTGCCAGCTCTTCCAGGAGAATGCTGTGGGAGACAGTGTCAAAGGCTTTACTAAGGCTCAGGTAAGCAATATCCACAGCCTTTTCTTCAACCACTAGGTGGATAACCCTGTCTTAGAAAGAGATCAGGTTAGTCAAGAACTGCTTCTAATAAACCCATATGCTGACGTTATGCAGGTTCAGCATGTGCCATATGATGTCACTAAGGATGATCAGCTCCTGACTTTCCCCAGTACTAAGGTCAGGCTGACAGGCCTGTAGTTCCCTGGAACCCTCTTCCAGCTTCCTCAGTATACTCATGTGGATGCCATCCACACTCACAGAGTCGTCTAAGTGATGGAGCACTGACCACTTTTCCTTTCCATTATGAGGGTTTGGTTCTATTTCTTGTTCCTGTCTTTCAGCTCAGGGGGCTGGGCACCTGGAGAACAACTGGTCCTCTTGAATAGTTAGCAAAAAAAGTCAGTGGTCATTTACCTGCTCTCCATTTACAAGTGTTCTTTGATTGGGGCAGATCCTTATCACTGACATCTGCATTCTGTACCCCTCAGTAGATCTCACTGTGACTCTGTCTCACCCTAACAGCTGGAGACTTGACTTCTTTCATCTGAACACACAAACACACACACACACACACACTCTAGGGAGCACTGCATGTACTGTCTGAAACAAATAATTTGGAATAGGCCATGAATTCTGGGATCTATTGGTGTAAAAACTAAGCAGTTGCCTCAGATCCCCTTTCAGACTCAGTGGAAAAAAAGGAGGAGATGAACCTTTGTTTCACATTTTTGCTTCTTCAGGCTATAGATGAAGTGAACTGCATGCCAACCGTTGGGACCGCTACCCCAGATGTCATATTTGACTCCTCAGCATCTCTGGTCTAACATATAGATATTAATTAGAAATTCTGCTGCTGCTCCATCTTTTATTTCTACAGAGTGCATAATTTTTCAATTTTTTTTTACAACTTATGCCACATTATCTTTGGTCTCTTAAACATACACACTATGTATCTCTTCACCTTACAAATTGCTGCTCTTAAATTCTGTTTTGTTGTCCAGATTTTTGATCCTATTTTTCCTTGCTGAATGATGTAATATCACATCAAACTTAAGTTTTTAATTACCATTTTCAAAGCCCACTTTCCAAATTATTCTCTGTTACAAAATTCATCCTCGTTCTCATGCTTCATTTATTCTGACAATGGTCCAAAGAGTCTGATAGCAGCAGAAAAAAATATACGCAGTTTCCTACATAAAGTAAAGTACCTTAGACGTGCCTTTTGAGCACCCAATGCTGCTGAAATTTAAGTGTTTTTTGGAGAATGACTTCTACAATGATGTGTTCTTTAGTAAGCTGTGCAGATGTGTAAACATGCAGTTCACACACATTTCATTTCACCTGTCCTTGGCCTATTTGTTTATACTTAGCTGATGAATGCCTCTGAGCATGACCCTCTCCTTGTACATCTTTGAAATGGGCAGCTCAGCAAGGGACACTGTTGCTAACAACACCTTGCCCTAACTGGTGCTAGAATAGCTATGATCTGCAAGCATTCCTCATTTGAAGGTAACTCACACATTGTTAGGTAGGATATTCCATGAATGCCATTTGCTGGGAAAATACAATGTCATTGGTGATGTTGCTAGGCACTGGCTCCAGCAGCTCAGTTTGAGCCTTTATTCTTTCCTTTCTCATCATATTTATATATCTCACCAAGGTGGGCACAGAGCCTGAATGATGTTAAGAACAGCAATATTTAGCGTATTGACCCACTGTACTGATTTAAACACCATTACAGAGTTAAATTTTGCACACAGGCCAGGTTGTACAGACTTCTTTTAGATTGAGTTTTAGAAGGATTACTGTGTTTATTGATCTACTGAATCTTGGAATTTTAGTCAGATTTTCTTTGATCTTGGTATTGTTAAAACATAGGGATCAAAAACTATTTGATCTTTACATAACTATACCAATAAAACAAATTATCTCCATTACAGCACTCCATCATTATTAATCATGTTATCTTTTCAGTAATAGTTTTATTTAAGCTTAACTTAAAACTATGTCTTACGAGTTCAAGGGAAACAGCAAAGCAAGTAAAAGTATTAGGCCTCTTGTTTGAATGTGTGAGAAGTGTCATTTAAATTTTTCAAGTCAAGTCTTGGCATTAGCTAGAGAAACTTTTCTCTGCTCAAAGGAACAGATTTCTGTCAATATCAAGAACAATCCTAAAGAGTAAAAACAGTGAACACAGAAGGCTGCACTGGAACCTCTGGGTTAGAAACAAACAGAGCAAAGACTAACATTTATCTGAACTTTTCATTTGTTATCACCATTGCAGACATACTAACATGTATGCCATGACTTCATGTTGCTATGTACTCCTTCAATGGAATAGAAGAGTAACAGGGAAAAGAAATGGACAGCCAAATATATTTTAAATTGAACTTGTGTCTCTGTAGAGAAATCAAGGTGTCTATTTTTTAGTATAAATCTTGGAAAATCTCTACTGCACAAGTCAAGGTCAGACTGTATGTTAACTGTTCAAAAGATTTTGCCAATTCCATATATTCCTCATGTCCTAATTTTGAAGTTCAAAGTACACTTTAGGTGAGAGTGTTACAGCTTTGACTCTAAGAGGAGAGAAGAAAATACAAAATTGTAAATAAATTTTAAACAGGAAGATGTAAGTTTTTGTACACTCATCTATGATATGGTTGGTTGTGAGATGTACTGAGAGGATGAAGTTCTCCTCTCCAGGGGGCACTGGGAACACAGTGTAACTGTCTCGGCATACCCACACAGGCTCAGCAACCCCAATTAGAATGACTGCTTCAATTAAGAAAGCAGATGGTCATTTCTCCATGGTTTACTTCCTACTGGTGCTATTGCTAAATGAGGCAGGTTTTAACTGTAGTTATGTACTAGAGAACTGTAAATACTAAGTGTTACTGCCAAACATATCTTCTTGTAAAAGTAATACTGCTACTGAAAGTTAGTTGCTTCTGTTGTTTAAAAAATTAATGGTTATAACTATGTGCTTTTCAAGTAGCTAGTTACTTGCAGAGTACTCGCAGCTAATTCTTGGAAGGCTGGCTAGGCATACATTGCTGGCTTTAGTCCTTGTTTCCAGTTCCTACATCACATGAAAGACAACTAAAAATACATTAAATACTTCTCCATACTAGCAAGTTAAAAAAATGCTGCAATAACATTAGGTACTGAAAGTAAAAGTGTTGTGTGCAAAGTTAAGAAGAGAAGCAAAGGAAATAAAAAAAAGATTACAATTTTTCTGCTAAAGTGTGGTCTGTGACATAGCAAGGTTAAATTCTGAATTTTAACCTTGACAAGGTTAAATTTCAGAATTGGAGCATATTTTGGATATTCCAGATCTGTATCAAGAAATTCAGGTTCAATTACACATCTAACCAATATTGTTTGTTACTGTTTGGCCTATGCCTATCCACCTCTCAAAACCCATATGCCAAGGAAATAATGCAATGACATTTAGCTTGAGTGTCCATAATAATAAAAAAATAGAAACAGAATAACAGTAATAGATGCTTCCCAGATGCTAAATGGTTTATGTGGAAATTTAATAGGCTAAAGGTGCTACTGTATAAGGCTCGAGGGTGTACTTTACTGGAAACACAAATAAAATGTGCAAACACAAATTAATGAAATATGTAAACTGTAAGGTTGGAGCTGGCTGCAGTTTCTGAATTTGCCTGCCTGCCTACTGACACAGTAAGTTTATACAGATTTGCATTGTATTGAAGATTTATCTCACACTTACTTCATATTCCTGAATTTTATTTATACTGTAGGCTCACTGTGACTACCAGTTTAGGGCTGGTTTTTTCTGTTTATAGTCTTATTGTACCCTCAGCTGGAACATCTGTACACTTTTGATATGAGTAATTCTTATTAAGAACTCAACTTGCAAAATGTATGATGCTAGGAGGCACTAGTATCAGGGACTACTCACCTTAGACCAGTCTCCCATTCTCCAGACATAGCATTTGGAGTAGTCCTCACAGTCCTCTGCCTCTTTAGGTCTTGTTGACAAAACACATTTCTTGCGTGGATTGGTGCACCTCACAGTCCGATGCCGTACTCCCTTACCACATTTTACAGAGCACTGTTGGAAAAAATTGTATTTCAGATTTTTACAAAATTCACTTACCCCATTTCATCCCCTTCTGTGTGACTTCTACCAGACCAGCTTAAATATTTCACAGCTTCAGTAATCTCCCAATTTCCAGAATGATAGACAGAATGATAATTTATTCATTTTTAGCTAAAATTAGATAAAAACTTACTCACTTAAGGAAAAAATAGGCTTTTGGATAAGAAAATATCTGAAAAGTTATGATTAAATGAATGCAGAGTATTATACTAAAAATATTAGGCAATCTTTCTTCTTCAAATGAAAGGAAATACAATGAAAGAAAATCAAAATAACATTCATAGATATAAGATATGAAGAAACTTCAGAAAAGCTCTGTTAGTGTTCAACAGCATTTTTTGGGAGGAGGTAAAAAAAAGTAGAATGGAAAAGTAAATATTCCAAATCCAGACGGAGACTTTAAAATCTTTTAGATTTTAAAGTCTTTAAAGAATCCAGACGGAACTTTAAAATTCAAAGTCACTATATAGACAGCATGTGAAAGCTCTTTTCAAGTTACTCAGAGGGTCCTTTCTACCATTCCCACTTACACAGCCAAAAATCATGCCATATCCTTCTCAAAACATTATCACTGCTTTTGATCATCCCACTGCTTGCAGTTCAAAACTCTCCTCTGCCAAGCTGATTACAACCGCAGGAAGTAATGATTAGCTTTCTACACAATGGTGATAGTAGGAATGGCCACAGGAAATACCTTGCTCTTCAAAAAGTATTTATTGCTTCCAACAAAAACATGCTCTCTCATTTCTCATGTCTGAAGTAAAACAAACTGACTAAACAATCAGTGTACTTCTTTTTCTCATCTCTGTAAATGGATGCCTTTCCCCTCACAACTGGCCCTCGCATCATAAAACTGTGTACCACACCAGAAACTGCTGCTATTCACATCTCCTATCTCTACCTTGGCATCTGCTTTTCATCTTTGAAAACATTCCCTATTTGTTAGCTCATTCTTGCTTGGGGATCAAGGAGTTCTGCTGAATAGAGCAATTCAAAGAAGGGACTGCCCTGACATTCTAAAGCTGCTATTTGCATTTTGATCATGGAGGGATCCATAGCACAGCTTCTAGTATGGGGGAAATCAGAATTGCCTTTACTCTTTCAAAGTTCCAAATAACTCTTTCATCTTGTCCAGACGGCAGTGAGAACAACACTCTTTTTCCTCCATGGTCAGTTAATTTTAGAAGAAATCAAAGGTGAAGAATGCCAAATGGACAAGCACATTTAAAGATGTTAAATTAATAAAGTATTTTGAACAATAATTTCATTTTACAGCAATCCTTCAGGAAGCAACATATATGAAATTGTGTTATTTGCAAGCCCATTTGTCTATTGCTGTTGCTTTGGAAAAAGAGCAGAGAAGAAAGAGGAAGGGAAGAAAAAGTCTTTCTTTACCAGAGGCTTCCCTCAAAGCCTCTCTGAAGCAGGGTAGCATCACTCATCTGCTGATCAACATTCCTTGGTACAAAAGCACATCCCAGATGTTCCCACTCTGAATCAAGATCTTGTAGCCAATAAGTGGTGCCTTAATTCTATTTGCCCTTAGTGACCCACTACTACAGATAGGACCTACTTGATTATATGTGCTTGAGAACTGGCCAGAAGAGACTATTGCATGACTTTAACTAGGTAAAATGCAGTAGTTCTACACAGCTGGTACTCCTAGCCCCTGAACATTTGGCCAAAAGATTGCATGAGGACTGTGAAAATCATCAGGCTGATGCAGAAAAATCCCTTTACTTCAAAAAAAGACTAAGGCACAAATAACAACTATGGAGTATTTGCATAAATAAATGCAGCACCTCAGACCAGACTCCTGCCTCCCACACCGTCATGCAGTCCTGGCCTTCACAGCGCTGTGCAGAAGCAGGCTTTGGCCCCAGACAATCCCTCTCTCCAGCTCTGATCAGGGTCCCATTTCTGAGCTGCTGTGTGCAGGCTACTTGTCTGTTTTGGGTTCCTTTTCCACAAGTCCTTGAACATGGTGTCCATTCTGTCATCATCCATCTGCAAAGAAACATAGGCAATGTAGTAATACAAAATCATGAAGGGAAAAATACCATACATATTATTCTCTTGCTCACCAGTGTATACACCCAAGACACGCTTGCATATTTTCAGCCTCCTTTTACAGTCATTTTGCTAATGGAGTATTTATTAATCTAACATCTATCACATTATGTATGGTATTAATGCACATATAAATTTCTTCCCCAGGCCACTACCCCTATGTTTTCAAAGTACTTTCCTCTAATTATAATCCCAATTAGAAAATTTCCAAAATACACATACATTTTAAAGGAGATAGATCCCTTATCAGCCTGCCTGTTATTCTCTCTATGTCTGTCTATGTCAAGTGTATGCCAAGCATGTAAAGTCCAGCATTCCTTGAAAATACTCTGTTTCAAGAATCACTCAAGTGTGAAAGACTCATTGCCCTGGAAAAAACACAAAAGCCCACAATTCTTCATGTTCTTCACAGTAAGGCCTAACAGGGTGAATGGTTAAAATCACAACAGCAAGGAAGGCTGATGCAGTTTGGGAGAGCCCACATACCTGGAGGGCAATTGTTCTAGAACATAATTTTCCCCAAATGTTCTGTAGATCCAGATTATGGCCATGTACCCTTAAAAAATCAAACAGTTCTGCCCCTGATGCAGTACACAAGTATTTTCAGGAGACTTAGTCTGCAAGGAGAGTTTTTAGGAAACTGAGATTTAATAAATTTGTTTCATCCTTCTGTCATGCATTTGTAGAAAGAAAATAAAACATTTAACTAAGGGGTTTTTTTTCTGTACAGATATATAATTTACAAATCATACCTGTTAAGATAATTAAACAGACTTCAAGATATTTCTTCATATGCCAATAGCAAGTAAGTACTTATGCAAATGTATGTTTTAGTAACATTGTTGTTGAAAGCTAGTAATATTTTGTAATGATTGTTTATAGTGTATCAAAAATTGGATCATTAAATCTTTTCACATTTCTCAGTACAGCATCTTTGAGTATCAATTAGCAAAATTTTAAAACTTTCATTTAATAAGCCAGAAAAAACACAAACTGTTGAAAATTCATGGTAGACAATGCCTCAGAAGATCAGATTATTCCATTTCTACCCATTAAGTGAACACTGATGTTAATAAAATAAAATGAAGGTCCTCTCAAATATGCATATAACGAAGTATAAGTAATCCTTCCAAAAGGTAATGTCCTTGTTTGGGGAAGAACAAATGTCAACGCGGTTTTGTCTCACTTAAAATGTATCATACTTTGCATTTTATCAACTTAAATATTTGCATTTAATTTATTTTGCATTTTTTTTTGTTTAAAAATGCCGTCTACCTGTCCTCCAGTTGACTGCAGCAGATTGATCCCAGTGTTTACTCCTGGGGATGCTAGCCAGCTCCTCCTAGCTGCTCTCCCCTCCCTTGAAAGGTGCGGACTTGCTCTAACTTGCTTTAAACAAGTACATGCAATTCTTGAGGACCTCCTCAAGAATTAATTCTTAGCTGCCAAGCGGCACCACAGTGAAATGGGCCACTGCGCTGGCCTGGTCAGCCAGTGCAAGGAGCAGGCTGCCAGTTCAGCTGCAGGGACACCAGTAGGTGATGGATGGGCTTTGCTTGGCACGGGCTGCACGTGGAGCTGCCTCCTGCCTCTTGCAGTGTTCAACCATCACAGTCTTGCTCAGCATATCTACTGATCCGCATACAAGGACTTTCATGGGGTGAGAGGAAAGAGGGGCAGGCTCACTATACTTCAGGTTGCACAAATGTAGAAAGAGTGTTAACAGGGTTAACCCTGTTAACAGGGTTTTATTTATTTATTTACTATTTAGGGTACCCAGAGTTTATTAAGAGCTTTAAGGACTTGAAGCCTTGTTTAAAAAAAACCACTGAAGCATAGCATTAATTAAGACCATGGGATTAAATTCCATGTATGTCTTTATATAAATAGCATTTAAATTTCAGTTTTGTAGCACAGATCAGTCTGTGAGAATGCTTCCTGAGGAAAGGAATTAACTGCTTTATTGAATAAGAATTAATTTAGGCATGGTGCTTAAGGACTCTCATTCGTCAAAACTCAGGAGAAACAACTTCCAGCACTTCTGTCTTCTCTACATTTTGCATTATAACATTTTGGATGAATGTATTTACTGCCCATACATTGCCAGAAGCAGTCCACTGTAAGGTTTTTACATCTAGATATTATAGTTTAATTTAACCAAATCACTATTACCTTGTCTGGCAGGGCTGTTCGTTGCACTTGCGGATCTGTGGTTCGGGTTTTGTTAAATATTTGCACTTCTTGTTGTCCACAAGACTGATATTCTTGTTCATAATCTTTGTGCAAGAGACCGTTGTCTTTCTTTCACCTAATAAAAAAAGCAGCAGGTTTGTGAGGAAATCAAGAATATAAAAATTGTTAAGGACACAGATACAGCTATTTCACATACAGTTTCGCTAAAAGAACTGCAAAACCAGTGTAAGAAATTCAAAGCTAGCAAGGAGCCTGAAAGAAATCCTACAGGTTGTAGGGGACATTGTGACTTTCTAACTTAGTCTTTGCATACCACCATCAAGAGTTTTTCTGCTTTACTCCTGCAACTAGTTATAGGCCAAATCCTTATCCTTACTGGAATAATTTTCTTTCTCAACCACTGAAACCCCAGCACTGAGGAAAGCTTGCAAAAAATTACAAAGAGAAGTATGGTTGTTAATTACTACATAAAATGACGAAAGAAATGACAAATTGTGGCTGGCACTCAAATAAAGGGAATCAGCACATGCATCCTTCAGTAGTGAGCCTGCACTATTTCCCATGAACTAAAGAGGCCAGATGACCTGATCTGCAGGGTCAGAAAACCATTTAGGAAGCTGGGTACTGCTGCAGAGATCCAGTGCATGCCCTGTACAGAATCTTTGTCCTGATGTGTGGCCTGGAGCCTGGTGTCTGTTGAACATGTAAGCATTAGAAATTAGAATTTGATGTAATACTGACGACAAGCAGTAACTTGCAATTAGACTGGAGCCTAAATTTTAGAAAACTAGCAATCCTTGAATTCAGAATTTCAGATAGAAGAAAACAGGCTTATAATCATTTGGTCTTATAGTTACTTTTACTCTGTCTTGAAGTTTACTGGCAAGTGGCTGCGTGCATGAGCAAGGCAGGCTTAAGCATGAATGTTCACTAGAGATCAAAAATGAGCCTGCGGATGGAGCACTTAAGTTATAAACGCAAATTACGTGCATGACCACCGCTGACATTTTACATAGTGCTTGCGTACATGAGAGCACATGCAACTAATCTATCATATCACACAGCATTTGAAATGTTTGACAATTCTTTCTGCACTTATATATACATCTATGTATTCATATTCTCTGCCACGTAAAGAAAGCTTTTCTGCAACACAGGAGGTTGCAGACCAGTTACATATATAAGAATACACAAAACCACATGGCTTCATCAATAGTTTTACCTTGACACACACTTTGAGCCTTTAAGCAGAACTATTGATAATTGTCATATTATTTATTCAGATTAATCAAAACATTGATGTTAAATTTTAATCACAAATACTTAGGGTAAAAGCTGCAGTATTTTAATTTCATTATTACTTGATATTTAGGCCAGAAAGTAAAAGAAAAGTGAAAATAGTTTTGTCTAAAGTAAGAAAAATCTTACAGTAGTATTTCAGAATTTACCTTCTAGGGAACTTTGTAATAACTCAGCTATTTTAGACAATAACACAAAATGGAGGCCAGTTACAAGAGAAAAAATGATAAACATTAGAGTAAAACATTTAAATATTTATTTAAGCATTAATGTAGAATAAATTACTAACATACTGCATTTGAAGATCAAGTATTTATAAATATTTGCAGCAATAATGACAGATTGTAGTGACCTTAAAATTATTCTAAAAATACATCAGGAAACTGTAAAAACTGTGAATTCACAAGTATGCAGGGATGCACTATTAAGAATCAGAGGATGCTACTAGCACCACGAACAAAGTATGTTCTAGGGAAGAAGCTTTCTTACCAAACCACAAAAAGCATGTTTATGGAAACTACAGCAATCTTTAACGACACCAGGATTGTTCACACAGTCAGAGGAGCTAGAACACTGTGTTCTTTATGCTGATGTTATGAGAAAGAAAAGCATTTCCAGGCTTTCCTATTTAATCACAAAGTGGAGGGCAGTTTTCAGAACTGTCGATCAGAGCAACCATGACTGTCAAGGTTGTCATCACGAAAGACAGGTATCAAAAATCAATACAGTGCTCACGGGCTAACTGCAAAAGGTATGAAGAGATCACTGTGCATTGCATTAATTAAAAAAAACCCACTCTCTGAAGTGTTTTTTTTAAGTGCAATTATCATTTTAGATAACATCTTATAGAAAACAGTGTGAAAGACTTTTGTTACATCAATACTGTTCATATTCCAATATTTGTTTTCAGAATCGTTCTTCCAAAATCACATTTTTTATGGTTAATAAACATATGAAAAATATCACATCAGCATACTAATATCAGCTGTTGTAATATTTGTTCCATATATTTCTGGATCATCCACAACTCATGTTACTAACTGTACTTATTTGATCTGAGACTGGGATTCAGCTCTTCTGTGGTTTGAAATGTCTCTTACAGATCATTTATCTTCAGTAGTTCCAAATATAGAGTGGAATGCAATTTCTATTTTTGTTCAAGCTCTTGCACTTCTATTTCTTCTTGGAAACTGTGTCCTGAATTTGCTTGTTAGTCTAGATTTTGCTCCTCTATTACCATCTTTTGTTTTTTTATATTTAGTATGACACTTTTCCTAGAGCTACTGCAGTATTTTTAAAGCAATCAGCAAGCATGAGACTGATGTATGTCTACATTACAGGGAAACATACAACACTGACCATCAGAATGGTAATTATAGTGTTTATACATATAGGTGTATGCATATTGCATACACACATTTGCACTGTGTGTATACATGCATATTGTATACACATATTCATTTTTGATATGTGTGTGTGTGTTTGTAAATTTGTTTTTTGTTTTACCTCCTCCACATACAGCATCACAGTCTTCCCAGGTAGAATGCGTCCATATGAAAAGGGGCTCTGGTACTTTAGAGCTCTGATTTTCAGGGAGAGGATCCAGTGGGATTGTGTATTCATAGTGTAAACCATAGCTCTGGTCATGGAAGAGCAGCACCTGCAAGATACAAAGAAGGAAAATCTTCCTACACACACAGACACTATGGAAGACAAACTCCAAACTGCAAACAGATCTTCTTGAAAAGCACAACAGAATGCCTTGATGCTCTACTACCTTTCAGCCCTCCTAATGGATTTGCTAGAAGAAATTAATTAGAGTATCCAAATCAAGCCAATGGGAAAAAATATTTTGCTTTATTAAGAAAATTCCTTTAATTTAAAGGATTTAAATTGTGAAATACTTCCCAATCATCTCTCCCTCTTTCTCTATGGTAGCTATTAACTTTTCCTCTCCAACACTGAAATGCATCAAAACTTGACTTTTTCATGGAGAACATGGTGATTGCAATTCTGAAATGGTGATGCTGTGCTATAGTCAGCCAGAATTAAAACCACCTGAAATAATTTGAATCTCTCTTACCTGGCACATCAGCTTTTTATGACATTTGTAGGAACGCTGAGACCTTCGATCCCGCCCCAACAACATAAAGATTGCTCTTGGATTTAAATGCATTTTTTTACAAGCAAGCTGACAGACCTCTCTCTCCTCACTCCCCGGCCCCTCACCACTCTTATATATACAAACACGAAAGCAGGTTTATCTTAGATATATCTCATTCTCTTGAGGAGTCTGGAAAAAATATTAGTTACTATGCTGTATCATAGGAATCAAGTAAAAAATCTGAACTGTCATACCAGTAAATGTAAAGGTGATGTTGTGGGACCTTTGGCTGATATTTTCTCCCAGAGACCTCTCCGAACATAATGGACTGTGGTCCCAGCAATATTGAATGTTCCAGAATGCTCTATCTTCCAATCACTATTGATTGACTGTTTTCCAGCATCCCTAAGAGCTGCAAAATACATGAAAAAAGCACAATATAAAATGTGCCTTTTCAGTAGTCATTTTCTTCTCTCACTTCCTGTTCAGCTAACTTAAAAAGTCGGTGAAATTCATCTAACTCTGATTGCAAAGGTGTTTATGGATCCTACCGTACATGAACTTCAGTTGGTATGTGCTTCAGAAACACCTTCTGGAGGGAATGCCTGGCAAAATCACGTATATTTAACATTACTTGAAGTTAATATCAAAGTTTTAATGCCTGAGAAGACTGACAGGCTCTAGCACAATTCATAATTTGAACGCTGAATTACTTTAAGGCAAAGGGAACTATTCTCTGTTCCCAGCGTGGCCATTTCTATAATCCATAAAAAACATGGGAAACACAATTTTCACAAGAGACTCTCAAGATTTGTGGAACTAGGCTAAAACTTGAAAAAAAAAATCTACTTCAGAATTCTTTCTAATAACTACACTTGCCTTTTCCCTGCACCTTAGAATGTGGTAAGACTTTATACATTCTCACCATGTAATTGCATACTTCTAACAAATAGGAAAAGCTTGCTCTTTTTGCCTGAATCATTTCTCATGCTAACCTAATTTATATTTTAAAAAATGATCAAGCCAAGTAAGATATATTCCATACACTGAGAACAAAGGATTTTACATTAGTTTTCTACAGTAAAAGGAACAGATTCTTCTGTGAATGATTTGTAGTTTTATTTTATTTTGTTCCAATCAGTTCTGAACAATCACGTGAAATAGCCTTGAAGACACCTTCTGTACAAGAAGTTTTACACATTTGACTTCATTGAGATTGCATGTTTGGCATCAGATTGTTGTAAGAGAACCTCCACACATTCCAAAATTTCCCTTTTTACAGTTGTAAGTTAATGTGAGTCACTCCTGTAATCATGTCCTCTCCTATTCATATTTATACTGTTATGTTTTGTTTCTATGGGAAACAATGGCAACAGGCCTATGGACTAGCAGGAATCCAACTGAGTAAGACACTACTGATGTGTACCACTGCAGCACTGTGTAATAGATGTTAAGATTATAAAATCCATTAACACTGTATAATAGTCTTGTACTAAAAAAGAACTTGTGATTATATAAGACTTAAAAACAGGTATTTCAAGTTTAAGCATTGAATTGTTAATGGTAATTAAGCTCTATTTAGTGTTCAAACTGTTGGAGCTAATCCTCTTCTTGGTGGAGAAATTAAAAAAATATACTCGAACATGCCAAGGTCCAGCCGGGTCATGCTGCTCAGATGGAGCAGCATCCTCTCCCCAGAGAGCAGCAGAAATCTTTCTGTCTGGTCTTTAACATGAACCTGTGTGCCATAGCATGCAGACATGAGCAGGAAACTGGAATACCAGCTCAGAATACAGAAATATACTAGGTTTTGCATCTTCTACTTTCAGATTCTTCATGTGAGTCACTGGTCTTAGACGAAGTCAGAAAGTGTGTTCTCAAGCCTTAAATTTGGACTTGGATTCAGGCAGTGCAGCTTCTGTTCTTGACTCTGTCACACCCCGTTTCATAAGCAAATTCACCAAGTTTTATTGCACACATATTCCTATTCTTAACTTTTAATAGAGGAGGTTGCTCTGCACAATGTAACCCAAAATAGGAAGAACATTTATAAAAAAAGATATCCTCTCTCACGTAATTCAAGCAGTACACCTACAACTGAAAAGACAACCAAAAAAACCTTGGACTGGGAAAGCCTACAGCAACTGTAACCACAACCACAATTTCAGTGCTAAACCACACAACTGTACCTCTGTAGAGCATAAAACAGCCATCATAATAATGGCATGTAAGTGATGGTGATGATCGCAATGTATTTTTTAATTACTGTGTCAGGACTATACACCCTTCCAATTATAGTGAGGTGTGAGAGGCTACACAGCCAGAAAGATACAACAAATCCCAATTCAGCTATTGCATCTCCCATTTCTCAGTGGGGAGCAACAGCGCCCTGGTTCTGGTCCTCCACTTGGTAAATCAGTACCTACTCATCTTTTTTTTTTTTTTTTTTTTTTTTTTTTTTTTTTTTTTTTTTTTTTTTTTAATTTGGAGAAATCTACTGCATTACCTTCATGAATTTTGTTTTCTGCTTTGTCCAAAGTATAGTGGTATTTCCATAAAAGTATCAAAGTAATGCCATTTTGAATGACCTTTACTTTTCCATAGAAAATGTAAAAGATATCTGAAATGAAATTCTAAATGAAAGTACATTCACTGATATTTTTTGTCAAGGAAGTAATTGGTTCACTTCCATTCAGGTGTACCTTAAGAACATTAAGATTTGAGATTTAAGTAATTTTTGAAAACAGCAGGGCTAAGGGTGACTGACTGCTCGTTGCCAGTGTTCTCTTTGTTATTCTATCCTCTTCAAAGATGGTGCAACAGTCTTTTTCTTCAGCCACCAGGGACTTCAAAGGGCTGCCATGATTTTTCAAATACACCTGAGAGTGGCTTGATAACTACATTAGCAAGTTCCCTCAGGACCATGAGATGCATCTCATTAGGTCCCATATACTTGTGTATGTTCAGGTTCCTTGGGTAGTTTTAAACCTGATCTATGATGGGAGGAACTCCATTCCACCATTCCCTGCCCTGATGTTGAGACACTTTAAAGATGTGGAAAAAGTGTTTACCACTGAAGCTGAGGCAAAAAACTGTGAAGCACTCCAGCCTTCTCTATGCCTATCATCATTAGTTTTTCCTGTCTTATTTCAGTATGTGCTCTAGGTGTGTATATTTTTTTTACTATTCCCTTTCTGACTAAAAACCTGTACAAACCCTTTTTAATCTCCCCATTCCTTGCCAAAATCAGCTCCACCACATATATGAGCAGCACCCATATATACTTCCCAGGATCTTTGTCCCTGGTTCCACTGCCTGTGCATGCCCTTCTTACACTTTAGTTTGACCAGGAGATCCTTACCCATGCTGTTCTCCTGCCTTCCTTGCCTGATTTCTTATATGTTAGAAAAATCAAGAGCTTTTGCAACCTAGGAAAAATTATTATCCTTAACTGTTATTAAAAACTATTATCCTAAATCTTTAGAGCTGTCAGCTCTGTTTGGCTCCTCTATACCCAAGGGCAGTTTCCCAGGTGGTACCATCTATCAATTCCTTAGACAACTGAAAGTTCATTCTCATGAAGTCCTGGCTTTAGTCTTCACCTGGCCCATATACCTAAAAATCATGAGTTCCAGCTGGGCATGATCACTGCAGTCTAGGCTGCCACCAAACTCTCTAAATAGTTCACCTGTGTTGGGAAGCAACCAACAAGGTCCAGGAGCACTATTACTCTGGTCTATAATTTTGATTAAGAAATTATCCTCAATACACTCCAAGCGTCTCCTGGACTGTTTATAGCTTGGTGTGCTGTTTTTAAAGCAGATAATAGGTTACTGAAATTCCCGAGCTGGATCAGAGACTGCAAGCATGATGATTCCTGTAGCTGAAGTAAGAGCACTTCATCAATGAGACTCCACTTGTTTAGGTAGCCTGTTGTAACCACCAAAGAAGTTTCCTTTGCTGGCCTGGCCCATAATTTTTACCCTTAGGCTCTCAACCATTTCCTATGGGAAAGGAAAGAAAAGGGAAGGGAAGGGAAGGAAAACGTTTAGTCTCAGCAGACTCTGGTCTCTGCTTTGCTCTGGGGGGCAGGGGGCAGATAGGATCAGATTCTCAACTGGCTTCCCTTGAAATATGAAATTACACTCTCTGCAAAGATTGCACAGATTTGGTTCTAAGTATTTTTAAACTATTAACATTGTCAGAAGTGAAGGACTTAAAATTTTTCCAACACCATATGCTTTCCCACATGCTCCTGTCTCAAAATGTGGTCCAACATGCTCTTTTTTTAGCTAGGAAGCACTTAATGAAAATCACATGGAACACAATACACCTATAGCCTGTATGCCTATAAGAGCATTGGCAATTACAATGTCATACTGTGTAACACTGCAAATCTGAAGGGTCTGTACCTCTCAGGTAGCCTGATCACATATCTGAGAATAATGACAGCTAATCCACTTCTTTAGTTCAGCTGAAAATGAATAGTTTCTCTTATTTTTGATCAGCACAAAAGAATTTCAGGGTTAGGACTGTAAGTAATTTCTATAGTTATATTCTACTAACCCATCACATTATTTCATCATAAAGCCTGGACCTGTCATGCTGTTATTCAAGTGTCTCATGAATGAGCTCTCTAATTGCAATGTCTAGGGCTTCTAAGACAGAAATATTTTAATTTTCCTTTTTGTATTCTATATTAAAAATGTTTTTTGAAAACTTGTAACCTTTGCCAAATATAAATGAAAATATAGCAACAGAAAAGGTACTATCTTATACCTTAGGAATCTAGAAAATGTTTAAATGTTTGAAACTTTTTATAGCTGTTCTTATACTATTTTTTTAAGTATCTGATAGTGAACCAAGTCTCAAAAGTTGTTATAAACAGTGTTACCACCACTTGTTCAGTCTTCAGAAATAAATAACAAAGTTATATCTAAAAATAACAATTTTTAGTTCCAAAATTAATAAGTCTGTGCTTTAGGAAATATTCTTTACTTAAATAAACACTCCCCATCCACTACAAACAATTCCCATTCTTGAATACTGTAATGATAAAAGAAGGATCACAAACTCTTGTGCTATTTCCAATGTAATTTCAGCAGGGAGGAATACCTAGTTTAGCTGTATCTCTGCTCCTGCTTCTCCACAGGTGAGAAGAGACAGGACAGTTGTCAACAAGTCCACTGGCTCAGTAAACACAGTTGCATGTTCTACCTTGTTTTTTCCTCTGTTCCACGGTCTATGTTGATATACTTTGCACAAAGAAGACATCTTCTCTGAATACCTACTTCAACAGCACAATTATCCAATGATGCTGCTAGTATGGGCTGTAGTTCTACTAATCAATTTAGCAAAACCACTGCAGTTTCCGAATCATAATGATTATTTTTCCTGATTAATCAATTAAATCCAGAGAAGGGCATTGTATTTTGACTCTTTCTGTATTTGACCTGTGCTGTACAAGAATGATCAAATCTTTCTTTAGTTAAAACTGCGTTCTAAGAAACAGCTACTGGTGTATGTTGGAATATGCTGTATTTACTCTTTATCTCCAATTTCACAATGATTATTAGTGAGCTACATTATCTCCAAACCTTATCCTAAAATATGTTTATGACTATCAGTAAAACAGAAATAGTTCTGGCCTGTATTGATTAATTTCAAGTAAAGAAGTATGCTCCCACATAAAATGAGCATAAAGAACTATAAAATAGAAAACCAATCAGAAACATGAAAGAATTGATCTGTTTTGCCTTTCACATTTTTAACCACAGTATTGTGAAAAATCTTGTTTCTAAGATTAAAGACCTAAGCCCTCACGCTAAAACTTTCATTATGCTATGCCGTTCAAAAACCACTCCTTTGCAATCCAGATTCTGATGCTTTCAAAATAAGCTATAAATGGAAAAAAGTTTAAATACTTTGTGCCACTAAAAAAAAAGGTGCAACAATACAGGTTTAATTCAAGATATGGCAATGGACCTGTTACTGGGTCCCCACAAAGGCTTGAAAAAAAAAGATGTAGGGCTCAACAAAAGGTATTGCACAGAAATACTGGCTGATCCTCATTCAGACATAAATCAGTAAAATTAATGACAAGAAAATTAAAGTAACAAGCAATGAGGAGCTAACTGACAACTTTCACAAATGAGCATCATGACTGACATTATTCCATGGATATAAAAACATTTCATTCTTTTTGCCTTTTGTGGGGTAAGAGTTAAATCAGTTTACTACTCATGAAGAAGGAATTAATTTTTTTTCATTATTCAAAAAATAGAAAATAATAGTATTTCTATTCTCCACATATGTCAATAGGAAGGCAGACTTCCGTTAGTGTTTTAACACTCTTACATATCCATGTCTGTGGTTCACTGGGGAGAAATTAAATATTCCATATCTCTAAACCTCCTGGGAAGGTGCAGGCCTCAAGGAGAAGGCAAACCAGCTGTCACCCACTGATAACCTAAAATGTCATCATTAAGATTCCTCATCTTCAACATTCTCTCAACTGAAGTACTGAGAATACTCAAACATTTCTTAAAATGTATATATTACTATGAACATAACTAAGAACAATGACCAAACCAGGGAGGTTTCATACCATTGTCCTATTTCTCACACTGTGTCTCCCTCAATTTAAATTTAAGCATTGCACAAGACAATACCAATTATATTTTATATATTTGCTTCAACCCTGTAACAATAATGGTAACAAAGTGTACTCTCCTACACAACTTCTTTAGACCTCATTAAAAGATAAACACTTTTTTAAATCAATGAAAGACAATTTCATTTAAATGGAAAAACTAAAAGAAAAAAATCACTATGATAAAGTTTGTCTATTAGAAGATTCAGACAATTCAAAATAGTGCAAAGAAATATTTTCCTGATTTTTCAGTCCAATTTCGTAACTTCTGTTTGACTTTGTTAGTGAATATGTTACCCAGTTTTTGTCTTCTTGTGGTGTGAGCACAATCTATTTTATGTTTGAGAATAAAATTATTTTCAATAGTTTTAATGTATTTTCCATATGAAAAATTTAAAATGTGCAAGTATGCACATTTTTTACAAAACTTAAATGCAGTGTTTGAAATATGATCTAAAAAAAATGAGACAAAAGTCCAAAACAAGACCTGTATTAAAAATGGTTCTGCAATGATTTGCTCACTTCCTTAGACAAGTTCTTCACAGATCTATTTTTCTACTGAGAGTTTTGTTCAATGACAAAAGCATGTTTAGCTGGCACTTTTCAGTGTTGAGCAAAACAGGACATTAATATTAAAACATATATAAAATATTCACCTAAATAACTGTGAGCTGGTTTTTCTTCCACAACTTTGATTCTCCTTGCTCCTGCAGGTATCACCAAAGCTTCCACATAACCTAAACATGAGACCAGATGTCCCAAATGAAACAGAAAACCAGAAAAGCATAGACAAAGTACATCTTGCATGTTTTCTCATTTCTTCTCCCTTATATTGCTTTTTAAATGTGGCAAGTTAAGATTTATACAGCAGTACTTTGAAGATTTTTGCAAAATTGAAGAAAAGCTATGGAACTGTGCATTATATGTATTATATATACAATGCTACTTAAGTAAAAGAGTATGGCACAGTAAAATATAACAAAAACTACTGAGGCTTGAACACTGGAGCTGGAGCAGGTGAAGTTATTTCTGGCTAAGTAGTTCAGTGTCATCATGACCATCATGACTATAAAAGAATTCCAGCTTCACCCAGAATGAGAAGACAAATGACATGGGACTAAAAGCTAAGCATCCTCCTGCTGCTTTTAGTTCATGTATTTTTTGCTCCATCTCCTTCTTCCTGATTTAGCATATTCAAACCCTGTTATGACCAGTTTTGGTTTTGAAATCTACTTATTAATTATTTGTTTCAAATTGAGACTGTCTCTTGATAGTGTGGGACTAAGAGAGGATGTTGAATAATTTGCTTTAAGTAAAATGTGGTGGAAAGGCAATGGAAGTGGAAACCGTTGTGCAGGTAGAAATGCCGTTAATAAATAAACAATATTTTAGATTATCCAGGTCAGCTTCACAAGGGAAAAAAACCTTTTATTATGTGTAGCTATGGGATGTTCAACAACAAAATACTTCGCATTTACAACACTTTTTCAGTAATCCTGAAATGTGAAAATTAAAGCAGCATCCTTCTTTTCTGTAAGAGTTAATAACGCTTTCTAAATATTGCTTACAGCTTCCTGAAAAGGAAAATAACTTACACAGGTGTTAAGATGTCAATACCACAATATTGACACAGGATTAACACAGCACCCTGAAAAAACTTGAAAGTGTGTGGATATTCACATTAGCAATAGAAGAGAGCTGACCAACGTGATTTTATTAGCAGGAGCTTTCTTTGCTGTTTTTTATATCTTGTAGTTCTCCAAACTCATCTGGGATCTGGGATCCTTGCTTTGCCCTACATTATGCTTGAGAGGGGCAGATATAAATATTTGAAGACTATGCCTAACTCTTCCCTCCTGCCAAAAGTATTATATTCAGTCTAAAACCCACTGAAGTCCTTTGTTTTTCAAAGATATGCTGTCTGCTTCTAATTACAGTATTTTTGATGTGATTTACTTACCACCTCTAAATTCTGCACATTTTCCACTGAAAGTGTAATGGCAAACAAATGCTGATAGTTGGACAAACACTGTTTCAAAGAAAAGACTATACACAGTGCAAGATGCACATTATTAGGATTTCAATTCTCTACTCTGTCAATATTATTGTGCTGGAACCAGTAAATTATTCCCATTCACAGGACACATCATAGCAGCATTTGGATAGCTCATGTTCATTTTGCATTAGAAAATCTACTGGCTTGCTATGGTACGTTATTATTAGTATAAAATAATGAGTAATTAAGAGGTATTAGACTTCTTCATGCATTTGGCTTTATGATTTTTCACTGCCTGGCTTGGTTTAGAAACATTACTCTAGATAAAAAATCATATTTTGGATATTAATTTTGAAGAACACTAAATGAATCTAAACACAAAAAAAATTTACAACACTATTTGCTAAAAATGTAAGTCTAATTTCTCGTATCCCTTAAAAATCAGTCTCTCCTATAAAATAGCGTGTATCTTAATGTAAGATATTTCCTTCATTTTGCAATTCAAATAATGTGCAATAATTTTGCAATGAATTTTAAAATACTTATGCATTCTTACTCTCAGTGTCTTATCATCTTTAAAAAGCTAGATCTAAAGTTCTTTTGAGGTTCTGTATAATTTTAAGAAATACAGCTTTTTAAATTTACCAATGCTCCAAGTAATCAAGCCACTGGTTTCCTTAGTACTTGAAATAAACAAACAGACGTTACCTGCTCCTCTGGTATGGTTAAAATCACCTTTAATAACTTTGCATGACTTTCCATTACCATTGCATATACCACAATGATCTTCACGAGCCAGAGATCCTAATATACCATCACAGCCAAATTTCTGTGGGAGAAGAAAATAAAAGCTATTGAGACACAGGCCACATTTTTCATAAAGTTGCCTTTAGTATCAGGTACCTCACCCTTCTGCAAGATGCCCAGCCAGTATGACCCAGCCCTGCTGAGAATGAGGGCTGCGCTAGCTCATGGCAGAGATCCATCCCATCTCTGTGACTTTATGTAGATTGCTGCATTCACTCTTCCTATGTGGCTGGCTAACTGCTTTCCAAGAAAAACACAACTGCATTCCCATCTCCTGGTGGGTTCTGTGGCACACCAGACTTTGCAATTCACACTCCACAGGCCTTCATTGTGAACAGAGAATGCAATGTGCCTCTCCTGCTTTCTACTCAAAATATGGATGGTTCTTCACCATGCCCACAATGGTAACATGTGCTGACATTAATGCCAGCCTAAGGATGCATTCTGAATAGGGCATTAACAGGTCTAGAATACGTAAATATAAATTATACCTGTGTTTTTCCAAAAAGCATTAAGTTTAGAACAAATTAAGTTTACTCTAGCATTTCCACGTTACTGTTAGACACATTTCTATGAAATAATATCAGGGGTAGCTTGACAGTTGCAATAAAGTTAATATATGCTGGCCTGATATGAAATAAAAACCTTTTCAAGTCTTAACATATGTGTGTGCTTGGTGTGTGCCTGTATATTCAAGTTCAAAACAATTAATTCATACCTGGCATCTGCCATCTGCACAGACATCAAGTCCATGCTGGCCACAGGAAGTCCCATCTATCACCTTCTCTGTTACAAGAACAGGTTGATCCTTTCCAGCTGGTGAACAGAATAAAGCACATGGCTTCTCTGTAGCAGCAATGGATGGAAAAACACACATTATTGTAAAAATGCGATATTAGAAATACAGAAGTATCACCAACGCTACTGTTAAAACTGATACTTGCTTATGTATGGCATGCATCTACATTAGCATAAGAAGTTATCTTAGACACAGGGAAAACAAAAAATATTTTGATCCATTTCTTAGCTGTTTGAAAAACCTGAGGTTTTTTCTTCCTACAGCATGTTGTTGCTATAATCTTGGCCTACACAGTACTCATGTCATGCTTGTTGTTGCAATTAAGAGTATACACATTACAGCTGTTGGAATATTTTGGTTATAATCTATACTTTCATTCTCCTATATTTTTGGCAGATCATAAATATTGGTTAAAAAAGAAACTTAACACTTTCCAGACTTCCTAACTGTCCAGGTCAAGGAGAAAAAAAATGAAGTAACTGATACACCCTGGTTAAGAAAAATACATGAATTTACAAAGTTCACATTAAAGCAAAAACACCAAAAAAAATCCCACAGAACCCCCAGAAACATTATTCCTAATATTTTTACAAAGTTCAAGCAATTTTCTACTAAATTTCTAAAACATTCTGTAAATAATTTCTAATTATGAAAGAGCATAAAAATGCAGTAATATCCTATATATACATGTATTCCTAATGGCCACATTTATAAAAATGAAGTTTGTTTCACCACTGTAAAAGTAACAGTGAACAAAAGAAGCTAAGTCTCTTCTCAGTGGTCAACTGAGTACAAAATGACAGGATTTTTTCGCATCTTTGTTTGCAAATGTACTGACTCAGAACTTTTTCCTAAATCTGTTGCAGATTTTTAAAAGGATAAAAGTCAATCCGGAATGTGAGACTGATTTCACTTGGACACAGTCTATGCCACTCTGACTTCATACTGACTTCTAGATTCCTGGAGTGCATTTTTATTAGTAAATTAAACAGTTCCAGGAAACATTCAGGGGCACTGAAATTCTACTGTCTATACGGCTGAACTGGAAAACAGTCTATGCCACACTTTTTTGCATGTGCTAACTAGTACCAGCTCAGTCTAGACTGGAAATTGCCATCTGCAAAGGACTTTTCTCAAAAAAGTTGTTTTAGCATGCAAAGGAGTAGAAAAGTACAGACAGAGAAGTTTTGTCCCAGCTGACTTACACAACAAAGAGTGGTCTGGGCACATTTAAATTACTAAAATTGACAGAGCCTCAGGGTATCACTAGAGGACTGGAACAAACAGATGTGATCTCTTCTGTCAACATAGGAAGCTAGTCAGACACAAGCCATCTCCAGCTAAAAAGCTGCCTGAGTTTGTGCCCTCTGCATTCCAGTTATACTCCATAAATAGTAACCTCAAAGTTCCCTGGAGGGAACTGGGGGCTTTAAGCATGTATCAGCATTTTTTAAAGGAATACATGATTGATGGCCTAAACATTTATTTTAAAGACATTGAACTCAAAGAGAAAGCAACTAAACAGCACCAGACAACCTCAAGAGACTATAGGAGATCTCATACAGCAACTATTTTGCACATGGTGCACAATTAGTGTCCAAAAAGAGAGCAAACAATTAAGGATTTGAGAATAATGTATATTGGGATACTGGCACTCTCTGGCTGGTCCACTTCTTTTTTCTCCTGAGGGACACCTCAAGATGACAGGATCACTCAGAACAAAGTTAGATGAAAGCAACCATCTGTACTCATTAACATGGCACAGGAGAGTATCAAGATTTTATCATCTGAATGAAATCATATTATTCAAAGCCAGACTTAAACATTTAGCTCCTTTAGGATATATATCATGTGTTCCTGCGCTAAAACAAAATTTAGTAAAACAAACCCAACCAAATTTACTTGATAAGCAGCTATGTAATAGTTGGAGAGAGTTCTTTTTACAATGAAATGAGCTAACACACAAGCCTAATGAAAACAGAATCAAAAGTTTTCCCTTTGGCATCTTGAGAAAAGGCTTAGAAGAAAAGAAAATCACCTTCCTGAGTCAGGCATATATTATATGTGGATAGCAAAACAATCTTCTATGCTTTCTAATGTTTTCGGATAAATTGTTTCAAAAGTAAAAACAAATTATAGTAATGAATATAGTATAGTAATTCCTTAAAATTTGGAAGCACACACTTACAGTATTCCTGTGTCATTTTAATGTTTTCTTTATTACAGCTTGCTACGATTTTTTGATGTTTTCAATTCAACTGTTTTCATAACTGATGTGTTTTTGTTGTGCTTTTTCCTTTGTTTGTTTTTAATTTAAATAAATTGAAACACAAAAATGTATAGAAACTTCAGTAGGGTGGAAATTACTGATTACTTTTCTAGCAAGAAGGAATTTGTTTTCTAGACATTGAGGTTTTACACCAACATTATTGTTGCAGATAATATAAGTCTGATCTTACTACACTCCTACTTGAGTATTTTCCTAATGATATGATATGTAAGCAAGTTTGTTGCACTGAAGCATGCATACAGTATGCCAGGACTTTGCTTGCAATAGGTATTAGGATTTACAGAAATCTTACTCATGTTTACAGCATATATTATCTACACATTGCTACCAAATCAAACACTGATATGTGAAATACAATGTTAAGCTAGAAGTTCTCTCCTTCCTCCAAAACAAAGGCTCACATCATCTGCACTGTCTTTTTGGCTTTGTAGGTAAAAAATATAATTGATATATACATGTTTAATGATAGAGCATGACTCTAGAAATCTGTATTTCTGAGTCACTTCATACTACAGTTCTGATTAAAAAGGAAAAGCTGACTGGATTTTCATTCAAATGCAGTTACTACCTATTAAGAAGGACAAATTTAATAGGAATAAATGACAAAATATTCTAGAGCATATGAAAGTACCACTCTAGATCTCCTCTATGAAATTAAAATAATCTTTCAAAAATACTGGGCTTTGAAGTTTGTTTGTTTGCTTTAGTTTTAACTACATCTTTCTTGATTAACAACAATATCAACAAACTATAAGCCTTATAAGCAGTTTATAAGAACAAGGGAGATGGTTTATACTTACCGTCATCAATGACAGCTTGCCACTGGTGCACATGTTTCTGATATGAAGATCTGGTACTGAAAGCTTGGCACTGCCAGTCCCTAAAGGCAGGCATGCCAGCAGGACAAGAAGGATTTTCACATACCCTGTACTGAATTGTGGGCCCATGACACTCTCCTTCAAGGCCTGAACTAGAAAAGAAGGCATAAATACTACCCTTTACTGTTGGCAATATTTTGTCAAACTTTCAGTATAGCTTATGCTAGACACAAATTAAAAATAGCAGGGTTTTTTGTTGACACTTAGCATTCAGAAATCACCCACAAAAAATTGAAGTCACAAAACAAAACATGTTTGCCTTCTCTTTGTACTGATTACATTACATATCAGAAGTGATGGGTGCTAAACCATAATTTCCACTTAGCCCCAGCAAAGCAGTAGGATTAGTAGGATTTCAGTCAGGAGAACCTCAGGAACCCTGTTTTGATATAGTTGAGATGATTTTTCTCTATCTGGGCTGAGCCAAAGGGGCTACTGAAAGGAAGTAACACCTGCATATTTGCTACCTCTCCTTTCTCTCTAAGTGTGGTACAGGGTTCAGACAAATGCTTTGTTTCCGGTCACTGAAGTTATGCTTGTAGGTCCTAATGAACAAATGCAAAAGAGAGAACTGCAGAAACCGGACCTAATTATTTGGAACCTTGCCTGGAAAAATGAATTAATGAGCATGAAATTAAGACATCCAAAAATTCTAGAAATAGCTTTAAGGTATACAGCTGAAAGTGGTGTTTAGACAGCATGAACTATGAAAGAATTCTGAAAATCAAAATTTCTGTTAAACCTGCATGCTTTTGTATAGCTATATCCAACTTTTCCTCAAAATCCTTTATGCAAATTTATCTTTTTAAAACCTCCAGTCTATCTTACTTTTAAATCTGCTATATAGTCTACCATAATTCTTCATTTCCCCCTTTGTATTATTATTTTTTTAAAACCATTGACTCAATCCTACCCATTCTGGTTTAGTTTTCCCTATACTTGCCTTATTTTCTCTACTCTTTTCCCACTCCTATGCCTGTATTTTCTTTTCTTTTTCACTTGGTATATAAATGACCCACAAAAATCCAATTGGTACTGAGTAATTAAAAGGAAAACACCTTTTAGCTGGTCACTGAGATATAGTGAAACAAATTTCATTCAAGTCAAAAGTAAAAATCTCTTTATCCCCAAAGGCAGAAGGTTTTCATTTTCACAAGATAGGGAATCTAAATTGTTTCCAGACAATCTATCTAAATGTTTGAGAAACTGGTAGAAAGATCTCCTTGTAGAACTTTCAGTTCTTCGGTTTCCCAGATGAGACGCAGAAGTCAATCTTCTCTAGTTAAAAAAATTAAAGAGTAGAATTATGCACTGAAAATCTGCAAGTCAGAAATTGTGAATTTAAGTTTCTGTTGCTTCTTCAGGTGAAGCTTTATTCTTCTATTAACTAGAGCCTTGACAGTAGCAGAAAAGATGAAAAATCGTGCTGTCATGCAATAAAAGACCTGAAATACCTATTCTTCTAAACCTTTTTCAGTATTCATAAAGTATTAACTGCTTAGGTAAAGGCCAACTGTATCTTCACAGATTCCTGTACTCATGTAAATCTTGTTTTAGAAATTCTGATGAACAGCAATGGAAACCTGAACTCATTTTTACCCAGGGCATTTGCGTTGTCGACTGCTGATTCCAGTGTTGCAAGTACGGCTACAAGTGCTCCATGCGCTCCACTCCCCCTCCACATGCTCCGCGAAAGATGTCCGATTGATACAATCTCCAGCCTTACACCACTAGGCGAAAATTCAGCTCTTAGGTAAATAAATCAAGGCATACGCAAAACAATTCACTTCTCCACGAGCACACAGGAAGCATAACACAAACATTTGGTTCAATACATAGTTTTTGTATCAGTCAGTTATATTTTTGCCTAGAGCTCGCCAAAGCTTTTTCAGCTGTCCTAATAAATGCGACAGCCAGAGACCTTTCTCTTTCAGTGGCCAAAAAGCAAATTCAATTTTTGTCCACAACCTCAAAAGTAAGTTCATTTCCAATGATGGATAGAAATCGTATCCACACTATGCTGTCTCCTTTCATTTTAGATTGGGTACTGCCTAAGAAAACATTTTAGGGTCCAGCCCAAACCTATTGCAGGGATCACTGTCTGGCTGAACTGTGCAGATCATCACAGCACAGTGTCCAGGGCTGTTCTCAGGACTTGCTTGCTTCAGCATGACAGTTCCCACCAGCAGGAACTTCACTGTCCCCCATTATCCAGTGACAATTTTAATAGAAAGATATATTACAAGTAACAGAGAAAATGAAATTTTATTCACCACTTGTATTCAAAGACAAAATGGAAGCTTCAAAATGCTCTTCTCGCATTTATTAAAATAGTAATGGTAAGTTCAATGATTTTCCATGCACATACCATTTCCCAGGAAAACTGCAATTTCTCACTCAGAAACTATGCAATCACTATTGCTATGCTCTTTGACCTATATCCATATCTTGTACAAATCATCATAACCTCTGCAGAAATTAGTGTTTTATCTAATTATACAACTTAGTATCTGTCCCATGTATTAGGAAGTAGAGGTATTTTCCAGCCTCAACAATTTCATGATTCAATGATTCAGTAATTACAAAGCAGACCATGATCACTTAATGCCATTAACATCAGTAACTTAACTCACTTCTTTCTACATTTTGAACTGTTGGTGACCCAATGTTATCAATGGAGAACAGACTTCACAAACAAGTCTCATATTTAAAGCAAAACAAAAGGGGTCACTAAGCCAATAAAGACTTCTGTTTCTTTTAGAATACACTTCTGTAACTTTTAGTGTCTGTGTTAAATGCTTATCTGGTAACCTTTTCATCTATGGTTTGAAACTGCTCTTTACTGATCAATTTATCTTAATTTTCTCTCTTAAATCATTACATTACAATGAAGGCATAATTATTCCACTTTCAAAAAGTCTTCATGTAGGGTGGCTCCATCATTATATTAGATTTACAACCTGAAACTATAAATATTGTAATGTTCTTGGATGTTTCAAACCAGAAATGCTCATATAAAGTTATTGCTTCAGATAAAATACGTATTTTTCTGTTAAGATAGTATCTGCCCTCTGCACAGTCTAATGGATGTTTATAAATCCTTGACTTAAACCCCAACCAGGTAGGACAAGCTATGCAAATGACATTTCCATCATTTCCTAAGAGGAATACAAGACAACAACACTTCATCTCCACCACATAAAAAACCCCCCAAACCAGTGATTTGTGTAACCTAAACCTCATCTTGGACACACCATAAAGCAAACAAGAACAAATATTTCTTATCCCAAGAAAGTTTTTTACTGCTATACATAAGTAAGATATCTCTGTAGCCTGGCTCACTGAGCCATTATAATTACAATCAGTAATTCTGGGTAATCGGCATAAGAGGTTCTGCTTTCCTATTCCATAGCTTGTGCAGGCCAGTATCAATGTGAAAAATGTGGTATCAAACAAAACACATGTCCGTTACTTTCCAGATACTGATTTCAGACAGTACCAACTACAAATTTTACCAGAATTAAAATACTGAAGCAACTTTCATTATTTTAGAGATATGAAGAGAAATATAACCTGGTTTTCCTTTAGCATGTAAAATTATATTATCTGAACATTTTATATTAATTGATTTATTTGATTTTAGGAGAATGATGAGACCTGGTGAATGTAATATGACTCAAGGAGTAAATCAGTCCTGTCGGAAACAGCTGTCAGCACAATATCTTGAAAATCTCAAGACATATGTATATTCTTTCTCTGTTTTCTGTTTGAGATTATTTATATTCATTTGCAGATATATACAAAGATTACAAATCATTTTAACTGGAAAGCTCTTGAAGGGCAATTAATGTAAGTCTTACATAAAGTTACATAATTTGTGTCTGTGATGGCATGCTGTTAATGGAATTTGTCACTCCTTTACATGCAGTGAGACACTATAAATATTTCTTGATAAAACTTACCCTGAAAAATTTTAACAACAATCTGTATCAATTCCTTCACAGAGACTATTTCTAAATCTTAAATCGTAGCTGAGAACTCTGTATCTTTGAAAGCTAAGTTTCTATTTACAGTTGGATGAGCAACAATTGCAGTCCATTCATAAATATACAAAATGAGAAAGAATTTGAAATAAAATAATGTAAATATTAAAACATCTGTCTCTATGGCTAACCTTTTTTTAATTCACTGGTTTTAGGGAAATGGTTTTTATTTCTTATCTATATTATAAAATATATCATATATAATACAATCAACTGTATATAGTTTATTTTTATGGTAATTGAGGTAAGTACAAACTTCAAAGAAGCACAAAGACCTATTCAGTTTGTTTCCTTAAATGTTAGATGTTCAGCATAATTGATATTGCTTTTCCACCAGAGGCATACCTTTCCAGTGTCACAGTCTGTTCCATCCATTGGTGGATCCAGTTTAGTTTTGCATTCCTTCTCACTGTCCACCTTACACCACAACCCAGTGCAAATGACATGCTGAAAACCAAACAAAGAGTAAGCACAAAATCTATCTTATGCAAAATTACTTTCTGCACGCAGTCCACTAATGTTGTCTAAATTTACTCGATTGATGGTACTGAAATATGTTTAAAGACACATTAAACATGCAAATGGTGCTTCCCTAGGACTTCCAGATTCCTTGTTTGTGCTACCCTAATTACTGCTGCTGTCACACTCTTCAATGATTCATAATTCCTCTAGAATTCATTTATTACTCTAGAAAAAAAATTCCAAAAGCCATCACACCTGATCCCCACAAAGAAGACACAAAGTTACCTGACAAATGAAATACTTTTGCTGGAAAGAAGAGAAGGGAAATGACAGTGGTGAAAGTCAGTAATGAATTTTAGAGATGGAAAGAAAAGCCCTCTGAAGTATCAGAACACAAGAGCTTTTACTTTACTCAAAAGAAAGCCCAGCTTTGCAGGATGCTGGCTCACATTTCCTGAATTTACCTGGCAGTCTTCCCTATTTTTCCCTAAAAAGTCCTCCTTCTCCTATGGTTTTCAGTCAGGACTGCACTCTCCTTGCTGTCTCTTCCCCCTTAACAATAAACCATGTGGAAGTGAAGAAAGGTCACGTGGGGCTGAACTGTGGCCTGAGTATTACTGCATGCGCACAGTGATCCTCCACAATGTATATTGCCCAAAGAGAAGCACGAAGGATCAGGAGAGGAGGAGGGGTTGCAAGCAGGATAAAAGATAAAGAACAGCTGTTTTTTTTTAAACCAAGGCTGCCAGAAGACCTGTTTTCTCTGAGTGAAATGATTTGTAAGAGTCTTTGTGCCTTTTACACTATGCTTGAAAAACGTGTCATAAATCCTACGCTACCTTCAAAAAAAACTAAAAGCAGACAAAACATAATTCAACAAGATTGTGTCTGAACCAAGGAACAGGGCAGTTCCATTGGGAGTCTTATACATAAAAATGTCGGTAATATAAGTTACTAAAAAAAGAAAAAAAGTCAAAGATTGTAGAGGTCTGAAGCATTGAACAGAAACAAGAGACAGGATGGCAGCAGTCAGACTCACTCCTGATTCATCCTGTAATGGTTTTTTGCTGAAGCGGAGCTAACAACACAACAACCAGCTTATGTATGTCTCTGAAAAACAGCCACAGAAGTTCTATTGTGTTACTGGGTAATTTTAGCAAGCATTTTTCAAGTAACAAATTCCAATTTCTGTTCTTGTTCATTGTTTTTTAAACAATGTAGATGATGAGAAGAGTAGATGAGATAGAGTATCAGATGTTCATGACAAAGTGCTTCTATACCAAGTAGGAAATAAAAGACATACTCTTGGAACTACTCTGCAAAAAAGAATGTTAATCTAATGGTTCTAGTTAATCTTCAAATCCTCATTTATGGGTTAATACAATGGAGAAAGAGCCATCCAGATTTATCCACGTTTTCAACAAATACAGGTAAATTTTCTCCTGTGTTGTCACATTTTTAAGTATATTATCCTTTTCTTTCTTTAAACACTTTGATTGTATGCTTAATTTCATTTGTATATGATTGCAGAATGGCTTACAACAAACAGTTCTTTACAGATCTAGAAGCAATTCTTCTAAATACAGAGAGGCATTAATTTAGACTTACAGGTTTGAGGGTATTTTGGGTATCTAAACACAGAGACGTACTTGAACCATGTACACTAAATAAAGAAAATCAAAGAAACTTTCTTCAGTCAAAATAAGGATAGCTAAGCTAACGTTCACAAAGGTTTACCAGTTATCTATGATAAGTATGGTTCAACAGGCATCACAGCTTTCTAGATGAGCCAAGGGAAGGAACAGACATTGGAGATTAAAAGCTTATAACTGTGACATTAGACTACTCATAATCTGTGAAATAATTCTTTGTGTGTACACTGGAAAACAAAATATTGCCAAGCACACACAAAGGACTTTTTTTTTTTTTTTGAAAGAACCTGTTAGTCATGAGTTTTTAACAGCAAAAGCTTGTAAAACAAAACATGAAAGTCCCAATCTGTTACAGAGGTCACTCCAGCTTTGGAGTTTTGTGGGGGTTTTGTGTCTATTTCTGTCTATTTAATTAAAATAGTGAGGCAGGTCTATGTGAATCAGAAGGACACATTTCCAATCACATAAGCATATGGAAAACAAGTTCAATTGAGAGGAATGACCAGAGACAAAAAGGGAATTTTGGAACAGTGTTTGTGCAAAGTCAAGATTGTTTAAAATGTAATGGTTGAGATGAAGACAGATATTTCACCAGGACTATAATACTTCCATTACTTTTGTTCTTTTCACTGTGATCTTTCCCTGAAATGCCTTAAAAATCACCATGAAATATATCCAGTCTCCTACTTCTTAGCAAAGATTACAGCTGTGTTATGACAAGAACTGTTTTAGTGGAACTGACTAGATAGCATTCACATCCTGGACTTTAATCTTAAAAGCCAGTATTTAATAGTTCAACAATTGCATTAAATTGTCAAGTTTTACAATCCTGTTTAATCATCAAGAACTACTTCTGAGCCATGATTTCACTATCTGTTATGTGAAACAATGTTAGGATCTAATTGATTCTTGCATGAAACATCATGGGCATAAAAGCAAACTTGGCTCCCTTACAGGGTAAGCATGGAGACACTGCATAAATCTTGAGCCTGGAGATCATGCTTTTCTAGGGTCTAAAAATTTTGCCTAGGATATGAAAAAAAACCTCTTGGAAATAAAAATGAAAAGAAAAAAATTAAGTCACCATTTATGAAAGGGGAGTGGGAGGACCTCACTTAGGAAAATACAAGAGCAGGACCTCAGTGGTTCCTTCAGTTCTTTGCTTCATTCATTAAATGAAATAATAAAGAGGAATTCTTGATAGCAAGGGAGCATCATTTGTATCAGTAGTATTTCTCAGAGGTTGCCATGATGCAACTGTAAAGTGAAGTCCTAAACTATTCCTCAGTAATAACAATTGTAGAAAATTACATCTCAGCAAAAATATACTACTGATTGTACCACTGATAATTTGTAGAAGATTATTTTTCATCATTACTCAATTGTTTTCTTGGTTGAATAGCTGTTATATATGAAACACAGTTGCTTAATGTAGAAGCCTGTATGGAGCTCTGTTCATTAAATAATCTTCCAGTCTCAAAAAACCTAAGATTGTGACATAGTTCATAATTTACCTTTTACACAGTTTTACTGAATTGTATGAACTGTTCAGCAAGTAGAACATGTCCAAAAAATCCTGGGCTGTAAGTTGTTGGATTTACTGACATTTAAATGAACCTTTGAGGAGTGTGTTTCTCTCACTTCCTGGCTTGGGGACAACAACTATAACCATAGTAAACTTCTGGGTACTGGCAGAGTAGGTATTAAAGGAAGATGAAAGGAAGTAGTCTGGATATCACAGAATATTCAGTAGTTACCTGTGAATAATTAAATAATTATTGTAATGAATTAATACAGTAACTAATGAAATACTGCATTCACTTTAGAAAGGTCTTCTAAATGTTGATTTCTCCGATGGCAGCCACAATAATTTGTACAATCAACACAGAGAAATTTGAGTCATTTTCATATTAAGTGACATGCACTTATTTGCAAGGTTAAATTCAACATATTTGTTACTTATATCTAACACCTTTTTATTTCTGAAGATGATAATAAAATTATCTATTGAGTAACAGTGATTCAGTTATATGATATTGGTGTTGCACAGTCCATGTGCTAGAACTTGTGAAAGATTTCTAGAAAGTTTAAATGATTTGGTTCTAGCCGAATTCCAATGGTAACTTCATTTTTTTCCTTTCTTTTCATACATATGAAAAAAACATGTAAAAGAAGGACAATTTTCTTATCCCTTGGGCTGTGCTCTATCCATTGCTTTGAGCTTCCCCTGCACCACAGAAATGTTATTTCTATTATTTAGGAATTCTATATCTAATTGGACTAGCAGTAAACTTCCCTAACAGAAGAGATAAAACTAAGACCCACAGCAGGGAACAAAGAAGTAGATCTGAATATAGTGTCTAAGCTTGCTGTAAATAGCTCTTCACGTCTAGAAACTGAGGATCAAGTTGCCTGGATTTGTTGTTGTTGTTGTTGGGAGGAAGTTAGGAGTATAAATTCTGCTTCCAGCTAAAAGAACACAGAAGAAAACCAACAAGGTGACTTTACTGAGGTCAGGAAGGAAGCTTTGGAAAAATTCTCTTCTACCTCACTACTGTCACCATATTTTCTCAATTCTGTCCTTAGTATCACTTACTTGCTGCTAATAAATCCAAGGTTCTTAAAAATTCATGACAATTATTTCTTGGTTCAATATTTAATTTTACAATTTCTAGTTTAGTGTTACCAGTTTTGCAGAGTATTTTGGAAAAACTGCAGAAGGTTCTTCCCATACTCTCTTCTCAGAAACTGTTATTGGGCTCTCTTCTTCTAAATATAAAGACTGTAAGGTCATCAAGTAACACATCTGGTTTTATGATGAGAACTAAAATTAAATTGCAGTTTGTCAGGAAAAAAGAATAGTTGAAACAAACATAGGCCTTTTGTACTGTCTTGCATCATTACTATATTCTTTCTTCACAGCAAACCCACATTCTACTTGGATTTAAATTACAATAGTATATTAAAACTAATATTTAATAATATTAAATGGTATAATACTAATATTTAATATTACAGTAAAATTTTCAGAAGCGTCTGTTGATTTTACTGTAAACACAAATATTTAATATAAATATAAAGCAATGATCCTCTAGGTAGGAAAAAGCAGACTTTTATTTAGCTGAAAATGAGTGATTTAGCTGAAAAGTGTCCTCTTACATGCAGAATGTCAGAAGAAGGGAACATGTCTGAAGATGACTGGAAATGGACAATTAGCTATGAGCACCTACAACCTAAGTAATCTCTGTGCAAACAGTTGAACACTACCTCAGTAATATTCACTAAATTTAATTTCCTAATATTTCTAAAATAATATTGTAAACCAAAGAAGCCTCAGAGTTAGGATCTCAAAAGAAGAATTTTCACTGCATCTATGAAAAAAACACAACAGGTATAGGACAACTTGACTACCTAAATTTAAATATATGAATAAGAACAAAACACAAAGGTAATATGAAGGGGATTTATCCCAGGCAAATAAAAAGCATATAAAGGTATTAATGCAAAAGAAAATCTTGACATTTGTCTCTTTCTTCAATTACTTTTGAGAATCTTTAAGGAAGGCCTACAAGAAATACTAAAGATGCTATCATTTTCTTGTTCAAAATAGGCTTCTAGAGAACAAAAACCAGAAATTACATCCTTCAATTGAAAGCAATGTACTGAAAAGCAAGAAACAGGTTGAAATTAATAAAAATAGCACTTGGAAGTAATGAAGAATATTTGTAGAATTGTGACAATTGAGATTTACTGCTCATATCCAGAGTGAAAATGTTTTCAATCAGACAGCAAAAACAAAATCCACTAAACTATGGCTTTTTTTTCCTTCTCTCTCCAACTACACCATTCTCAGCATGCCTGAGTCGTACATGTACTGCCATTGTTTCCTTTGAGAATCTTCTAGATAAGGTTTAGTTTAAGGGAAAGTCTCTGAAGAAATAGTACTACGTCCAAACTGAAAGTAAGAAGAAAACTGAAGAACAAAGGAATTATGTTTTCCTATTTAGTACTCCTAACCTTTTCAGGCTATCTACCCACTGATTCTGATGAAATTGTGTTTCACAGTTCCTCTAGTCTCTGCTCTATCAATCCATACTCCATGCTCTTTATATATTTGTATATCATTTTCCCATCTTGTCTTGGTTAGGGTCTTAAGGGCATGCAATATATTTAGTCTCTCCTCTTGATGTTAAAAAAGATTGACATTTCTCTGTAAAAATCATTCTTAAACTGCTCCTTCAATCAGATGTCTAGTAGTATTAGCTCATAAAATTACAAAGAACTGTTCAATTTCGCTAACCTCTCTTTTTAAGGATAATATAAAGTGACACCGCTTCACATTGGCATGAAGCAAGGTGAGCAAACTGATTCAAGTACTGGAACTCATCTTGTCATGGCATTGTACAGCTCTGCCTGGGCTCAGGGGTGCCTCCTGGGAGATGCAGAGAGCCCAGTTAACACCACTATGACTCCTTATAGTGTGCACAGGCATAGCACAATCTTCTGGAGGTGTGGAATATATGTTCAGTACCTAAATCATAATAAAATGGAACCTAAATAATAAATTACAAATATTGCACTTGCTGCAACAAGGTGTCTTAACACTGTAACATCTTCTGTTTCTAAAGTACAAGGGAAGTATCAATAAAACATGTTTCAGGATATTTAGAGACCTAAAGCAAGAATTACAAGATAAACCAATACATGCATATTAATTTTGTGAAAGCACGTGTAAAATTCTTACTTCAAAAGTGCTATAGTCTCTTTCTATCAAACACAAAAGTTACTCTCATACAAAAATTAGACAGTAAATGCATTTTCTGAAGTATAGATACAACCTTACCTGCATTTCTTGGCAAAAGGAAGCAGTTGGCCCAAAAAGAATCTGACACTGCTCATCTGCAGTGTACGTCATTCCAGGGAGCTTAGAGGGAATAATCACAGAATTGAGGCTCTGAGGATTCGTCTGTACCAGACAGTTACTGGCCTTTGACCTGGTAATATGCAGATTCATATGCTGAGCAATCCAAGGGTCTGATTGCCACGCCAACTCAAACTTGCATATGACATTCGAAATATGTGGACAGTTACAATTTTTTTATTCATCAGCATTGGGCTGCTGCTTATATTTAAACTGATATGCCCTGCTGTTTTAAGTTAATGTGCTATGTTACTGTACATTTGCAGAAAGACAATATAATTGATCAGCACTTCAGAGAAGTGCTGGACAATATTTTAGCATAGAAGATAATTAACGGATTAAGGTTTTGGTGGCCGAACATTTCAGTACACAGCATATTAATATATAGTGAACATAGTGACATATATAAAATGTCTATATAAGTACATGAAAGTATAATCATATACATTAAGACATGAAAATATAAAAATCCATGTAATTGCTGAAAACAGATTTTTATACATCTAATATTAGATTGTGTTTTGCAAGACAAATCTCCCCCAGGAGTAAAACAATTTGAAAACTTATTATTTCAGTATATTAATTGCATCTATTTCTAAATGACATATAGTAAGAGTTCTTTTCTTCAATTATATACCTGAGAAATCTTTCCAGATCTTCCCTGCTGCACTGAGACCATGAAACATCCCCAAGATTCTGTCCTTTAATCCATTCCCCAGACATGATATGGACACCATCTGCACAGGATGGGTGGTCATTGTCGTGGTTTATCCCCATGCTGAATTTTGATGTTATTAAAAACAAAACAAAGCAAAACAAAATAACAAGATGTTTTCAGAATTTTCGTGAGTTAAAACTCTTGCAACTATAAATAGTTCATATATATTACACTTAGGAAATTATGATTTTGATTCTTTTTTTCCAGGGTATCTTTCAAAGAAATGCATGGAACCATGTGTAGATGACAATTCTATAATTAAAGATGGAAGAGGAGCTGCAATTATTGGATGAGAAATTCTGCATTTTTATCACGTCAATATATATTTTGACTTTTAAATTTTCAGAACTGCACAATTACTGCAAGTTTAATGAATACTATTTCTCTTGTAAATGGGCAGCATAGTCATTTTTTAAGATTAGTGAATATTTTGGCAATTATTCTATCTTCATTCTATATGGAACTGATTGGTTGATATTTTATACAATAGTAAAATCATCACTACTTTAATGTGTAATTATTGTCTCTAAAAAAACCCCCACCTAAACATGTTTTCAATCTCTTGTTAAAAATAACACTGATGAAGAAATTAAATTGATTACGTTTATAAAGACTTAGCATCCTTATGCATCCCAGTGAGTTCCCACTCTCATTCATAATTAGCAAACAGAGAGGAAGAAGAAACACTTAAATAAAACGAAGATTTTCAGAATTAGTTAAGTGGATCATGCTTGACTGATATTACAAGAAATAAATACACTCGACTGTTTTTGGAGATTCATAAATGGGTATGAGATTACTCTCCAGAGTATTGGATTTAAAGTAGTGTGGAATTTTGCAGCCCTACTCCACCCTGCAGAAAAGCAGAACTCCAGGTTTAATAAAACTCTATGCCTCGTATTGATTCTTTTACTTACAGACTGCTAAGACAGAATAAGCATGCATATATCATGCTTCTCCTTATCTGTCCACCCTACAACTGGAAATGGCAAAAAAGGCCTGTCTCCCAACACTTCTGTTCTCCACTCCATCCCAAAATCCATTCATGACTAGACCAAATTATACATAAACCTGCAATTAGTTTTACTTTGTGTTTACTAATGAAATTATTTGACATAAAATGTAGGGCTTTACCTTGCCTATAGAAGTTCTCTGTCTGTTACACTGATGTGTACACCCCACACTCTGGATCACTGAACAGTGGCCTCTGCATAAACTGGATAATTTTGCTACCTGTAAACTGTATAGCTGCAGCAGGAAAATGTGTTTGACTCTCATCTTAGCCTCTGTCTTTTCCTGACCTGCCTGAATGGCACAAAACAACTACGCTACAGTGTAGTGCTACTACACTCTGCACTTGCCTTATGTTCTTGCATGCTCCACATGCAGAATCTGAGATGGCTCTAACTCCAGAGTTATTTAGACCTATACGTACTGTGGAGGAAGACATAGGAAATCTAATGATGCTTAACCTAGTGGACTACATAAGAAAAAAATCTGATCATAGCTCTTTGAGTTATATGCTTCCTTCCTGCAAAAGTAGTAATCTAAAAATACTCATTTGTCAGTATCATATACACTGTAGGATTTAAACTAAAACATTTACAACACAAAATCTTGACAAAATTTACTATGCAATTGATGGCTGCCATTTACAAAGAGTGGAACTAAAACAATTATATATTATTTCAAATATTTTTTCGATGAAAAGTACAAAACCCCTGCCATTTCTAATTATGTTTTTTCCCCTTCACTATGAAGAGCAATTCTTGAAGCTAGACTTAGTCACAAAATATTCTGTAAAGTCAGCCAGAGAAATGTATACTGAACTGAACCATGATCTTGACTGTTTCAAAAAACAATCACACTAGCCACCATTGCATATATATATATATCAGTGTATCTTCCAATCTACTACCACAGAAACAATTTGTAAAGTTTATTAGCACAAGAAATCTGGGGGAAACAATGTATTTGAGAGTGGTTAAAACTGTTGTACTTTTAACAGCTGGGTATATCACTACATTAAGCATTAATAAAAGACTTAATTCTAATAATCTTCCAGTACTTCAGCTGCCCATACTTTTCTAACATTTCTGCTTTTCTGCTTCTATCCTGCTTTGACATTAAACTGTAGTTCAAAAGATCGGTACTAATCCAATAGAATTCATTCCTTAATTCTCTTCCACCTCCAAATGAAGTCTGCAGTAAACAGTAGAAACGGAAGAAAACAGTAAACGCAAGTATTGAATCCCCTGCCTACCTGAATGAATAGGCATTCAAAATTGCCTACTCAAAAGGCAAAAACAGGTTGCATGTTAACATCAATTACCTAAATTGCAGGACAAAAACTGAGAAGTAAGCTAAAGAAGCAACAGAACCCGATGCTAAACATTTCCAGGAATATTTTCTTCGGTGAGTGCTTTTGATATCTTCTGTTGCATGGTAATGGCTGCGTATTTTTATCTGACCTAGTATAAATTACAAGACCACACAGAAGTTAATGTGCAGCAGAACTGACTTCTGATTTCATTCCTGACATCACATTATGTGTGTGGTGAACGAAAGAGGCTGAACAGTCATTGCTACCTTCTTATTCAACACGAGAGTAAGTAGTGTAAACATGTCTACCTACTTCTCCATTAACAATCAAGGATATAACATTATTCCATGCTTGCAGTGGTGGTCATGAGATTTTCTATCCCCCCTTGCTGCACATGAAAGACATAACCACTTCCTCTCACTGATACAAAGGTACCACAAAAACTGTGTGCGTGTCAGGCGCTGTTCTGTCTCTTCCTACAGAATAAAAGTATTATGATAGCTCTCTCTCCTCTCTCCCACAGCTGTGATCATTCAACCTCATACAAGAGTAAAGCAACACCATGTGCACATGGGAGGAAGACAAAGGCGTTTGGGCTTATAGGATAACTTTGTAATAGCCTGAGAAAACACAATTAACAAAGACAATGCTGTACTTTAACAAATAGTACTTCAACAAGTAGTATTTCATGTCTATATATAGAAATAAATTATATTTTTAAGAAAAAAAGTGTTATTTATTTAGTGTTACATGAAAATGCTCTACTCATTCTGGTTAAAGGCTATATACAGCAGATAAAATACGCAAATAGTAAGTATTCTATAGAATGCCTTATTTTAAAGTATTTTGACAAACAGACTTGGACCAATAACCTCTATTAACAGTGTAAGTCAAGTCCACTTAAAAAAAAATTATCTAAACAATCCTCTAAAACTTGTTTAAAAGATTTTTTATGTTTTTAGTGATACCATGTATAAAGTGGGAATGATTTTTGCTAAATCTTTAATATGCAAGTAGAAATAGTACAAAAAAACATTATTACATTCTCTGTATTTGGAATTAATAACTCAGGCCACTGAAAGTAGAAGAAAAATATTAGTTCAGTATTTCAGTTAAAAAGCAATTCTTTTACAATTATATGTGTTCAGCTGGAATCAAACAGACAATTGCATCTCTCCTGTCATTTCAGGGAATAGCTTATATTCTTGCATTCAAAATGCATTCCAGTGTCAGCATACCAAGTACTAGAACTTAACTTGACATCATTATTGTGGAGTATTACAAAATCAAAGCTCTTTTAAGCCTCAAAAGAGGATCCTCAGTCATTATTCTATATTTAAATAAGTTAAATAATGTTATGCACACACCTTCTTGAAATAATTAGGTCTGCATTGCTGTTTTATATTTCTTCCCATTGGAGGATGTCCTAGGTTACAATGTAAGATGTGCCCAAAGTGTGTATTCTATCCCCATCTTCATGAGCTGTTGAAACCAAGTGGGGCAGTGTTTCCCTTATCTTCTGTTAATGGGCCCATCAATGCCTTGCTGCATGACTCACAGATAACTCCCTCTGGGAGTTATCTCTGTTTAATGGGCCATGAAGGACCCACTGCATGACTCATAGAATGAGATCATCCCATTGTGAGATGCTCTGCCCAGGGGGAGGAGCCAAGCATTCCCACCTGGATATAATCTGGGATTTTGGACAGCACAGGGGGCTCTTACCCACTGGATTCCCAGAGGACAAGAGCTACTAGACCTTTCTATGGGATCATTGCTTCAACAAGACCACTTCAACTGGACTGCTACTAACTAACTGGCTTTCAGATTGTATTCTGACTCTGTCAGTGGTCTTTTGTACTATTGCATTTATTTTATTTTACTTTTTCTCCTCCTATTAAATTGTATTTCTGACTTACAGACTCTCACTGGTACTGCTTTCAAACTAGTACATAGGACATCAAAATTCTTTGACATATGCTACTTTCATGACAATATGAATTTTCTCAAGTGACTCCACATGCTTCCAGGTAAAAGCCTTTCATTATTTATTCATTATTTTTTAGCAAATGGTAGATGACGGTCACCATCCTATCACACTTAAAATGCAAGTAGTGCAGCTGAACAAGAATGATGGTACTAAACCAGAAACAGGCAAAGAAGGGACAAAGATTAAATAGTAATATTGAATAGATTAATTTGGGACAAAAACTTAACATAGGAGCAATTTATTAGGTTAGTTCAGACAGATGTGGAGAATTACTTTAGGTTTCTCTGTAAATAAAAACCCAGAGAATCAAAAAAAATGAAGAGAGTAACTACTGCTCAGATTTTCAGTCACTAACAGTGCGACAGACTAGGAAACAAAGACACATTAAGAAAAGTGAAAGAGCAAGCGCTGGGTTAAGGAACCAGCAGTAGAATGTTCAGTATAGAACATAAACTCCCAAATACTAAAGTATCCATTTATTCCAAGTCATATATAGAACAAGGAAATGATGAGTGGGAACTGCAGATCAAGTATAACACTACTAGTATGAGCTCAGGACAGACTGAAAGTTACTAGAAAACTTCCCCTTTGTGAAGGAGAAAGTAACCCTCTGACTGCAGTTGCCAGTTTCTATCTGTGATGTGTGACGGGATCAGGTTCCATTCGATTTGTTAAAAATTCATATAAGTGATTACTACACAGTATTTGTAAGTTCACTGCATTATCCTATATATTTTTCCATTTTGTGAAATAAATCACTAATATAATAAGTTCTATTACCTTAAAAATAAAAATTACTTTGAAAAGCATTATTAATAACAAAGTGTTATCTTCCTTATATTTCCACTTCTTTTTTTGAGCATTTTGTGCAATAGTACTCTAGAATGATCGAAAATTTTAAACTATGGATCCAGAAATTACAAGGTTTAAAAGCTTATATAGCATTTTAAGTACAATGATTTTCACACCAATTTGTCTAATCTGAAATTTTGCAGTATCATGAGGATGTATTTGGTAAGTGAAAATAACACCCCTTATGAGACTACCACAGAGAGACAGAAGCTACACTACTTTCTTAGTATTTTTGCCCTTTTTCAACAAAATGTTTTATCACACTGCCATCTTTACAGAGAAAAATATATAAAAAGACCAGACTATTAGCAGGATTTTATAAACAGTTATATGTTGACTTGGGTTTTTTTAAATCCCAGTTAGTGAAAAATCAAGTATTGTATGATTTTTTTATATGTCCTTTAAAACATGAGTGCTTCACAGATCATTGAATAAATGGGATAAGATGCATTTCAACTTCTAAATGAATTATTTAGCTGAAAGTGAAAGGCAATTGACGAGCTACAGAAAAATTATAATGTTAAAAGGTAAAACTTGATTTCTTTTGGAAAGAATTTATCTTCAAAGGAAAATCTACCAAACAAGGAAATCTCAATTTTCTTGTTAAAAATTAGATGATTAGAAAAAGTAAAAAGAAATAATTTTATGCAATTATTATTTCACTTTTGTGAATCATCACTCATTCTCCACCATGTTGGAAATTCAGATTACATTCTCAGTCTTAAAACAACCGGGTAAAAGTACCCAGTATTACATATGCATATGCATATAAATGTGTATTAGTACAGGGATATTAATATACATTGGATGCTGCTGTCCAGGCGACTTTGCAGCTTTTGCTGAACAGCTGCCGCCTTCTCTGTAACTCCAATACTTCTACCACCATGTTTCATGGTGCTGGATCTAGACAAACTACTGAGCCACGGTCCTTTGACTGAAGCATATAAATAATTCAAAGCTTTCCTGAGACAGATGTATTTAGCATCATGACATGAAAATATACATTGCTCTTTCCTGAAGGTTTTTTATAGAGATTGTGCAATACAGGAAAAGTATTGACGGCAAATATGACACCCGTGCCACATCCTTGAGCCATCATAAACTCAGTGAAGAGCTACAAAAACCAGTTTTTGTATTAACAAAAAGTATTGACATTGTTCCAATCTTTTGCCAATTTTTTCACAGATATTTTAAATGTATCAGACTATCAATTAAGCCTTTACATCCTGTAGGATGTTTTTCAGTTACTAACTGTTTAGTTTACAATTATTATCCTAAGGGAAATCTAACATAAATCCATCCTGGAACAGTATAGCCTGGCAGAAACATGACCCTTAATACCTTGCCAGAGAAAGAGTTGACTAATCTAAATTTCATGTAAAAAATCACCGTATCTTTTTAAGTTACTAAAATGCTGATGCTGTGCTTCTTCCCTGTCTCAGTGCTTCATTTCTTCCTGAGCTGTTTCTTCAGTTGTCTTACTATCAGCAAAAGGTTGGTGATACTTTATCTCTGCCTGGCATTGCAGTGATGTGTTGTGATGCACAAAGATCTTTCCATGATTAGAACTGGACCAACAAAACTAATTTTTTTTTCATGGTTTTTAATACCAGAAATATTTTGAGTATGAGTAAATACAAATGCAAAGCATGTAACAGACTTCATTATTTTCTGTCATTTTTAATTTTAAATGTATTTTATTGTACAATTTTCAGGCTGCTGTAGTTTGGAATGATACACCCATGTGCCCAGTAAGATCCTAGGCTGATTTAAGTCAGCGTAAGTATATGACTGTGGAACAAAAATGTCTACTTTGATATGGATGCAGGCAAAAAAAAAGACTATAAATTTTTAAAGAACTTGCCCACTAAAGCAGGAAAAAAGAATTTAAGATGATCTCAAGGACTTGTACAGTTGAATGTCTAATATACATATACACTTTGAACTTCATTAAAGTAGTTAAAAAAATAAAAAGAAAAATGAAAATCCTTTCAAGACAACTCAGTGCACTGCCAGTTTAACTGCAATAGTTTAACAGTTACCTTATGGATACTTTTCCTGACCTATCAGGAAAAAAAAAAAAAAAGACAGTGATGAAACCAGTAGGGTGATTTTGTACAAATCAGGTTTAAAATAGAGAATATGTCACGCTGAAATGCAACACAAAGCTAAGGCCTCCTATTAATTTTTATCAAATAAGTAAGTATCAAGGAAAAAGGAAAGCACATTACGTTCCTGAAGAGTTATTTTTAAAAAGTAGTTTCTTATTAAACAAGTACTGTGCTTTAGAGATAAAATTTCCCTGTAAAGTTTCCATTTTTTTAACAATGAGAATAGAAAATGTCACAGATAGTAAAAATGACAAAAAT